>JAJQWJ010000001.1:134130860-134730860 GCA_023637945.1 Phaethornis superciliosus | reverse complement strand
TTCTGCTCTGAAATAGGGGCGCTGTATGCTGTGCCAGATAGTAGTAGTAAAGAACTACTGGATCACTATGGTTAGCTTTACAAAAGATAAAAAAATCAAAGGAATGGGCGGGATCCTTGTCCTGTTCACTATGGCCAGTGTCCTTTGCCTTCCTGATAAAATGTTTTCACTTACACTATTTTTTTTTCCATGTTTCTGTTTTTTTCACTATATTTCTTTAATTGAACACAAAGGCTGTCACTAAGTAGGTTTAGATCTGCCATAACTACTTTGCCATTGTGTTTGAGAGCTACAGTTTTTTCCAATTCTCCAATATGCTCTCTTTGCACAAGTAAAAAGTATTTTGAGGTGATTGAAATTATAGACCACTTTGAATTTAAAATAATTTCCAGTTAATACTTTTCCAGTTAAGCAAATGAAGTTTAATATATATTGACAGAATATTTAATGTTTAAATATAGCTCTTTAGAATGGTTGCATTTGAAGGGTGAAAAAGGAATGCTGTTTTCCTAGTTTTAACTCCCCTGTGAGGCAATCCTTTATCTTTCAGTTTATGTGGTTTTGTAATTTTGTATGTACTGGATGCATCGTAGAGGTTACAACATAATACACGAGTTATGAAAAAAATAACTTTGTATCGATATGGAACTTGTTTGTTTGTTTGTTTTAATATTGACTGTTACAAGGCCAGGTTGCCATCCTCTTTGTACAAGTGATCAGTTGTTAAAATTTTTCCTGCCTTCTTTTCAGGATTTATTTGGTGTGAGCATGGTTGTTCCTTTAATGAATCTTCATATCAAATCTCTAGGAGCAAGTCATACAGTTGCTGGAATAATAGGTGAGTTGCAGCACTTGACTGAGTTACCAAAGAATAAGTGTAAAGAATAAGATGTGAACTGGATTTTTCTTTTTTATGCTTTACTGCAAATGGGACATTGTAACATAGTTCTTCCTTGCTAATAGCATAATCAAAAATAAGGTCAATTTCCAAGTAAAACTAAAAGGGCCCCCATACTGAGTTAGACCCAAAGACCTACTCAAACTTGCATACTGGCAGATTGCTGGAAGCAAGTGCCTGGGAAAGAGTATCCTTGGAAAGAACAAGGAAATCTTACAGTAGGACTTGTACAGATACTTTTCCAGAATCCAAGAATTCACAGCTAAGCAACTTTAAGAGCCAGAGGTGTTGCTTTTATTTTTATTGTTATTTACAGGGTTTGCAAACAGTACTTCTGCAGCTAGTTCTCCCAAGCTTTGCAAAGCCCACAGTTGCGCCCATTTTGATGAAACTTCTTGCAGCTGTATTTTGGCAAATTATTTATTGTTTTTAAGGAATTTTTTACAAGTTAAAAATGAAGTGGTGAGATAAAGTTCTGTGGTTCTAAAGTTCTTATTTATATCTTCAGGTACTGCTTATATTATAATGATACAAGTATGATATTACTTATGGATATGTGAGGTTGATTGGGGCTCTGTTACTCAGTTTTTTATTACCTTGTTTTTTTATTTTGGTGAAACTTAGCACTATTCAGAAACTCATTCTGGTTCTGTTCTGAGTTTTCAGAGTGTTATTTTAAGCAGTAGGTCATCCAAAATGTGTTTTCATTTCAACAGTCTGCTATAATTTTTAACTCTAAAAGAAAGTGGGTTTTGAGGTGTATTCTTACAAATGAAAGTCTGGCAGATACTTCTCTGCTTTTCTTTGCTGCTTCTCTTCTGATTCTAGCTGCTGCTTAACTCTTAGCCTCCAAAATGAAAGAGTAGGGTCTAGAGTAATATTCTGTGGTGCCTTCTAACATGCTGAAGGACTATGTAGAAGTAATTAGTGCCCTCCAGAAATGAAAATTATCTCTTGATTCTGAGAAAGCAATTATAAATGCCAATGTTTAATACATCATACAAAGCAACATCCTTATTCATTAGTTGTACAAGTTTTCAGCAGAAACTATTTCCTTAATTATATGCTAAACTCCACTTTTGTTTTGTCTTGCTTCCTCTTCCTATTCTTTTCATAAATTATTTCCAGCATTTTTCATGTTTTAAAATTTTTGTACAATTTTATTTAAAAGAAAAATTCAGTTCAATATTTAACATTTGTATTTTACTTGTTTTAGGATCTCTGTATGGTATAATGCAACTATTTTCCAGCACATTTGTGGTGAGTTCTAACACTGCTTTCCTAAGTATTTTGGTATTTCTCTGGATTTTAGGAGGGAAAAGGATAAGATTAACAATTGTGTTTCTTTTAATTTTAAAAATATTTAAAGTGTTCATATAACTATTTTTTGTTGGATCCAGTTTTTAGTTTGTGTAGAAAATGTTTCATTTACGGAGAATTACCACATTTTTAGAACTAAACAGAGTGTGGCCCTTTGACAAAAACTGGAATCCATGTTTGGTCTCATGTATTTCTGCACACATCTCAGTCATACAGGGTTCTCTTCAGTGCTGGTGCTAGCAATGCAGTAGCCTGTCCACAAAGCAGTCTCAGGTCAGCTCTTCATAAGCCTGTTACCTACAGTTTGCTTTCCCTGCTTGATGACCAGTGCCCTGTGGCCTAAATTCATGCAGTCTGCCTTTGAGCTTTGTAAGGTTTTATTTTCTATTAGCTTTTGATTTTTTTACATCCTAACCTAAGCAAAACTACGAAGACTAAACATCAAGGCTGAATGTTTTGAATGTGTACTTTATTTATCAATACCTTGGATCCCTATATTTAGCCAGGAGCACCTTTAATAGTGCCCTGGTACCTCCTGGCTTTCAAGAGAGCATCTCACAAAAAAATCAGTTTCTAGGTTTGTGATGCAGGCCACCTGGGATAACTGCTTCTATGATCTTGTGGCATTTTCTTTAAACTGCAAGGCTAATGCCTAATTTCTTAAAAAATTCCTATTTGGAATCAGGCTGATGGATAAGCATGCTTCCTCCAGGTTTACTGTTTGCCCTTCCCATAAATACTTCCTACTTGTCTGCATTCAGATGACAAACTCCTTATAGCTAAGATCATTCCTTCTAGGATGCTCAACAAGTATCTGGCACAAAGTGACTGTTGTTGCAAAGAAATATTTGTGACCTGTTGTGGTAGCATTTCTTTGGGCCCCTAGCACAAATATTTCATTATGTTTATTGCAGGGTTGTATTTTTAAAAGAGATGAATTTTAGGTTTTTTAATCTGAATGCATGACATTTAATGTGATGACGGTTTCAGCAGGTGCAGTGCTGGCAGGGCAGAATCACTTTCAGATTTTGAGCACTTAAGAATGTTGTGTAATAAGATTATTAAACTTTCATTTGACAATCCTTTGATCTCTTTTCTCAGTTTAATTTAGAAGCACTGATTGTTCGCAATACATGGTTCAATGTTATAAAAAGCAAATCTTAATTTTCTGCTTTTTGAAAGGGTTGCTGGAGTGATATAGTAGGAAGACGGTATTCCCTGCTTGCTTGTATTCTTCTCAGTGCACTGGGTTACTTCCTTCTTGGAACATCCACCACTGTGCTCCTGTTTGCCATTTCTAGAGTCCCTGTAGGTGAGTAAACACTTGGCATTTTGCAGTTTAAATTCCCTGTAGTCTCAGCCTGAGAATTACTACTAGAGAAATCATAGTATGTGAATAGGTGCATAGCATCATCATCCAGCAGCACCAGCTGAACCCTAGCAATGGGAAAATCTCTACAAATCCAACATTTGCTTGACTTTTTTTCTGAAAGTATTTTGAAATGAATGCTCAAAAACTTTCACAGCTGTTATGCCACCATGAGAATTTTATGAGAGTAGGAATGCAGCAGTTCCTTGAAAGAGGCCATTGTAAGGTTAATCATTATGGGTACACAGTATACCAGATCACTGCTGGAAATCTGAGCCTGCACTTGTGATGCAGAATGGAATGATATGTGCATTACTGGGTTCTTGCTGAAAATATACCTGGAAAGGACAGTACAGAATTTGGCTGAAATATTGGGTCACTTTTCAATGGAGTCTTTATGATGTGCAAAAAGCATGTACATTTGCAGCAGTGAGGCTAACTTTGTTCCAGGGGACATATCAGTTCTTCTGATATCTGTACACCTTTTGCTATATTCTGGTATAATAAGCATTGGCATTACTGTGAACACATCTACTTAAAGGCATTCTTGTGGCCTTATGGTTTTGATTTTGGAACTGTTTATATTGGTTTTTAATTTGAAGACAATTTGCTAACAAATTATGTGATTCATCTCTGGTTACTTAGTAGAGGTAATACTTTTTATTGAATGCTAACAGCACTGTGACACTGCAGCCCTGGTTAGAGCAAAGGAGCATAAATATTGCATTATTAGTATTACTGCAGTATGCTTACCTTTCAGTGCTCTCCTTTTGCTTACATCTTCTTCTGTTCCTGCTTGAGCAGCCAGGATGATGGTTGTTCCAGCGTGCTGCATGATTGTAGCATTAGGTAATTTGTGGTTTATGGAATCTTAAAAATAGAATTTGAACACCGATCCTTTTGATAGCTTTTGGAGTTTCATTTCAAGTCTTCTGGATTGAGCAATACATGTTTGTTTGTTTTCTTTTAATACCGTGTTGCAGGTATTTTCAAACACACTCTCTCCATCTCTAAAGCCCTGCTTTCTGACTTGGTTTCTGAGAGAGACCGCCCTTTAGTAATGGGACGCTTCAATGCAGCCTCCAGTGTGGGCTTCATTCTGGGGCCCGTGGTTGGTGGCTACCTAACAGAGTTGGAAGATGGCTTTTATCAAACGTCTTTCATCTGTGCCTCTATCTTCCTTCTGAATGCAGGTAAGTTATATGTCATATTTTGCATCTGGGGTCCCTTCATTCCTCGGTTTTATGTTTTTGTGCAGTCTGCTAGACCCTGACTTCATGGTTTATCTGTGACGTAGATGTTCTGTACATTGGCAGTACTCTTACAGTTTGAAGCAGTGTGGAAAAGCAGTAGTTTTCTAACATTAAACCTCCAGATGCTACTCTTTTTTTTTCATGTGTGTCACTTTTACATTCAGACACAGAATGGGAATTTTTCATGTGCACAAAGTTGAAGATGAGAAATCCAGAATTTTGGCTTTAGCCTCGTTTATATGCTGCGAAGGTGTCACCCCAGTGTTTTCTTTCCTTGCTTTCAGAGCATTTGAAACTGAAATAATGCTGTGAATACTACTAGATTTAATCTTTGTAATTTTTCTAAGTTGTTGAAGATTGTTGAAGTCCTTTTTTAAATTTTGATCTTTACATTAAGTAAGCTGTTACAATCAGGCTAATGTCTTCCACACAAAGTTAATGCAACCGAATGAAATCAACTGATTTTTTTGATGTATGTAGGTCTTGTCTGGTTGTTACCCTGGAGTGAAGAAAACACTGGCAACAGGGTACATCAACAAGACAGCCAAGGAACAGACAGTTTCTCAGCAAAAGCAAATTGTGACCTGCACTTGAAATCAGCAACTAACGGAGCTTTGTCAAGCGAAAGTCTTTTCCAGTCTCCGTGGCTTCAAGTTGTGACAGTGCTGAAGAGGATTAAAGGAATTGCATGTTCTGACCTGTGGGATATACTTTTAGTGCGGCTGCTGATGTCTGTTGCTATACTGCTGTACTATAGTAATTTTAGTCTGGCCATGGAGGAGAGATTTGGGGTGAAACCCTTGTTTTCTGGATACCTAATAAGCTATAGCAGTGCACTTGGAGTACTGGCTGGTTGTCTGCTCGGACCAATAACAAGACTCTATCAACACAACACTTACAGACTTCTGTTGCACTCCAGCACTCTTACCTGCACCTTGATTCTCCTGTATGCATCAGCACTGAGCATATGGATGATAATTTTCTCTTCCACATTCTTAGCCTTTTCAACTACTATAGGTCGTACGTGTATCATTGATCTTGAATTGACCATTGGTGGGAATGAGGCCAGTGGTACCCTCCTAGGTGTTGGACAGTCTGTGACATCAGTGGGACGTATAATTGCCCCTCTCCTTTCTGGAATTGCTCAGGAATTCAGTCCTTGTGGCCCTCCAAGTCTAGCGGTTGGACTGGCTTTAGCAGCTATTCTGATCATGAACATGAACAAGCAAAAATACTGTAGCCATGGAAGTGTTAAGTTGAAAAAAAAGTAGCTGCAAATTTGGGTTGTATAGAGGTATCTTACAGGGGAAGCAAAGTGAATCAGCCTGGGGTGCTGCTTACACCTGGCAGGATTGTGTAGTAGTAACAGCATCTATTAAGAGGGCACCCTATGTTCACATGGAGGCAATTACCTGTGTTGGGTGCTGTAGTAGCTGGGATTTTTTAATGGATTTTTAACCTTTTTTGGAAGGGAAAAAAAGAATGACAGCTAATATACAACTCCTACTTGCAGCTCACATTCGAAATGGTAATTGATTGATTGTTAAAAGACAGAAATTTACTCTTATTATTTAATTATTTAATCAGAAGTGAATTTTTATTATTTAATCAGGAGAATTTGCAATATAGCTCATTAGCCTTAATTTCTTATGCTTTGGTCCACTGCCATTTGTCTGTTGTGACAGTAGCTTAATTAACAGTGTTTGCTTATGGGATTTTGTTAAGCATACTTGGTCTACAAAACTTGCTGCACATCCTGATGAGAAACCATCCTATTAGGTAACCGTCCAACCTCTGCTGATTCTTGGTCTTTCCCAGGTAACAGAATGAGGTATGTGTTAACTTCATGTATTAAAAGCCCTAAAATGTAAAATTTTAGAATAATACAAGATCATTCAGACTGAAGCTGAGACTAAATGTATGCTTTATTGAAAGCTGATCATGTGACTTTTGTTTAGTAAAATGTTTACTGAGTAACTGTATTATAAATTATTTTTAAATATTTCCTGTGCATTTTTCTACCTTCATTTTAAGAATAAATTTGTTTCTTAATTCTTTCGAATGACTGTAAAGGTGTGCTGAAGCAACTAGCAGTAGTTCATGGATCTGGATTAAGGCATTCTCTTTCATCTCTAGGAGACAAAGTGATATTTCAGTGACAGGAGAAAAACTGTGTGTTGACATTTAAATCTTCATTTGACTGCAGTGCTTAACTAATGAGAGGTTACTCCCAGAGCTACACTGAGATCTGTAGCATTCTCCTGTGCTATTTACTGTTCAAACTCCTATTATTTGCCAGTCACCACTGTTTGCTTTTCATTTGACGCATAAAAAACAGGAATTTTGCACTGATGACATTCCAAATGATTTTCCTAATATTTCTTGATGAATGAACCAAGTCAACAATGTATGATTGTTGGGTTGTTTTTTTGTTATTATTAAAAACAATTTAGTTATCTCCTTGAACCTACCCATGCACATAGTGTTGCTGCTTCAGGAGAATCATAGATGGTGGTTTGCATTTTTTTTTCTTTTTTAATTTACCTTTTCCAGTGCCTGCTATAATTTAGAACCTTGTTAAACCCTCAGTGATTCCAGAGGCAGCACCATGATAACATAGAGAACTCTTGAGTTGGTTCAGGTTTATATATTGACATAAGGAGTGTGTGTCTTATTGCTGCTATGATTTAAGTACATATCCTCAAGAGTTCATTACTGTAATAATCTGTGTTTCATTTTTCCCTAGGAACTTGAGGAATTTTTAAGTGTCTTATCTCCTCTTGTCTTGCTTGGAAGATGCCCCAAAAACATTCCTACCGTAAATTTCCTATTTTATTTCTTTCCATCTTTTAATATATATCTTTTTTTTAACCTAAAACCATACTTCTGTAAGTCAAAGACTTCTGTTTTGCAGCTATAGAAAGGACTGAAGGAAAAGGGTAGGAAAAAACCTCAAACATTAATATATATGAAAAATCTAGTAGTTCCTACTGTATTTATTGGGTTATATGAAGTAACAGCTAACATTTACCCTTTGAAGTCACTTCAGTCATTAAAACTGAATTCTCTAAACATAATATTCAGTTTATACTAACATACACAGCTGTCTGAATAATGCTTTCCTGCTTATAAAAACTTCAAATTTTTGATTATTTTGTTTATACAGAAATGAAAAAATGTGCTTTCCAGAACCAGCAAATATTTTTGTTTCATTTTGAAAAATATTTCTTCATATATGCTAAATAAAAATGAAATTAAATAATTTAATTGGGAAATCTGTGGAAGGGACATGGTGCAATTGTTGTTACATAAGACAGGGGTTTTTTTTAGTTTTTAGCCAAAGTGACGTCTGTTGTGCAACAGAAACATTTCTTCTTTGTAAAGGCTCAGCCAGAGAAAAATTGCCCTAATTTTAAAAAAAATTTTGTAAGGACTAGAAATAAAATGAGGTGATATTCCACATCTGGTTTTTTTTATCGATGTTTTTTTCCTTTCTTTGCTGAAACTGTAGCACAAAATAGAGGTGTTCAAGTCAATGTGAAGTGCAAATGTTTTTACTTAGAGCTGTTTCTTAAAATGAGAATTTGTGTCTGCCTACTTTTCACATAAAAGGCACAGTAGCCAAAGATTCAGCCAAGAAGTTGGTACGGCTTGACTGTCAATGAAAAAGAAAAAATAGATGAAAATCAAGAACTTACCAGTTTGAAGATGGGAGTGCTAAAAACTACTGTTCCCAGTGCCTGGAGACCATGTTTGGATCTCCTGTGTTGTCTCTTAGTAGCCATACCATGCAGGTTCAGAGAGTCATGAGTAAATGACATCCCTGGAGAAGATGAGATGTGACGCCCTCTTTTAAGTTGAAGGAGGAGCAGTTGCAGCTATTTTTGGCATCAGTCTAGTGGGCTTCACTGAATTACTCAGCAGTTTCTTGAACCTAATATCTGAAGACTGTAACAAAATAGAGATCTGAATATGGACTAAAGAAAGAAAAGGTTTCTACCTGCAAATCACCACAAATTAAGGTTTTTATTGCTGTAACTTTAGCTTTGGCTTGGGTTTTTTGGGCTTGTGGGCAGGGTTTGTGGGTTGGTTTTTTTTTTCTTTTTTACCTTTTGAAATTTTCACTTTTTTAACACCGACTGCTTTTCTGACCTTCATTATCAGCTGATGTTGAAGAGGGCTGTACATACAATATAGTAATTTTTTTCTGTAAAACAGCTGGTAGCATATGATACTTACTGATTTTGTTGCTTTTTAGTGACAAAGCGAAGGTAGGATTTATTCCATACTAGTTCACATACATTTGAAGAGCTCCTTTATAGACATACCCATTCTGCAGATTTCTGTTTCTTGCCCCATTTTCTTTTCTCTGAGCTGACTCACCGCAGCGCCGTGGCAGAGGGCAGCAACATTCTCATTTTCTGAGAACAGGTTGAGTATTGAGCAGGTAACACAGCAACAAAACCAGGCAACCATTGCTTACTAGCTGGCATGCTCATTACTTCAAGCACTCTGTGATGCCATCTCGTCTTAGCTGATGGGAGTTTCTGTGGGTAGGTTCCAGGTGCTGCCAGCCCCCATTTGGTGATGGGTGCCCTGGAATATTCCTGGGTAAGCAATGCTTTATAGCTAGTTCATCTGGGATTTGAAAACCCAAGCCTTGACTGTACTGTTACTGTTAGAAGACACAGAGCTGATAATGAGTCTGCTAAGGGAGTATATAGGAGCCTGAACTGTGAGAATCAAATATTCTGAGTGGAGCTCAGACTGCTTCTCATAAAGGTGAAAGGGTTTGTCGAGGTTGTTTTACACTGAAGTGTTGAGGAACTTCTGTGTTAACTTACATGGAGAAATGAAGCCAAATTTCCTGTTGTTTAAATCCTAAATTAGCATTCAAGAACTGGTTTTGAGATGTGCTACATAAGAACTGCTTTTCCATTCTCAGGTTTGTAGTAGTAAATGGGAGGTCTTAGATATTAAAAGTAAAGGAAGTACACAGGGGTATGTGAAATATTTTTTTCCTCCTGTGGCAATTACGGTGCTGTTGTAACCCCTAAATAACAAACTTAAACCTGAGCACATTTCAGATCATGAACCAGTGAGACTCACCAGTGCAGCCAGTGTTAACTATTTCTTTCCCTTCTGCAATCACAGTCCCTCCTCCTCTTAAATCTCAGGATAAAAAGGCTTCCAAAGCATGTCAGTGCTATGCAGGAACCACATGAGTTTGCCATCTTGGGAGAGGAATGGTGCTAATCCAGTCTCCCATCATTTTGTTTTATTAGAAGATCTATCTGCCAGCTGCAAGAAGAATTCTGGTAGATAAGATTCTCAAGTAGCTCAGCCCCGGTATCCAAGAGGCCCAACTTGAACTCCCAAATGCTACTCTACAGCTGTTCAGAAGAGAATTAAGCTGCCTTGTTTTTTTCTGTATAAGTAGCTTCCCACTTAGCTGGCCATTTAATAAACAGGCCAAGTGGGAGATGAAATTCTTTGACATGATAGTTGTAAGACAGCTTCCTCATGGTTGCTCACACAAATGACAGCACCAAGCACTGCTGTGGGTTTCTTTAGAAAGTGAAAGTTAAATCATAATCTTCTAAAAAAGGACTGTTAGTCCTCTTATGTCTCCTGGATTTAAAGAGCACCTGAATCAGGTAGCCCATGATTTATGTCCCTACTGTGTCCTAAAGCAGTCCCTCCTTCTCATGCTTGCACTTGATACCCACTCAGTTCCCTGGCTACCAAGTCTGCAATCCACCTTGGCCTAGCTGGGACTGTGTATTGCAGATGCCATGTTTCAAGCACATTCACAAGTACTTGTAGTACAAAAAGTATTCCTCCAGCTAATTTCCAAATCCTACACCTTTTCTTCAGGAGCTTGAGGATGTCTAAGTTTTGGAAATGGTGACCAGCTGAAGCATTTCCTGCAGTATCAGCCTTAAAACATTGCTGGTGTCTGGAACTGGAGGTCTTGGGAACTCCTGAAGAAGTTGGCTCAGGGGGCAGAGTGTTTGCTCTCAGAGAGCCCAAGATACCCTGCTTAATAGGATGCATTTCTTTTTGGCTAAATGTTTAACTTTGTTTCTCCAAAGTTTCTCTGTGGCTTCATTGAAGGATATTCTCAAGTTTTTAAATTGTTACACAGCATGGTTTTTCTTGCATCAAACATTTGTGGTTTCTGTGGAACACGCATTATGCTTCAATATGAAGTAAGACAGGCCTTAGATTTTGCCTCGTGGCAAATTATTCTTGTTTTCTCTTTCAAATATCTGATTAAGAATGATAACTGGATTCTGTCTACTTTCCACCCCTTACTATACCTACTTTTTTATCCTATTTCAATTTCTAGGCTTCTCAACAGGTGAAGGGGGAGAGAAATTCTCAGAAAACTTTAACTGAGTGTAACATCTATTTTTCCTCTGGCCCTAAAACTGGACAACAGGGCATTGTCATTGTGTTTCCTGCCCAAGGCAGTAAAATATCAATACTACTGAGGTTACTGGGGAGTCCATCTGGAAACAAAAAAATTTTATGTGGTTTTGGCAAGTTTGCCAGACCCTGCTGAAGATGTGGTTTCTTGAAAAAGTGAAAAACGTGTCCTCAGTCAATTCATGACTTTCCCCATCAGATGGTGCTCGAGGACAAATTTATTTGGCATCTCATCCTCCAGCGGCCGAACTCTGATACAACGTGAAGGAAAATCTTCCACTGTAAACTAGATGAGCCTTTTGGAAAGATCAAAAAGTAGGTAAATAAATAATAAAAAAAAAAAAATTGCAACCCTCTGACGCAAATCAGAGCAAGAGTTGAATAAGAAGGGCTACCTGGGACACAGTTTGTGTCTCCTGAGTAGAACACCCAGGCAAGTTCCCAGAGGTGAGGAAGGTCTGACCCAGCACTAGTGCAAAAGACCCTGAAAAAGGTGGGAGGAGCAGGAATGAGGAAGGGAGAGAACATTTGCAAGGAGATTCATGATTCTGCTTCATGGTGTAACCAAGCTGGAGATCTTTCTTGATGCCTGTATTTTATGGGTTTCAAAATGCATTGGAAAGGTAACAACATGCTGGTAAGTTTTGAAGCACTGAGAGTTTAAGACCATATTTCATAATTTGATGTGTTTCTGTTGTGGGGCACCCACTTAAAGTACCAGTGATCTGAGCATGCACTAATGGAGAACCAGAAAAGCAGTAAAGTTCCTGAAGCCTGCATTCATTATTTACAATTGTGCCATAAAAATGATAAACATAAAACAAAAAACAAATCAAAAAACCAAAATAACAGCTTTCCCCAGATATAAGCCAATTGCTTGGTCTTAACAAGCACATGAATGAGAAAGCTCCACAGGGAGTAGACTAAATGTTGATGTGCAACATTTCACATTTATTTTTTTATTTGTTTGGTCCAATTTCAGATTGGCCTGATGTAAAACACCAAGTCTATAAACAGTTTGATCTGCAAGGAGGACACGTTTTCAAAACTAAAAACCAAACTAAAGGCTTCTTTCTTTTTCAAGCATGATCCTGATAATGCATTGAGAGAGTACTTGCTAACAGTTTTACTGATGAAAACACAGGTTCCTGTTGAAAGACAAATTCAAATTTGTTTCATAAGCTTGCTGGCTTTGTTTGAACCCAGTTTTATTTCCAAAGAGAATATGATCATTCAAGGACAGTTAAGTGTTACCTTCCACAAAAATAATTTGTAGAGAATAGCCATGATAATTTTCTAGGGTTCACGCAGCCATCATTCCACAATTTAGAGTTTGCATTTGACACTCAGCAGAAACTTCCATAGCTGAACAAGAGTAAAACCACTGAAAGACCTGTGCCAATAAAAGAGTTGAGGAAGGTTTGACATTTCAGATAGGTACATGAAAGAAATGATTTGAAAAAGCTGTTAGAAGAAGGGAAGTCTTAAATTCCCATTTGATCAACCCCACCCAAAAACCTTTGAAAGAAATCTACCCTGTGATTTGAAAAGGAAACTCTGATTTTAATAGTTCTTTTAAAACAAGCTTAAATAAAAAAAATCTTATTGCCCACAGATTTAGAAATGTACTAATGAAAAAGAAAAGTTATGATTTCACAGTGTACATTCTTCAATTAAAGTTATCCATCTTGTAACAAATAGAAAGAAAATTATTTCTGCATTGTGCTGAAATGTGTATCTGTGCTAAAGCAAGCTCAAAACTTAAGACAGATTAAGTGGGACAGAAAGTGCAAATTCCTGAGAGCTACAGTGAAGTATAATTTACTTTAATGCACCCTCCCTTCCCATATGCACTCAAATGTCAGCCACTTACACTAGGATGAGGAAGTCCCTGTTTCTTATGGGTGTTATTAAGGTGCACAGTGAATTAAACTGATTCCAGGGCCATGCTGTGCTACTTTTTTTTGTAGAAACAAATCAGACGGAACATTTTTGTTCCTTGAAGTGCATAGCTCAGACAAAGAAAAGATTATCTTTTCTGTTTTACAAATGAGGAAACAGGAAGTAAAACAAGTTGACCAGGGTCACAAGCATGACTGAATGAGCTTTCTGGAGTCTCAGTGGTCCCTGACTCAAACAGGTGACTGCTTGCTTTGTCTACATGCAGTGCTTTGCAACTATTCTACTGCTGTGTTTGCACTGCAACCAAGAAACTAAGGTGCAAAAAGCAATTTTGAATAAGAACATTATTTATCTGCTTGAAGCTTTCTCTTTTTAGGGCTTCTTTTGTCCTGCTGGGTGCTCTCAGCTCTTGTTAACATTAGTGAAAGTCAAGATAATACAGATTTCCTTTGGTTATCCTCAGTACCTTTCAAAAGTAAAAAAATTAACGCTATTCAGGTCTCATCCCTGTTGCAACTCCTCCCTATAAACTGTACTTGCAATTCCGCTCCTACAGCTTGTTCCTTTTCTTCTTTTTCTGCATCATAGCTCTTTGAACAAACTGGGCTTCAGGACTACATTTATTCTTCTTACAAAGTCTATATGATAGGTGCATCGTGCAATTTTCAGTGTTAGTTATATTAAAGCTCTGGTTAAAACAAGTATTATTTGATTATAAATAAAATCTGAAATGATACAGAATTTTTTTAAGAACCCATTCATCACAGGACTGTCAACAATGATTTTCAAAGGATAACAGTATTGAACCTGCCTGACTTGGTTCCACAAGAGATGATGTGATAAGGCACATTTCCAAACTATTGCAATAGTGGAAATAATGTAATTAAAGAATTGCCAGAAGTTATTTATAAAAAAGATAATATTTTTTTTTATGTCTTCAGCTCTACCAAAGTGGAAGTGGTTAGAACCGCACTGAGGCTTGGTTGTTTTTTTTTTAATGGATCCCATATAGTCTGATCAGATAGGTTAGAATCCTAATTCAAAACGTCCATGGTTTATTACCAATAGTTCTCTTTTGCTATGTTTAGTATGGCTGGTTCTCAGGCTTATTCCTCTGCCTTTCCCCTTGTGATGCCTGCCTAACTAACCGGGGTGGTGGCATAGGTCTTGCTGACCCATGGTCTGTAGTCAAATCTTCCCTGCTCAAAGTGCCAAATCTTGGTCTTGTCAGCAGTGGCTGCCTAAACCCGATGGATGGCTGAGGCAAGGTGCTTGGCTCTTGCTGCTCCCCTTGTCTGTCCTGGCTCCCATCAACTTCGTTCTTCCATTCCACTCTAAACTCAGGTGGTGGTGGTCTCTGCTGTCTCAGTCTTTGGTCTCTCAAGATTTTCCCTGCTCTGGGTCTTAGATTGAGCACCGTGGTAGCAGCATCCAGCTCAGAGTCGCTGCTGTCACCCACTGTGAATTGGAAACAAAATTAAAATTTTAAGTGCAGAATATTCCTGTTTCAGGAATATTTGAGTAAAGCACACTGAGCACAAATAGACATAGAAGAAAATTTCCTAGGGCTTTCTTGATTAGTGTCTAGTAATAGACACAGCTCTGACAGGACAAAGAATATTTGAATTACAAACATTTCTCCCCTCAAAACTGTAATTCTTAGAAAGTCCACGCTCAACTACTCCTTAATCGCTGAGTGTCCCACTGTTTGAGTTGACATTTCCCCAGTTCTGCCTCTGGACATGGAAAAATCTGAGCTACCTGGGGTCTAGTCCCCTCTTATGTCCAAGGATACAGAAATGAGACTGCTCACCCTCACAACCCATGATATCTGATCTGAGAGTCATTTCCAGAGCTCAACATGTATAGAGGGCTCTAGAATCTTGACTTTGGAAAAGGACAGTGGATGCTTCAGTGAGCAAAGGATTTCCCAAGGTGAATGCACAGATGGGAAGAAACATCTCATCCTTAATACACCTGAATGTGAAATATCAAAGAAAATCCACAGAACAAATCTCACAGGTTGCAAATACTGCAGATTCCTGCAGCACTTCACAGCAGAATAGATAATGGTCAGGAGAAAGCTGTCAATAATCATTCAGGGTGTGCTCTTAAATGATTGCTGACAAATAAACCAAGCTGGAAACTTTCTGGAGGTGTACATGTGAACATATTTTCCCCACCAGACTTTTCAAAAATTGATTAAACTTGCACACTTCGGTCATTTGATAATTATTTTAACAATGATTTATGAATGCCTCAGATTTTTTCTTAGACTTAAGTCAGATATGATATTTTAAATTTATCAAAGCAAAGAATTGTGTATTGTGCAAGTGTCATGAGAAAAACTTCCATTAGGAACCTACATGTAGTTTCTTCTGAAAAGGTGAGGAAGGAGTCAACAAAATACATCACCACATAATTCTCCATTCACCCAGATAATTATACATCAAGGAAGGTCTTCATCAGACTGTGTTTGCAGGCTCTCCTCCCTCCTAGATATGTCAAACAATATATTTTTTGACAATTGAATAATCTGGAGGCACATTTTCTTTTTAATTCTAGGTGACAGTAGGTGACCTCTGCAGACATATCTACAGATTAAAAGGCATCCTACACTCAGGATTGCAAAGATATATTTAACAAACAAAAGCATGATTTACTGCTAAATTTATTTGGAAAAATCAGAAAATAATTGGGGCAGGTATCAAGATGTTTTAACGATGGTGCAGAGATTTAATCTTCCCAGCAGGAGATCTTGATGGCTGCTTGTCATGAAAGGGAATGCTCTTGAACATGGTATAAGCATGAAAAGGCAACAAGTAATAATCAAAAGTAATACATAGAATTGGACAAAATTTTCACATCCCATGGTTGCCCTCCAAAAGATTTTTTGTTTATTTGTTATAATGGAAGAACTCCAATATAAAACATTTGTGAATTTAGGCAGAAAAAAAAAATAATTGGAGTTTTGGTTGTAAACCACAGCATTTTGGGAAGTTCTTCATGACAACTATAAACCAGACCTCATGTCCTCTTTCTGCTCTCTGGTTTGGTTCTCAGAACAGTGTCCTCTACCCTGACCTCACAGAGAAAAGAAACCAGATAGGCTCATAATCCAAGAGTGGATCTGGACATAATCCAAGAGTGAGTGGACAAGGAGCATGAGCCATGTCAGTGTTTCTAGTGCAGAAGTGTTTCAGCTGCTGCTTGCTCACGTGAGGAATTGTGCTAGGAGGAGTGTGCCCCTACAGCATCTGAACTGAGAAAGCCCCAAAAGACTGCTTACTGGGGCTTTTCTCTGCACTCTGATACCTGCTTTAGGACCCATCGCTTTTAATGCTCTAAGATCCCTGCTAAATATCCAAAGCCTAGTCATTTGCTGTGAAGGTGTTAACTCTAGAATGGAATCATGTGCACATAAAACATTTAATACTGATTTGAAAATTAGTATACTGATTTCTCTACAGCATCCCTGGAAAAACTTTCTTACTACAGAGGCAAAGTGCAGCACAGTAAGAGAGCATACAATTTTTCATTACCTTTGGAAGATGTTTTATTTCTCACTCGTAGTTTCTCTGGGAGTTTAGTGTTTTTAGGAAGTGAAAGGAATCTTTTTGTATTTGCAGCAGCCTACATGCAAAGAAATATAAAAAAAGTTATTGCACACTGAAGTACCTGCATAATGTATCTGAAGATACACAACTGAGACTTGAACATAGCTAAAGGGCTTGGAAAGTAGTTTGGGATTAGCTAATATGTGACTTTTTACTACACACTCAAGTTAATGCTGATTGCTGGTCGAGTGAGGTCTGTGCTAACTAAGGTAAAGACTGAGCAATCTCAAGCTGCTTAATCAAAGGAAAGCCTAGTGATATGCCCTCTGAGATCAAAGTTAATAAATGTATGCTCTCTAACCATACCTGTACCAGTGTTCCTGAGCAAGGCAATCATGGTATGACTTCATGCAACCCCAGTTTGAAACTTTTTCTAAGTCAGCTGCAAAAAAAATGAGTTTGAGACTGAAGCTCAGGAACAAAAACTAATCTGTATTCTGATCCTGGCAGAGCTTTATAAATATAAATGACTTTATACAGTTGACTAGTCACACTGAGGCTGATGGGGAAGTTAGCACCAGCATGATCATTTACCAGTTCAGGGCATAAAATCCTTGTTTTCTCATGATCAAGCTGTAAAGGCCCTGGGAGCAGAGCATACCTCATATGTCCTGGAAGATGAGCAGCACTTTCCAGGACAGGTTGCTTTTTTTCTTAAATTGAAGTTTCTCAAGGGCATGCTTTCTTACATTTCTTACAAAGATTTTTAAAAACCTTTACAGTCTACCAGCTCTCCTCTGCTTGTACCATTCATTGTTGCATACTCTAAGAAAATCTGAAAGGAAATTAATTTTCCATGAGAGTTTTTTTTCCCTTTGGATATTGTGCAGGTCAAGACCACTATGTTTCCCTCTCTGGTAGATTTATCCAAGGATAATTATTTTTAAAATTACAGTCTGTACATTTTGAAAAGCTGTCAGGTACCCTGTTTCTCTCCCTGCTGCAAAAATGTCTCGATCCTGCTGTGTCTCTTCATTATTCCACCTAGTAAATCATGTATTTGTATGACAAAGACAACATATGTAACTGTGGTTAAAAGGAAAAAAAATCAATGAGGAACAGACATTGCCCCAGTTCATACCACAGTAGCCTTGGTTATAATGACAACTGACATTTATTGGAGACATCATTACAGCTAAGGTTGTGATGACCAACTGTGTCATAGAGATGACACTCACTAAGTATTCCTGTAGCATGAAGATACTTATTTATAGGATGGTTAATTTCTCTGATACTTAAAATTGGAAGACAATCTGGGGCATCAGCTTTCCTGCTGAATCAGTGTGTTCCATTCAAATATGGTCTGAAGTTTACAATGAAGGTATTGCAGGATTGCCTCAGAGAGCCAAATATGCTATGGCATTTCTCATAGATGAAAAGGGTTTTCCTTTTCTGTGTTAAAACATTAAGTCCTGATTACATTTTATGAATACTAAAGACCCCACAACATTTTTCAAATTAAGAACTCACTCTGACTCGATAAAAGTTCTCTACCCCATATTTTGGAGCATACTGCAAGCAGTTTGTTTATCTGAAAATCATTTTCGACCTTTTTCATCCAAGCTTCATCAAATACTGATAGAGAATACTGACCATCTCTTAGAGGCACACTTTGTGCAGAGCTTATTCAGCTCCTCTGAGATAAAATTATGGCAGCAGATCCCACTCCAGTATCATACTGCACAAGGCTGAAGCTTTGCTGAAGGGATCGACACAAATTTCATGTGTGCAATTCAGTGTGTAAGCGTGACATTGTATGTGCAGTTGTCTTCCAAATTCAGGATTTATTTTGTCTGCATTTCAGAAGATTTTTTTTTCCATGACAGTTAGCTACAAAGAACTGCTTCCTATAAAACAACCAAAAAGCAAGTACCGGTCTCTCTCTTGACAGACTGTTTGTTTTCCTCAGGCTCTCCCTAAGGCTGTGCCGCCGACGGATCAGAATTTCCTTGGCCTGCTTTTCATTTGCATCTGCAGCCAGGCTATGTCGGTTATATGACATTGTCTGAAATAGAAAAGCAGTGGTCACACTGTGTAAAGCATTATGCCAAATGTACTGAACTACGTGTAACAGTGCAAAATAGTCTTTTTGCTTTAGTGTTTTAATAAACATCATAAACCCCTGTGAACAAAATTGTATTGCAGGAGGGGTTGTAACTAGATGATCTTTAAGGTCCCTTCCAACCAATCCATTCTATGATTAAGAACAAGAACAGTAATTTTGCCAGCACTAATTTAGTCATCTGCTTCATAAGCACCTATTTTCTTCGGGGTTATTTTGTGCTTTGTTTTGGTTTTTAACCTGCTGATATTTACAATGAAACAGAAATTGGAAAACACTGGTTTAATACAGCATTTACCCCCACATCATACTAGCTCAGTCAGTATGTCAGTAGAGGACAAACATTTGAAAGCCATGAGTCACCTAGGGGGAAGTCATTTTTACTTCCAGCAAGCTGCAGCTTTCTTCACTTTTGAATGTTTTCCAAGGATTCAGGCACACAAACTACTTAGCCACAGGAGGGTAAATGTGAAATGTCCTTTTGCTTTTATTTCACTATTTTTCCAGCTCATCACCTCTGCTCTTAATACAAGCAACTTCACAACCGGAGGCAAATGAGAAATCTAATCCGATATCATGAAGTGACCAAAACACTGATACAACTGGACAGTGTTCAGCTGAAGTTCCACCTATTATCCTTTAAAAATAATTTTAAGTATATTGCAGGTAATATGAAAACAAACATTAAGCTTTATCAATAGTATAAGATCAAATAAGCTATTTATATGAAGTAGTATGACTATGTTGCTGTACGTATGATAGGACACAGATTCATAGGCAATAGAATTACTATGCTATGGTACAGCAGATGAACTACCCCAAAGATATCTTAGGAAGTTAATCAGTATGTTCAAGGAGAAGTAGGATATTTAAGTATACAAAACTTCATTCTTACTCGATGTCGTATTTGGTAGAGATTCTTTGTTAATATTTCCCGCATGTTTTCCATTTCAGTGGGAGAAAGTGGCTTTATCTTTCCTTCATGATATTCACTGTGGCAGGATTTCAAAAGGGAGGTAGGGGAAAGAGAGAGAGGGAGGAAGAATGTTTTAATTTTTTAGAGTTGGAAACAACATTTCAAAACAACTGAGGAACAGGTGAAAGCGAAACATGTTGGAATGAAACCTGGATCTCATTTGAGTCAGTGGTAAGGTTCAAAACTCAGATCCCCAAATTTGACATAAATTACATTAAACTGTAGATTTGATTGTGGTACTTTTCAAGATGCCCTTCAGGCTTCCCCCGCAGATATTTGCTGCAGATGGGCAGGCACTGGTTCAGCTCCAGCTTTGCCCTACATGGCAAATCAATGTTCCTGCAAGCAGCTGCCCTTGTAAAACTACCCACACCGGATGAGCACAGCTCACTGAGTGCTTCCCTGTGTAAGCTGCAGGCAAAATGCTCTGGTTTCACATCTGCTCCCTGTTCAGGTGACATTTGGACACAAAGTGTCCTAAGTCAAAGTGACCATCCTGCCAACAGACTCAGCTGTGAAATACATTATGTGACCCAGCCAAAATGCTTGGCCTTGCTGGCATTGCTTGCTTACCTGAGAGACACTGATGATGGGACTTTGCTTATCATTCCACTCTCTGCCATCTCAATGGCATGTTTGATTTCCAGCTTCTTGTACAAAGAAACAATGCTGGATTTGGGCTGGTTCTCTCGGATTAGAAGTCTTCGCAGGTATTTATTATCAAACTTTTTAAACCTGTATGTGAGGCAAACCAACCCAACCAGTTAATTTGTACTGTGCACAGTTAGGGAAAGCCAATATACTGTAGCTAATGCTATTGTTTTGATTTTATTCCCTGGGGACGTCTCTGTTCATATTAAAAACCTGCTGCTCAGTAAGAAGATGAACTTGATCCTTTTTTTTTATGTTAGTATGTTTTCGTGTAACCTAGATAGTCTTAACCAGTGTTTTAGTTAATATGTTAATGGACAGTCTCCCTAGCAGCAAATTTTAACTTTGAGGTCTTCTGTGTTATTAGGCAATGTTATTTTTAATTCTCTGTTTTCATCAAGACAAAGAGAACATTAAATATTTACTGTAATAACAAATAAAAGGCCTAAATTTGCATTGACTGCTTTTTCTTTGAAATTTTAACCTACTCTTGTAAAACTTTGGAAACTCTCCCTTCCTCCAAAGCAACTTCAACCCTCTTGGATGGTTAGTGAAAAAAACATTGATTACAGCTGTCTTGATATGGTTTGTTAGAAAATATTTTGCCTTCTGGCCATTCTGAAATTATTCTTGAATTTCAGTAACAGTTTCTGAAGATCATGAAGAGGTGAAACCTCCTTTGCTTTGTAATCTGTTAATTAAAGATCCCACACAGCCTGGAGGGGAACCAGGCTGTGGAAAGGAAAGCTGTACCCCACGCAGAGAGGAGAGAATGTCCTCACTGTCATGCCCTCAAGTCATTTGGAGAGGGCTCTTCTCAGCCTTTCCTGATGGTTCTAGTCTTCTGTAGAACACTTAAATTCTTGCAGGAGCAGTGACTAGAAGGTGGATGAGCAATGCCAAGGTTTTCACTGTAGAAGACTGTGCTCCTGAGAAAAGGGAGTTAGATCCAAACCAGTGATGATGATGATTCAGCAGCCACAATGAAAACAGGAATTATGCAGGTATTGCCAGTGGTAATCTTCTTAACTAACACTAAGTCTTAAATAATACCAGCAAGAACTGGAGCTACCTGCCATTAGAATCTCTCATGCAGCTCATGCAGCTAGTGTCTTGATCTTTCCAGAGAAAGTCCCAAAGCTTTTGTATGTTTCCCATCAAATAGGGAACCAACCCTTCACTTAACATCACAGAGATGTAAAATTCGCAGGAGGAAAGACAGATGGGTTGAAAGGCTCAGCAGGCACACGGGAAATGCTCTGAAACAGTCAGACACAGGGAGAAGACACACACCCTCAGAAGGTACAGTCCTTTACCCTGAGATCAGAAGGCTGTCTTTCTTGCCAGCTGGAGATTCTGTTCTGCTTGCTTGTGGTTTAGTAAAAAGACACTGTTTTGCTCCTTTCCCTTTGTAACCCACGATTTCTAAAAACAACCATCTGCTTTCAAGAACAAAGTGCTGAAAATGAAATCTGATACTCAACAGCCTTCATGTGTTGCTGCTGAACCAGTCTGGCCTCTCCTGTATAACAAAAGTTTTAAGTAACATTCTTACTTATCTCTCCAAAAGTTGTGACCCCAGTGTCCACACACATCTTCAATTCCAGTCTTCACATGATCAAAGAACTAAAGAGGAAATGATGTTTCATTACATAAACTTACAGATATAACTTGGCTTGCCCTTAGATATTATTAGTTTAAAACTTATTTCAAAAGAGAAAAGTCCAGTCAGAATTCAAGGCAATGCTTCAGTTTAACAAACTGCAGTCTAACCAAACTAAGAACCACAATCTGTTTCATTCCTCTGGAGCTTCCTTAGCTCACAACCCCAAAAGGACACAAGTTAGTTGCTGATTTCCTCAACATTACTCTTGCTCAGCTGCTGCCTGAACCTGGATGTAACTTTTTTGCTCCGTATTTTCATTTCTTTTAAGTTCCCTAACCACTCAGGGACTTCTTCAGGGACTTCCCTGGGCCCAACAGTGAACCAGGTAGGACTTTGCAGAGGAGACAGTCTGAATGAGTTGCAGCTCCTCAGGATGCACAAGACAGAGCATCAGGTCCTGGGTTCCTATTTCAGAGGACTGATTCCTAGACTGACCTCAGAGCATCCTGAACACCTAATATTAGACACACTCTTCCTCAGTCTATTATGAATTATGAAAGAGTGAATCAGTTCTGCTGAGATCTCACTTGATCCCCAGAGTCAGCTCATTTGCTCCTAATTCAGGTACAAAAGTAGGGGGCTCTGAAATTCTCAGGCAATCCTGGTAGCTACCTCCAAAGGATAAGCTCCAAAAGGGAGGACTTTTAGATGCCTAGATTGACTTCTTTGCTGAATATAGCTCTTATTAGTTTTCATTTTTATAATTTCACACCACCTGCCACAGATATGCTGCAAAGAGAAATATATTAAAGAATATGCTTGGCTAATAAACTGTAATAATTCTAGACATATACATACCAAATACAAATAAAAATACATAAAAATGCTGTTGACTGGAGCATTTAGTAAGCTTAAGAGTGTAGTTAGGAAAAGTCTTAATTTGTTAAAATAGACTTACTCAAATGCAATGTAAGGTAATCAAATTGGCAAATGTCTCCTATTGTAGACAAGTTCTAAGATAATAAGTATCTCATATGTGAAACATACTACAGATAGTTAATCTTCCTCAAGAGGTAAACAATTAAGAAAGCGAAGATTCCAAACTAATGATACATCATAAGGCTGATTTTGGTAACTGCTAAAGTTTAACTATAAGCCTTAAAGTTATTGTGCTTACAACATCTATGAAAAATAAATCTAAGAGTGCCTGCCTCTCTGTAATACTGTATGCTGAATCCTTGTCTTGCTGAAAGCCACTAAAAATTATATTTTTATGAGGGTTTCATATATGACATTGAAGTTGCAACATACCCTGTTATAAATTTCTTCACTGACAGCAGGCTGCTTTTTATTTGACCTTTTGACATCAAGAAACTCCACCAGTGGGCGAATTGTTATTCCCTGTGAAGAAGAAACAACAACAAAAAAAGTCAAATAGTCCTGGGGTTTTTTTTCCGTAAACATAAAGAAAAAAAACAAAGACTTTCAAGCTTTTCCAACTCTGTCAAAGCATGAAAATGGCCTTTTTAGCTCTGGATACCCTTTATACCTTCCTAACTCCCAAATCCTGCCTGACACAAAAATAGTGTGTTCGCTCTTGTGATGAAGCCCTTGCCAGCACACAGACTCCTCTAAGGAAGAGGGGAGCTAAGAGGTCCACAAGGGGCAACCTGACAAACCTCATCAGAAGAAAATCAGTTTCCCCATCCATAGTATCTTTAAAATTTTTTTTTCAGTTCTGTTATGTATTAGAGAAGCCCTCACTTTATTTTTTTTTTCTGAATTAATAAACTCTCTGATATTTCAAAGGTTACTTAAAGATTTGGCAACAGTAGCACTAAAATTGCTATTCAAGACCTGTGGCACTGAGACTTTTCGCAAATATATGTCCTTGCCTGACTATTCTCAGAGAAAGAACAAACAGTTTTGGCTATCCCAGAATGATAGCATGGTTTTGAACAATTATTTGTGGAAGAATTGACATAATTTGTTTATTTGTACAGCCACACTGGCACAGAGGAGAGGAATGAACCTCTCATGATGTTGACATCAGTCTCTACTATCCTAGACAACCAGGTCACATATTTCTTTTTGTAAACGAATCAAGCTTTATCTTAAGAGTAGTTAGGTTTCTTTGCCCCATTGCTCATACTGGAACACTCATCCTGAACCTCATTGTTCTGATAATTAGAAAGCTGCTTTCTTAATTGCATCATGGTCACATTGTACCACTTTGTTCTTATGCCAACATTTGTCTTTTTAGTTTATACAGTGTTACTCCTTCTCTGGTGTTCACTCCCTGATACAAACAGTAATTACAGTCCCTCTTCTCCTTCAGTTTGCTAAGGCTAAGGCATCATTGTCTCCTTCCACAAGACAGGCTTACCATTCCCATGATCACCATGATTCCCATGATTACATTATTCTCTGATGGAAATACCTGTCTCAGTATGTCTTATGGTCAGATTTGCCTTTCTTCTGTACCTCATTGCACTCGTGGCTTAAACTCCACCCTGTTATTAACTAGAACACCCATGGGTTTTCCCCCCCCCCCCCCCTTTTTTTTTTCCTACCATAGGAATGGTATGTTCCTTTTTCAATGAGAAATCCCAAGTAATGAAGTCCTATCAAGAATATGTCCACATTTATTACTGTTCAATTTAATTCTGTTTCTACCATATTGACCTTTAGTTACTCTTTTCTTTCTACACAATACACCCGTCTTGCTCTCACCCTGAAAACACCTTCCAAAGTCTGTGATCAAGAAACATCAGTACTAAAAAACTATGTTCATGTGCCATGGTCAAAAACAAGAATATTAAACAAGACCATCTACAGTAACCATCCTTGAGGAATTCCATTAATAATATCTCATCAGCCTATTCTCTGACCAGAGCTGTTGAACACTAGAGCAGGTGCCCAAAGAGGCTGGAGAATCTCCATCCATGGAGGTACTCAGAACTCAGCTTGACAGGCTCCTGAGCAACATGATCTAGCTTTGAAGGGTGCCCTGCTCTGGGCATGGGGTTGGTAGAGACCCCCTAGAGGTCCTTTCTGACTGAAAGAACAATATGTTTCTATTACCCTTTATAGGAGAAACTGTCAACTCCTTCATCATTTGCTTTACAATTATCCTAATGTCAACCTAAACCTCAGATTAATGAGTAGTTAAGATAATAATATCTCCTATTTAGCAGTGTTCCCCAAAGATTTTACAACAGTCCAGTTAGATGAGATTACTCCAGGAAATAAATTGCCTTATCAAAGAATGATACTAGGTTTCCTTTTTTAGATCACGTTGTATTTCCTAACACATTCCACTTATCTCCATATTTTAAATTCTTCTATGCTTCAAAATAATTTTTCACAGTTTACATGCCAAGGTCAACTAACCAACCCCCAATTGCTCCAGCAACCTTTTCCCCTTTTCCAAGTATGAGCACAGATACTTGCTTCTTCCCATGACACCTTTTTACACATAAAAGGCTGATTTTAAAAATTTATTTTCAGTTCCCACAGTATCTTCCCTCCCCTGCTCACCAGCCACCCTATCCAACACCAAACTCCTGAGTGATATAAACACAACTTTAAATATCCTAACAAGGCATTAGTGCTGGGGCTGTACCCAGATTATCTTTTATCTCCTACTCCAACCTTGCTAGGTCTTAAACACTTAATACTACTTCTAGGTTAACATAAGAACAACTTAAAATCTGGCATACTTTTGCTACTTCTCTGCAATCTGCATAACATTTTTTTCATAACATTCATGTAGAGTACCTTCAATTATGTTCCTTCCACCAAGTTAGGACACCTGTTTTTCTCCCTACTGCTTATTAAAACCTGTTTGAGAAACAAGAAGTCTAGAAGAGGAAAGGTATTACCTGAATGAAAACAGTAAAGAATATCACAACAATAACAGCAGTGATGAACAGTTTCTTCCTGGGAAACACAGTAGAAGGAAGCAGAAATACAAGTGAGAAGCAAATAGCTCCTCGAAGGCCTCCATAGGCAATAATAAATTGGTCCTTAAAAGTGAGAGGAATTGTCCGGAACACATTAATGATCTGAGTCAGAACAAAAACACCTGAGGGGAAAAAAACCCAGACAATCAGAAATACAGACACGAGAAAAAAACAAAAATTAAAATCACATAGAAACACCCAAGAATGCTAATATTTGTTTTAAAACACTTAGTTTCTTACAAAGAAGAAAAATTTTAAATGCCTAAGAAGCATCATAAACTTATTTAGTGAGATAACCACATCAGGATTTAGAATGCAAAGAAGATAACTGATCTCTACAAGACAGCTATCTGCTAAACTCTGCAACTCTAAAAGAGCAATAATTCTCTTTTTCAGTATAGACCATGATTTGTAATATTTTTAAATAGTATTTGAGGTTCTTTTGAATACTTTGACTTGTCACCTCCATCTAGATATGCTCTGAATCCTGCAAAAGCCTATCCACTCACTCTATTTTAAAGGATGCAGGACTGAGAAAGGAGGGAGAAGATGCCAGTGTATGCTGGTGTATTAAAGGGAAAGGCTACAGGGATGTGGCAGACTGGAATAAATGTATAAAGGCAGATAAAGGGAGCAAGCATGGGGCCAGAAGCTGGAGGGCACTCAGGCTGCTTGGCTGTTTTCTAGCCTAAGGTATTAATTGTGGGGTTGCAGGTGCAGGAGAGAAACCAGTCCAAATTTCTGCACTGAAGGGAGATTTGGGAGCTGGAAGTAGCAGTGTAGAAGCAAACCAAAGCATGAGGCACCTCTATACACAAGGGGACTGAATCATTACATAGGAAACCATATGACCTACAAGGCTAACCTGCACTTAAGGTAACAGAAAAAGAGCTAGTACAGCAAACTCAGGAGTGGTCAAGCAGTTTATTTACAGGATTTTTTACTTCACAATATATACCTGAACAACATTTCAACTACAGCATTTCTTGTTTTGATGCTATTTGTGGCAATGACTGGGAAAATGCCTGAACACAGTAAAAATAAATTAAAAAAACCAAACAAAACCAGAATCTTTTATTGTACAACTGCTAATCCTTTACAACAAAAAATGATTATATTTAAATAAATGTTTGCATATACTCTGATATTTGCACATACTCTGATTAAGAAGCAGACTGCGTCTGACTTTGGATGGGAAGGATCAGGACCATTTTGATTTCTGGGTTCCATTTTGGGGAAAGGTGGAAGCTGATCCTGAGATCTAGGACACGTTACAAGTCAGAAGACTATTGTACAAACTGATGGGACTCTGCCTAAATTCTGGCATTTTCTACTTAAAGACAATTTGTACTTGCAAAGAATATTAACAAGTAATTGTGGACTTGCTTACCCAGTGCCCTCCAGATTAAACAGAAAATGAGGGTGAAGCTAACGAAGGCCCAGTTCCACTCATGGTTCTTCCCAACAGTAGACACTCCCATGAAGATGAAGATTAAAGTCTCACTGACACTGCTCAGCATCTTCATGAAATACTTTATTGTTGTATAGGATTTTTGGGAAACATTTTCCTCCACGTATTTATTCATGGTCATGGCACAAGCTGTAATCCTGAAAGGCAAACATTATCCTGTATTTTATTAGCTTGGGTTGTGGGGTTTTTTTAGCCTCCCTCATTTCTACAGAGTATTTTTCATTTTGCCATAGTCCTCTTTAAATACAAAGCATAATTTATTCCATAACCAACCTCAAATTTATAGACCTGGTGTGCCTAAAGTTTTGGGCACAAGATTTTGTTTTTCAGCAGTGGGGGTGCTCTGACAAGGCATCAGTATAGGAAGAGTTTTGTTGCATACTTAATCCACATGATCTATGCTGGGGCCACTGAAATTCTGTGTTTTGAAAGAGGTGGAGCTGAGGAGAGCGAGGGACAGCCCTGGAAAACCAGGACTGCTGCTCCTATTGCTGCTGAGGGACATCAGGCAGGGTGGCAACTGCACATACTAGGGAAGGATTTCACTATCAGAAGTTGTCCCACCAAACCGTATCCTTTATCGGCAATGACAGTAGTCAGCTGCTCTTTCCAGGCAAAATAAACAGCAAGGCTACAGACCATTTGCCATCCTCCATCACTCTGCTTCCTCTGCCTGTGCACAGGGCTGACCATGGAGCCACAGGAGAAATACAAAATCAGAAATGACACTGGTGCTGTTGCACATATAAAGACGCTGCAAATGACTGAAATGGGCATCCTGACTGATACAGGAGTCAACAGACAGGCTTCCTGTAAGTATGCCCATGTGTCCTTGCTCTGAGCCTGCATTAGTGAACAGAGTTAATCAGCAGGAAGAGCGAAGAATGACATTACTGTCTGTACCTCACTTGCTCAGTATGGTTGCCCATGGTGTGGGGATGGCTGATGACTCCACAGCTACGAAGTTTACAGGTTTAAGGAAAGTTAGCAGAGCTGGCTGGAGGATAACCTCAAGGTGGTGCCTTAGTGTAGGGAAGCACAGTCTTGTAATTGCCTAATAATTTATTAGAGTGGAAAAGTAAGGCAAGATGAGTTGTGAAGTAGCTGTTGCTCCTGGTTCTATCATCTAGGGCAAAAGAGCATGGCTTCTCTGACTTCCCAGTTAAAAACATTATACATACAAGGGGTATGGGTTCTCAATCAAACCATGCACACAAAACCTAAACAGAGAGGGAGATGTGTGTATATCTTGTCTTTCTAATTATCGCCCATGAAGACTTGCCCTACCGTTTTTTATCCCAGTTCCACCAGGTTTTCAGTTTACAATTATTTGGGGTTATCTCTTCCTTCTGAAATCTCCCCACTGCTCTCTCTCAGGAAGAAAGATGGTAGGTTTGTCAGAATCTCTATGGGAAAGGGTTGAAGAAGACTCTCACATGTCTCAAGGAGATCCCACTGCCAGAAAGTCTTCTGCTGAGCATGTCCTCTCTCTAAGTCAAGAGTCCCATCTCTGACCAACTCAAAAGTCCCTGAATATGAGTGTAAATGGAAAGGCGGACTGAAGCAGAGCTCAGAAAAATCTTATTGACATTATGGACACACACATCTACGTTCTTTCATCTAAAAGAGGGGGATACAAAAATTTTGCAAAGCAGAAAGGGGAATTCCAGAAGCAGCAGTAACTTCAAAACTCTGTATAGTATAACTCCTTAGCATTTTACAAGAGGGTTTCCATAGCACCAGCTGTAGTCACTGGCAAACTCCGAACATGTTTCTCCCAGTTAATTAAAGTTAGTTGTGCCCAGAAGTTTCATCCTCTTATGTGGAGCCAGCATGGCCTGCTTTGGAGGACAATGTCCAAGATCTGAAACATAGTTGTTTCACCCACACATCCACATCCCCAAAGTGACTGGGCAGCCTTAATTCTGAGGGGTGGAATCTGTGAGGACACGTGGACACTGGGAGAGGGCACACTGTACTATGCCAATATCTGTCAAGCAACACAGCCCAGACAGGCACATCAGGGAGGAAAAAACCAAACAAAGAGGGCAGAGGATCTGATGTAGGGATAGGTGTAGTCCAATGAGGCAGGTAGTGACTTACAAATACACATGGAGAGTCTTTGCTAGCAGAATAGTGCACCTAACCTGGCCTTCACTTTGCATTTTCATCTACCTACACTTGGTGACACGAGAAGCAGATCTACACAGCACAAAATAAAATGGCCATCGCCATGCAAAAACTAGTTCCAGCTCTAAGCAAAGTCCAAGACTAAGAAGAAGGAAAACCTGACTAAAACTATCCCAGCTCATCCTGTGCATTTAGCTACTGACATAATCATTAGCTGTCTCCTCATTGTCACCTGATTTCACCATGATCTAAAACAGAAGGACCTTCTGTGGCCGAAGGACAGCATGATGTCTGGGAAGCAGAGCTCATCATGCCTATATGGGATCTGCTGCAGAAGAAATTATGCAGATTTTGTAAGCATGCAATGCAACATTCAGTGGCTTAGGTAATGTTTCTAGTTTGAGCATGTGTTTGGAACAACAGAGGTCCTGCAAATTTGCAAAATAGCTCTCCTTGTTCTGATCTTACAGTTGCCCATAATGGGACCTTGCTGTAGATCCCCTCACAGATCCTACAAATGTATGAGCATTCATATCTCAGGAAAAAAGTTGGAGAGAAGCATGACCCTGAGTAGATTTATCCTGACATGGAGTGATGACTTGACCAGGACATACACTCAAGCCCAGAAGCTGTACAGCATTCCTAGGTTCTTCAGTTTACACGTAGCTCTGGTGATCAACCTCAGAAGTATAAAAGAAGGGTCTCAAATCTACTTAACACTTTCACTCTCCAGAACTCTCATATTCCGTGGCAAAACAGCTCTTCACAAGTCACAGGCTGCACTGACAGGCCTACAAATATCTCAGGTTATGTCATAAGTCATGACAGCTCTCCAGTGCATGCACAGATTGTATGTATCAGTATAAAAAATCAGATGCATCCCAGCTCCCTCCAACCACTTGTGCACACAGTGGAGCTGGCAAGGGCAAGGGAAGAAAATGCAACATAGCAAGAAAGCACTGAGAAGACTGCAAAACAGCCATTTCCAGACCTGCTCTCATTTCAGAATCTCAGAGCTGCAGCTTACTGCCTGAAGCATTAAGGCTGTGAGGTCAGCCCCAAGGGCAGAATAAAATACTCAGTACTACCTTCTTAAAACAAATATTTTTCATTATTATAGTAATTTAGAAAAGCCCTGCAGCCTGGGAAGTGGGGAATCATGCTCTGGATATGGTTTCTTTTTGGATCCTAAGGTAATGGAAACACTGTAAATAGATGTCAGATAACAATCTGTCACCAGATTAATCAGGATATTTGCAAGCTGTAACTTAAAACACCTACCATGCTTAACCACTAGAATTTAAAGGGACAACATTCATATGTACATTATTCTTTTCAATAACACTTTGCATTTATTCAATTAATGTCAACTAATTGATGGTTCACCAGTAAATCAAATAGTGCTTGCTGTCCATTATTTGTTAGTCTTCAGGTATTCCACAACTAATCACTGTTCATTTCATGAATCTGGTATCTTTTCAGAGTACTCATCTACAGTAGAAAAAATCCTGTTAAGTGTCTTTGGGTTGAAATCCTATTGTAATATAGTGTAAGAATTTAATATAAAATGCATTCCTTTAAATATGCAAGACTCACATACATTACTATAATATGTTTTTCCCCAAATAAACTTTTACTATTGCCATAATCTAAGCAAAAGATTAAGTGTATTTTGTTTTACATTTCTTATCCACACATTTCTTCTTATATTATTACTTAGTATACACACATTACTTCTGGCTTCCACTTCTTGCCTCGGTCAAGAAGGGGAGGGTTATAAAACAGTTAATTGCAATTAACTTGCAACCTTCTGTGCTTCTGAAGAATAAAAGTCCTGCGGTACAAACAGTACAGCTTCTGTCATGACTGCAATAAACTTGGCTACTGGGTTCAATCCTCAAGTTTCCTTGACCTACTAAATTTACAGTAGTTTCAATGTTTGTTCCTTTCCGCCTGCTAACTCACTGTGGGGAAAAAAAAAAAAAATCACACAAAAAAAAAACCAAACCCAAAAAAAATCCCAAAAAACCCCCCACATATTAATAGTTCTGCTGCTTCACAGCCTTTATGAGAAATTAGTAAGCAGAAAATGCAGCATTATAGTAAGGAATGGAACCAAGCAAAAAAAGTTCATATTCACATCTGTGGGTTTTACATCCGTGGTCCCAATTCAAGCCTGGTTCTCATTACAGTAGAAGCTCTTTCCTTGCAAAGAGAACTATTTTACTGCAGCTTACTGAGATATGGTTCAGTCCCTTCACCATTTCAGCTAGGTAACCTGGGTTATACATGGCTGCTTCGAGAATAATTTGTCCCAAGAATGAGTACACAGACTTATCAGAAGAGGGACAAGCACCTTTCATTCCCCTCTATTCCTCTGCCAGTGAATTCCTGCTTGCACAGAAATGAGGCACTCTGTGCATGTATCTTATTTATTTGGTAACACTGTACGTTCCTACTCATGTCCTTCACCTAAAATAGGGCACAGCATGTAACCACAAGGTCTCACTGAGCAGCTTTACAAACCTGGTTATGAAGGAAGTGGGATTCAATGGGGCAACAGACTCAGGTGGATATGGGTGGAAAAAAAAAGGACAGGAGGCTTTTATCACCTATGGGCTGAACTACAAACAGCTGAACTACAAATGGGCACAGAATCATATAATGCATAAACAACCCAGGTTATAAGGAACACTCCAAGGTCATTTGGTCCAGCTGCATGTTCAAAGGGGCTGACGTTGCAGCCAGACCCAGGCAACCACACCATGAGTCAATCACTGCAGAAAACAAGGAACTCAACACCAGTGCATGTTGCACTGTGACACAGAGCAAAATACCTTCAGCAGTTCAAAGCCCAGCAAAATGAGATAAGCACGGGGTAGATTTACTCCAAGGGGTTGCGGAGATTCCAGGAGCTTCAAGGCCCCAGGCAGTGCTGCTGGGAGGGGGCACTCTTTACACCTCATGACATCTTGAGATGTTACCAGGCTGCAGAAAGGGAGCCCTTCTTGGCCTCCCCTGACCCTCCTGGGTGTTACTCAGGTATCCAGCCCCCTTGGCTGATAGAGAATCCATTTGCAGTCACGACACAATGCAAGGTATTTTAAAGCTTATATATTTTCTGTTGTGCTGTTAGAGGGAAAAATTACTTCGTGTTTTCTCTACTGTTTGGCAGCCACGCAGGGCACAACAGCGTCACAAATGAAAAGGAAAGAGTTTTCTTAGTGCCACGTGCATCCCTGGTGTGCTGGTTGCAGGCACTGCCATGCGGTGGGTCCACTGACCCACCCACAGACCCACCGTGGCCTTTCCCTTGTATCCTGTGGGCAGCATGTCCAAATCAGTATTTTCATGTACACTGCCACTGTTTTTTCCATGTATGGTTTAGCCACACGTTTTTGGTTTAGAAGCCCTCTAAGTATTTGATCATAGGATGTCAAGGACATGTGATTTAGGAAGTGGAGGAAACTAGAAACCACACAAACGCTATGAATAGAAGCTAGGGAAAGAGATGGCACGTTTATGAACTCGGTCAAAGTGGATGCATATGTTACTTTATTTAGGCTCATATCAGAGAAAGAAATCCATATAATCTTGAGCTCTTTACTTACATTGAAGTACCAACCCCTCCTGTTTCATGGCATATGTCTATTTTTTATACTGCTGAAATCATCAGCTCTAAGTTTCCATGTAAACTGCTTCCCAGTCCCAGAAAACCTTATACTGGTATGACTATGATACCAAACCTATCTTCAGTTTCCTAAAAGACAATAATCAGATGAGGTATCATCAAGTATTATTGATACTCAGAAGTAACATCTGACCTTTCATAAAAAGGTACATTCCTAATCCTGAATGACTCATTTGCCACTAGAACAATATAAAGTCATTAAAGAAGATTGGCCTTTAAAAATATTACTTGGAACAAGAGCAAACTGTTTAAGTATATCAAATGTCATAAAAGCTCTTTTTGAAGTTGAGATTGTTACAGCATATACAACATAAAGTGACAGGCTGTGCCCTCCCTTTACTGAAGCCCAGGAATGAAAAACCAGGAGTGAAAATATTTTTATCTGCTGAAACTGGGAAGAATAATATTATTTCATACATAATGTTGTGTACAGAGAGCATTATAACACAGAGACATATGTATCAAGATACTAAACAAAAGCGTTATAACACCACAGGACTAGATTCTTCAAATTTTTCATTTCCCCAATCCTTACTTTGCTTGCGAGGAGTTTGCCTTAAGGACATATACATTGTCTTCATTGACTGGTACCAATTGGCTGCTCACCATGACTAAGTGTAAGATGTAGTTTCACAATGTATTGGCATCAGAAGTGAAGCTAGCTCCTAAAGTTCCCAGCTACCACTCCCACTCCCTCCCAGCTACCACAGCCCCCATCACTGTGGGCCACCCCTCAGTCATGCCCTTATCTGTAGGGTCACATGAGGACACAGGTCACCAAACTGCTCTGAGTTAAAAATAACCCCACTGAAAATACAAGGGATTATTTTTAACTTGGAACATTGCAAAGATACGTTTGGTTTATGGTGTGATGCCGTGAACAGTTTTAGTGACACAGCTGGTGTGGTGGCAAGCTGAGCACATGGGACGGAAGCGGGAGGGGAGAGGTCGGAAACCCTCAAGCCAGCATCACTGCCATGCACGGTGGAAGGATGCCATATGGCCAAGTTTTCCAAATATGGTCCTCTCTGCAATTTCCTTTGGCATTCTTACTTGGGTGCTATTATTACTGAAGTTTGGAGTACTTACGCCATGATGCCCGAGAGATGAAACATTTCAGCTGTTATGTATGACAAGTAACTGTACAGGAAGACAAAGAGTGGCTCAATCACTCGGATTTTATGGGTGAAACGGGTGGTAAAGGCTGCTACAAATCCCAAAAGGATTCCAATCAATACTCCACCGATCCCCACTATAAAGAAGTTAGCAATCCCAGCGAATATGTCAATAACCTTAATTGTGCGCATCTGGCAGAAAGACTTGAACAAATTGTACAGGACCTATGAGGAAAAAGAAAGCACATTATGTTTCTGAACTCTTAATTTCTCTTTGTGTCATTATGTCCCTCTGCTTCAGTGCTGAACTTTTAATTTCTCTGTCTACCTTCAACGCACTGTTGAAGTATGCTGTTGTTAACTCTGGCATATTACTTGTACTCCAGAAATATCAGGGAGAGATACAAAGATGAGTAAATATCATTATTTCCACTTTTGCAAATGGGACTTTTAACCCACGTCATTCTGCAGACCAGGAGCTAATCTTTCTTTAATTTCATTTCTTTGCAGAGCTTAGAGTTTCTCCACAGAAAGCCATTTCAGATTTTTGCCAAAGTAAAAGGAATGGAAAAAATAGGAGGGAAAAATACAGCTTCATAATCAGTGAAAAATCAATCTATTTTCAAATGTGTTTAATCTACATAAGACACTGAAAGCTGCAGTACTGAATTAGATCATAGATTCATCTGGCATAGGGTGGGACACAGGGGAGACGGGATGGACAGTGACTGCTCCAAAGAGTACAAGAAACATGGAATCCATGGAGTGCTCTTTCTCTGACTTATGCAACACTAAAAATGCAATGGTTTAAAGATTTTTCAAACTTTAGGTAATTTCTAGAAATTTGGATTTAATTCCCATTAATAGATCTGTTAGTGTGTGTTTGCTTTGTTTATTTTTCAAAGTGTTTGTAACCATCCACCAAAACAAACTGGGTCAGTGGGATTATCCCCTTTTTTTAGCCAGAGAGCCTTTTTGTTTTACATAGGAAACAGAACGATGTGAAGTCCACTTATCTCTAATATCCAATATGTTACTTACTACAAACCAGGCAAAAATGGAATTAGCTATTCTTAAAGAAGCCTTAAAGGGTCTATCCATTTGCAGGCTTACTTGGGAGATTTAGGGATTGCCTGGTGCTGCACATACACTCCCAGACATGCGATACCATGTGGGTTACATAGTCCCCTTGTGCAGATCTAAACCTGGCCATAGGCACCTATACCTTTGCACTGTGGGTTCACAAGCTAAGGTGCCACGATCACAGTAATCACCTGATGAGTCATCTTGTTCAGTTTGGAGCAGTTAAACCCTTGTTTTCTTTCTAGACTTAATAGTAAACCAAACAGGTTACTCTACTAGAAATGCTATTTGAGAGAATAATATTTTATCAGCACTTGCATTGCGCCAAAAATGTAGGTGTTTGCACAGTGACTGGGAGGGATTTGTCATGCTGGCAGTCTTGTTCTCTCTCACATGACAGAAAGTAAGTTGTTGAGCTTTTCTTGGCAAAAATTTGATAAGTCTTACAGAGGTAAAAGTTCGCACTAGAAACTAATACAAAGATATGGACTATTATGGGTCCTTTGGACTAAGGAAAAGGAAATAACTGACAAAGAAAAGAAAAACAATATATTCCAGACCAAGCAAGAAAGAAAGATTAAATTAAGCCTAGCATGGTCACCAGTAATTGTCATTGCAAAACAATGGACAGGACAAGAGAAGGAGCATGAACTAATTGTTTGATAACAGTGAAGCCCCCAGGATGAGTCCACTTGGCTAAAGTGTCCTTTTTTACCTGGGCAAACCCCACCATCTTGCTACTTTGAGTTGGACTTCCAGTCTTATTGGCCTGTTCCTTGTTCCTATGTCCTGTGCAGGACAGGAAAATAATGTCATAGACTTCACTAGTTTTCTGCCTGTTTTGATCTGTGGACCTTAGGGACATGCATGAAGAAAAATACACCAGAATTAAACTTATTGATGAGAAGGGTGTCTTGCTGATCTCTCCACAATAAGCAGGTGTCTGCAGACACTCAGTACTCCATGAATCACAGACTGAAGAAAAATACTGATGACTTGTGTTGTTTGCAAGGAGATGGATTTCCCTGAGTCACCTCTTGAAACTGGGGACTACCCCAAGTTGAGTTATTCTTCAAAACACCTACAGAATTTGACCTTGCAGACTACTCCCTTGTTATGTATTAGGGAAGGCTATTATTCTCTTTAATTAGAGTTTTAAATAGCCCTTTTTATATTTTAAAAAGTAAGTATATAAATAAATATAAGGCAAATCTCCAAAGTCAGGCCACTGACAGCTGCTTGTAAAGAAGCATGCAACTCTGATCTACTCAAGCAATAGCCTTTCCAAGAACAATCACCACATCCTCACAGTGAAGTATTCACCCTGCAGACAGGATGAAGTTCGTTGTTTCCACATGTAGACATCCCCATAAATCTCAAGTCTGTTGCCATCAGTTATTTGAAAGAAGAAAAGCAATATTTGTACCTCCTTTGTACCTCAGATCAAAACCAGACCGTCATGGTAGAAGCAGCAGCTAGGACTATGGAATGTCATGAACATGATTTTAATCTCATTCCTACTGTTCTTTATTTACATTGCTATAAACATGATCAAAATCAGGTTGACTTTCCTTTTACTCTGCAGCACTTCAGTTTTACAGATCCCTCTAAAATTTCAGGTAAGTTAAACAACATTAACTCTGGTCGTTTGGTACGAGAACAGGGTTTTTTACAAGTTCAGGATTTTCATGTACTCAACATCCTTTAGCTGAACTTGCTGAAGGTTACACCAAGGAATGTCAGTGACCTATCACTTTTGAACTTGTCTCAGAGTATGTCAGCTCCTCCTGGACACTAATTGCTTATTTTCATCTGTTCTCAGTTACAAGTTTTTAATTCTGAAATTAAAGCACTCTGTTTTCAGCAGAAGCAGAATACAGAGCACTGCTGTAATGTTTTCTAACAGGGGAATAATATTATTGTAATGACACTGGCTCCTTCTTTGTGATTTTAATCCCAGAATTGGAATTTGAACTGCTAACACTCTGCTTCATCTGTGATCTTGCCATTTAATATTACTGTGCTAGCAAAGCAGCAACTCTGAGCAAGAAGCCAGCTGGCAAACACTGTCCTCAGCCAAACTCAACCTTCAAAATTCCATCAGTGGGGCAAAATATGATCCAGACTCACAAGCATATCACAAAAACTATCAAGCATGAAAGATCATCTGAGAAACACAGCAGAGCTCAGACTCCTGAGAAAGCACACCTTGCTTTGTACCTAAAATGAAGGTGTGCCTGAAAAGGGGAAGCATAAATGACACTGCTATCCTAACAAAAGCTTCTATTAGGAGCAGCCAGGCAGTCCAGGCAGGATAGCAAGAAGAAGGGCTCGAAGTACTCAGAAAGCATCCTTACTGAAGCACTGCACTGCTCTGCACTGCTCATCTGTGTAGTCCCTGGGTTTTTCCCACTGCAGCAGCTGTAGGATTAGGTAGCCTCTGCAGATTGCCAGCCTGCCTTCAACTTCCCTCGTCCTTTGTCCCCACATCCCACTGGAGGCACCTGCCAGAGTAGGTGGGACACAAGGGCTCTAGCAGATGAAAGCTGGAAAGTGCTGAGCTCTGCCTGCTAGCTGGTTTTATCAGCTCTGCCAGTAGCACAACAAGGGTAGAGGATGAGAGTATTTACAAAACATTTTCCCCTTTGAGCAGGTAGCTGTGTAACCCCAGCAGCAGTCCAGAGAGACACAGCGACAGCCAGATGGCAGAAGGCTGTGGGTGCAAGGCTGTAGTTCCAAGCAATCCCACAACTTCTCCCCTACTCCAAGCTCACAGGCATCATTACAGCTGGCCAGCTATGCCCAAGTACATGAAGCAAAAAGAAAGAAGGACATAATAATGGATAGTGGTTTTGGAGTCTCCTTTTCTGGAGACATTCAAAACCATTTTGGATGCTTTCCTATGTGATCCAAGTGATCCTGCTATGGCGGGGGGGGGGGCTGGACTTGACAATCTTTCGAACCTTGACGATCCTTCCAACCCCTAACATGCTGTGATTCTGTGGTCCGACACCACTGCTATGGGCAGAGGAGGAGAGATCATCTAAGGGCACCCTATGAGGAAACTACAGTGAGGGCCTGGGTCACATTTTAAGACTAATCACATGATTGCAGGTGTGCAAAATCATAACAAGCAACCATTAGGAGACCAATGCTTAGCATGTGGAAACCACTTGATCTCCTGCCAAGTGCTAGCTTTAAGCGATAGCTGGGAAGACCAAAAGTACTCTAAATTCCTTTGTCTCCCTCATTAATATATGTATAACCAGTGTGTATGCTGGGCTGGGCCTAATGGCTCCTCAGAGTATCTCTCCTGTGTTAAGGCACTTGAACAGGGATGCCGTGAGAAAGGATTACCTCTAAAGAGGACAATAATGATGTCTATAGGAGAGGCATGTATAACGTGAGAAAAGACTACCTCTAAAGAAGGCAGTAATGATGTATACAGGAGAGGCATGCATCATGGTTATTAAATTGCTATGCCAGAGCTTATAAAAATGGTGTTTTGGAGGAATTTGCCATTGGGCAATAGCACGCATGGATACTTCTGCCATGGAGATGCAGTGCTTTCCTAGCAAATCTGGCTGGATTAACTGCTGATCCAATGGAAATGTGATTGATTTCGTGATCAGAAAAAGTTCTTCCGGTTGGAAAAAAATACCAAAAAAAAGTCCTACTTTAACATAAAACCAGACCTTTTCCTTCCAGAAAAACCTGTATGAAAAGAATCTACTGCACAAGTAGCTATTAAGAGTGAAGAGAGAAAGACATGGCCATGGTTGAACTTTTGAAACTCAGTATCTACACCCACATATATTCAACACTGGTTTAAGTACCAGTTTAATGGTGGCAGGCAGATTCTGATGTAAGGTAATGAGAAAAGTTAGGCTTTGAAGCAGCCCCCTAAGAGAGAATGCAATTCAGTTGGCTCAATAGCAAAAGGTCAAGTAAAGATCACGTAAAGCATAGGTGGAGAAAAAAACCCCAAGAAACCCCAAAATGAGTACTCCCATGGGCACAGAAGAGCTGGTCAAGGCTCAGATTAAATGAGATATACATATATTAAGTAGATAAGGCAAAGTCCTAGAAAAGAGGAAAACCTAAGGACAACTGTGAGTAGAATGAGACAGGAATAAGAAGCCAGTGACAGAGACAGAAAAGATGCAGACTTGATGCATAAATCTTTCTGATCCTTCTGGCCTTCGTGTCTCACAAAGCAGAAAAAAATGCCAGGACATAGCGGGCACGGGCAGGATTTCAAGTAAGGCATGGATAAACTGGAATAATGTCCCAGACGTGGTGTCATCAGGTACAGGAGGGGCATTACAGGTGTTAATGGAATTTGCAGATTGCTGTCCTCAGGTCAGCACCACAAACTAAGTCCAGCTAGTTAATGATTAGAAATTACTGCTTCCAAATGTCAGTCCTATCTCATCTGTAGCCTGGGAGAAATATATTTGCAGTCCCAGGGGAGCTCCAACTGCATAAGCATGTGCACAAGGTACATGCACATCAAGTGAGCTCCGTGCTATCTCGGTGATTTGCCCATTCTCCCTGTGGACATGCTGAGATACCCCACACTGGCTCTTTTCCTTCTCCTGTCCAGTGACATTTTTGCAGGTGAGGAAAACCTTCTGTTTCAGACTAGAAAAGTAAAAAATACAAAGATACAGAAACTAAAGAGATTAGGTAGCAAAATCTCTGCAGCAAATATTACTCTGGTGCAGCATAGTTTCTAAATCTCAAGTTTAAAGAATTACTCAAGCACATTATCACACCTTGACTGCCATCAATTCACAAACTGTAATAACCAGATACAAAGTGATACATTATAATGGAGTGGCATGCAAACAATTACTTATCTTTGTTATCAACTAATCATTTATCAAGTAACTTACCACAGTTATGGCATCATTCAGCAAAGACTCTCCAAACACCAGGATATAAAGCTGCTCATTCACATGAATATTTTCAAAAACAGCTAACACTGCCACAGGATCCACAGCTGAAATGAGGCTGCCAAAGAGCAAATTCTGCAGCAAGGTGATATCAGTCAAACCAAATGCACTGATTTGGCAAATTCCATAAAGTGAAATTCCAATGCCGATGGCATTCCACAGTGTGCCCACCACAGCATACCAGAATATGGTACCAAAGTTCTCAAAGAAAAGACGAGTTGGCATAAAATATCCAGCATCGAGTACAATGGGTGGTAAAAGATACAAGAAAAAAACATCACTGTTCATTACAGGTGGGGACTTCTCCTCTGCTCCAAATATAATCCCACCAAGAAGCAATCCAACCAGAATGAGAAGACAGCTTTCAGGCACTATTGAGGGCAACTTGTGATAGAGATGAAAGCCTTCAAAGGAAATTTAAACACAAGAAAATAAAACGGTTATTTGTAAAAAATCCACAATATTATTCTGGATTCTGTTATCTTGGCTTCTATGGTTAACAAACAGCAATTGCAATTTTCACTGCAAAGACTGAACTGGACCATCACAATAAGTCAAGGCAAATTTGTCAGCTAGGGTAGTTAATTCAGCTGTGTTGGTGGAGAGTCACCCTATAGCTAGATGTCTATTTATAGCAGCTAGATATAAATATATAATAAATATAATAAATATAAATAATAAATATGTCTATTTATTTATTTATAGCAGCTAGATGTCTATATATATATAAATATATATATATATGTCCCTATAGCTATGTATATAGGTAGATGTCCAGTGAATAGCTAGGTTGGCTGGAACAACTATGTGCAAGAGTTCTGTTTGTGAAAGTGTGTGGATCTCTGTAATGTGTAATCCTCCAGAAATGCAAACCAAATGCTTTTCTAGGGCAAATTACATCTAGGTAGAGAAAGAAAACCATACTAAGAACATACACCCCTTCCTCCATGCACAGCTTCATGAAAGCGTTTGAGTACATTCATTTCATTTTTTGAAGTATTTTTAGAGTCTCAAAGCTAGGGAGGAGAATTAGAACATGTGTTCTGCACTCAGTCACCCCTGGTCACTTCCTCAGCCACAACGAAGAAGCATTTAGAGACACATTATTATCCAATTTTAGTGGAGCCTCCGAATTAATTTCACAATAACCAACATATTTTCCATAAAGTGACAGTAAGTTTTAGCCTGTAAGATTATGCTCATTCTTCTATATGATATGGATTGTGGTAGTGTCAGGTGTCTCTCACAAAGATCTGTGCAAAGTACTGGAAAAAATAATTAAAAAAATAAAAAAGGTTTTGAATGAGGACTTAATTGTTGAATGTTCCTCGGGCTACTAAAATTCTCTGACCCATGTGGTTTTGATTTAAAGATTCCCATTACTTGCATAATTTGACTGATTTAAGGATGATTTTGGTAGTGAATGGGGAAAGTTTTGAAGGAACTTACTTGAGCCAATCTAATGGAACTATCAACCTTATGCACCAAGGTCACATTCCAGGTCCTAGAGATGCCAATCTTTTCCAGGCTCCTCCTTATCTATATTTGGCCTATATAATTATACAGAAAACTATCCACACCCACAAGATCCCACAATTCCTGCCTAACTAAAAAGCATTTAAATTATTTTAAATGAGAGCTACACAGAAACACTGGGTGTGGTAATAACGGGCGTCTATTTCAGTAAAACTATTTCAGTAAAAATCACACCTGTAGCCAAACAGTTAAACTAGTGCAAGCTTGGTATGGTTCACATCCAGCTTCCCAGTTTCAGTCTTCCATATCTAGTATCACCTATTTTGTTAATTCCACTATGAATTTTTTCCAGGTAAAAGAAAGCCTGAAGTTATAATTAGGAAAAACAAATGGTTAAGAAAGACCAAAGGGAAAGACTTTTTAACCTAGAGATTTTTTCTAACATATGCTGTAACTATTAAAGCAGGCTTCTTTAAAGTAAGCAGCTCAAGCTGCATTTTTTCCTTTCTGGGTGAACACAGACTGCTTTTCAATATTTAGAAACACAGCCTATAGGAATCATTAGAAGAACTGAAAAATTGACAGTCATTCTTCAAAACCAGAATCATCAATATCCTATTTTGGCAGAACAGGTAATGACCCTGGAAACACAAGAAGCTGTGGCTAGAATCTTGACTCTTCACCTTTCAGCCACTTTTACATAAACATTTTACAGTGTGTCTTACTTTTTGTAGTGGAAGCATGCCAACATTTACAATACAGTGATTTAAGTTTCCCCTGAGTAGATAGATTTTTCCTGAAAGAAACGGGGTTTTAAGACCTTTGAAAGTATCTTAAACCATTTTCTCTATAAAAATTGAAGAGGAAGGAATTGTGGACACAACCCTTAAGAAAAACAAAAGTATCCTAACCAGGTGTAATGCAATGGCAATGAAATGTGTATTGTGAATATAAAAGTAAAAATCTATTTCTTTTCTTCTCTACAAGCCACCTCACAGAGCTTTTGGGATTCTCTGCCTCAGTCTTAAAAGTAACCTATAAGCTGCCACTAAGACTTCCAATGTACTTTTTATCCACATATACACCATCAAAACTTCCAGAGTTTTGATGCCTCCATGAAAGGCATTCAAAGGTGACCAGGGAGAGGATGTGGTTCCCCATTTAGACAGAGAGTTAGAATTTAGGATCCAGTGCAGATGCTCTGCAGGATGAGGAATGCCTTCCCTGCTCTGACAGATCCGCAGCACCCTGGGAACAGTTCCCCTGCAATATAGGAATACTTGGACTTTTATGCTGAACCCAGGACTGCAGCTACTTTCTCCTCCTCTGACCCTGTTCTTGGGTTCCTGACTATGCAGTGACCCAGGTTCAAAAGCAGGGAAGATGTTTACCCTCAGGCCATTGGGCATTAGGACTCTTGCCTAAAGTGCAAGTTCAGTATTCTTCAAGCTAAAAGTCCCCAGAGTCCTGGTTTCCTACTTGTTGGGTGAAATACAGTGCACTTTGATGCTGGGAATACCACTGAGATGTGTAGTTCTGTTTATACGTGAGTTTTCCAAGGGCCCTCTGAACAGCTTAAACCTTTTTTCAGGAAAGAATTGCTGGAGAGTTATCAGCTCAGCTCCCAGAAGAAGCATACTCACAGAGTCCATTAGCAGGTTAGTAACATACCTCCTATACAGTTGCACTTCACAAAATAATAAATAGGTAGAGATAGACAGAAAATAGCAATTCTGTTCAAGGATATTTCTTAGGTTTCAAAATGTGCCCTTGTTCTATGCTGGAATAAAAAGCACAGTGTTTCTAATGGCTTTGTGAAAATGTACCTTGTCATAATGTGCAAGTTCTGCTTGACAACTTCTCAGACTGTCTCTTTTGCTCTCTCTATACCTAGCCTACAATGACACAATCACAGCCAAGGGTCTGAGAGACCTTTCATGTAAATCCCCTACAAAAATTAGCAAACTCTGGTCCAGTGAAACTGCACTTCTAGAAAAACACATCTGTTCAAAAAGGCTCCAGTCAGGCAAAGAGGAAATACCAAAATACACTTGTCATTGGGGTCCTTCAAAAATTGTGAGAGCTGTTATTAAATGCCACCCTATCTTCTGAGTTCCTTGCAGCTGAAAAGAACTGGAGCTCCGTTCACCAAGGTTTATTACTAGGCAGTGCCAAGCATAAGTATTCAGTGCCAAGCCCCAGAAAGGAATTTGTGATGCCAGATTAAGCACCCAAATTTCCTGGGCAGTGTGTGAGTCTCGAGGTGGATTTCATGCTGCCTGGCATGACAGGAGTGAGATGCTGATGCAGCCCAGCAGGAAATGCTGGAGAGAAGAATGCACCAGAGAGCCTCCTCTCTTCAAGGGCCACTCTCAGGGCTACAGGCAGTGAGACAGGCTGGAAAACCTCTCTCCATCTCTTTGAACTGAGGCACATGGCCCACTCTTAGTAACTGTAGGATGTGGCAGAGCCAACACCCCTGTACTTGTGTGGTTAGAGAACTCTGCCCATTTGGGCTACCTTCAACATAAAAGAAAGCACAGGAAAGTGAAAAATTAACGCCAGAGGATTGTGACTTAGAAGCTTGTCCTGGGAAGGTTTACCTGGAGCACTTACACATAAGGAAACACAGACAGAACTCCAGAAGCAAGAACTGGATGTTCCTAATTACAGTCCCGGAGTCAGGGCACCTGCAGATAGGTGTGGTGAAGCTGAGCACTGTCACACCTACAGCCTCTCCTGGGCCCAGCCCTCACTGCTTGGAGCACACACACTTAGAATAGCAGAGGTAATGCCCTAGATTAGCCACACTAGATTTTGGTAGTTCTGGATAGAGGGTTTTTAAAATCATGTACGTTTTGCCTCATCTATGTTGTTTGCTTGTGCACTGTACTGCAGTCAGCTTGGAAAATGAAGGCTGTCAAGGCATTTTGTTTTACTTTTTAGATGGCTATGCCCTAGCAAGATATCACGGTAGTCAGTCCTACAGAAATTATGTATTATTATGTATTATTGTGTATGTATGTGTGTTTGTGTTTCAAATGGCTTCCTTGTAATCCTTAATTAAACAGAAACTTTTCCACTAGTCTTAGCTTATTCAAGAGCCTTCGCTGTATCTAAACTCAGAAGCCAGAGCAAGTTTACAATACTCAACTGGCTGAGATAAACTCTCTAGCAAACTGTTTTTTTCTGGCTATTACAGTTCCTGATATACTCGAGTGCATCGTATTTGAACTCTGTCCTGATTCTGCAAACACCTACATACTCAAAACAAAGCATGCATCTTTAATGCATTAAGATACATGCATCAAGATACATGCACTCTTCTTGCGTGCAATATACAGTATTCCTGTAGTAAGTAATAAAGCCATAGCAAGCTGCTGGGGTAGAGGATAAAGACCCTAACTACAGGGCTAGCTGTGGCAGGAGGTAAGTACAAATTTTTGGTTTTGCAGAATCCTACTTAACTGATGACTAACACGAATGTGACACAGTCTGCTTAAATGTTCCAAGCAGAAGCCAAAGCTTTATGATTTTTTTACAAGAATGGATAGGATCATAGTTTTTATTGAAACCTGTGCACCAAAATGGAGACTTCTGCATCAGTCGAGTATGAGTAAACCTTTTTTTCCTGTTGTTGATGTTCCCATGGCTTTATTCCTTACATTCAGATATTCTTCTAGGTACGAAGATACAAGGTTCATAATTTATAGAGATACTGATTTTTAAAGTTCTCTAGTATAACTTTACCTGACATTCCTTAGCTTATTAGAGGGTATTCATTTTTCTGTTTGGGACCTAGAAAGCTAATTAAAGCATTATATATCAGATGCACATAACACAGCGAAACTGTGCAATACAAATAATTTCCACATGAGGGAAGAGGTGGCCCTTCTTACTCATTCAGTACTGTCTTTTTCGATTTTCTGGGGACATAAGTGAATGGTGGGAAAGTAGAATGAGGCTTCTTAATCTACCCTCATACATTTTTGCTTTCCATCGACCCGTTGTTCCTCTCCTGAAACTGTCCTTATACCCAGCGTTATTTTAGGAAAAAGTGCTCAAATGACAGCAGGGAGGTCGAGGAAGACTCAGCCTCTCACTGCGCGAACTCTGGGTTTTTACAGCCCTCACCGCCTGCGGTTTACTACACGGTGCTGCCGAGGGCTGTAGGTAACCCCTTTTCTCCTCCACACCTTTCCTAGCCGAGAAAACCCTCTCTTCTGCCGACAAAATCACGCCCGGGCATCCCGCCCCGCCAAGGAGCATCAGCCTTCGGCTGCCCCCGCACTCCCCGCCGCCGGGGGAGGACGGTCCCGGCCCGGCTGCCCGCGGCGGGCCCGGGGTGTAGGGCGTCCCGGGAGAGCAGAGGGAGGGATAGAAGGATGGAGGGTCGCCCGACAGTCCCGCTCACCGATCTTGGCGAGGGAGGCCAGCAGGATCCAGAGGGTGATCTCGAAAGGGATTTGCACGTGGGGGTAATCCAGGGTAAAGACGTGGAGCCGCGTCTCCTCGAAGGCGGTGCCGCTGGGGCTCGGCGGAGTGCCGGTGCCCATCTCCGCGGCGCCGGGTAGCTGGCTTTCCGAGGTGGCCCTCGCCTCCGCCGCACCGGCCGCCAGCACGGCCAGCACCGGTACCAGCGCCGGTAGCAGAGGCGTGGCGGGGCGCGGGGGGCCGCCGCGGCTGCCCATGGCCTCCCCGTTGCCCTACGGCCCCTGGTTGGCCTCCGCCACCATCCCGCCGCCGCGGGCACCTGCCGCCGCCGCGGCCCCGCCTGCTCCGCCTCCTCCCGGTGACTGGGCGAGTCCCGGGCCCGGCGCTGCCGGACTCCCGCGGCTTTGCCCCCCCGCTCTCCACCGGGCCGCCCCCGGGGCCGCCCCCGCGGGGCAAACCCGTGAGATGGCGCCGCCGCCTCCGCCGCCTTCGCCGCCTCTCCTGGACCGAGATGGCCCGGGCGGGAACCGCTCCCGGGCTCCGGCAGGTGCTGGGAATGGGTGCGGGGCAGCACCGTCCACGGCGTGCGGTGCTCCGGAGGGGGGGGGGGGGAAAGGGGGGGGCCTGCCCCCCGGTGCAGCCTGAGGGGAACGGGCCCGCAAGGGGATTGACACGAGTGGTACGTGTTCTTTAAAGGGCTTCAAAAGAGACTTGTGTGCAGTCATACAACACACATACATGAACGCTAATTTAGAGAGGTAACACACTCCATAAATATACATGGATATATGGACGTGCCCCTATAGACCTAGACATACATATATATCCTCTACACGGTAGAGAACTTATAGTAATAGATACCTGTATATATGTACGAATATACATGTGCCTGAGTGTATACGTAATTATATCCATATGTATGCGTGTAACAAAAGCAATTGTATACTTACATACATCGGTCTGGAATTATTTGTTCTTATACACGCAAGTATGTATATACGTATGTATGCATTAAAGCAAGTTTTCTACATGCATATACATATATACATGTATGTATATGTATATTTGTTGCCCTGTTACCATATACTGGAAAGGTGTTTCTTCCAAATATAAGCAACATTCTATTCCCACTAATTAAAAGTTACATTCTGTTAATTTAGAGTGACAGGGATAAATTCTGTACTTATATATATGTAGGGTCATATATATATATGTATATACTTGCTTTATATATTTAATAATGTACATTTTATGTTATACTTTATATATGGTATAATATTACATATAACCAGTTACATATAAGATATACAGTTATATTCTACATAATAATTATATTATATATGTAGGGTCATATATATATACTTGCTTTATACTATTTTTAATCATATACATTTTATGTTATAATTTACATATGGTATAATATATTATTATATATAACTGGTTATATATAAGATATATAGTTATATTCTACATAATAATTATATTATTTATAAGTGAACATAGCCTATAGGCTATTATATAAAATAATATATGGCACTTAATATCACCTGTAGGATATTTCATCTATTTGTTTCTCCTGTGATAAGCGATATGTACATGTGAGAGGCACAATCCTATTCTTGCTAATTAAGATATTTACATTTTGTTAATTCAGAGAGCTAAAAGAACTCACTGTATAAAGACACGAGTCTTCACACATATATTCTCATATATGCATATATAAATATGTAACTAATGATATATTTGTGTGTGTGTGTCAGTGAGTGCTGCCAGTATTGAACAGGTGATTGGCAAAAACCTGGTCCTGGAGGCACTGTGATCTCATGCCATCAGATACTGCTGGATTTCTGTATTTCCTGAAAGGATGGAAGCTCATCCATGATTTGCTCATGACTTCACCACTTGTGAGTAAGCCAGTATTCCAAAGCTCAAACTCATAAAATCTTTATAGCACAACGTTCAGCATGCCTTTATAGCAAAGCATCTTTATTGACTTCAAATAAAACTAAAGCAGATAGCGAGGGCTCTATTTTTTTTTTTCCTCAGAGGGCAAAAGTAACCAGTGGCTACAATTTCCGTAGGAAATTAAAGGTTGGAATCAATTAGCTGAGAACCTGTAGCTGTCGTTTCCCCTTGAAACCTGAAAACAGAGCATTAAGCCTATGGTTTTAATGTGAAATTTAAAACCATGGCACTAATAACAGGTTTTTTTCTTTATTTTATCTAGAAGTCAGACAAGAGAACAAACTAGAATATCTAACAAGTGATATAACATGATCTAACCCTCTATCTGCATGTGGTATCTTCGTGGGTCATTTTATTTGTTACATTGGATTCTCTGAAACAAAACAAACAGATAAATACTTTCAGTTCTGGTGACATTTTTCATACAAAAGGAAAGCAGAAAGCTCTACAAAAAGAAAATGCTCTTTTATTCATGCATCTCCTGTCCATGACAGAAGACCAAAAATAAGAAGTCCCAGCCCCAGATGAAAGAGATAGCATTCTCTCTCACACCCAAATCAGAATCTAATTCATAAATTTTATTCACTGTAAAATCATCAGGTCTGTAGTTTTACTTGGGTGTCTCACTTTATGACTGTTCCATAAGATGAAGAAAAGACTTTCTGAAAAATATGATTATGCAAGAGTGCTACTGATCCTCTCTAGTTATGTTGAAACTGCATGGGACTGAGAATTATCTTCAGTAATGTCAATAAAAAAACATTGTCCAAGGATATTAGAAGTATAGTTGTTTACAGACTGTTCCATTAACCCTTTTCTGGAATATTGCTTCATAATTCTCCTTTATGCTATGATTCATATTCCCATTCAATAGTCACAGCAGAAATGTGCTGTAGGGCAGGCAACTGGACCACTGTCCCATAGTGCCACAAGCATTTGAATATGGTGAACAACTGGTTGAAAATGTTCAGTTTGCCACAAGAGGTGAAAAAAATCTTCAGGTGAGAAAGTGCCGAGGCACGCAAAGTTGGAGGAAGGTCCCTTCTCATGGAAAATGTACTTTATTGCTGCTCTTTCCATTAGAGGCAGTGAGGGATGACAGAGCCCAGCTGCTGCGGGCTGGCAGACAGAGCGATGCTTTGGCACCCAGGTCATGCCTTTACAGTCAGAGTTTTTCCCAGGAACAGGAATATGAACCCTTTCTTGGGGCACCATTCACATATTTGCCATTATTTGTCCTCTTATTTTCCTCCATTTTCAAAAACAAAAGATCACAAAGAACAGAAATCCTTCTAGTTCTGACACTGCTGAAGGTTAGAGTACTGGACCAATTTTATTTCTTTGGAATTTTATGAAAATGAGAAGTTCATAAATGGGAGGGGGGAAAAAAAGAGGGAAAGGTGTCATGAATCCTGAAGCTGGTGGCTTACATGCCAGTAATAAAAAGGGAAATAATATGTTTATACAGATCCTCAAAAACTGGGAGAGTGAAGAAAACTGAAGCTGAGACTAATTACTCCAGCTGACAGTCTATTTTTTACCTGGCTCATGGATGAACTTAATACATAAGAATATCCAGCCTTTGGATAGTAACTGCCTTTACAGAATAACATGTTACAGCAGGGCAGTGGACCACATTTCACTTTGGAGCTTGTTGAAACAGATGCAACAAAGCTGAGCAGGGAGATGATTTAGTGGTTAGGGTGGTGTAGGACTGACAGTTGGACTTGATGACCTTGAAAGTCCTTTCCAACCATGATGATTCTGTGATTCAGGATGGTACAAGGTGCTGAAGGTCTCGTGGAATTTCTCTCAGGATTTGCAGCTCTTTTCATTGCCCCCAGAGGGGGAGGCAATGAAAGAGGCTGAAGAGTTTCATCACAGGTGGAAGGTCTGAGATTTACCTGAGACAGCAGAGTGGAGTATGATACTTCCATTACCTCTACTTGACTAATGCTGTGTGAGAAAGCAGCAAGAACAGCAAGAGCTTCGTTTCCCTCCACCACTGCTCGCACTGTGCCCAGCCCTGCCGGTACCTCCACAATAAGCAGCTCCTTTTGAGGGCACGGCCGGGGACATTGCCACACGGAGAAAAATATTCCTGAGTCTCAAAGCTGCCTGGGGAAGGGAGGGGAAGGGGTCCCCTCCACCCAGGAGAGCGACGGAGGAGATGTGAAGGTGTGTCCCTGGCGCCACCGAGTCTCCTCATGGCTCTGCCCCTGACAGCTCAATGCATCTGCTCCCACTTCAGAACAATTTTCTGTCGGGTCGCTCCGCACCATTTCAGTGATAGCACCAAGAGGAAGCACGTACGCCCCACTCGCCTGATTGCCACTGATCCACAGAGGATGGATCCCTCCCGCAATGTCCCCGCCGATGCCTCCCCTGCCATCTGCACCCGCCTGGACTTTCATCTCCTTAATTCCCCTCGCAGGCATTGTCTGTTTTACCAGACACAGTGCTAACAGCATTTCACGTGACAGAGTGCATGCTATTTTATACATCAAGATGGTAACTCGCGTAATTCAGTTTGTTTACCTTTTAATCCATTTATTGATTACTACTGGATACTACTCCCAGAGTACTCCCTGCTCGGGCTACCCACCAGGTGCTGTTTGGGAAAAGAGAAGCTTTGGCAGGCACACTACGTGGGCTTGAGATACCTTGAGTGGTGCACACAGGTGTCACAATGGTTTAGTTTTACTTTTTCTGTAGTAGACATAGGGACTTTTTTGCTGCAGGCATAGCTGTGAATTACAGGGTTGTACATCACTTGTTAATATTAATCCAGCTGTGTTTTATCTAGCAGGAAGGGATCTATTGCCATGGATAGCATCAAAACTCTGCTTTCACAACTCAAGAAAAATGTTGATTTGAACAAATGAAGGAATCTGAACAAATTTTCACAGTGTCATAACTTCATCTCCATTTTCAGGGATTTTTAAAAATTATGAGGTCACATTTTTGTATTTCGTTTCCTGGCCTCTCTTTGAGAAGTTTTTCCAGAAAATGTTACTGTGACAACTTCAATAACAACCTTGTGTGAGTGATGTTATAAGTCTTCTCCAGTAATTATGATGAAAAAATCAAAATGGTGGGGGAAAAATTCATAAATGCATCAATAAATATTTGTCCATAATTCTTATTGCTGTTTTAATTTGGCAGGCATTTTCAGCAGATTAAAAACATATATATATAAATATATATATATATAAAATACTGCAGCCAATACTTTATTTTGATGTACACTAACTCCATGTGGAGGAGCTTTTAGGTTGCATACTTCTTAAACTTTCTCTGACGCAGTCCAGATAAAAGTATTGTAAAGTCTGTGTTCCTGGTCCAGATGAAAAGTGTAAGTTTCACTCTTCTTCCTAGCCACTTCTCTAAAACAGGCAGAAAGACCTCCAGTTTTCCCCCAAAATTTAGTTCAGAAGACTTGAAAACAGATCCTCTTGCTGAAATACATGTCACTAAAATAAATTTGCCAAAAATTCTAGTATTATCATACGAACAAAGAAGGAAGTTTTTGGCTTCAGGTAAAAAAGCAATTCTTGAAATCTGCAGCTGCATGGGAATCTCAGTAACACAGGGAAAATTTCTGCCTCTGATAAATACAATTGGGATGTTCAAGGAGTTAAGGGAAAACAGACATCAAAGAGGTGACATAGATCTATTAGAAATAGCTTTGGTGCTATGAAGTAAAAAATGTTTATTGAGAGATGTTTTATTTGGGAGAGGAGGTGGTCACTTACCTGTGTGTGTTATGCTAGCAAACATTTCTCAAAATCTCTGTTCCATTAGAGTCTGGATCTCCTTTATGAGGGCTATGACATCAGGTCCTGACCGTGTAACTCTCTCTAAATCCATTAATTACTGAAAGAATATCTCAGCTATCAAGTGATTTATTATATGGAATCAGTAGTCCATTGAGGGTGTGTATTTCCACAGCCTCTTCCAGGACTGCTTAGCAACCATCCCCATAAGGCAGGTCTACCAGAGGCATTATACCTGCCTGATATGGGCACTTTAATGGCAGCAATTTACTTGCTAAGGTCTGAACTTTGGTAAGCCAAAGGGCTTTATGATGATAAATGTTGTGTCTGCACAACTCAGGTTTTAAACAGGAAAGGGTTGCAAAAGGGCACAGGTACCTGCAGCCACCTGATTTTTCCATGACTCAAGTTGTGGCAGGAGCAGCAGGATGCATGACTACACAAAGCACGAAGGAAAGAGAATAGCTACATCCTTTTAATTTTCAAAAGCAGCCCTTTGAATGAAGGAACATTAGCAAAGTTGAGCATAAGTTTGTGGTACAGAAGGGAGATGGCTAGTGCTGAATTCAGAGCTATAAGCTCTGCTTTTTGGGGATTTCCTGAGGCTGCAAGCAGGAGCTGCTGGCCTGCAGCAGTAGTCACACTTATTCCAGCTTGAAGCCCTGGGGGAGCAATGTGCTGCTGCTTCTGCAGATTATGGGTAACCACCTCCCCAAAGCCAGAGCTAATCTGGGTATCAGAGTAATTGCACCCCTGTGAACACTCACCCAAAGACTTCTCCTAAGGCCTTCTCTGGCCAGCTAGTGTTTACAGAAGCACTTCCACTCATGTTGGGTAAGCATCTCTAGTAGGTTCAGTCAAGAAGCTCTGGGAGAGCATTTTTTGCCTCATCCCAAACAGAGGAGAGGGCTTTGCAGTGCTGCAGGGCATCACATTAAGTACAGTGTTGAGGAACAAAAGAGGGACCTGCCGTCAGCTACTGAAGGAAGGCTAAGTGATGTTTCTAGCTCCAGAGGGACACTTAGAACCCAGGAAGACTAATAACCCATGAAGTTAATTTTTGCCATTGCTTGAAAGTACAGTGCACTTCTCTTTATAATAGACAGGCAAAATTGAGAGGAGCTGCCCCCAGGGCAGGGGGAGGGGGAAGGTGGGAGGTGCTGAGGGCAGGGGGTGGTGAGAGGAATAGGGGGTGGATTGTTCTGCTTTTCCTTTCTTTCATTACTTTTGTTCCAAGTGATCTGAGTATCACCAGAAAATTACACTGGTGGGCACATTTGTTGGAAACCCAGAACCAGAGATGACAGACTGGTCTCCATTTCCTAAGGATTAGAATAATCTAATTGTTTAATAACTAAGCAACGTGTTTAATGTTTAAACTGTAAATTCCCTCTTTAGCTCATTCTACATCAGGACACTCAGTCATTGCATGATTTCTGAGGCTGTGTCCCCATGCTAGCTGTCAAAAGTAGCCACTGTTCTCAAGCCTAACACTTGTGACTGCCATGAATACAGAAATACTAATTTAAATGTTTAACTTTGGTTGGGGGGGAAGTTAATGACTAAAAGAATGCCTTCAGTTTCAGTGTTACAATGGCATCATAACTGATGAGAATTTTCCTGTGAAAGCAGAGTTTGATAATTTTATAAACATACTTTTAAATGCTTTCCCATGAGTTCAAGTGTCAGAGTTGGTGCCACAGCCTGTATTTCCAGCTCTGGCCACCTTTAAAAGATAGAGGCATATCCTCTGTTTGCAAAGGGAAAAGTAAGGGCTGACCCAGCCCTAGAGTCCTGGGAAGGTTTCTGCTAAGTTACATTTCTGACTTGTTCTTTGTCAGTAGATTAATGTCACAAGTGTGTTGAACAAATAAATGTTGCTTTCAAAAATGCTGAGGCTTGTTGGTTGGTTGGTTTGGTTGTTTTTTGCTTTGTTTTGTTTTGGGTTTTTTTGTTTGGTTTTCCTAACGAAAATTTCATTTAAAATTAATGTTACAATGTTTTTCAAGCAGTTCTGAAGCAATCAAAAAATGTTTCCAGGCTGTGCTCTAGCTAAAATTAAATCAAATATCTCCTTATTCTCAAACTCTACTACTGTCACCAGTTCCTCTGGCCCAGGAGCTTTCTTCTTTGTGCTTGCACTCAGTTCATGACAGCCTGAAGTCTGCTTACCCCTTTACCCACTTGAGATGGTTTTATAGGTATAGCTGGTTTGATTTAGGCCCTTGATAAGAACTTTTCTACGAGGGCTCAGATCTCCAGGATATATAGAGAAATATTTACTGGGGTGCCTTAAAGAACATGGAACCATAGAATGTTTTGGGTTGAAAAGGACCTTAAAGACCATCTAGTTCCACCACTCCTGCATGAGCAGGGATGCCTCCCACCGGACCAGATTGCTCTAAGCCCCATCCAACCTGGCCTTGGACACTTCCAGGGAGGACACATCCATAACTTCCCTGAGCAACCTGTGCCAGTGTCTCACTACCCTCACAGTAAACATAATCTTGTAGTCAGTGATGCAGGTCAATCTATAACCAGTAGCTGGAATGGCTGCACATATCTGGGTAGTTCCCCACAGGACATATGGGGAGCTGTTCACACCATCGTCCCTTTCTCACCTGCCCCTTTGTGTCTAACAACCTCTTATCTGTCCCCTTTATACCAGAACCCAACTGCAAAACACAAATACACTCATCCTGTGCTTGCTCAGTTAGAGTTGACCAGCACTGATCCTCACTGAGCCAAGAGGAACCATCCTATAGCAATGGCATAAAAATCTACTGTACATACTCCACAATTCTCAAAGTTGATTCTCTGCTTTGAGTGATGCCACATGTAGCCCACTGATGCCAGAGAAGCATTCCTGACAGCTGAAGATGAAATAGCCTCAATACAAATAAATCATTTTGCAGTTTGAGTTGCACTAAAAGGTGATCTCTGAACTGCTGCAGTGGTCAAACAAGAGATCAGCTGCCTGTAAACTAATACTGTGTAGACAGGGGTTAAATTGTGAGCATAGGTTTTCTAAGAAAATAAGAAACCTAAAGTAGGTGATATTTTCTATACACTATGCATAAGTTTGTATTGGAGTTCAGAAATACAAATTTCAGGAGCTGATGAACTAAAACTTTTGGGCTGTTTTAGTTTGTTTTGCCTATCTCTCCCTAGTTTTCCATATTTCTTATTTCTCTTTATCCAGCCTGCTCACTGAAGTTAATTAGTCATCACTGGCATCTCTTGTGTCACCATATTTTCATTGAAGCAGCTTAATAAAACCTTGCAGAATCTTTAGCTGCTTGGCTTTATGTAGACAGCTGGCATGAACATAGGTTTTCCATTTGACTTGATAGAAGCTTGGCTTTAAAATTTACGTGGAATGTTACATATGGCTTGTTTTCAGTAACAATTAATCCAGTTCATTGTTATTCCAAAGTCATGTGTAAAATTCAACCTTCCTCACGCCTTCACGTAATCCTCTCCTTGGGAAAGTTAGCACAGATCAGTCAGGTAAGAAGTTAATGAAAATCATTCATTCATTCATGAAGAAATACCATGGGAAAGTCCACCCCCCACATTGCTGTGTAATGTGTGTTGGGGTGAATATAGTCAGTGAGGCTGTGGGACCTAACAGAGAGCCTTTTGTTGGACATTCCCTGTGGGCACCATAAATACAGAGTTAGATGGGACTGTGGTTGTTAAACAATGCCTCTCTCCTCCAGAGAAAAAAGGTACGCTGGTCAGCTGCACATGAAACCATCCCTAACCTGCAGCCTGGTTTTTAGCACTTCATAAGTGGAATAGCATCAGTACATGAGGTTAACAGAGCCTCAGCCTAAAATATTCAGTGCTTCAGGGGCAAAAGCAAGGAGCCAAGCATAAAAATCCTTTGTTTTGTAGAAAGAAATTTCACTTTAACACAGAGATGATATGGTTGAAGCCTGTGCCTCATTTAACCTTCCAAAAGAGTGTAAAGTAAAAGAGTACAAAGTTTTCATTATCAGAATTTTCTAAAATAAAAAATTAAAAATAATAGGAAGAATTACTAATATTATAAAACATTTTGAAGAATTTTAATGGCATTTTAATTTGGGAAGATGGATACAGGAGTATTCGGGAATGAACAGTGTAGGCCGCTCATTGGGAAGCTTCCAGATGACTGGAAAGTTGTTAATAAACAGTTAGTTGCTGGCTGCTATAGAAACAAAGGAGACACCTTGGAGTCAAAGGGAATAATTTTCTTTGTCTCAGTGAAATGACTTCAGTGAACTTTAAAGCATGTGATAATTTTTTTTAAATGTGAGACATATGTAACTTATACCACTGGAAAGATCTGATGAACATTTTTAGTCATCACAATCCTTTGATGGTCATCGGTATCACTCCAATTCCCATACCCTCGCTATCTGCCTATATTCTGGGTTTGATTCTACTAAAATTGTTCAGTACAGAACAATTCTGCATTTTCTAACTGCCTCTTTTCATTTTAAATATAGATATTCTATAACATATCTATATTTAAAACATCTATACATTTACACACAAGCACACACATGTGTATAATTTTTTAATATTTTATATAAAAAACATCTATACATTTACACACACACACGCATATGTGTATAATTTTTTTATATATTTTATATATCCTCCATACAATTAGTTCTGATAAACTGTCATACATTTTATATTATTTCTCTGTTCTTCATGAATGCAGGTATTGCAACTGTAATCTGCTCCTGCATTGTTATATTATTTCAGCTAGGCATAAATACTTAGTGTCAGAGTTCCCAACTTAATCCCAAACATTTACAAATTATAAAATAAAAGCAGTGGGATTTGGTCCCACAATTGCACACGGGGATCAAAATGTGAGCATACCTTTTAATCAGAGAAATGGCTGCACAGAGAAAAAAAAAAATCAACAAAAAACAAACAAACAAAACAAAAAAACTACCCTCAAGAAAAATGTTTTAATAAACATCAGGAAAGTGCAGAGGAATGGTAAAGTGCCTTCCTATGACTGCAGCAAACAAATCTACTCACAGAAGCCGTATCAGGATAGCATTACTTTACTGAGAGGATTATATCCATTTCCTCATATTTTAACCTTCCTCTGATTGCTTTCTGGTGCAACAGTCTTTCTTGGAACATTACATCATGGAAAAAAAAAAGGTGGAGCAACTATGTTCATAGTCATTAACTACCAGTAGTTTTTTGAACCCTCCTGTGTGTCACTCACTCCGTTTGTACCTCCTGAGGAAGGAATGCACTGCCAAATAAAAAGGAATTATTAAAATTTCTGAGAACTGGCAAAAGGGGTTATCATCTCTTGATACACAGGGGTAAGTAAACCCCCTTTTCCATTTGTGAGTCCCTTGGAAAATGCCAGGAAAATAGTAATGCCAATTCTGAGGAGAGGAGCAGAGGCTGCATCTGTTCTGTGCAATCAGCCTCTGTCTTGTGGTGAAGTAAGTTTGTCGCATAAGCAGTTTGGTTCTCATCTCAGCTAGACCAGCATGTTGGTGCCAGTCCTGTAATGCCAGCAGAAACCATCCCACAGTGTTTGAAATAAACCAGAGCAGCTAGTTATCTGAAAAACCTCAGAGAGGAAAGAAGAATCAGTCTGACCTGTGTTTTCAACTGTAGAAGTCAAATGCCTTAAAACTTGAAGCTGTGTGGAGCCCAGCAGTGTGGCACTAGGAAATTTTTGATTTTACATCTAGTCCAGCCTGGGCAGAGGGATTCCAAGATGAGCTACAGATATTACACATGTGGGGAGATATGTCCGTAGGGCAAAAGAGCTCAGCTTCTTAGATAAACATGGGCACAAGGCTCATGATACAGATATTGATACAGCTTTTCTGGCTCTAAGAATTGCTATTTTAGAACTAATGCAAATATCTGGTCACAGACTACAGCAGAAAATATCAGTTATTTGGAAAGTATGCTTCTACTAGCTCCTCACAAATTCAGCCCTAGCATCACATAAATGTGTACAAATGCTGCTCAAAGACCAAAAGGTGTCTTAATACCACTTCAACTCCTCTGTATAACGTAGTAATAATTTTATTTCATTTCCAGAGTGGCTCATCTGTCCTTTAGAAATGTCATCTATGTTTCATCTCGTTACCCTGGGCTTTATTTAGGGCTTCTGGAAAGCAGCAGGCACTTCAAAAGGGCCTGCCTGTTGCTGGCCATTGCAGACCCATCGATCACTGCCTGTAGGTGCTGCCGCTTATAGCGGAGCATGAAAGGAGCCCCAGTTTGACAGGATGGCACACACACATCTGAAGCCAGATGTGGTGGATGCCAACCCCTTGTTTGTCGTACTGCTGCTATTAAAATCACAGACCAAGCTGAGCAAGGTGCCTCCTCCCTCATTGCTCACTGAATGTAGCTGCTGGAGTGGAATATGAATTTTGGCCACTGGTAAGAGATTTGTAGCTGTGTGCGTTGTCCAGGTCTTCTCCAAGTGACTACTCAGAAGAGAGGAAAGGAGCCATGGATGAGAGGATGGATTAGGTGACCTTCTCAAAGATTCTGTGATTCTGTTATGAGAAGGGATTTTACCTACCAACTTTGAAGTGGTTGCTTCCCTGGGAGCTTTTGACAAAGCCTTCTTTCCTGAGAATGACCTTCAGGTTTGTCCCACCTGCAGCACGCTAAAACAGGATGAGCAGAGAGATGCAAATTGCCAAAATCACAATGGTCAAAAGAATGGCAGGTTCAGATGCAGTTTTTGGAAACGGGCATAATTGTCAGGGTTCAGAGCTGGCAGTGAGCAGAGAAGTTGGTTTCTAACTCAGGAGGTCACTCAAACTCTGGGTTTGGACTGCAGTTTACCCTGCGGACTCATGCCCAAATGCTTCTGTGTGAGGCCAAAACCAGAAAGTATGTAAGCCTCCTCACTGTTACAAATCAAGCAATTGGCCCAGCCAGCAATTATTGCAGGATCCAGATAATCTCCATATACACAGAGGAGGAAAAGTTTGGGGCTGTTTGAAAAAGAAAATCCTGCCTCGTTGAACTTGGTTGCAAAAAAACCCAAATCCAAATATGATTTTACCCTATATTATATTCTTGCCAGTGTGGAGATTTTTGGTTATAGATAAGGATCAGCCAGGGTTTATTGCAAAGTTTATTTTGTAGTAAGTCTGTAGCAGCAATTAAAGTTCCAAAACAGTTTTCACATACTAGTAATTTGAAGAAAAGTACATCTCTGAAGATGTAATTTTCCATTTTTAATCTCCATCCAAATATATTCTTTAACTTTGAGAAAATTCATGTGAAGCAGTTATGATTGTATGAAAAAAGATACTTTTCCAGATGCAAAAGAGATGACTGCTGACTTTTTGCTTTCTTTCCTTTTTCCTTTCCTATAGGATAAGCCAAAAGATCTGATCTCTGAATATTGGTACATAAATTACCACTCAGGAACTTCTTCATAAATGAACTGTAAGATTAAACTGGAAAAGAACTAAATTATGAATCCTGAATGCTGGGTGATAATAATGCACTGTTAAAAAATGGCAGTAAGATATTTTGATTCCTTTTGAGTTACGATCTGCTTTCTAAACTAAAGGTAGCAAAGCTGAAACACTAGGAACTGGGGCTCAGCTTTAACATGCAGGTATCAGAGCCTGAGTGATTTCTCCCTTCAAGTGCAAAAGTTGTAGATGTATACAATACTACAAATGTCCCTTTTAGAAGTATATCAATGAATCAAAAAAGAAGTAAATTTCCTTTCTGAAAATATTTCAGACATTGGAACGGGCTGCCTGGGGAGGTGGTGGACTCTTCGTCCCTGGATATATTTAAAAAGAGACTCGATATGGCACTCAGTGCCGTGGTCTAGTGACTGTGGTGGTAATTGATCAAGGGTTGGACTCGATGATCTCTGAGGTCCCTTCCAACCCAGCCTATTCTATGATTCTATGATTCTATGATTCACAAAGTAAGTTTGACAGATAATATTATAGAATAGTTCTATGTGTTATTCTATCATAGAATTGTTTTACTTAATGTATAAACTCTCCCAGGAACAGATCCTTAGTTCTTAGTTTTCTTTAGAAGACTGAGTGGGCAGCTGGAGTCCTTTAACACGTGGAGGTCTTTGTTGGGTGTAAATATATTGAGGCAAGGAAATCTTCAACCCAAACTTCCACTGACCTATACTTCCCATCTTTAACCACATTCCACAAAAGTGTGTCAGATTCATTGCAAAGTGAAAAAAACAGACATAATTTCTCAGAAGTCAATGAATATCTTAACCAGAATCATCAATTATACATGGAAGATACATCAAGAATTCCTTCATGACTGACAGCATGGATTCTCTAATACTCAGCTTCAATATTTGGCTTTACTGTGAAATTTGATGCAGCATTTACAGCATCTATAGTATATGTGAATTAGATTTATTTTAGTACTTTAAATTTTGTGTGTCTTGATGTTCTTAGACTGACAGAGCAAGTACACCTCTGTTTAATATAGAGTAGCCCTTAGCAAAAGCAAAAGTCTGGAAAAAATAAGGATATAATACCTTGCTTTCCACAAGTTCCTTCATGAACTATTTTTTTTAAAATTTATTTAAATAATCTTTACTGAACAGGATCAATCCTTAAAGGTTTGATTTTACTGAGATTACTCCCAGCCTTGAAGTTAAGTATTAAGGTCCAGATCCTTGTGGGTATTTACATGTTTAATTATTTTCCTGGGTCAGAACTAGTCCATAAAGACATGTTCCAAATTCCTGGTCATAAAGGCATGACAGTTCCTAGATACTTCTCTCTGCTACAGGCAGGCTGCCAACTGGAAAGCTTCTTTGCCTCAAAACTTCAAGAATACCGTGTGTCCGGCTGGCACGAGGATCTGGTTACAAAATTCAGATCACGTAATACATAGAGGCATGATGTTTTCCTTTGGAGATATAAACTCCTGAAATGCTGAATAGAACTTCAGAAAACCACATCTCTGCTAGCATGTTACATCTTGTGTCTTCATGCCAGTGGTTTTTAACTCCACACTAAAAAAGTACAACTTGTGTAAAAATAGTTTTTAAAAGGCAACTAACCTGATGAGGATTCTGACTTCGGTGGGTGTTGGGAAATAGCAATTTTCGTATGAAACCTGAAAGCTTCTCTCTCTTTTCCCAGTTTACTTTTGATCTTAATTTAATCCTAGCAGAGGATTTGAATTTGTCACATCTCCACTTTGGCTCTTTAAATACATTTCTTCATTCCGTCAACAGAGGTCACTGCAGCTCTTTTCCACTGGCAAAAGGCTGCCTTTTTCAGCAAATAAAGAAAAATTTAATACTTTCATCTTGCAGAGTTTTAGTTTATCCACTAGAGTACAGTACAGGAAAATGCACACATTGTGGGAGGCCTGGGGGGTGGGGAGGAATCCCCAAAAATTAAGAGAGATTTTTTTGAGCTTTGGAACTTAAGCTAACTCATGCATAGTTCTGCATGAATTTTGAGCTTTGTCACTACATCTATCTTCCTTTTCATTACCTAGGAACAGGACCTGTAAATCTGGTCTTGGCACCAGCTGTTATATCTGCTCTGCTGTGATTGGCAAATTAGAGTCAGGCAGTTTTGCATTAAGGGAAAATAATAAAAAAGCTTTTGAAAGATCTCCTTCAAATTGCAGAGGCTTGATTTAAAAAAATTGACAGTATCATCACTTTCATTTTAATCAATTTGCATACTTAAGAAAATTATGAGGAAAGATTTTGGGATATTTCTGATTAAGAGGAATTCAAGCCAAAGGGTCCATTTGAACCAGCAGTAATGTGAGCCTTGCAATTTTCCATTGCGAAACCCATGACAGTCAATTGAGACAAATACAGTTGCAGACAAAGAGTCCCTTAGAAATAAACAGAATATGAGAGTTGTACACTATGTGACACTGTTAAAAAAATATCTATTACTTTTTAATGTGTATATGCAGAAATAGTTTAGTTTCTTGGGGAAGGAGATTCAACTCAAAGCTAAAGCAGTCATAATGCTTAGGTTTGAAAAGATTCATTTTCATTCATAAGTGCCAAAGGGAAGTGGAATTCCACTTCAGATTGAATAAGATTTGTTTAGATGTTCTCCATGAAGGTCTCTACACGTGAGAAAGGTGTCTGAGCTCCAACTGAAGCCTAAGTTGTTCATCAGATCACTGCAATCCATCCACATCCATTCAATTGATCAGCACCACTGTCTGCCTTGTGCAGATCCCCACTGACTCCAGCTCCAGGGCTGCAGCCCAGCTGCTGTAAATGTGCCCCAAGGGACCTCCCTGGCCACCACCTGGTGAATCAGGGAGCAAAGGGCTCCTGTGACTCATGTACCACTCAGATGGCTTGGGGCATTTGTGTATGGCTTAGCCCTGAGGAGTGGGTGGCATAGAAAACTTAGGAGAATTGTTCTATGACTAAAATGTATGCCAAATACCTTTAGCCTCATTCTCCCACCAGACCAAAATGGAGGAGAAGCAACTTCCAAGAGTTTTCATTGTAGGTTTGAAGGAAAAAGTGTATTTGCCATAGCTTATTCAGGTTTTATAAGCCCCTTAGATGTTACCAAATCTTTGTGATTATGCAAAACATGCAAAAGGTATGTAGTTTTGAAAGGAACAACAGTCAAGGTAGTTGAGGAAACTGGGTGAAGAATTACATCTATTTTGTTTTATACATCTAACTTAAACATGGTAAAATTTTGTGATGTCTTTAAGGAAACCGTTTGTAGAAAGCAGGTCCTGATGCCTGACTTGAACCAGTGTGTAAACAATGCTATTTCTGTGCAGGTTGTTCCTTTTTTGTGTGTATGAAGAAGAAACAGTTTCATCCTGTTCTTTTGTTCCTTTCCATTGGTTTCAGTCACCTGAAAGCCTAAGGGAAGTAAAGTTAGACATGGCGTCAATGGACCAGGGTCTCATGTTTGGTTCCTGGCACTGTTCCTGTGTTCTGTGTACACATGGCTCATTTGCTTTGTGCAAGTTTCCCCACCTTTCACGTGGGGATTTAACACTTGTGTGATTCTCAGGATGCCCCGACTCTGCATTGGCTGAGCCTCGTGTGCACCCAGCACCTGGAAGACACTGGGCAGCACTATACGTATTACCCATGCTAATCATCATGTCATATTGAAGCTGAATACATTTGAGCAGGTGGCTTTCATTTATAATTTTTTTTCTTACCCAGTGCAAGTTGCTGTAATGGGAAATTTGCCCTTAAATAAAGCCAGTTGGAGGGTTACAGGTCTTCTTCCAAGGTATCTTAGAAAAAAATACAAGCCTTTTTATTTTGGCATGTGTTTTATTTGGCATTTACAAATCATCATTATTTTCACCCCTTATCACTGCTGATAATATGGTAGAGCAAGGAGCAAATGGAGTTAGGCCCACTAACAACTAATGAGTCTAAATTATTATCTTACAAACATTACAGCAAAAATAAAAAGCAATTTTAACTATTTAGCAAAATTAGCTACTGATGGGAAAGAACTGAGTAGATGTGTAATGCTTTGACTTGTGTTTTTGTGTGTAAAAATGATGTTGCAGCTGACTAACAGCTCTCAGTGTCTGTTCCTGACAGATACTTATTTTTTCTCATCTTGATTCCACAAGGACAGCAGTAGAAAAAAAATCAGGGTTGATGATAAATTTTGGTGTCTACTCCTGGCCATTCATTATTGATGCTGCTGCAATCATCAGTGCCAAAGAAAGAAAACTGAAAATCGAAGCTTGGTATTCTGTCCATGTCTCATATCTTACTAATGAAAGGTAGTGAGAATGTGAATTTTTCAAGGAGGAAGGGTGGAGTAGAAATAAACAAAAACCGATATTAACTTTCGAAATCTCACACCTGTGAAACGAAATCAGGGAAGAAAAAGCAGTTTCACTTGTGATTAACGTTGAGACAGATTCTCAAAAGGAAATAGATGAGACAACTTAGACCAATAGCTTTCCAGTCTTTTAAATTGGTTCAGAACATTATTCATCTTACCTTACACCTCTAATTTCAAGGCTCTTAAGTACAGTGAGTTTGGAGAAACAATATGCATAATTGTCCTACCAACAAAGCAAACAAAATATAAAGATAAGGTGGTCTGGTTTTCCACTCTGAATGTTTGTGTTTTATTAATTTATGTGGATAGAAAATTAGAAGTACCTATGAAAAAAGGAAGTTTGGAAACATCTGTTGTATTTTCCAGAGTCTCACACAGGTTTCTAAATTGTAGTTTCCATTCATAAATGACAATAGAACATGAGTTTTCAGGGTTTAATGGCTGCAAGAAAAACTTCAAAAGTATCAGTTCTCAAAATCAACACATCATCAAGAAAATAAGAATCATAAATTTAATCATTACTTTCAACTTCTGTTATGTAAAATTCAAGCTATTTTTTTTCACAGCAATTTGATGACTTTCCCTTCAGTCCTCTCTCTCTGACCACCTCACTCATAAACATGGCTTAAGCCATCCTCCTGCCTACTCATCCTCACTTACTCCTTCTCTACTGGTGTCCCAGCCTGAAACCATGTCCTGCTTTTTGGAATCCCATCTAGCCTTACTTATTGTTCTAAATGCATCTGAACAAACTTTTGTCTTTAAGTTGACCTACTTTCTTGGCCCACACACAGAGCAGTGAATCAGTCCATCTAGAGCTCCCGCCAGGACATTCTTTCTTTTGCAACTATTACAGCTTCTCATGTCTGGCTTTGATAGGCACACTCCTGCTCCACTCACTCAAGTTTCAGTCCATGATATAAGGTGAATGTCATGTTCCAAAGTCTGGAAACGTGGAGATTCTTGTTGGATCCCTCAAGGACAAAGTAAAGATAACACAGTATCAAGTGCAACTACACAATTTTTTTGATGATCCAGTGGTGTCCCAGTGGTTTCGTGACAGCGCTGGGGGGTGGTGGTGGGTGGTCCTCCTTAGGAGGTGGGCCTGGGCCTGTCAAAGGCTGTTTTTTCTCAGACTTCATTACTTCCCTCTTGTTTTTCTTCAGGTTGTGTCTTCTCAAGCTTTGTGGCCTCCCCCTCACATCTCTCCTCAAGGCCTTCAGTCTACTTGCGACAAATACACCATTCATCCCACTTGTTACAGAGAGGGAGAAAGATACCACCACCCGCAGAATTCTGCATCCTGGAATGGTAGGCTAGACCTATACAGAACTCCAGGCAACATTTTGTTACCCCTCAGCCCTCCCCACCCCACCTTCCCTGTTGTATGCCATTTGTTAGAGAGAGGCAAGGTGCTTCCAGTTGCCACTTGGCAATTGAATCACAGCCTGGCTGGAACCTCACAGTGCTCTCCCTGCTTCTGCTGTCCTTTGCCAATCTCCTCCCCTAGTGTGACACACAAACAACCTCAAGGTCCTTCACAGCATCTTTCTCAGCACTGCTCTCTTCTGTTTCAATGCATCCAGCACTCCGTTTCCCCAGCTCCGGTACAGATGTCAGCAGCAGCCCTGCCTAAGCAGCTACAGACATTCCCAGTGGACACCATTCCCCTTGGAGAAGGGAACACAGCAATGCCTTCTGTCCAAGCACTCTGTCAAATGGCTTTTCTGGAGTCATAGTTTGGGCACTCCCTGCCCTAGCTTCTATCACCTCATTGCCAGCATTTCCCTCACTGCTGCATCCTTCGTGGTCAGGTCTCCGAGGAAGAGATTCTCTTTTGACTACATATTCCTATTTGCCTGGCTTGTAGTTGAAGGCTAACAGCTGCACCAAGAACAATAGGATTGTTAATGATCCCGTGCAATAAATATGAAAGTGTTGCTGCTTGCCCACAATGTACTATTCACCTTAATAACACCATCCTTTTTTCTGCAATATTCTGTTTGACCATTTTTGCTTTTAATATTAACAATTTTTTCTCATTATGAATGTTCTTTTTAGCCTTTTTTTCTCATTGGTTAGCAAGTTTTGCTCAAGTGTATCTCCTGTTTTCTCTACTGTCAAACATACAGGCTAGTATTATTCCTCCCTGCAACTCACATGTCCACTATGCTCCTATCCCAAGGAAATAGTTTTAATTCTCTGAGTTCCTATAGCCTCTCAGGATTTTTAATAATAATTATTTACCTTCTGGGCATGAGATTTCTGTGCAAGTTCACCTTAAATCAGACTACAATTCAAATTCCCCAGTAACTAACATTGTACCAGCATAAAAAAAAAAAAAAAAAAAAAAAAAAAAAATCGATCTTGAATTAACTTATCTTTGCAAATATCAGCACAAGTTGTGTTGGTTGTGACCCAGGTTAAGGAGTTTAAGAATGCCACATTAAAACACAGCAGCAGATTTAAATTCATGCCTTAAACCACTTCAGTTTTTCTTATGGACAAGTCTGAGAGCCTATTGACACAGAGTAAGTTACTTGTAGTTAAACATTGCTGTAGTTATCACTATTTAAGATACAAGCAATAGGCTACTTTAAGGACAACTCTTTTTGTCCACAAGTGTGAAATATCCACAAAACCAACAAAACAGTGAAACTTTATATATCAGAACATATCTCATACAGGCATCAGCTGTGTTGCTTCTTGGCTAATGGCCAGCAAAAACATTAACAACAACTAATGGCACAGAAATAAATTTTCTTCTAGTCCTATTTTCTAATGCTAAGATGGAAAACTAAAAATAGACTTCACAAGTTTGGGGGGCAGACTGTGAAAGCTGGAAGAGCTCTGTTAACTTTGAGATGCTCAAAGTGTTAATTTTACACTCTCTGAAGATCTTGCTCGGTGGTTTAACCAGAAGCAAGATTTGGAATGAGCCAAAAGAGGAAGGTTTGACTCCAGCTGTGAACTAGTTTTATTAGTATTTGAGAAAGATTTAATTATTTTTCTCTAGTTCTAATATAAACAGTAATTGGAAATAGATCACTTTGCTCTCTACCTACAATGGGATATTATACAAATGCTCCACAACTTTTATAATATTTAGTAAGGAATTTGGGAGTAAATTTTAAACATGCCTTTCCAACATACCCTGAGCAAATTACACAGACTCCTCTTTTTCATAATGTATGTCCCCTTCCACACCAATCCAGATATCCCATTAAGCTTCATCCTCTCACACAGTTTGTATCTGTCCAGTTTCTCCAGACAGCATGTTGATTAAATCTTCTTAAAGAGGAAATGCTGAATCTGCAGCCCACAGTAATTCCTCTGTTTAATCTCTCTCCTGTGCCTCCTTTTTAAGATGAGACACTACCCCTTCCACTTTTCTGTCATCGCTGTCCCCAAGGATTGCCCCCAGTTCACATGACCCTTCAGACAGTTGTGAAGATCCTACCTCCTCCCAACTCTGCCATGCAGGAACAGGTCCCACGGCTGTCACTCAACTCAATGTACTTGTGTCAGCTCTGTGGCCTAAGGACCCTGTCACATGGGTGCTGATTTTTCCATCAATTAAATTTCATATGGTAAATGGGTAGCTCTCAGTGCAGTTTAATATCCAATTTTGTGTGATTACTCTTTTTCTTAAAATAATGTCTTCATTGGGATTTATGATATGTCAATATAAATTACTACAGGACTGAGATCTGGCACAAGGATGCTATTTAAAAACTGAATGGATTACTGTCTCTTTAGGAGGAGCTGGGTTTATTAGTTGATTTTCAGGTGCAGAATTGTATTTCATTGCTTATTCAGTGAAGATACAAAAGCCAGTTCCTAACCTATTTTAATATGTCACTGCTTTCATGAAAGACAGTTGTATAATTTCTCTGGCACAATGAGAAAGTGCAAACATAAGTTTCATAAGACTTTGTGTAATTTCAGTAGAGATGATTCATTATGAACTGTTAAATATAAAATCTGCAAACATGAGAAAAGGAGGAAAAGGTCTTTTATTTTTTATCTCGTTGTGCTTTTCAAATTTGTTAGTTTAGATACTTCCTGTCCTGAATCAGAAATACATTGTAAGAAATATGAAGTCATAAGTTAAACTCAGAAGTTTTTTTCTGGGCCAGGACACACAAGTGCTTAACAGTAATACAAAAAAGAAACATGAAGTTGGCACTGCTATCTTTAATTCTTACCTTTCATAGTCTTACAGCAGCACTTACAGACCTTGAGTTGGGCAGCTTAGCAAGCTCTGAGCAGAGGAGGGAGAAGGAAACTTGAAAAAAGCATGACTGAATTTGGTGCATTTCTCTGCTGTTGATTTGAGTTCTGTGCAGCTATAAGTGTGGGTTCAGGGACTTTTGGATTCAAATCATCCCTTTGTGTAAAATCAGCTAACCTGAAGTTTCAAGTGCTGAAGTAGCAGTGCTGCTTCCATTTTGCAGAAAAGAGCTCCATCAGAAGAACTAAGTATCTTGGATTTTAGACTTCAACCAAAATTACTCAAGACCATAGCTTCTTGCATCCCCTACCACTAGGGAGATTCACCATTGAGACAGGAGCACAGATTCACAGAAACAGTCAGAAGAGAGCTCAGTAAGCAGAATGCAAGGTCATGGGCTCCAGTGCATGCTCTGCTGGTTATTTCTGCTTTTTACTGGCTTTGGGTTATTGTTTTTGTTCGTTTGTTTGTTTTCTGTATTGTTTTGGGGTGTTTTGTTTGGGTTTTGTTTGTTTGTTTGTTTTGGAGTTTTGGTTGGTTGGTTAGTGGGGTTTTTCATTGGGTTTTTTTGTTTGTTTGTTTGGGGGGAGGGGTGTTGTTTGGTTTGGTTTGTTGTTTGTTTGGGGTTTTTTAGCAAATGTTTCTCTGTACAATGTAAAGGCAGTTGCCTTACAAAAAAGCTTGGACCAAAACACAGGGTCCCTACTTTAGGCTAGTCAGTAGGCTACAGTTAATGTCATTTTACCTTTTTCCTAGTTTCTTGCTCCCTATGTGCAGTACTACTCCAGTTTCAGTGAGAAGAATGGTCCATTGATTTGAGTACCCTCTGGCAAGGTGGGAGTGGGGAACAGAGGTTAGACACTCTACAATGAAGCTTCCCACACGCTGAACCACAAGAATATTGTGTACATTCTTGCCGTGCAACATTTGCAAATAAAAGGAATCCTAACACCATCCCTGCCTGAAGAATCCTCTCTGGATTTGTACTTACCAGCATGCCTCATTTATTCTCCTAAAACAACTGGAGATGGGTGGTGGGTGTCTACACTGGTTAAAGTAGCAGGAGTCAGGGACCACCACAGCAACTGACTCTAGGCACTTCTGCAGAGAAGAAATCTGAGATGCCAAGTGATTTGAAAGTGTCCACTAAAGAATCCTTTTGACATAAGTACCACTTTAGACATCTTCAGTGACATTTAGGTGCCCTAAAAAGGTGCTCTTTCCTGGAATATTTCAACTACTCTTAGGTCAAAAGCTCTAGACAAATAGTTGAAGTTACTGATATGGACACTTATGTGTCAAGCATATCCTTTCATGTTTCTTTCTTTTGGAGTTAGGTCATAGCACGGAAGAGAGGAAGGCAATATCAACTTCCACCAATAGCATTGCATGTCCACAACTATTGTCATTTGAATCCACATACAAACCATTACCAAGATCATTTTCCCCTCTTCCCTGCAGTGCTTTGTTGGAAAGAGAGCTTGATATAAACATATAAGAACTTGGGTCTTCTCTAAGCCACTAAGTACCTTGGTACAGCATTTGAAAGTGGTATGAGAATGAGTGCACTGGTCCCAGAAGGAAAATTGTGGTTGATTTATACAAAAGCCTTGTTATTTCCTCTGGAGCAGTGCACAAAGTTCCCTAGAGATGCAAAAATTTCTCTTCTTCTCATATGTAAAATGACTTTACTGATGCCACAGTTTCTGCCTCTTCTTCTGACTCATCCTGCTCTATGTCTCCCACAGTGAGTCGAGACTTTGGCATTAGAGTTATATTGTCTGCTCTGGTGAAATGATGCTGGTGGATTAAATTTCTTCTTTGACCTGACAGATGGGATGAGCCTGCTTGTCTATCCAAGCGTGCCATTGGAATCAATTCTTCCTGGTGGTGCTTTGCTTCAAGTGGCCGTAGTCGGGGCTGGGGTCTGAACATTACTGGGAAGGCAGTACCAGAGCCACTTCTGTAGTGATCTGAAGGAAAATATAGGTTTAAATCACATTTTGAAGAAAAAAAAGGGAAGGGAAGGGAAGGGAAGGGAAGGGAAGGGAAGGGAAGGGAAGGGAAGGGAAGGGAAGGGAAGGGAAGGGAAGGGAAGGGAAGGGAAGGGAAGGGAAGGGAAGGGAAGGGAAGGGAAGGGAAGGGAAGGGAAGGGAAGGGAAGGGAAGGGAAGGGAAGGGAAGGGAAGGGAAGGGAAGGGAAGGGAAGGGAAGGGAAGGGAAGGGAAGGGAAGGGAAGGGAAGGGAAGGGAAGGGAAGGGAAGGGAAGGGAAGGGAAGGGAAGGGAAGGGAAGGGAAGAACAGACTGAAGCATTTTTACTAATTTCTATAGAACAAGAGAGCAGTCAAGAACAAAAAATAACCCTAAAACTTAAATTTTCATTCCAAACATGGTGTTTAAAAGATTTTATTGATCTTTTCTCTAGACCAAAACCCAAGAGAATAAGCACATTCAGCTATCTTTTTTAGTTCACTGTGGAGCTGCTCAGTTCCTTCTAAGTGCTTATATAGCTTTCAATTCTCTAAAAATTTTAAGACTCCTTTGTCTCGTGGTTGAAAAACATTGTGAAACCTGCAGTAGAATGCAGAACGACCAAGCAGAAGATTCTAGTGTCACTAAAAATCAAGTTTGATTTTTATTTATTTTTTTTATGATTAACCACTGGAAAGAAAACAGTTTCACCTGAAACCAGGAGGTTGACTCTAGGGCACTTTGATTACACTGGGTGTGTCAGACCTGCTTCTACCAGCTTTCTTTGCCACAAATATACAATAAAAATTTGCCCACTATAGACCAATAACTGTCTGTCTCATTCTGTTGACTTTACAGGATACACCTTTTTTACTTTTCTTAAAACCACTTGTAGTGTGACTACACATTAGCAAATTTTTTACATTTAAGAAATAGCTCATAACAAGCTAGGAGTTTTGGGAGATAAACACAAAGCTCCATGAATAATAAAAGATTATATTCTGCTGCAGTTAAAGCACACCTTTATTGGCTATAGTCACACAATCCAAATTTATCAAGTTACTTCAGCTTAATAACTATTTAGTTATTTTAAACTAATGTTTACTTCACAGTTTGCACAAAGAGTGCATGCACCAGCAATTACCTCCACCAAACAGGTCCACAGATTTCTTTAACAGCAGAACCTGCTCCTGTTAGGCCACCACACAGTAAGTTCTGGGCTTCCTACACCACCAGCAGTAAAATAGGAAAGGTATGTTCAGGTTTGAAGGCCATCTACTTAGACCTTTGGGGGCTTCCCTGCTACAATGTACAAGTTACATACACTGTCAAAGAAGTCATTCATTTGTATGAACGGCAGAAAGATCTAATAGGCAGTTTAAGGATCTGTTTGTAGTCACTTCTGACCTCTTAGATACCAGTTACTTAGTTAATTTTCTGCATGTGCTATGTAAAATATGAAATAAACTTGATGGAGGATGCTTGTTCCAGGAGGACTTGCAGGCAGAGGCAGAAGTGGTGGTATTTATCTCTGTTAAATATGTATGTGCATATATGATGCTGTCACCCTAATTTCCTACATACTGACTATTTCTCTTCTTAGTTCCCGAGAGCAGTTCATTCCTTCTGAACACAGTTTGTGAGAGGAATTATTTAAAGTTATTTAAAGTGGTGTGAATGCTACGCAAGTGGTGTGAATGCTACGCAAAACATAAGATGATTCCAGAAGCTAGTCCAGTAAGTCTAATTATTTGGATTAATCACAAGGCAGGGCCCAAATTCAGGCTTAGCTACCAGTAAAGGGGCTTGTGCCTTCACTGCTTCAGAATTTTCTCCTCTCCCCACTGAAATAATGTGCCTGTCTGATATAGCAGCACTTGGTCCTTTGACAGTGTCTGAAAAACTTTCAGGTCTGAGGCTTCTGTGTAGAACTATTTCAGTCTTTTAGGAAGATATATCCCTGCCATGCCATCCTGACAAACAGAACAGAAAAGAATCCGCTGCATGGAAAAAAAAAACATAAATTCCCTTGAGTAACTTTGATTTTTCCCTCTGAATAGATCCTATGGAGTGTTTTTCTTCCTCTATCAGGTATGAGTGCCAGGCCCAAGGGGATGGTTTGCCTACACAGGTCTCTTTTCCTTTCATCTCTTTCACAGTAAAACAGAAAGAAAAAAAAATTTTTTTTTACACCTGCAGGAAAAAGCCTTTGTTGTCCAAGCTTTTGACTCAGGGGTAGGTCTGAGTACAAGCAGCTGCCATGGGGCTGTGTCCCCAGGGGCACTGACGCAAATGCCACCAGCTGGGGAACCGGAAGGTCCAGGGACAGCTACTGGGTGGAGTGTGTATATAAAACCAACTTCTGGAGGATTCAGGTATCATGCATATTCCTCTAACAGTCTATAGTGATGATCAGCCAGAATGAGGACAAGCATAATGACATTGGTGCTGTTTCCATTTGTGTGAATGCTGTGTCTTGTCAGTGCTGCCCTGTGTGTTCATCCATGTGTATGTGTGCACTGGTGGGGTTGTGCCTGTTGGGAATACCTGCTCAGCTGTGCTACCTGTGGGACCCAGAGAGATGGAGCTACAGCAGCCTTGAGCTCGGCAGCTCGTGACAATTCTGTGTATAATTGTGTTTGTGGGGCTGCAGGGAACAGATAATTTGTTTTCTTGCCAGGCCACACTGCAGGAGTCACAAGAATATTTGTGCAAGAGGGAAAAAGGAGAAAACTAGGCGGTGCTGGAATGAGTTAGAAACTGCTGCAGTAATGACCATACAAATAACAGAGATTAAAACGATAGGAGAGAAGGGTGTAGTTCATTTAAAGAGACCAGAGACTTCCATGTAACTATTCATCCAGTACTATTAAATCCATGCGAGCAACTCTGATTGCAGGTGTAGGAGAAAAAGTAAAGCATTTGTATTACCTGTAAAAGTAACACGCTTGGCTTTTTGTCTGGTGTGCTGGCTGGGTCCCCGGGGCAGGGACAGGTATCGTACCTCCTTGGTGCTAGCCTGTGTATGGAGATAGAAATATGTACAGTGCCCGTGATTGCCTCCAAAATTCACACTTACTTGGTGGGAGTGTAGAAAGGGATGGTTACATGCTTTTTCTACTATGCCTCTGCTACTTCACACCCAAATTTAGAGAAGCGTGAATAAGATCAATGTTTGGCTTGGGTGGGTTGAACTCAATGTCATCTTTAGGGAAAACGTCAATTTCTTATTTTATAGGCTTAGGTTCTACAGTCAGTGGTAAAAAATATTTTCTTCAATGATTCACCTTTCTGATTTCAGGCGACAGCGTTAAATAAAATTAATATACCCAGCAAGAACTTGCTTCCTAACCATGATTATCTTAGTTGCAAAGGCCTATGCTCTCCAGTGTTTACATTTGGTCAGACAAATCTTACTTTTAGTGACTGAGAGCCCAAATTGTCAGCATAAATTGCCAAGGGCTTGTTCATAAGGCCTTCTGTGAATCCACAGATTCACCCAGCTGTGATTATACGATATTTTGCACATGCCAAAACAATACAAGTTACATTATTTTATGACTTACAGGCATAGCTTCTTTCTGAACAAAACATATAAGCAGGACATAAAAAAAGTTGCTGTCCACATGCTAAGTGAAACTCGCTCTTCTTCGGTGCTGCATGAGGACACTGGGGGAACTATCCATTTTAATTATATCAAAAAGCATATGCAAACAGGTGTCTCTCTCCTTATTTACAGAGAAGCAGGGGCATTTTTTACATGAATAGGAGTTTATGTAAAGATACCTTTCCACCCCAAGGTAAGCTGTTTCCCTTCCTGCAACTCTGCCTCAGGCTGTGCTGCCGACGGATGAGGATTTCTTGGGCTTCTTTCACACTGGTGTTGGTAGGCAGGTTATGTCTGTTGTATGTTGGTGCCTGGAACATAAAATGCACTCAGCTGATTTTATTTGCACTTGTAATGTAGATAACCATGCACAGTCTTGTCAGTCGCGGCACCAAGGGGACTCCTGCCCGGGTTCTGTGGCCAACTCACCCCAGGTGTCTTTGCTATCATGTGGAAAAATGCAGCCTCTCACTAACCTCACTGCTGCAGAACAAAACAGAACCATAAGTGTCAGACCAGATTTTGATGACATTTTTGATAGAATCTTGCTTGCATGAAGTACACCATAAAAGTACACCTACCTACACAAAGCTGTTAACATCTCTGGGCTTGTCCTCCTTTTGTCATCCCTCTTCTCAACACAGAATTGGGAGCTGCAAATCTGGGGCAGATCCCAAGGGAGTAGCTTGTTAACCCAGCTGTGAGCCTTGGTACTAATATTACTGAGCCAGGAGCAAGCTGCAGACTTGCCCAGGAGCAAAATAGCATGTTAAGATGAGTACAGATGAGATGAGATGCACAGCTGTTTGCTTTCCACACTTAGGCAAACTGCAGCTTAATTTTACCTTAAAACTGAGCATCTTTTAAGGACAACCTTTTTAATTTATAGCATACATCTAGTGAAATGTGGGAAATAATTATCTTTCTTAAAAAGAAAAAATCATCTAAGTTTATAAGCCCTCTTATAAAGGGCAGAAACTGATCTCAGTTTCACATGAAAGGGTCCTTGTGAAATCAGCCTGATGAGGCAGAGCATTACCAGGCCTTCAGAGTTGAAAGTAAAGTATTAGAAGTGGCATTATTTTACTTCCAATATTTCATTTCCAAGTGCACACAGTTCTGAAAGCCACACAGGAAGCAGCTGGTACAAATAGTCATTACTGTAATTGATTCTGAAGACAGAGAGTTCATTTCAGAAGTCTAAAAGACAGCCATATAAGCACATTGTTACTGGTAAGATAAGAAATTAATATCATAAGTGGCCGTGGCAAATCAAACAATATTAGGAATGAATATCATATTAATAATGACACATTTAAATGAACTGGACCTAGCATTTTCTAGAAAATGTGTGTTACACAAGTTAGCCCTGTAAATCTGCACAATTTCAAGGTTACTGCAATATATCCTTTACCATTAATCACTGTACAAGAGCACTCAGTTGCAATATTCTGGGCTCAAGACTGAAGCAATGAGACCTTATACACTGGGATGCATCAGAATCAGGGCAAATTTCTGCACAGTAAGTCCCTTCTGAGGTTTTATTTTCCCCATTTTACTTTTTTTGTGGGAGGAGAGGAGAGGAGAGGAGAGGAGAGGAGAGGAGAGGAGAGGAGAGGAGAGGAGAGGAGAGGAGAGGAGAGGAGAGGAGAGGAGAGGAGAGGAGAGGAGAGGAGAGGAGAGGAGAGGAGAGGAGAGGAGAGGAGAGGAGAGGAGAGGAGAGGAGAGGAGAGGAGAGGAGAGGAGAGGAGAGGAGAGGAGAGGAGAGGAGAGGAGAGGAGAGGAGAGGAGAGGGACCAGGGGAGGTGGTTGGTTATTTTTTTTTCCTCCTTTCTCCTCCTGTGGCAAGTGTGAACTGTTGCTTCCACACAGAGGGAGGATTTACTAGCCCAACTCTCAGCTGACTTTGGGCAATGCAATGTTTACTGTTGCTGGTCCACCCACCTCCACAAAGGAGTTTCACTGTTGCTGGTGACCTGCCAGCCCTCTGCCTCCCACAAAGTCCTGCATCCATCTTACAAGGAGTGGCTGAGGGAACTGGGGTTCTTCAGTTTGGAGAAACAGAAGCCGAAGGGAGACCTTAAGACTCTCTACCTGAAAGGAGGTTGTAGCAAGGCAAGGGTTGGTCTCTTCTCCCAAGTAGCAAGTGATAGAACAAGAGGACAGCCTCAAGTTGTGCCAGAGGAGGTTTAACTTAGATATTAGGAAAAATTTCTTCACTGAAAGGGTTGTCAGGCTGAAGGGGCTGCCCAGGGAATTTGTGGAGCTACCATCGCTGGAGGTATTTAAAGGAAGTGTAGTTGTAGTGCTCAGGGACACAGTTTAGTAGTGGCCTTGATAGTGCTGGGTTAAAGGTTGGACTCAGTGATCTTAAAGTTCTTTTCAAACCAAAACGCTGATACGATTCTATGACCCCTCATCTGTCTGTCCATCCTCCATCCAGCCATGGCCTGCAGGATGCCTGCCCTGCTCTGCAGGGGCTGTGCTGTCTCAGGGGAGGAGACCTTCACCCAAGCCCGCACTGCTGGGGGGTCTCAGCCTCGGGAAGGTGTTTTCTGAACCAAGCGAGCGAAGCCTGACCTCTAGAGCTCAGTCACAGGTTTTCCTGGCTTTTTGTGCAGCATCTGGGTGAAGAGCTGATGAGGGGGGGGGGGAAAAAAACAAACTGGTTTCATTTTCCCCACCCAGGGGGGATCCTCGAGCCAGAGCTCCTTCCCCTCCTTCCCCTTCTCCCAGCAATGTGATCCCACCTGCCCTGGCTTTGGTATGGGGAGGGCAAACACCAGCGTTCAGTCTGCTAATAGCACAGGAGAGCCAGCAGCTGGCTTTCACTTACACACCCTTTGTCGCACTTGGTATAGGTTATGGGCCAGGACATCTCTCATGGACTCCACCTCTGAGGGACTGAGCCTATGCACATGCCGAGTTCTGACACTCCTGTAAATAGAAGTTTAAATACAAAATTAATTAGGTGATTTTATAGCATTGCTGTGAAATGATGCATGATTGCTCTTTAGTGCTGGAACAGACATCTATGAAGAGCCTTTCAGCGAGCAGTGACACCACCAAATCATCTAAAGGCAAATAAAAAAAAAAATCAGATTTTGCTCTTTACCATGTTTTATCAATATTCCAGATAGTCAGAATGGACCCTAAACACCCATACACCCCATACACCCCATCCACATCAGCAGAAACTCTCCTTTTCTTAAAGCTTCATGAGGAAGTTCGGATTTAAGGATTAGATCGGGCAACAACCAGCTATACATTCAGGAAGGCACTGCAGGTTTCCTCTTCTGTCCGAATACATTCCTCAGCATGGTTTGGAGTTCTAGGCCCTGCAGTCCTATGGGCCTTTACTCCTTTGAGAAAGGGAAGTGCAGAAAGTCCTTAAAAAGTAAAGCACAAGTCAGTTAAGGAGTCCAAGAGACCTGCCCTGTGGTGAGAAGGACATACAGTGTTTCCTTGCTACTGACCCTGTTTTTCTATTGAAAATGAAAGAGCTACCCAAAAGATAGTCATCTTAGTACTTTTTACAAACTGTGACAAGTAGTCCACTGTCACTTTCAAGCTGCCTGGCTTTTTCACTAGAAAAACAATGGACTAGGGCTGCTGTGAAACATTAACTGTTTTTTCCAAATCATTCAGTCCATGAGAGAGTTACTGTTTGGCTGAATTCCCAGTTAAAGGAAGGAAAATAGATAGTGATCACCCACAATGAATCAGTCTGAGTTCAGTTTGTTGTTTCTGTTTTTTTCCTTTCTCTGTTTTGCTGTCTTGATTCTTAAGGAAAAAAAAAAAAAAAAAAAAAAAAAAGTAATTGCAAATCTTTGTTCTCAGCTAAGCAATCTCCTTAAACTATTGTCTTTTGCTCTTAAAGTGATTTAAATGGAATAAATAAAATTTCCTGAGTTTCACTTGAGCTAGGATAGCAAGGAACAAATAGAATGAAGGTAGTCTGTATTGTTCTGGAGCACAAATTAAAGGTGTGTATTCCTTTCATGGGATTAGCTATTAACCTACCTAACTGATAACAATGCACAGGTATGGAAATGAGGCACAGATCCCTTTTACATTTTGCAATAGACAATATAATATATTAAAAAAGAACTTGCAAAAAACCACGATCAAGTTTGTTATGATACCAGACCCATTAAATTCCTTATTGAAATTATTTTTTTTTCTTATTGAAACTTTCAGCATGGTGCAACAAAGCACAGCCCAGCAGAAAATATTGAAATGATAATATGCCATGAAAAATGTCTCACTGTAATGACTACCATGACAGCATCTCTTTCTTCTATAGACATGGAGATAGTTGATACATGAAGAAAATAAAATACTGTCTACAAACCTTGTAAGATTATTTTTATTTATTATATATAAAGTGTTGATCTCTCCGCCAATCATCAGCAGTTCTGTGAAAGCAGTAACATTCACAGGCACAGCTCTTGCACAACTGCACCACTAGAAATGACAACACAGCACTACATTCTTGTCTGTATTACATAGGAAATAAAATGTTTCTGAGCCACAGGCTGCACTTTGTTTTTTGAAGCTGACACTTCATTTTTAAAAAAAGCTGTCTCATGAGGATAACCCGTGCATCAGAGTTTGATGCACAATAAAATTCAACTAAAGTCAGTGTAGAGCTTGCAAAAATCAGTCTATCATATCAGTTGTGTATTATAGGATATTTTTCAACCTAAATTTTCAGCTTGGTAGAGAATTTCTGAACTATGCCGAAGAAATTTTTCCTATTTTCTCTTTCCCTCGAGAAAACAATAAAAATGTGTCTTGATTGTCATAGATTGTCTACTAAACTTGCACATTTTCTCTTGGCTTAGAACAGCTAAGGAAATAGAGCAGACAGAAAGGAGCCTGACAGACACACAATCTTTTTAATATCATCCATTTGGCAAAGAGGACTTTAGAAAGAAAAGGGCTAGTTCTCACACTGCATGCTGACATAATTTTCAAGAAAGTAGATGAATCTTAACATGGTTAAGACAAAGATTCAGTGGAGATTCTAATTTAATGTCCAGTTGGTATAATATTTGGATTTTCTGGTATAGTCTGAGATGACAATTCAAAAAAGAAAATACTCTAGGTCCTGTCAGAGACTGCTGCAAAATGGAGAGGGGTTGAAGGATGCGGCAAGAATGTAGGCAGAAGCAGCTAAAGTGGCCAGCAAGAGCCCAGGAAAGCTTTTGTGGGGTCAAGAGCCATTAGTAATTACCCACACTCTGGACAGTAGTTTGCAAGGTGGTGATGAACACATGCACAGCAGTTAAAATATGCAGGATTTCATTCAGGATTTGTACAGACTTTTCTCCTAGAGGGCCATTCCCTCAGTGATGGGTCTTGAGATCCCACCGGCTTTCTCCCATGGTCTTGCTGACCCGAGGTTGCATTACTGTTTCAGAGAATCATGGAATCACTTAATGGTTTGGGTGGGAAGGGGCTTTTAAAGGTCATCTAGTCCAAACCCCTGCAATAACCTAGAACAAGTCTCTCAAAGCCCCATCCAACCTGACCTTGAAGGTTCCCAGGACTGGGGCTTCTACCATATCCCTCGGCAACATTTCCCAGTGTTTCACCACCCTCAGAATACAAAATTTCTTATATCTAGTCTGAGTCTACTGTCTTTTAGTTTAAAACCATTACTCCTTGCCCTGTTGCTGCAAGGCCTATTAAAAGCCAATTGTCTTTCTTATGGGTACTAGAAGGCCACTACTAAGTCTCCTTGGAGTCTTCTCTTCTCCAGGCTGAGGAACCACAGCTCTCCCAGCCTTTCCTCACAGGAGAGGTGCTCCTGCCCTCTGAACATTGTTGTGGCCCTCCTTTGGACCTGCTCCCACAGTCCCATGTCTTTTCTGTGCTGAGGCCTTCAGAACCGGACACATTTCTCCAGCTGCAGTCTCACCAGAGCAGAGGGGAATAATCACCTCCCTTGCTCTACTGGCCATGCCTCTTTTGATGCAGCCTCAGATACTGCTGACTTTCTGAGCTGCAAGGACACATTCACAGATCACATCCAGCTTTTCATCCACCAGTACCCCTAAGTCCTCTCCAGGGCTGTTCTTAATGTTTAATCTGGTACACAAACGCCAAAATTTGTTAAGACATTTTGAAGGACTCAAGCTGAATCAGCAAATATTGTAAATACTACCGGGAAATCTGCTCTCAGCAAAAATTTGTTATTGGAATAACGGAGTCATGACCTGGGCTCAAAGCTCGCCTTCAGGTCTCCCAGCACCTAGAAGTGATGAGAAAAACCCACTGGCCAGCTAAGTGACAAGTATGGCCACCTTGAACCACTGCTGTGATTTAAAGCAGCTGGAGTGGCTTCTGCACCTGGCTCATGAGTCCTCTTCAGAACTGCCCATCATTGAAGAGAAACAGAGAAAACATTCCTGGTTTTAATTTTCACTCTGTGAACAAAGAGCCAAAGTTCAAATACAATAAGCACCAAACTGCCAATACAAACAACAACTTCTGTTTTCATAGCTGTCTTTTTTTCTTACCTTTCTATTGAAGTCATAAAATCCCTTGGGTATTTCCTCATTTTTGTCCCTTTCGTTCCTGTCCCTACTCTGCAAAGGGTCAGGAAGTCAGTACTCACTGTAAAGAAGCTGCAGATACTTCTGAAATTTTCATGGCACTCTCAGCCATCTCAATGGCTAGTTTTATCTCCATCTTTTTGTACAATGACACAATGCTGGATTTGGGCTGGTGTTCCCGAATTAAGATTTTCTTCACATACTTATTGTCAAACTTCTTAAATCTGCAAAGCAGATGTTAAAATTACAGTGTAAAAAAAGCCAAGAAAATGTGTTTTTTATTTCTGTGGTACAAGCTGATCTTCATTCACGTGCACACACATATAATTCCGTGGTGGAAACTGAATCCAAATTGGAGGCACCTGTGGACTCCTGACGGCCTGGTGAGCGGAGACCTTTAGGGGGACATTTGGCATGGTCTACTGGTCCACAGAGATTGAAAAGCCCACCAGACAAAAGAAATAAACAAGCTGCAATCAGAGCAAAAAAGCAGTCTGGGTGTGTGTTTGCATGTAACACCACCACATTTGTCAGGAAAGAAAATGGGCAGCATCCACGCTTTCGTACAAATGTTGCATTCTAGGAGGGCATAACAGCAGCAGCTGCTCTTACAGTAATCCTGGCCTATTCAGCCAGCCACCAATGAAGCTCTAAATGGCCCAGCAGTTACAGTAGTTTGGGCCCATTATGTTGATGATAATTTTGAATCCTGACAATTAGAGCAGAGAAAATACATTTCTTTGTATTCTGAATAAGAGTGAATTTGAATGGATCAGAAAATACTATGTGCTCGCATGCTGCAGATTGTAAAATATCACTAATGTGGGGCACAATTTGAATGTGAATGTGTGTGTGCACTTTGGAACAGGTATGTGCTTTCAGGCAGAACAACAGCAGATCTTCTTACACATTTCTTTCAAAGGAACTGTTTACCACAGCAAGGTAATGTGCTCCACAGTGCTGGGAAAATCACTACAGAGTAGCACAGTTTGTATATTTTCTCTTAAGAGAAAGGCTATTAATAGTAGAGATAGTTTCACAAATGTTTCCACTTAGATTAGAGCTCTTTATGTTTTCCTATGTAACTGAAAGCCTCCTGGAGTGTCATCGCTCAGGTAATTAATTATGATGCACATATGCTAATGTCTTTAAATTTGCAGAGAAAAGTCTAGGGGTTACCTTTTAATACAATCTTCTTACATTAAATACCTGCATATAAAGTGGTGTGTTTCTTGTTTTAATCTGCCTCTGAACTGAAACACTACATTTATGACTATTTTGGACAAAATTTCCTTTTCCTAGCTGTTGGGTAGATGTGAGATAAGGGGAGAACATTTTGTCACAGATATGTGTAAATGCAACTATTTCAATTGAATTACTGCTCCAGCCAGATTTTTTTAGCTAATTGACAGTAAAGACAGTGGTGTGTTCCCAGTGGATGTCCTTGAGCCATCTCTATACTCTGAGACCCAAGAGGACATTTTAGCCTCTAGGTCTAGGTATGTGTCCTAACACAATACATCATTACTCTTCACAGGGACAAGAACTGGATGCAAATCATCTGCCTTCTTCTTGTTCTGAATTCATTATTTCCACAGGGAGAAACCCAGTCATGGAAGGAGTTGCCTCAAGTTCCAACAGACTCGCTTGGCTGGATTACTGGTGTCCAGTGCTGAAAGGTGGGACAGAGGACTCCAGCAAGAAGTCTAGGTACAGCTAGGATAACTAAAGGGAACTTTTAGCCCACAGCATTATAATAGGATGTTTGTGGAAAAGGATGATTAGTCTCTTCCCACACTTCTCTTCACATGCTGCCATGGCAGCCAACACGATCACAGGGCTCGCACAGGAAACAGGTAAAGGGAACATCAGCTCAAAATGGCAGATCCATCTCCTTTGGGCAGTGCCTGGAAGAGCCACAGAGTTTTACAAAACTGCCTCATCCTGCTTATAGAAGGCACAATATAGGTCCTGTGTTTCTGAGTGAAGACTAGCTTGAAACTCTCTGCTTATGCTATTGGTATTTAAATTCAACCATTCCATTCAGTACACTGATTTTAAATATTACTGAATGCAAAGACCTATCAGGACAGGTAACCAATTATTATTGCATCTGTACTCACCAATAAGGGATCATATTCTTTGTGGAGGCTTACAGCAAAAGTCAGTGAAGCACTGGCATCTTATGTAGCTTGTGGTCTAAACCCAGGCCTAGAGGACACTGCCACAAATTTAAGATTTATGCCAAAACTCTGTGCACAGATTGATGTCTGCAGCATGAGTTGCCAAGCTATGTTTTTCTTACAACAGCTCATTCTCTGCTTGTTTGTGCAGAAGCAATTTAGCAGGCAATATACGAGCACTGAAATCACAGGAGATAATGGTTACTCAGGAGTTCACTTTTTAAAAAGAGATATTGCACACATCCCAAATATTATCATGCTATTTTAGCTTTATGAGGCACAAGATTGATTTGCTGTTCTATTTACCTATTATATTTTATATGATAGGTAGATTATTTCATTATAATATGCTGCAATAAAAGATGCTTACTTATCTCTCAGCTGATAGTGACTCCAATGTCCACATATGTCTTCAATACCAGCCTTTAAGTGATCCATCAACTAGAGAAACAAACATGGGAAAAAACCTAAGTAGCCATTATGAGAAAATAATCTAACAACAAATGCACAGTTGTTGACAGGATTTTTAGGTGGTTTTTTTTTATTTTATTAAGGGTGTGAGTTCATTCTTAAAGCATCTACATTCCTCTAAAATTCAAGCAAAAGTTTTCACTGTGGCAGGGCTGCAATGGGAATGTATTGATGGACAAGACAATTCTGTCAGTCTGTTATGACCTCAACATCACACAGCATTAAATAGAGCCAATTAAAGGACTGTGTCCACTATGAGATGATACTGAGTATCCAGATTGTGGGCTCTCTTTTCCTAAGGAGACCAAAACCTAAATTCTCTTCTCTGTCAAGCAAATTTCAAGCCAATGGCACAAGGCTAGGTCCCCTACACCTTAACCTTTGCCTTGACTGACAAGTCCTTGGAGGATTTTGTGAATTATCATGAGACTGAACTTCATCACTGCTACCTACCAGGGTTTCCAGTCAACTTTTCTCTGTTTCTAGCGTAATAGAAGCAGACTGAAAAAAGAACAGTCCAATATCCAAGGAAATATCCAAGGCCAGGTTGGACAGGACTTTGAGCAACCTGGTCGAGTGGGAGATGTCTCTGCTTATGCAAGGAGGGTGGAACTACATGATCTTTCAGGTTCCTTCCAACCCAAACTATTCTATGATTCTATGTGAATTCCTTTCAAGGAATTTCATGTTCCGGGTCTTTTAGAATACCCTCTGGCTTCTTTCTTTCAGGATACCAGTTATTGATATAAAAAACTTACTCGCACATGAATTTCTTCATTAATAGACTCCTTTTTGTTGGTCTTTTTAACATCTAGATATCTAACCAATGGTCCAATTGTGATTCCCTGCATTTGGGAAATGAGTTGAAATGTTAATCATCTTTTGGAAGGAAAAAAAAAGAAAGCAAGAGGTTTTAATTTTAATCAATTAAGAAAGCTGTGTTTTACACACAAGAATGACCTATTACTTGCATGAAGAGATACAGAACAGGATTAAAATTCAAAAACTTTAAAAAGCATATGTCAGGGTTTATTTTAAGTGAGGTTGTATTTATTGACACCTTCGGCTATGTAAAGTATTGCCAACCCTCTTCAAAACTTCACTCACTTGAAAGAAAACATGATCTTTGTGAGGTTCTTACAATCTTGAAACCTTGTACTTCAGCATTTTCAGAATTAAATATTTTGGGGTTTTTTTTCACTTAGAAATTATTCTCAGCTTAGCCCAATGCTTTTCTGCTACAGAATGCTACAGAATAGCATTTAAAAATGAAAAATAGAAAAAAATTTCTTTTTCTGAAGCAGTATGGTAGAATCTAACTGCATGGTGCCCCATTGGCATCCTAGAGTATCTGAGATACTTGTATGGGAAAATACAGAACAGAGCATGCAAGAAGACATCCAGAAGATCCAGTTCTTCCAGTTGTCAGCCAAGTGGAATAAACCAAACATCTGAAGTAGACACCTATTCTTTGGAATAAACCAAAGATCTGAAGTAGACACCTATTCTTATAAATCCAAATTATTCACTTTTTTTTTCTTTAATATTCTTTTTAAAGGGATTTTTAAATGTTCTCATTTAGTCTCCAGGATGAATAAAAAATAAAAGTAAAAAATTCAAAATCTTTCATAGAGCAAACACACTCTTTTCTGTTTGGTTTGAGAAACACCACTAGTAGGCATGTGTTGTAGTGTACAGTTAAAATGCTTCTTAAATTTGGAAAAACTTAAAAGCATGTGTGGAGTGAACATAAAAGTTTTTGGACACAAAGTGCACGTTTTCCTGAATATATTAAAAGACACAGGTTTTCAATACAGGCTTTCTGGAAAGAAAAAAAAAATTAATAATACCTAAAAAGCCCTGAAAGGGTAATTACACACTGTGGAGCTAAATCTGGCCACAGAATACAATAGTTTGTCCTAATTTAAGAGCAAATTCAATGCAATATTCACTATGAAGCTTTCAGTCACCTCTGTTACATGAAAGCAATCCATTAAGAAATACACTTACTTGGATGAACACCGTGAAATATATAACTACTAGAGTAGCAGTAATGAATAAATTTTTTCTTGGGAAGAGATTCACTGGAAGTAAGAATGCAAGAGAGAAGCTACTGGCTCCTCGAAGGCCACTGTAGGAAATGATGAGTTGGTCTTTCAAGGTAAAGGGATGTGTTCGGAACTTGTTACTGATGTAGAAGAGAGCAAATACACCTAGGAAGGGAGGAAAAGACAGAAGCATTATTAATCAAGGGGAAAAGGAAAATGTTCCAAGCAAAACAATATCTTGGCTCATGCAGCTGTTGACAGACCCTTGTTTCTTTCTTTCTTGTAACTTTTTTTACCTGGCAACAGAATCTGCTTTTTCTGAAATAGTCTCCTAGAAAAGACCATAATTCCGAACTGCTTCAGGATTTAAATTCAGTTATGTAGTTTAGAAGTGAGATTAGGGGAAAAGATTCACTTCCTCTATTCATGTTGCACAGTTCTTCTCCAAAGTGTTCTGTAAGAAAGACCAACCACTGCATGAGTTTTTCTGGTTCCTTCTTTTGCAATGTTTCCAGCTTTCTGCACAGTATCTGCTCAAAGTATTTTAACAGTGATTTACAACAAGTCCTATGGACAGATTCACTGAAAGGCAAAGAGGAATAGCATTTTCATTTTTAATCCTCTTGCTTATTGTGTTTCATATTCTCTGCTTATTTCTCAAATTCCATTTTGCTTTTAAGAGAAGTTAAAATTAGACTGACTGTGGCTGTGTAAGGACTGCAGCTTTTCTTTATAAAGTACATTTAGCAATTTGCTTGATTTGATCTTCTTCATCTTCCATAAGAAACATGTGTTCTATGCTTTGTGTGGAAACTGTTAAATTACTGAAGTAAAAGCGGACAAATGTTGATAATTATTGGTGTTTTACACAGCTATCACTCGTACTCAGTCAATTGTTATAGGTATCATGGTATATAGGCTGATGGACATGACTTTATGTAAGATGTTTTTTTGGTACTTATAACTATGCTAGACATCAGCTACACAGACTGAAGCTCTGTGTGAGATATCACCCTGAGGCCAATTCTCTTTACTATATTCAAGCTTCAGATAAAATGATGTAATCATTTTAGCAAACAAATTTAGTGGAAAATATTTCAGCCTTACTCTGGAAAGCTCTAGCACTCCCCTTGGTGTTTGAGAGAAGGATGGACATGTGGCAGCAAAATAGCTTTTGTATCAGGAGAGAATTTTTTTCTGTATAGATTGGAAGGATATTCCAATACAGACTCCAAAAACAAGTCTTTAAAAAATTTGGGGACATGGCTGGTCCAGGATTAGCAAGAAAATATTTATGTTTACTGTCAGCCCACAAGAATAATACCACTACTATTGAGTTTTTGTGTCATCCCCATATAATAGAGCTCTATAAATGAATGTACTTGAACCTTTACAGGTTTCCCCTTTCCTCTTTTTCCTCTTGTTAAATTCTTTCTGCCAAGGCTCCCAGGCTTAAAAGCCAAAGCTCTTGAAATCTGTATGGGCTTTGAGGGGCAATCTTTTTCCTGCTGTGGTATTCCTTTTGACTGTGGGGTAAGCCACCTGAGAGATTTAAGAAATGGCACCTTAATCACAGATGTTTTGTGTCAACACTTAGCTGGTCCCAAATGTTGAGAGTACTGTAGCTGGAAAGAACATTCAGAGGTCATGTACTCCAAGTCCTTACTCAAAGCGGAGCTAATCAGATCAGATTGCTCAAAGCTCCAGTGAAGTCTTAAATGCCTTTAAGAATGAAGAACCAGGTTGATGTTACAATATTGGATCATCTTCGTGTTAAGAAATATGTTCCTAGTGTCTAATCAGAATTTTCAATGTTCCACCTTGTGCCTGTTGTCTCATGTCTCTTGTCCTGTCGCTCTGCGTTTCTGAGAGGTGGCTGGCTCCATCTTTTCTCTCTCCTCTTCTTAGAACCTGAGACTTCAGAAATGTATTACTTTGTAGAAAGTAATAAATATTCTCATATGCCATATCTTTTCCAGGCTGCATGCAGTCTGCACTTTCTGACTCTCCTTGTATGTCCAGAGCTTCAAACCCAGATCAGGTTAGTGTCCTCTGCTTCCCTTGAACCAGAACTCCTCTGGCATTCCTGAGGAAGCCCAGAACTGGAGAGGGCACTCTGGAAACAGCAAGCATTCCACCAGCACTGAGGAGAGAGGAAGAAACACTTTACTGGACCTGCTGGATACACACCTGCTAATGTAGCCCAGAACACAGTTGGCCTTCTCTCTCACAAGGACAAAATTTTGGCTTGTGTTCAGTCTGCTCTCTACCAGGCTAGGTCCTTTTCTGCAGAGCTGCTTACTAGACTCCAAAACTATACTGGTGTGGGAGTTATTGCACCCCACATTTAAGTCCTTGCACGTGCTCTTCTTGAACTTCATGAGCTTTCTATCAGCCCATTTCTCCAGCCTGCTCAGGCGCCTTTGAACTGAAGCCATCCAGAATATTGACTGCCCCTGGTAGTTTGGTTTCAGCCACAAACTTGCTCAGTGTGCACTCCATTCCATCCTCCAGATCACTAATGAAGACATTAAAACAGTATTGATCTCTGAACTGAACTCACAGAGATGCCATTAGCCACAAGATAGACCAGAATTTTGATCCCAGCATTCCAGCCTGTTCCCTTCCCACATTATCAGCCACTTTAGCTGTCCCAGCTCTGCAATCTGAAGTTCAAGGCTGTCATTCTGCTGTTTGTGAACTTGCTCACTCCTCTCAGGATCTCAGCAACCTCTGTATCATGGTCACTGCATTTAAGGCTGACCTCAATCTTCACATCTTCAGCCATTTCTTTCTCCTTTCTGAGTGGTAGACAAAGTATATTCTCCAGCTTCTTCATCAGCCAGCCTCCAGCAAATATCATTTGCCTTTTCCTCCCAACCCCTTTTTGCCTTCCCCTTCAGGGCACAGCTAACCTTGATGAATCACTTGACAGGTCTTTTTCTTCCTCAGTACCATAGCAGAAGATGCAGGCCCAATGCCCAGCGCTCAGGCCTGGGCTCTGAATGTAAAGGTAATATAGACAAGGGATGAAGAGTTAAGGGGATGGTGACAGGTGCTCCATGTAGATTTCTACCCCACAGGATGCTCCAGAGGGACATGGAGGAACTGACCTACTGACTTTGTTAACCAAAACAGGTGCCTAAGAAAGGAAATAGAGTCCCAGTTAAGTTATCTAATAGTGCTATTTTTTACCTTCCCTCTTTTTTAGTGCCTCTGGCACTGCTGGCCCAGGACCTGTAGTGTTATAGTACCATAAGTGTGGTAACATACATTTTCTAATTAATAAGTTAATTACAGTGTGCTTGAAAATCATTATGAAGCCCACTTACCTGGGGGCATATAGTTAACTAAGATGTAAGCATCTACATAGGCATAATCATGGTAATATTTCTCACCTATTCATAAAGTCTGTGCTTTGAAAAGGGTATTCAAATTTGTTTGGAGCTTTTCCCCTCTTTTTCTCCACATACAGATTTGTGAAATTAACTTGTCAGTAGTGTAAGTCTAATAAATTCTTCTGTACAGAGTTTTCTAACATACCTTTTCACTAAAGGGTTTCTCTCAGAGGGGCAGAGAAGGTCTCCTGCAAAAGCTGACTTACTCAGTGTCCGACAAATGAGGCAGAAGAGCAGAGTGAAGGAAATGAAGGCCCAGTTCCACTCGTGGTTTTTCCCCACTGTAGACACTCCCATGAAAATGAATATCAGGGTCTCACTGATACTGCTCAGCATCTTCATGAAATATTTTATTGTGGTATAGGAATTCTGGGAAACATTCTCCTCCACATATTTTTTCATTGTCACTGCACATGCTGTCATCCTGTACCAGAGAAATATCAGAGATCAGCCACAACCTGTTTTACTTTTCATTTTAGAGCCTTACCCTTCATCACTTGCACTTTCCATCATCAGCCTCTGACATCTCTAATACCAAGCAGCATTCAATTTTTCAATAACATTAGCGGTTCTATTAGCTAGAAGATCATCTTCACTCAGCTTTACAAAGCAATTTTGCATACAAGAAAAACCAGTCAGCTTTCCTGACAAGGAAGTGAGGGTATGGTGTTCCAGTTCAAAGTCCATTTTATCCTGAATGCCTAACATGCAGCCACCATGCACCAAATATTTGATTCTCAAATAAAGGGCGGGACAGTTTTGAGCAACCCTTTGTTTTGAGGGACTTAACCTGCCTCTTAGTGGTCTTTTCCTTTGAAATGGTGGTAGTCCTGTGCCAGGTCAAAGCTCCTGGTGAATCCCTGAATGTTGGGCAGGTAATCTGCCCACCCACAGGAGCTCATTGCTGTACAGCAGAGGAAAACTCTTATCCTGCAGAAGTGTCCTTCCCCTCTTTTAGTTACTGAGGGTGTGGGGCATGTGCCTAAGGAAGCAAAGGGTTATTTCCCATCCCTTCTCTGTTAACAGATATTGCAGTCTGCTTCAGAGGCACCACCAGTCACCCAGCACAGATGTTGGTAAGAGTCACACAGAGCAGCAGTCTACCAAGGGGGTCTTTAAGCAGCTCTACTGAGGGAGTTTTCCTCCATCTGCCCTAATTTTCCACAGCTGTAGATAACCAGATAAACTGAGTGCTATGCTAGTAACATATTCTGTTATCTATCTAGTTTCTACTAGTATTATTTTAATCTCTGGGGACTGCTTGTGATGATATTTTTGTGAACTTGTGAATTCGGAGGATGCTTGACTGTGTCATTAAGTTACCCTTCATCTAGTTTCTGCTTGTTTCATTTCTGCTGAAGAAATCTCAATGGTATTCCAGTGGAGCTGAGATGTTTAGCAGGTGCAAGGACACTCTGAGACAAGGCCATTAGGCATTAATATTTTATACTGTTGACTTTCAGAGATATGTGCATAATAGACTTTCATGATCCAAGTGAAAAATGAATGAATTGCTCAATAATTCAGAAGGCTGACGATGGGTTCCTACCCCTAAAACAGGAAATAATTTCCTTAATGAAGCAATTAGGATAATAAATCTCAATTATATTAACGTTCCTTTATTACTAATAATTTCAGCATGCTAATGAAAATAAGAAACAAAAGAAATTTTGGGAAGTGCAAGCAAGGGAAGGGTCCATATGGTGTTAGAGCATACCATATAGTAGGTCTAACCCTGCTCAATTACAGTTGCCAGCTACCTCAATCAGAACAAATGTGTTGGATATGTAAAACATAGTAAAACATCTTTTTCCTTTGTCTAATTGCTCAGAAAAAAAAAAGAAAAAACAACAACAACATATATATATGCTGTTTAAGTACTTATTTAATATGGTTAAATATTCAAGTATTGTTTCCCCAGGCAGTCCTGCAAAGGTTGTTTTCAAAAAGCCAATTCTGCTCTAAAGCTAAAAACAGATCAGAGTTTGACCAGTGGAGGTTGGTAAATGCACCTGTCTGGGTATCAACAACCACACACTTATATTTCCTAGGTTTGAATCAGTTTGTCCTCAATAAAGGGAACCCATTTCTGCAGCACCAGTGCTCTGCTACCTGGCAGCATGGTTTGTGTTTTTGTGTGGTATAGTTCAGATTTGCCTACAAGCAACTTTATCATAAAAACCCTCACTTTCACCCCTACTCCTTCCTTTCTCTTCTGACTCCCTTCCTGCTGCTGATCTCTCTCCTTCCCACAACACTCTGTAGTCAAATCAGAATCTCCACAGGATTAATTTGCACCCATTACCCCTTGTCTTTTCCATGTGACTTCTTCTAAAAAGGGAGTCTCTATCTTCTTAGTAGCCACCCTTTATGTACTGGTACATGGCAATAAGGTCTCCCCCAAGCCTTCTCTTCTCAAGACTGAATAAACTCAGTTCTCTCAGACTTTCTTTACATGGCAGGTCTTCCAGTCCTCAGATTATCCTTGTGGTCCTTCTCTGGACCCTTTCCCACCTGTCCATATCTTTTTTTGTACAGCAGGGACCAAAACTGAATGCTTATGGTTGCTGAACAATTATGGCATATATTATATGCTAAAGGAAGTGGTATATCTCCCTACACTGGACATTTTTAAAACTCAGATTGACATGGTGCTGGGCCATCTAATTGAAACCATATTATTACCTAGAAATACTGGGTCAGATGATCCTTAATGTCCCTTCCATTCACACACCCTTACTCACCCTCTCTACATTTCTTGCACTCACTAGACCTGCCAGCTTTCTCTCTGCAGCAGGCACCTACACCATCACAGCACTTTAAGAAAACGGTAGCAATCTGATCTGATTGCATTGAAATATGATCTTCAGTACTCATATTGATGGGTATATGTACGCATATAAATATGCACGCTGTATGCACATGTATGCTTGGTGTTCTCAGTTGTTGGGTTTTGCCCAATTTCATCTCCAGTGATGCTGTTCAAATGTAATGTCATTTCACTAAACCATGTTAGAGCTGATGTTTACATCTGCATACAAGAGCAAGAACTTCTTAACTTCTTGAAGATTCTTTTCTAATGTTTTTCACTTTTCATACCTCTTGTAACCTCGTAGTGATGCTGTTTATAAATAGTAGATAAATGCAGTATAAATACCTGGTTTACTATCAAATCATTCGCTCATTTTGCTCATCTTCTCAGAGACAGCAGTCAGATGGTGGCAGCACTAGTTATTTTACTCACAGCTTGCAATATTTTTTCCAACAGGCAAAAAACCAAAAATTTTTAAAGCAGATGTCCACTCCTCAATAATATATCTTTGCCTACACTATCTATGGGTTTGCTTTTCCTGGTTACTACTGCATTTGACAGACCCACTAGAAGCATTCACTGTGGATCTCAAGGCCAGAGACTGAAAATTCCCATATTGTACCAGCTGCAAACAAACCACCTCCTCAAAACAATGTCCTTTCCTTCAGGAGAGTTTCCAAAAAGCTGTAAGGGATACTTACGCCAAAATGCCTGAGATGTAAAGGGTTTCAGCAGACAAGTATGACAAGTAGCTGAACATGAAGACCAGCAGGGGTTCGATAGCAGAAACGTTGTGGGTGAAACGAGTCATGAAGGCTGAAACAAATCCAAAGATGATGCCAAACACCACACCCCCCAACCCCACGACAAAGAAGCGAGCGAAGCCAGCGAAGACATCAATGGATTCTATTTCTTCATACCTGTGCATCTGGGTGAAGGCAATGAAGATGTTGTATAAAACCTACATGTGAAAAGGAGACAGTAGTCAGGCATCTTTCTGAAACTGGCAAGTTTACTTATTTAATAGGAGTGTGCATGTGTGTGTGTGTGTGTGTGTATGCCTGAAATTGCTTTGGACAGCTCAGCAGAGTAACAGTTGAAATTTCAGTTGGTTCTTAACAAGTCTCAGAATTAAGTCTCTGTAAGTGTCCTTAAAAAGCAAAAATAAAAGAAGCGTAGATGATTATGGAATAAAGTAAAACTCGGGGAGGGGGCAAATGCAATTGAAGTAATTAAAAAACACATGTGGTTGTTGGTTTTGTGAAGGTGAACTAAATTATTCAGCAGATGCCCACCTGGGTACCTTAGCAACCCCAGGCTCTCCTGTCCATATTCTCCTTCTGACTCACGATAGAGCCAAGCAGTATCTAATAATCATGCTTTTGATTTAAATCACATTTTGGTTGTCTATATGATCAGCAGACTGTATGAGCTTCATTAGATGGAATGTTAAATGTTTTTCAGTAGTACTTGATACATACAAATCCCAAAACAGCACTAGGAATGGGAAGGGAAGGGAAGGGAAGGGAAGGGAAGGGAAGGGAAGGGAAGGGAAGGGAAGGGAAGGGAAGGGAAGGGAAGGGAAGGGAAGGGAAGGGAAGGGAAGGGAAGGGAAGGGAAGGGAAGGGAAGGGAAGGGAAGGGAAGGGAAGGGAAGGGAAGGGAAGGGAAGGGAAGGGAAGGGAAGGGAAGGGAAGGGAAGGGAAGGGAAGGGAAGGGAAGGGAAGGGAAGGGAAGGGAAGGGAAGGGAAGGGAAGGGAAGGGAAGGGAAGGAAAGGGAAGGGAAAGAACTGTCTATCCTCATATCTTTTAGGTTTGATGCCATTTAACCTCCTTCCCAGGAATTCTGTGCCAGTCTCAAACTGGAACAAAAAGCTGTGGCGCTCTGAATAGCCTAAAGACCTTTCAGAGATATGTTTTGACTAGAGAGCTTGAAAGGACAAGAATAAAAAAGTATGACAGATTAGAAAAAAAGATTGGATTTGCTACACTACATTATTCTGTAAATATTATTTCATTTAGTTTAGAGCAGGTAAGCTTACCACATTTCTATTATTAGTAATTTCTTTTCTGAAGTAATTTTTCTGGTGAAAAATCTTCATTATATTCCACTTTTCATCCACCTAATGAACTACTAGAAAGTTTCCACAGTAATGAGTGGTGCAGTAATAAAAAGGACTTAGAGGCTGCTGACAGCTGGTTAACATTAAGTCCTGTCAGATCTATTTACAGGATGTGTGTAACACATGAAAGTCACCTTTCGGTTTCCAAGAGAATTTGGGGAACATCTAAAGACAGCAGCTCTCTGAAGGTGATAAAGCATTAAAGCATTAGCTCAAAAACACAAAATGGACCAAAGCAATTTGCCTTATATGGTTTTCTTTGGTCTTTCTTCATCATATAGTAAATTCCAGAAAGCTATTAAGAAGATTAAAGCAGATATTTGCAGGTAGAAGAGTCAAGCTCATTAGGATAATAATTATTCTCCAGCGACTGTATAATCTAAATTGCTGGTGGGACCATATGACCTTGAGCTGTCATATAGCTTGTTCTCCAGGAGGCTCTTTGCTACCGTTTCCCAGAGAGAGACAAAGCACAACAAAATGTTTCATGCAACAAAATACCCACAGCCCCTTTTTGCTCAAGACTAGGTATGAAATTAGATTCTCCAGTGGCAGGTAAGAAAAAGAGGGTGCATGTCTCCAGTAGTAAGTAAACCTTGCTGTGCTTACCATATAAGCATTTCATTATAAAGCCTGTTTTCTCGCTGTTCCACCTTTCTTGCAGACTTTAACTTCTTCCCAAGAGTTGTGATTCTTTATAAATTATGCTAAAGCATAAATCTATGCTGATTTACGAGTAATGCAAGGTAGCCTCAGCAAATGACTTAGTAAGTTGTTCTCTCCTTTTCTAGTTCCTGAAGTGTCTACATGATATAATTGAATTGTCAATAAAATAGAAATTATGGCAATACAATAAATTATCTGTATTATTTTTGTAATATGTTTTGTGGAAGTAAACTGTTGTGTAGAACACACTGCACTGCATCATACAAGTAAGGCTCCATGTAACTGCTGCTCAGCTGTCACTTTGCATCATATATGCCAGTAAATGGATTTCTATTAGGCTTTATGTAGGTAGGAAAGCCTGAATCAGGTTAGTATGCCTTTATTCACTTTAAAAGAAAGTATGGATCGATAGTTTGCCTCATTTAACAACTCTGAGAATGCCATGCTTTGGTTTTATTTTGAGGTGACATTACCATGTAGTGTGTCTGAATGGCTGCTAGAGCCAGGGAAAGGAAAAGAGATCATGACACTGTTGCCAACAGGGAACCTCCTCAGGGATTGGTCTCTGCTCTAGCTGTCTATGTGATTCAAACACTGCACATACCATCCATATCAGAAGCACTGGAAAAAAAAAAAGATTCTAAGTGACTGCTTTAACCACGAACTCAGGCAGCTTTGATAACTCTCTCTTTCCACACTGATAACTCCTTCTGAACACACACATTTAATTTTATTCTGAACACAGTCCAGCTTCAACATCAAGAGCAGAGAATATCTTCCTCCTTCCTCTCAGCTATACATCCCACTGGCTAAAGCCTTCCTAAGCAATACCAGAGAGGTAAATTCAAATCCCCTCAAAAAAAGAATTAATTTTACTTGGGTCTCCATCATGCTGTAGATTTCTTTAAATGCTCTGCTACTGCACACAAAGAAGAGAGGGCATCATTAGAAAGAACAGTGACTGTCACTTCATTTTGAGTACACCATGATGTATAAGTGCTCTCAGTGTTTCTAAACTCAAGCCTCAGAGATTAAGTAGTCAGGGGAAGTATTTTGTTTCCTGATCCTCAAAGGTCACCACCTCCTGTCAAAACAGAAATGGTTTGTGCATATGCAGGAGCAGAGCTTCAGAGGCATGAAGAACTCGACAGCAAAATCAGGGTCCTCCACCTGTGTTCAGTTCTCAATAAAATCTGCACTGTATTCACCAGTGTCATTCTTTGAACAGGGCTTTGAAACTCCAACATATGATACATGCCAGGACCAGTCCTATTGCTGTCTGTGCTATTCTGATGCTAAAAATCCACTCATAAATAACTGGGAAAATATGCAATTAATAGGGCCTGAAGCCCTCTTGGACCTACTGAGGAGAATGGAAAAAACTACAAATGGGTAAAAAGGTTAAATTATTCACTTTTTCCCCAGTCCCTTAAGGTGAAGATATAACTCCTAAATCACCCTTCTAATTCCAGTCTGTTATTTTGCAAATATTTTATACTACAATATTGAACTAGATATAGGAGAGGGAGCTGTTACCTCAAACATATTACACAAGTTCAGCAAAATTCTTATCAAATTTTCCTGCTAGGAAAAAAAATGTTCAAGCTGATAATCAGGCTGGGGGTATTGTATTTAAACAATAGAAAAATACATATGCTTAATATATCTCAGTGATATTATCTTTTTAAACAGAGAGTTAACTCAAAAGAAACTTTTAAGAGAGAAATGGGGAGGAAATAGTAAGATAAGACATCTGAGGTAAACAGTTTTAAAGACACTTAAAAAGCAAGTGGGGTATCATACAGGTGAAAGCCACCTATTGGGCTCCATACAGGTGACAAACAGTTCCATCTTCTCTCATAGGAAGCCAGGAAGAGATGTGAATACCCAGAAAATGGGTGAGAGGGGGGTTATGCAGAGACACATCAGCAGGAGCTGACAAATGGATTACAACATTGCTGTGAGAAGCTCCCCAAAGATGAGGGCATGTGAGGCAAAGAGAACTCACAGTGCTGTAGCCAACACTGCCCATTTACAGCCCTTGCATCTCTTTTGCTAACACACCTACTGCTGCTGAGGAATGCCTAAATATTGCTGGGTTTACAGGCTTTCTGTCACTGCACATTTATGCTGTAAGAGGATGTTGACTGAAAGCTCATGTAAATACCATCACTAGTTGCACCCACTTCATGAATAACAGCTGGGAGCAAAGGAAAGGCAAGATAGAGAGCCAGTCACAAAAAGGACAAAACCAGCTCTTCCAGAGTGAGGAAGAGGTATTACTTTTTGAGGTCTGCACTTGAAGGAACCAAAAAGACAAGTGGAAGGAATAGATGCACTGGGGGAAATTCTTGTTACAGCTACAACACGTAAGCCATTTGCATGTAAAGATAAGTAACACTTCTACATCAGCCCTAATTTTCTGATTCACCAAAAGGATTTATGATCAATGGGCTGCAGGAAATTACTTCAGTCCTTTTCCTTTTTGCATTACGTGTAAACTGTGCTTCTCCCTTGAATCTTTTCAGCAATGAACTCTGTACAGATTTTATAAGTTCAAGTGTTGCTGTACCTCATGTACAACAGTATCAAGATAGTTTTTATGTGGCCTAGATTCCTGTGGTCTAAATTCTGTAAAGATCTTATCTAGCAAAACTCCTTAACCTGCAGTTGACTTTCAGCACATAATCAGTCCTGGTTTTTTCTGACCAGTTAGTTTCCTGATTGAGATTTCTTCCTTGAAAAACATGGGTTTTCTAAGAGTTTCTGTCAACCTAGAATTCCAGGTTACTCCATGTTTCAGCAGAACTAAGCAGAAAAGGGGGAAAGTACTAGGAGCTCTGTAAAAACACTTTTCCTTTAAAAAAAAAAAAAAATAAAAAAAAAAGAGAGAGAGAGAGAGGGAGAGAAAAAATAAGAGAAGAGAAGAAAAACAAATAAAAAACAGAAAAATCTCTCATATTGCAGAAGCCTTGTTTCTGGATACTAAAGAAAAAATTGCCAAGAAATGTGATAATTTGTCAGATGATAATATTTTTACTGAGAGAATTGGACTTATGCACCATTATTAGTGGCTTTTGGAATGTCTGTCCCAGATCTCTGGGCAACTTCCTAGAAAGGACTGAGGGAGGGGTGCAGCCTCCAGAGACTGTCCAGATCTGGGTTTTGGGTGTTTTTCGCAGAGGTGTTTTTAAAGCATGTGACAGGGCAGGGTCTCCTGTATTGCTACCTTTGCTGCCTTCAGTCTTAAACAGTACAATTTTCTACTTATTTTTTTGCACAATGTAAAGAATATTCCTAGGTTTTAGGCCGATCTTACCAGCAAAATCAGCTCTTGGTAATCCAACCATTTCAAGGAATGCAAGAGCAAGATGTAATGTCTGTGTGTATGTGTATGCTTCCCTCCTTCAGCATCTCTAACATGTTTCTGAAAGATTTAATATGTGATATTTGCATACTTTAAAATTACATGTTGTCCTGGTTTGGGCCAGGATAAAGGTGATTTTCTGGTTTGTACTTTTGCTTTCAGATAAGTCTCTTGTAAGTAGATGCACTTGCTGAAATTAACAGCAAGTTTCTCAGACAGTGTCTGCTTCTAGGACTGATAACACTCAATGTTTATAGTTACTGCCAGAGACTGGTGTGCAGAGCCAAGGACACTGCTCAGTTCTGAGGAACATTTTACCTTCCAGAAGGAGTAAGGAGGTCCCACCTGAAACCCTCCTTTGGGGAGGACCAGACAAGATAGATGTCAGAATTGACCAAACAGAGTATTCCATCCCATACACAGCATACTCAGTATAAATTTGAGGGATCACAAGGGTCAAATCCCTTCCTACCCTTCCTGCTCTTCCTGTTTTCCTTCCTCGCCTATTCCCTGTTTTTGTTTCAGCATCCTGGGAGAATTCCATCCGTTCTTCTGCCTGTGGTCCTGGTCCATTCCAGCCCATATCCGTGTGTTCCTGCCCCCAGCTCCCGACTGCTGCTGACTCCAGGATTCCAGCCTGGACTTTCCCAGGGCTGCCCTGCAGCCTCGGTGGTGACGTGAGAGTTATTGGGGGGAAGGGGGGATGGACATGGTATCAATTTTCCTGTATATTTGTATAAATTTAGTAGTTTTTCCTATTTATCATTACTGTTTCATTAAAGTTGTGTAGTTTAGTTTCCAACCCATAAGTCTCTCTCCCTTATTCTCTCTCCTTTCTCTATCAGGGAGGAGAGGGGGTTTAATAGAGAGCATCTGTCATTCAGTTTAATTGCCAGGCCAGTGATAAACCGTGACACATGCATGTAATGGAGTATTCATAAAGTAAATAATGTATCTTTGTTCTCCTTAGAGCTGCTCTTGCTCCATGCCCAGTAACTCAACAGTCCCCAAGAGCCCAAAGAGAGAAAAGGAGTGGAAAGAACTCACCACTGTTATGCCATCATTTAGCAATGACTCTCCAAAGATCATCATGTAAAGCTGCTCATTAACAGAGGCTTCTTCAAAAATTACCAGAGCTGCCACAGGATCCACAGCTGAAATCATGCTGCCAAAGAGCAGGTTCTGAAGCAGGTTCAGGTCAGTCAGGCCAAAAGCTTCAATTTGGCAGATTCCATAGAGGGAGAGGCCAATCCCAAAAGAGTTTAGTAGAGATCCCAGCACAGACCACCACAGGATGGACCCAAAGTTTTCAAAAAATGGGCGAGTTGGCATGAAATAACCTTCCTCCAGGACAATGGGTGGAAGGAGATACAAGAAGTAAATACTTGTGGTCATCACTGGTGGAGATTTATGATCAGAAGCAAAGATGATTGCTCCTACTAGGGCTCCAATGGCAATCAAGATGCAGCTTTCAGGCATGAGTCTTGGTAATCGGTGATATACGTGGAAACCTTGAATAAAACATTGGATTATCAATCTAGTTTAAATTAATCTGTTGTCAGACTGATATTTTACCTGCCTTTGAATACTTTGTCTTCAGACAACCAGGTTTTGCTTTTAGGATTGTGAAAGTAAGTATAAAAACAGTACTGTTCCTTTCAAAATGAAATATTCCCAGACTTGTATTACTAGAGGAGAGAAAGTGTTTGCCCATGATCTCATCTTCCCACTCCCCGGTTCTCCATTTCTGAACAAGCATGGCTGAGTCTAGGAATATGTGAACCTCTTTGAAAAGGTAATTTACAATTCAGAAATAAAATAATCTTCAAGAGTTCTTACTGCCCAAACTCTACTGCCAAACCTCTGAGGCACAGCACTGTCCCCCATCCCTGACATTGAAGGGATCCCCCATCCCTGGCTGCAGGATCAAGGCCAGCTCCCCACAGTGCTGAGGAAGGACACTGGCTGCAGAGTTGCCACTGGACTTGAGCTGACCAGGGATCTGGAGAAGCCTGAGAGAGCAGGAAGCAGCCCAAATCCTATGGTCTGCTCAGCTTCCTCCACTTCCAGGGCTCCCCTGAAGCACTGCAGAGACTCCAGCTGATCCACAGGCTGAGGGAGTGAGTACTTGTGAACACTAAAATGTCCAAAGCAGTTCAGGTACCAGCAGGAACCAAGCCACAGTAAGATAAGGCTTTGAAAGAGCTGATTAGCCTTGCTTTTCTGGGAAAACTACTGTTCCTATTTAGGGTAAGCAGAACTCTGTAAAGAACCTTATGAGTTTACTGATAGAAAACCAGTGATTTCAGCAGAGCTGAAATAATTACCAGCAGCCATCAATTATCAGAAAATAGTGTGACCTGAGGGTTAGGGTTTTTTTCCTCACTAGCATAAAGGCTTAGTTCACACTAGCAAATGAAGCAGACCAAAGACCTTTTCCAGACAGAAAGGTTCAGCTTGCGACCATCCAGCCAGACGCTGTTCCCTACCCCAACAAGAGGTGGATCCAACAGCATCCAAACTGCCTGTGGGAACAGACCCTGGTCCACAGTCTGCCCTGGCACTGCCTGTGAGGAGACTTGGCTGCACAGGTCAGAGCTGAGGAGGAGCACACCAATGCTGATGTGTTATGGACACTCACACGCAGCTTCCTTACAGGGTGCTCTTAGTTCACCAAGATAGATGTAGCCAAGCTGCTTTACAGAGAAAGTGCTACACTCACCATAGAAATGCTGTGAGTGTCAGTCTCCTCCTGCCAGCCCTTAGGTACTACTGCTGTGTTCATGTAACTCTTCCCATTTAACATTTCAGACATTGGAATGGGCTGCCCAGGGAAGTGGTGGATTCTCCGTCCCTGGAGATATTTAAAAAGAGACTGGATGTGGCACTCAGTGCCATGGTCTGGTAACTGCAGCGGTTGTGGTCAAGGGTTGGACTTGATGATCCCTGAGGTCCCTTCCAACCCAGCCAATTCTATGATTCTATGATTCTATGAAATACTAATACCAATAGTAAGGTACTTTCTATCAGTGGCTCATCTAGTTGCTGCATCAGGAACTGGGCAGTCAGACTGTGAATGAGAGATGCCTCAGCTAGAAATGTTCAGAATTTACAAGAAAGAGACAGACTAAGAAACCTATAAATCCAGTGGCTGTCTCTCCATGCCTGAGGCTGGTCAACCTTCATCCCATAACTCTAGCAGCTAAGGACATGACTTCATTTCTGTGACTCTTGAGTTGGCAGTATACAAATATAAAGGAAAAATACATTTTTGAAATTTTAAAAAATTTCTTTAGGAGGCTGTTTTATCAAAAAGTATGTTAAGATAATAATCTTACTCATCCTTTTTTAACTAAAAAAATCATATTCAAGCCTTCTGTCAGTTTTGCAGAAAAAGGGTATCGACGGGCACTGGCATGGGCTGCCCAGAGTGGTGGTGAAGTCACCATCCATGGAGGTATTTAAAAGCCACGTAGATGATGCAATTCAGAACGTGTTTCAGTGGACATGGTATTTATTATTTTTTTTTAAGTTGGTTGGTTGTTTTTTGTTGTTGTTTTTGCATTTTGTTTTGGGGTTTTTTGCTTTTTCAGAGGGCCTGGGGGGATGTTTCCCACACTGAAATCTTGATCTAGAAAGAAGATAATACCTAAATTAAAAAATTAACAGTTTGGAAATCTTCTTCCCTGAATAACCAGATTATTCAACCTCTCTATTTCACATCAATTGTGTGACTATGATATGAAAAATGTTCATCTTCAGGCCAACTCCAGAAAATCACTAATCTCTCCTACTATCCTCGTCCATAGTAATGTTTGAAAATTCCATGGAAATATTAAAAAGACAGTGACATCAAATGTGCACAGCACTTCACATTATTTGATACTTCTACATAAATTCTAAATGATCAAAATAATAAAAACCCAGCCATGCAAACTTTTAAGACACACGGTGAACCATATTTGCTTATTTAGTTTCAGTCCCTAGTCCTCCATGAGTTTTCTTTCTTCATCCAGATGCCTACACAGGGCTCTAATAATAGATGTGTTGGGATGTATTCAAAAGGTATTTACCCTACATCTCTTATTACATACACCCTCTTAGACTCTCAGTCCCTATTACTTTAAACAGCAAACATGTTAAAAAAAAAGGTTCACGGGGAAATGTTCGCTATTATCCACACAATCGAAGAATTATTCCCACTTTTCTCCCCCCTCAGTTCAATACTCGTGAAGTCTCAGTCTGTTTTTACTGACTTCTACAGGTTTTAAATTCTGGTATCTTATGATGTTTAAAGTAGAAAAAGGGATGGACAGCATTGTGTAAGGGAGCTCTCTTGCTACTCACTAGCAGGAACAACCCAAGAAACATAAGGCTTAGAGGCCATATATTTAGTTAAGTCAGGAGGAAGGATTCAGAGATGGAATTTTGGTATTTTCATGGTATTGAAAACACCTGTTCTTCCAGAGGACAGAAACTGTAAAAATGATCCCAGCTACAAAAACACATGGAAGATACTTGGTTACATGGTACACTTCTAACTTCTTGCCAAGGTAGGTGGACTCAAATCCCATTTTCTACTTACCTATTTTTGCAAAAGAGGCAAGGAGGATCCAAAGAGTAACTTCATAGGGAATTTGCACATGGTCATAGTCCATTGTGAAAACATGTAGCCTGGTATCTTGTGAAGAGCCAACAGCAGCCCCATGATCAGGTTCATGAAAACTCTTGCTCCGGTTGGGCTCATCCACATAAGAAGCAGCAGAACAGCAAACCAGAATCAACAGCAACCAGTTCAAAAGTTTTGCACATGCAAGAGCAGCAGAGCACATGTCTGGGACTGTGTCTGTTTTATTATGGATACAGCATACAGTGGGTTCAAGAAGGGATGCAACACTCACTCCTGTCGATTCACGCTGCTCATAGCCACGGCCACTTCTCGCTCAAGGCTGCTCCAGTAGCCTGCTAGAGGTCATTTTAAAAGCCCCAGTGTGCCTGTCCTGTTCCTTGTGTTACAGACAAACCTGGAGATACATGAAGATACCGGTTCTGCAGGTTTCTCCGACCCAGATAAACTTTGGCCACAGCATCACCCTGTTAAGGAATAAAAAGCCTTGACCAACTACATTATTTATCCAGCCACTCTGATTTTCTTTCCTCACTGTAAAAACCAAAACCAACCAAACAAAAAAATCCCAGAAAACTAAAAAGCTGCAATGCACACCATTCAGGCAGCAAATGCAGCATGAGTAAATAGCATCAGGTGGGAGAGATGGTGGCACTCTGGGCAGGCTGGAGAGCCTGCTCCATGCCTTCCTCTCCTGCCTTCACTGCCTGTCTGCCTCCCCAGCACAACTGGCACCTCAGGTACCACACCTGGCACTGTTCACTGGTCCTCTCTCACCTGGTAACAAAACCACTTCATGTGTAAACAAATGAACTCTGCAGGGCTTACATTAGGGACACCTGCTGGATGACCACACCAATTACCTTCTAGTTTAGAAATGCATGCTCTCTCTTACATGCATGTATGTAATGTAGTTATTCAATAACCTTTGAATAACCATGTAACTATAGAAAGACAAATGTGTGAGACACATCATGTGCCTGAAACTGGATTTTGAGTTGTCTTGTATTTGACAATTGTTTTAATCATCCCAACAAGGCATTTCTTGGATGACCACGTTATCCTCCTCCAACATGACATTCTCCCTTGAGGATTTTTTTTTTAAAAGGCCAGCTTTATCTCTCCTCTGCAAAACCTACTGCATTTAGCATTAGGATAACAAAGTGTGCAAATGCTGTGGTGTTTTTTTGAAGCTGCTAAAGCCTGCACTACAAACATTCAAAGGAAGTAAATTTAATTTACTAACAAATTATTCAAATTGCCCATTGATTTGGTTGTGTTGCACAACAGTGCAAACTTGTAAGAAAAGAGATATACCCCAGCATAACTAGTGCTGAGGACACCACATCCATGTGGCATGCCTTTGGGAGAGGATTCCTACAAGCCAGCTGGACCCACAGACTGAAAGTCCCTTCGTGTATGGAGAATAACTCGCACTTGGCTTTCTGTGGAAGGGGATCCAGTGCATGCATCTGTGATGATCTGTAGTGCAAAGTAAAACCAACAAGGGGTGACAACAGGGAAATTTGCTTCAAAAGCTTATTGTGATCTGAACTATATCCCCCAGGCAGGTGCAAGTGCAGCGTCCAAGTGTACTGTGGTACAGCCAGTGATGATCTGTTTCTACATGAGACCCTATCTCGTGCTTCTGCTCCATGGCACCACCACCAGACTTCCCACTGAAGATTTTAAATCCAATGCAAAATTATGTAGATAATGCTCAGCCTGCTTGCAAAAGAGTGGTTTGCAAAAGAGTTGCTCTCTGTCTCAGTATACTGGTCCCATCAACATCAATATGTCTTGAAGTCCCTTTCCAACAAAGAACCTGGCAGATGACCTATTCAATATGGATTATAAAACAAGCATTTTCTAACTTGAAGGCCAAGTGAAGTCAGCAGTACACCATATCTGTGGCTCTATTGGTCAAATTTTCTTAACACTAAGCATTTATTGAATTTCACTTAACTTACAGTCATACACACACTGACTGCAAGTTGGATTGAGAATAAGTCCTCTGAACTCTGGAGAGTTGTCAGTCAAAGGAAAGACTTTAGAGTCCCTAGAAGTCTAATAGCTGTGACAACCAGGACTTTGATTTACAACTGCAACACACCCATAATACCAACAGTGAGACCCATGAGTGAGCAGCACCAAACAGAACCAGCAATGTTCAGCTGTCTGCAAATGTGGAAAGTTTAATGACTGGTAGGAATGTTTTGTCCCATTTCAGGAAAGATGGAGATGCCCGAGATAAACCCCGACAGAGTGTTCCTTCTTTTTTCAACCTCTTCAGCAATCACTAATTGCAGCACACTCTCATGGTACTTTTTCAGTGCTCCCACAGGAGGAGGTAACTCATGTTAAATGAGTTTGGATTTGTCCCACTGGTCTGCACAAGAAAATTAAACTGAAAGCTTCCTTTGGAGATCCCTTTTTTAATCTTTTTCTAGAAAACAAGGACAAAAAATATTCCAGAAGAAACATAGTGCAAAGAACAAAATATTCACAGCATTCATGTCTCAACATCACAGAAAAAGATTATAAAAATAAAATAAAAATTTATGAAAGATGGCTCACATTTACAGATGTGTGCTGTGCCACTGAGTTTTGTTGTGGTGCTGCAGCACTGTCACACTGCAGTCCTTCTCACCAATTTGGAGTGAGCTATTGCTGACTGCAGTGACAGTCTGCAGTGGTCACATGGTGGAGTAGAGGTCTTTTATGGCAATGCCACCATTCCTGAGCCTGCTGTGAAATTTCTGCTATCAGTACACCAGGCTGAATAACCTTTGGAAAAAGCCCTTTAGGCTGCAAGTCCCCAGCATCCTAGTAGTCTTTACTGGCATGTGGTAATGCAAATATTTCCAGAATTTCTTATTCGGAGCAGAAGAAAAAGAAGACTTCCAGGTAATGACTGGTAAAATCCGGAGAGATTTCTTCAGTACTGGAGGCAAAGTGTCTGGCTCTTGGAAAGCCTGGAACTTTATTAATACCAGTTTGATCTTTTTGTCTTCCAATGCACAGTTGACCGCTGCCTGCAGTTCAAAGATGCTTGGTCCACTGACATAGGCTGGGCTCAAAATAATTATTGCTCTTCTACTTTGCTTGATAGCTGTAACAACTTCATCTGTGTATGCTGCAGAAAAAAATTGTGACCATTACTGCATTCTATAATGGACTTTTTGTCTTATCAGGTCCTTTATCAACAGTTGAAACCCAGAAATAAGGAAAATCAAAAATAAGGATGCTGAACAAACATAGAACCATGGAGTCATAGAATGGTGGTGGGGTGGAAGGGCCTTTTAAAGATTATCTAGCCCGCCCCCCTACAGTGAGCAGGGACACCTTTAACTAGATTAAGTTTCTCAAAGTTCCATCCAACCTGACCTTGAGGGTTTCCAGGATTGGGACTTCTACCACCTCTCTGGGCAACATGTTCCAGTGTTTCACAACCCTCCACATAAAAAATTTTGTCCTTATTTCTAGTCTGAGTCTACTGTCTTTTAATTTAAAATCATTTACCCCTGTAAATGTCACAGTGTTCCCTCGTAGGAGAGAAGTTCCATCCCTTTGACTATTTTTTTGGCCCTAGAAATGTGTTTGCTACCAGAGGGTGCCACAACCACTCTTATACAGGTTGGAGAACATAACTTGCTGCTCAGGTCTCAGCTGAGACCTCAACACACTTTGTTGCTACACAGACAGGGCCTCACAAGAGTTTTGGTCTTGTCTTTGTCTCTTCCAGGGACAGGTATTGAGGCCTTTCTAAATATTGCAGGTAGTACTGATTAAAGTTGCTCGGAAAGTAACTACTGAAAGTTGGGGTCTTTTTTTCAGGGTCTTCTTTTCAGAGTCTGGTAGCAAGGAAATTCTTGGAGAAGAAACTTTGTCTCAGTCTGGAAGCTCCCAGTGACCTCATTCAAATGTACATATGCCTCAGGTGCAGGGAACAGATATAAACATCAAAACGTGATGAGATTTAAGGTGAAACTTCAGTACCAAAATACAGCATTTGCTGATCTGCTGCATAAGGTTTTCTGTAAAGTGAAAATTTTATAAAACCTGAAAATTTTCTACCATTCACAGTGATCTTACCTCCTCCTGGAAGAATATCTCTTTCAAGAATACATAACTTGTACCCATATTTGTTTTCCAACATATCTGGAAGAAGCTCCAGGGCAAATTTTTCCTCACTAATTAAAGTAGAGTCACTTTCAGAAGAGTCTAGTTTTGCATAGGACACAAATGCATCAAATTTTTTACCATCTGAAATAAACAAATAAATAAAACTATATAAATCAAGTCTGCCTGAAATATTCAGCATATTTCTTAATGCTGTTTGAGATTATATCTATTTAAGCAGACAAAGCAAAATTATAATCTGTTCCTCAAGTACAGCCGTCCAGTTACACAAAGCTAAATCTTACTGTTCATCATCTTGTAAATTTGATAGACATACACTACCTAAGCAAATGAGGAAGCTACGCATGCAAGGAAGTTTTAATCAGGTATTCTTCTGTATTATCACAAACATGATCCAGTTTTTACCAGTGGAAGATCTGGCCCTTCGTGGCAGAACCCATGATTCCTCATATTTTCATTCATTTGCCCAAATGCTGATTCCAAAAATATTCATCAACATCCAACTCATTTTGAAAATACAGTAAATTTTAAAGAAACAGTGTTCTTAAATATTCAGTGTGCTGTTTTCATATACTGTAATGTTTCTAATCAGAGAGACTGGTGAATGTAGCAAAGCCTAAGTCTGATCCAAGTATCAGCTCAAACACCAAGTACTGACCAGTTCTTGAACTCCATTTCAGTTTTATTGACATTATATATTTGTAAGGCACAGATGAAAAACATATGAAGAAATTTTCTCAGCTTTGAAGCACTCTTGTACCAATGACCTGAGTTAGGTCCATTTTGAATTTGCTGAATAAAATTTGAACTATGCTTGAGGGAGTAGGAAGGAAAATAAAAGAGCTAAAAGGAAAAGGCACAGTAGACTCAGTCCAGTTCACCATATGAGGTTGGTTGATGCCATCTAAGGTGTCCTAAGATTGATGAGAGTGCCAAATTTGTTGGGGGATCTTTGGAGACAGAAATCTTTTGAAATGGCAGGACATTCTCAGGCAGCCCAGATGACCTGTAAGTCTACCGTCTATTCATCTGAATTGTATCAGATTTTGATACAATTAACAGAAAGCAGGAATAAATTCAGCTGCTTATCATAGGGTCTTATTGCAGGGTGCTGCTGTAGAGGGAGTTGGTGGATTTCATCATATTGACTGTATCAGTGCATCTTCACTGCATGGGAACTGAGATAACTGAGTAGTGGTAATGAGTATTGCCTCCTGCCTCAGTGTTAACCTTCTGATTTCTATCCCTAGATGTCAGATTAGAATAACAAATCTGAGCTAGAGCCATCAGGCTCCCACAGGACTTAGAAGGTTCCAGGGAGCAAAGGAATTACAGAAAACTAATGAGATTCATGAGCTGGGGTTGAATACGTACATTCAGAACCAGTATGCAGCAGAAAGTGTGTCATCAAAACAAAACACAGGTTTGCAAATTAGGTTTGGAGGAGAAGGGTGTGATTAGACAACACACGTTACATCTCTGCCCCTCCCCTCCAGTCCTGGCCACACTTTTTCACCACTTCCTTCTACTGGTGCAGAAGCTCTTGTGGTAAGGGAGGAAGCTGATTCACTTTGCTAGCTACTCACTGTCTTTTGCTGAGTTATTTTTCTGCCAAGATGAGTCAATCTAGGCCCACAAGAGTTAATCACCAACAGAAGGTATGCAGGACTAGTGTGGGAATTGAAGGTGAGGCAAAAGATCACTAGACTGGTGCAGGTGAATTTCTATTAGGCTACATCCTGAATTGAAGCTCCTTTTAAAATTGTTTTTAATTAACCAAACTACAAGCTAGATATTCCTTATTTCTCCTACAGAGGTCACTACAATCTTGCTAGCAACAATTAATAAATATATCACCATTTTCTTTCATAATATTACCGTTAAAATTATAGTATTATAATATCTTTCATAATATTATAATATAATATTAGTATGACAATAGCAAGTTTAAAAGAAATACACAGCAAGCATCACTAGGAATTGTTCTTTTCCCCGGAATAGTACAGGAGGACAGTTACAACCTGAGGAACTTTTGGCACAAACATTTAGGATGCCCAAAGGATAGGAAAATAGGAATACCTGAGTTAAGAAAAGTGACTACATACATGGTCTATAAATGCTAGTTTGGTGTAAATGTCAAGATGGCAAACATAATATTCAGAAAGGGATTTTTTTATATTTCCCAATGTTAGTGTCACAGCTTCTGCATTGTTGCCTCCTCCTTCTGGAAGAAGGCAAGATTTTTAAGATGTATCTCTGAAATGGCTAAGGAGGAAGCCCAAGGGTTAGAGAGGAATGAGAAAAGAGGTGGCCTTACTGCTGACTTCTACTAGCAAATGGGAGGGTACAGAGATGATGGAGACAGTTTCTTCTTTGAGACTCACAGTGGTGGGAGGGACAGAAACAGACACAATAGAGGTAATTCTCATTAGATGTTAGTGAAAAGTTTGCACTGTGAGAGTGGTCAAACACTGGACCACACTGTGCAGAAAATTTGAGGATTCTCTGTTCACAAGGTCCTCAGCAACCTTGAGTAGGTTGGCTTTTATTTGAGTAGGGTGTAGGATAAGACAAGTCCCAGAGGTCCTTTCCAACCATGTGGAATTCTGCAATTCTCTGATTTTGTGCTAAGGTGGAAGGTAGGGAAGAAGGCAGAGTTGTTCTGCACACTCCATGCCCTCATCCTGCAAATGGTGATGTGTGTATGTGTTAGACGAGAGAAAAGAGGCTCCCACCATGGAACCCAACAGTGTCTTCAACTTCAAAGTGCAGATATTAGCAGGTCTGTCTCTGCCCTACTGACATATGAGGTGAGTTCTAAGGGACTTTCCAGAGGTTCTTAAATTAATGTTACCTAATAGAGGGGAATTTTTGAGTGATTTCCCAAATCTCTTTTACGAGATGCCTTAGGGCTCACAAAAATACGTTCCAAAAGTGTATTTAATTGTCTCATTGTGTATCTATTTATAGATATCTAAATACAGTTATTTCACAAACACCATCTACATATACAAAGGCAAACACAAAAACAGGCCTAATCATTTATATCTCAAACTACATCAAGATTCAATAATTATTACAAAAACTTCCTCGGGCACATGCTATCAGATTTTTTTTCAACTCATGAAAGAAAGTGATATGTTATTTGAAATAGGCAGTCATTTCTAATGCACTTTTATACTGCTGACTATGTTGGAGGTTCATTTAGTTGAGATGATGGGATGATGCAACTAAGGAGATGTGAAATACCAGAAGCTGATCACTTTGGCGTAAATGTCAAGATGGCCAACATAATGTTTAGAAAGAGATTATGAGTATTTCCCAAATATAAACCTCTCAGTCGATGCACTATATAATTTTATTTCCTTCCTTTATTTATTCTTCTGAGAAATTATTTGGCCTACAGTGAAAAATACAACAGATTCTGGAGTCCTTCACTTAGTTCTGCAAAGATATTTGATTCTTCTCCACAGCTTCTGTTGAACAGTTTGGGAGAATGAGATTAAAATGTTGAAGATGTTCTATTATTCCCTGCCAAAATTCAGTTTCCCCATATTCCATATTCAACTTTTATTGGTAAATTAGGGATCTTGTAAAAGGCTGATTGTGACATTTAGTCTACTCTGCCTGGCTTTTTTTTCATCTGTTTACTGAGGATCTTGTTAGTTTTAACAGCCTTTGTATGGCTTCAAAAGGAACAGTGTCTTTAAAAGAATTTAATGAAATGATTAACTGACACTAGATTAACCCACGTGGCAAAAGGCAATAGAAAAACTGAAAAAAATTAGTAGCATGCAGTGTTTCTTACCTCCTGTAGTTTCAGCATGGACCAGATAACTTCGGTACATCAGCACTATTTCAATCCAGTGATAGTAAATAAAAGCAGTGCAGAAAAGGAATAAAAATAGACAAGAAATAGCACTGCAGAGTACATATAAGAGAAACACTGTAGAAAGAAAAGGGGGTTATCATAAATCAGACTTTCCAAAACCATATTCACACTTAGATGAAAACTCAGCCCAGAAATGAGAGCAAACAATCCCACAATCACCATTCTTGTCCCACTGGCAAAATTTTGGGAAGTCAAGAATTCATTTAGCTGCAGACTTTAACACAGAGTTTCAACCTAGCGTCAGGGATCTTTTTTGAATGGCATCCTCTTGATGGGCTGAAAAGCCAATCTATGGTGGAAGGCACAGAGAAAATAATCTGTTGTACACCCAGAAGGGTGAAAGTAGCAATTTCTTGAGAAGCAAAAGCCACACCAGAACACACTTAACCCTGCTGGACCCTTCCTGTACCACTCTAGTGATGAATCTCCACCATCAACTATAGTTCAACAGTTTAGATTCCACACTGATTCTACTTTTGGCCTTTGCTTGAAAGGCTACCACAGTCATATCAGTTATGGTAACTTCTCAGAAATATGCATGCTAAAGACTGAGGGAAAAAACAGGAATATCCTATGAAAATAAAGGAATATTACCACTTCTAGCAGCTGCTCTGCTTCAACATAGTAGATTGTCTATTAATGTTCAGAAATGTCATTCTCCCCTTCCTCCCAGTTAATCTCCAGCTTCTGCTTGGCCCATCTGCCTCCATTAAGTCCCCACAGCCCCATCATTCTGAGTATTCCTCAGAATAATGTGCCTTGCTAGACATCTGACAAATGAAACTCTTCCCAGCCAGCTTCAAGACATTTCTGCAACTGGTTAAAAAGCCAGTGTCAACGGGGAATGAATTTGTAGAAGCAAATAAATCGAAATGTGTCTTCAAGAGCAAGTAGTTAACCATCAATAGTTTTACCTCTCTGTTTTCTTTTCAGCTGGATGACAGCAGTGGCATTCCCCACAGAATTCTCAGCAAAGCATGTGAAGTTACTGCTGAGGTCCCTTTCAGTAACTTCATTCAGTTTTGCGACATGACGAAGTGTGTGCCCCTTTAAACCTTTTAGATAAATGCTAAAAAGAAAAAAAAATGTGAAAAAAAAAGTTATGTTACCTTTGCAGTTCAATCCACAATCCCCAAAAGTCTTAAATAATAAGAAAGAGGACCTTACAACTTTTTAACATTCAGCTTGAACTTCTAAAAGTAATACAATAATCTCGCTTGGAACTTGAGGGGGTTTATTTTACACTATAAGAAAATACTGATGATCTGCAGACTGAAAGCTTTATTCTTAATTAATCAAGACATCAGAATACTTAAACATTTGCCTAGTTTTAAATATATAGCTCCTCCTTATCTTCTATAAGATTATTTGTTTTTTTCTAAGATGTAAAAATATTCCCTTTACAGAAATGCAGGGAAATGAAACTTCCCAAAAAGCCCCAAGAAAGAACTATCTGTACAAAAAGATTGAGCAGCACATCCTTTTGTACAGAGAAAAGGCCCAGGACAGGATAAGCAAACAAAGTAAGACAGGTATAAGGGACAGAAATATAGGACATGAAAACGAATCAGAGGAAACTCTTTGGGGCTGAGTGAAGGTTGTGGGGAAGAGATCTGTGTCTGCAGCCACTCAAGAATGCCCAGGGTTCCTGAGTCTCAGCGTTTCTCTTTGAAAGCCACAAATACAGGCATCTCTAGGTGGTTCCAAAGGCACCTCATATCTTGACACTGCAAAATGGAAGTCTGCCATGGCCTTACCTCTGCTAACTCAAGATACAGAGGCTTGAGAATGGGTCAGGATTCAACCTGGACTGAAAGTCTATTGGGAATGTTTGCTTTATCTGGATCTTTCAAAAATAAACAAACAGAAATTGTATGCACAGAAAAAACCCTAAAAACTTAGTAAGAACATTATAAGGCTAAACATTTAAAAGTTAGGAAAATCTGGTTTCCAATCTACCTCATGAGTGAGTGTCCATATGCCATATCATCATTTTTTCCCAGATGACACCTCTTAATAATTTGATTTTGACAGTGACAGCATGGCTTTTGCTTCCCCCACTGTACAGAAAAGTTTTCCAATAATGATGACTAAGGGCTGAGTAGTGAAAGACACACTTGCCTGTATAGCCTTCACTATGTTTCTTGCACAAGTTGGAGATGGAATAAGTGAATAAGACAGGGAAGTTCAGGAAGGAAAGGAAAGCATGGTGACTACTTGGGTTGTCATCAAGTCACAGGAAACCTTTACCCCACACATTGCTTCTCTGTAGCATCTGGTTAATTCTTGCCAGTGAGGACTCCTGAAGTTGAGTGTCTTGAAATTCAATGCCTCAGGTCCTCAGAATGACTCAATAAACACACCCCAATATCTGAGGCAACCAAACTCCTGGCAAAGTCCACAGTGCTGTTCTACTGACCTGGTGTCCTGGTTTAGGCCAGGATAAAGGTGATTTTCTGTCTTGTACTTTTGCTTTTAGCTAAGTCTCTTGTAAGTAGATGCACTTGCTGAAATTAACAGCAAGTTTCTCAGACAGTGTCTGCTTCTAGGACTGATAACACTCAATGTTTATAGTTACTGCCAGAGACTGGTGTGCAGAACCAAGGACACTGCTCTGAGGAACATTTTGCCTTCCAGAAGGAGTAAGCAGGTCCCACCAGAAACCCTCCTCTGGGGAGGACTGGACAAGATAGATGCCAGAATTGACCAAACAGAGTATTCCATCCCATACACGTCATACTCGGTATAAATTTGAGGGATCACAAGGGTCAAACACTTCTTCTTCCTTCCTGCTTCTTCCCTTCTTCCTGCCCTCCCTGCTCCCTTCGGCATCCTGAGAGGATTCCGTCCATTCATGGTCCTGAATCTGTGTGTTCCTGCCCCCAGCTCCCGACTGCTGCTGACTCCAGGATTCCAGCCTGGACTTTCCCAGGGCTGCCCTGCAGCCTCAGTGGTGACCTGAGAGTTATTGGGGGGAAGGGGGGAGGAACGTGTTATCAATTTTCTTGTATATTTGTAAATATTTAGTAATTTTTTCCTATTTATCATTACTGTTTCATTAAAGTTGTGTGGTTTAGTTTCCAACCCATAAGTCTCTCTTCCTTATTCTCTCTTTTTTTTATCAGTGAGGAGAGAGAGATTAATATATAAATCTGTTATTCGGTTTATCTGCCGGGCCAGTGTTAAACCCTGACACCTGGTTTATTCCCCACTTGCAGAAGGCTTCTAAAGACAGATTTTGTGAGTTGTTAGCAAGGCACAGCAGAGGGAACACTTGAGAGCAGCTGATGCAAGTGCAGGCAACTGGACACCATTTGTGTTGAGAGCTGTCCATGAGCTAAAGCTTTAGGAAGAAGAGCTAAGATTGCATGAACATCTGGAGTTCTTGACTTTTTGGCCATGAACCTGTGCTTCATGTGAAGTGCACATACCTGTCACATGCACACAGACATACAAATTTGTAAGCTGAAGAACAGAACCTTCTGAGTCTTTTCCATAAAATGTATGCAGTAAAGCTGTTATAGAAGGATTTTTACAGCTGTTCACTGTAGTAGTAATCAGACTGATGGCCTTTTTCTTACCTTGTTTCCTGATTCAAATTGTCATTTATATTTTCTTTGCTGTTTCTTTTCCATGTTACCTTCCTTGGAGAAACTCTTTCAAACCCAAACTGTACACGACATTCCAATTCAAATGGCTTTCCTGGAACAAGGAAAATCATACATGAAGGTGACCAGAATATTTTTCCCTTATATATCCTGGTACCTCTATAGCACATGACGCTTCATTTAATAACAACAAATGTCTATATTAACAAAAAAAATCACACAGATTATAGAAAGTTTTCATACTTCTAGAGAAAGAAACTGGTTTGCTTTATCAGGATTATCACTATCCACCAAAATCTCATTTGAACATTGTCTTTCACTTTCAGATGAATAATTGAAACTTACCAAGCTCTGCTTCAAGGATGACCACACCTTTGGGATACAAGAGATTTGGTGGATGGATGGTGTTTTTTGCTGCAATAAACATGAATACTGTTTATAACTGTAATGCTATCATCAGTGCAGAAGATCAGAGAAAATATCTAACAGGTTTTTTTTTTTAGATGGTTTTTTTTTTTAGAATTAGAGAACAAAACTTATTTAGCTACTTAAAGACCTGCTCTCTCAGTTACTCTTAGGTATTGCCATCTTTCATGAACTGAGGAGCTCAGCATCTAACCTGCATTTAAGGCTATTTCAGAGTCAGATATTAAATCCCTCCTTACAAAACCCCTTCCTACCACTTTCCTTCAAAGCCCTATTCCATGCTCAGTAAGCACATGTGAAGCACAGACACGTGACTCACAAGCACACGTACTTCCATTAAAATAACTTCCCTTCCCTTTTCTTTCCTTTTTTTCGCAAAAGAAGGGCTGCCAAAGGGCACAGCTAATGACACCCACAGTTCATACATTCTACTAAGCAGTTACGCAGGTACCAGAAAAACAGCCTGAAGAAGCTAAAACCCACACCTCTGATATGCTAGGAAAGTCCCATAGTGCAAGAAATGGTGCCACATGACATTTTTTTTTCTGTTTCATTTTTCTTTTTTTTTTTAAACCAAGCCACAGCAGAGAAATGTACACAAGATTCACAAGGTTCATGGCACCCTTTAAATGTTTTTCTGACTGTGCTGTGGAGGGAGGGAAAAGAACTGAGAAGTATAGTGCATATGCTCAGGTTCAGCCAGATGAGAATAAAAGAAGAGTTAGTCTATGTCTACTTGGAAAATAATGTGGTAACATAGAGAGAGGAGTGAAAGAGCATCACACAGTTTAACCCAGCACACAGAGGTCTCAAAAGTTGGTGGGACAAGATTTCCATCCCCTGTCTTGATAGGGCATATGTATTTTACCAATGACATCTTAGTATCAAATGCATGAAACATCTGCAAAAAAAAGACCAGCTTTTTTAGAGGACTGCTGCCCTCACTAGACCATAGAACTATGTTGCTTCACCTGGTACCTTTATTTTGGTCCCTAGATCTTGTTCTCTCTTCCACAGAATGGCCCACTTTTCACTAGGATGTTGAGAACAGGTTCTGTGCTGTTGCCATACAGAAACAGCTGTACTGGGTCTGTCCAGCTCAGGATACAGAATAGACATAGCTATGCTTTCCTCTGGGACCTGTGATTGGCTACAGTGCCTGTTGAAATTTTCTTACAGCATAGATATCTGGAGAAAACGAGATATCCATATCCCTCTTTTAGCAAACTAAACCTTCTCCCTTGCTCCTGATCCTGAGTTGCTAGCATGAGTTTTTCAGAAAATGAGCCAGAACAAAAGGAATAAATAGGGCAGGAAAGATTAAAGAAAGCATAGTTTATTTCAGGTTTTTTATTCTGAGTTATTCTATTACTCACCAATGACTTCTGCTGTTACTGCTGTTCTCATTGTCCACTTGGTAGCCTTGTCATAGAACGTGTAATCACACACATACGTTCCTGCATCTTTGTCATAGGTTGGATTCAGGTAGATTTCATTATGCCTAAGCTTTAGGCTTTGTCTGCTTTTCCTATGTTTTATCTGATGACCATCCTAATTAAAGAAAATCAAGGAATTAGAAGTCCTTTTTTTTTTTGCTGTTGCTGTTATTAAATTGTATTTTAAGCTATTTGGGTAGGATTGACATGGCAGTAGGGCTAAGCCAAACTCATACCACAGAAGCCAAGAAAAAAATTTAAAAATCAGGTATTAGGAGCCTGAGGACAGTTGTCAGTTATATTTTAAAAATTGCAGTCTATAATATGTGAATACCACTGGTTTTGGTTTTTTTAAATAATTTAAATTTTGTGGTTTCTATGAAAAGATTGAAATTATTAATCTAATGTAAATTAAACTCCTACTACTAAAAAGCAACAAAAAAAGGATTTGCTATTTTTTATTCTGTAAATCGTTTTGAAAACATTTTCATGTCCTTTATAAGAAGTAAATTGTAGTTTTAGATTTTCTGAAATTGACAACACAGTCAGTACTTTCAAAAAGACAAAACCTATTTTTTTTAAAACACCCCTATTTTTAATTTAAGTGTATTTCTTCTCTAAGATCACTAAGAATTTTCCTTAAATCAAATCCCTGAAAAAAATCCACTAAAAAAACCCTGAAATAATCTCTTTGAATTCAGTGGGTTTCAGATAAAGATGTAGGTAGAGGTATACTGGTTTTAAGTTGGGAAGTTAGTGAAGTGTAACTTTGACTAGATCATAATTCTACCTCATAGAATAAATAATAAAAATAATACCAGGTACTAAAATGCACAATTGAAACTTCAGCCGTTTTCTTTTGCTCATTTATGCAGGTTTAGATGGCATACTACAATTGTTAAAACCACAACAGGAAAAAATTTTAGTGGTCATATGAAAAAGAGTAAATTGATTATATTTCAGTGGAATAGTGCTTCATTAAAACCAGGATTCTTGATTAAAAGTTTGAAACATTAACCTTAGAAGAATTTTGTTTCTAACAAAGCCACATTTCTTTGGCATGTTTAATATTTTCAAAATGTAAAACATTAAAAAAGCCCTTATAATTTTAAATTTCAAACATATGTCAGTTTTTTAAAGAAATTATTTGATCCTCAATCACTTCAATTTTTTAACTGAAGAGAAAGTATCTCCAGGCTTATATACATGGAATAATACCCTGAGTGTGGCAATTTTTTTCAAAACTCTTACTTACAGACCTCCTACATTGCAATTCAAGATTCTGCTTTCGGATTGAGGTTATAAGGTTGTATTCTCTGCCAAAAAAAGTGTTGAAGAAACTGTGGCACATGAGCATTAACTAGAACACTGGTAGCTTGACCACTACTGAGTGCTCAAGAGACTGACTCTTACCTTGTACCATGTTACATCTGACTTTTTTACATGGCTGTAGCATTTTGTCCCAGGACAAGTTATAGAATTCCCGTTGCCAGCAAGAAGATACAGTGTATTTGTGTCATAACCTGAACAATTTGCCACCTTCTTTGTTTGAACCTCCAGAACAATTTTGAGACATGGGATTTTTTCCCTGAGTGATGTAGGAAAAAAATAGTTACCAATTTAATACATAAACCAAAACAATAGATTCTTATGCAGAAATTCAGAGCCTATTGCTCCATTACATACCGTATCGCACAGATGTACACTCCAGAAGCAGTGTCTCTTACTGGTTTAAACCAAAGTGTATTCCCTTGGAGAGAAAGATTAGAGCTTTCCTTGATAGCCTTTGGTAGCTCTTTATCTTTCTGGAGCCAGAACCATTTCACCTGAGGTTGTTTAAGAACTGAGCTGTCATAAATGTGTGTAGCATGTCTATCTGGTAAAATGCATTGTAAAACAAATTCCTCATCACTAATTGCACGGTACCATATTTGGGGTTCAGCATAGGAACATCCTGAAAAGCAGAAAAGCAGGACCATAGGATATCATTACCACCTGAAAGAACACACAGTCATAATTTAAAAAAAAAAAAAAAGAAATAGTAGAAATAGTAAACAAATACAACTTTACATTTCTTCGTGTTAAATATTTTTCATGTGACTGAGTGCTGGTGGGCTACTAGAGAATTCATTTCCATAAATTCCGTTCCTTGAAAAATGAAATTTACCAGTGTTCTCAAAAGTTTTATTCTTAGGTTTCCAAAGGTTTATTAGGCTTTTCCCAAAAGCCTAATGTGAAAATAGCTTAAGAGATTTAGTGAACTGAAGATTTTCACATGGCTGCTAGCCTGTTAAACCCCAACTTTACAGAAAATCAGATGCCGGTTTTCTGGCTGCCTGAATATTAATGGAGAAGGGACTGACATAAACCTGAAGAAGCAGAGCCTGCTCATCACAAACCCTTCGTATAGTAAGGCTCACAAGCATTGTTGTCTCCTTGCTTCCAAATCTTTGCCCTCTTACATTTAATTTACTGTCAGTAAAATTAGACAAAAGTTTATATTCTGAAAACTGTGGTCACCTATCCTAACCCTGAATTCTCACAAGGCTGGCCAGCCTTGCTGCATAACCCCTCCTGCTAGCCAGGATGTGGCAACCCTTGAAAGTAGGGTAAGATTTCTCTTTAGCAGGAGGGAGGGCATAAAATCATCGGTTCTTTGCCTGCCCACCTGGGAAACTTTTTGCAGGTTTTGTTTCTCTCTGCTAACTAAATTGAATTAAGCTTCTCCAGATAGACTGGAGTGAGTGGAAGACGTTGATATATTGTATTGGTCTCACTTTACCTTTCTCTTCCTTCTCCCTCTCAACATGCTTGGACCAGCTCCTGGAGACTTCAGGGAGTCACAGAAGCATTAATTTGCTCCCTTCAGTTCTCAGAAATTCTCCTTTGCATTTTCCCTTTTTCTTTTCATTAGGGGACTGTCTTTTGAATCATATTTGGGGTAAGCTGTATAATCAGTACTTAAAAAGCTTGTGGAAATCTTAGATGCTTTCCTGACACAAACATGAACAAAGGCAGGAAAAACTCATGAAGGCATGGCAAAATGAAACTCCACTATTGTCAGCTGTCAGAAAGCACCACAAACTCCAAACCTCACTAAACCAGACCCTTACCTGACAAGTTAATCTCTCTAACTTCTGCCCCACTGACAAACAGTGCTAGGATCCAGCACAAAGTGAGCATTATTTTCTTTATCAATTTTTGTTGACAATCTGAGATGTTTTCTTTAGGGATCAACTCGCTTTCTGTAAAAGAGAAAAATCAGGTTTTTTTTAACACTACTCCAATAAGACAGGAAATTAGATATTTTATTATGTAGTTTTATAAAACTCAACAGACAGCATTTCCAAATATTGTGCTTTTTAAAAATGGGGTTTGCAGCACTCTTCCTGCTCATGTTATTTCACACAAATGCAGGATAGGTGCATTTCAAGAATATGCAGCAGTCTCTTTACATGCATCTTTCACAGAGTTGCTTACAGATGGATTTTCAGATTACACCTACTGTAATGCAGAACTCCACATCTGGAGTAGAAATGCGTGTCTTTCAGGTGCTGTTTCTGTTAGAAGAGGAACCTTTAAAGTGAAAAATAAGATATCAAACAGCAGACAACAAATTTGTTATCTTACCAGCAACAGACTGAGAAAGGAATAACTGATATCAAAATCTATGGATCTATCTATCTGCTGTATCTTGGTAAACAGGTCTGGAGTGTGTAAAATGGATTGCTTCAGGAGTAAACCAAATCTGAAGCTGCACTACAGCTGCAAATGGATTTGGGTCTGTGGGAGTAGAACTATTCAGAAGTAAACCTCTCAAGACATGTACTGTATGGGCACCAGGTCTTTGGTTATAACTCTTTCATCCTTTTCAACAAGGGGTGTCTCTGAAAGAGCCATGCTCCTATTGGGCTTTTTTACCAGTTAGAACAGACGTAACCTAAGATGTCCATTGGGATCAGCAGAGCAACCTAAAAAAGCCTTCTTCTCCATGATTTACCTGCATCTGCAGCATCAGGCCTTGTTTCTGCACCACAGTGCTGTGATGCACTTTGAGTGACCCTACAGCTGTGCTACCTGTGAGCTGAGTCCTGAAACACCTGGGGCATTTGGGAGCAGATCCACAAAGCACTCAGCTCCACCCAGACCCCTGTATTACAGCATCCTATTCAAGAAGTGCCACACCTTACTGTATAAAGATTTTGCCTTCCTACTAAGAGGTTTGATCTGTGTCCTGAAGCCTTCTCAGCCACAGGGGTAGAGGGATGGCAAGTTGTCTAGCATCCATATTCAGCAGCCATGGCTTAGTTTGGGTACTTAGTAAGAACATAATGTCTATGATTGACATGTATGGAATGCCCGAATTAGGATTAAGGTGGGTGAAGGCCATGAGCTTTGCTGTTGTTCCCATTGTGCAACTGGGACCTCAATGAACCTTTTTCTTTGCTGGTTTGGCCACAGAGTGACTCTGCATTTGCACGGCTGCCACAGAGACACTGAGTCAGCTCAAGGCAAAAAGGGAGAAGGTCAGGCAAAGGCTGGTCTCTTGTCTTGGCACCTCATGCAAATCAGACATGATTCATACAGGCAGGCAGCAAGCGAGCATCCAGTGCACACTGAGCTAGAAAAGAAGTGAAAAGAACTCTCAATCTGTACTTTCTCTGGCAGTTATTATGTGTAGAGAGGAGAACTTTAGTCATGATTCTCTTCAGCATGTCTCTATTCCTTGCAAATTAACAAAATGATCTATTTTTATACTCGGAGGATATGTGGAGTAGGATAAATCATTTGTCTTAACCTGTCCTAGTGCTTTGTTACAGAGTAGCTGCTGCCAACTGTCATCGCCAGTACATCTTTTAACATCATCCTGAAAGTCTGAGCCAAGTATGTCTGAATAAAGAGAGAGTTTCATATCAGCACTGGGAAAAAACCCTCCTGAACTTTAAGACTCTCTCATGCTCTACAAAAGGACCAAAAGCTGCATCTCTAGACTTACTAAGACTGTTAAAAAAAAAAAAAAAAAAAAAAAAAATGCTGTTTGGACTTATGTCATCCCAGTGGTCCCATGTCAAAGGCACATTGGTGTCTGTAGCAAGCAGGACACAAAGGCCTTGTGTATGATTCAGTGCTGAAGACTCTTGAGCAAGTGAGCTGATGGGGCACTGATATCAAAAGGGAAGGTTCTCATCTACTCCATCCTCCTCTCTTCCCTCTCCCTTGTTCCCAGGCAAATGATCCAGCACCTCCCTCATGACACCTCTGATCCTTTCTGGTGATTTGTTCAATCTGTCAAACCACCAGAAGCTCCCTGAGGAGTGCCTCACTTGGCACAAGAGAGGGATTGGAAGCATTTGCTCTCCAACTGACCATTTGTAACCAGAGGAAATGTAGGCTGTGTGTAGCAAAATCACATCAAGTGACCATTCACAAAGCACTTATAATGCCAGCAATGTATAATCTCACTGCTCTCCAGTTTACTGCCATGTTAATGATCTCCTCTTCAAACTCACAAAGTCAACATGAGTGGGGAAGAAGTGCAAAAGGAAGAGTTAACTAATGAATGTTATATATCTGGTTAGAAATCTGCCTAATTTTCTGTTGTCTTCTGCTAGCCAGGGGAAAATACAGCACTGACAATTTTTTTGCTAACTGATAACACTTTAATTAGAGACCCTCAGAAACTCTGCATTTTTATAGTGCTTTAAAAATATGGTAGTGTTAGGAACTGAGAAGTGTCACCTCTCAAGTGTGCTTGACAGGAGAGGCGACATTCAAGCAGAAACAGACAAATTCACAACAGAGCAGGATACCTGAAACAAGATAATCTTAAACTGACCATTTTGTTTTGTTTGCATTGCAGGGGAATTCAAGGTGATTCAGTGACTCAATATGTCCAGTGACTCATTTTATCTTAGTATCTAACAGAAAAAGAAAGCATTCTGCTCTGGACAATGTATTATCAAGGGTCCCTCTACCTTCTTCCATACTCACACTCATACTATCATACCCTTAATCTAGGGACTTAGGATTCCATTTAATTATGAACTTCTACACAAAGGAAACTAATGTGGTTGTAACATAATTTCCTGTGTTAAAAGAAATGTAAGACAGAAGAAGAAGAACTGTATTCTTTTGCCTATGTTTCAGTTTCTAAAGGACTCTCACAAGAAAACAGTAAATCTCGATTTCATAACATCTTGTGTGTATTTACATAAAATATAAACAAATGAAATAAAAAACATTTTCAAGAGCTGCACCAAATTTAATATCTCTGAAGTCTAGTGAAGAGTGGTATGCCACAATCGTTCAATCTACTATTCTGATTCTGATTAAATCACTTCAGGATCAAAACTATCAATTCCTGTATCTTACAACAATGGAAAGGCAAAATTATCTGATTCTAGGAGTAAGATTAGTAACAATCACACAGAAGCTCCGTTATATCTATAAAGCAAAAAAAACCCAAATCTAATGAAGTCACCATGAGACTGTTTGGTTTGATGAGACAATTAAAACTAGTTTACCTTAAAATGCATATTCAAAGGCAATAAAACCAATTTACTTGTCAAGCAGATGCAGTAGGGAAAGCTAAAATCTCAAGTTAAAAACTATAATAACAAATTTTTTAAAAAGTGGAAATCTTACCTGCACTTTCTATGCTATATGGTAAGAATTGTGGTTAGTTCGAGCATTGCTCTCTGTTCTGTTTCCTTTGCGGGAATTTCCTATACCTCACTGTCATCATCTCTTCCTTTTGCAGTTTAGTTGCATTATATTCAAAATTTCTGGGTTATTTTCTTGTAGAAAGAACAGGGGACAACACTTCATCCCTAGTAGAAGAACAAAGGCTTTTGCATTCTAAAATCTTCTATTTGCACTGTGTGCAAAAATGCACTGGACTTTTTGGTTTGCTTCATTTAAAAGGAGGAAGAGTAAAAGGTTGAGGGGTTTTTTCTGCCCAAATACTGCTACTATATAGTTTTAAAAGCCTGTAATGTCTGAAATCTACAAGAAAACCACACTTCTTCACAATACTGAATAATGTTCACTCTAAGAGCCAAGTTCTCCTATTCTCCTCAGCTGCCCTACACATCCATTGTAAGTTGGCACTATAAGGAGGCTGAGACACATTATTACTTTCTATCTGATTCCTCCCAGTTAAACCTTGTTGGTTGCCAAAAATTATGCCTTGGCAAAAGTAGAGAAGCCCTGATGTGCCTTCACTATCCATGACTTTCCCCTTGCACTTGGTAGGCAGGCAGAGCACTTCAGCATAAACTGTCCCACACTGTCCAGCACTTTTTCCAAGCTTCCTGTATGGATGCAAAACCAATAAAAGACAGGCTGCACTGTGACTCCAGTGACATAAAAGCATCTGAGAGCACCTTGTCATCAATTCAGACCCCAGTTCTCTCTCTGTCAGTGGAGGTTATGTAAATATATAGGCCCATCAGTTTTCACCAGACTTATTTCAAGAACAGTACAACCTGCATCTTTCGTCTGTGAAGTTCACATTTTTTACTGTAGTTTGGGTCACAGAATCACAGAATTTTTAGGTTGGAAGAGACCTTCAAGATCATCCAGTCCAACCTTTGACCAGCACCATAATCTAACTTCTAAACCAAATTTATCAATTACTGTATTTACACAAGACCCTAAAAAAGGCTGCTGTATAACAGGGAATTTCAATGCTGCCTCTGTTTGCATACACATTCCTTTATGCAATGAACAGTATTAATTACTGTGTTCAGTTCTGGGCCCCTCACCCTCTGAGGTGTTGGAGTGAGTTCAGAGAAGGGCAACCAAGCTGGTGAAGGGTCTGGAGAAGCTGAGGGAATCACAGATGTTTAGTTTGGAGAAGAGAAGGCTGAGAGGAGACCCTGTTCCTCATTCCTCTCTACAGCTAACTGAAAGGAGGTTGGAGGAAGGAAGCTGTTGGCCTCTTCTCTCAAGTAAATAATGATAGGGCTGGAGGAAATGGCCTGAATCTGCACCAAGAGAGGTTGTGACTAGGTCTTTTTTTTTTGAAGGGGAGGGGGCTGTTTGATTTTATTTGCTTGTTTGAGGGGTTTTTTTTTTGGGGGGGGGTGTTGTTGGTAATTGTCTCCTAAAATATTTACAAGTTTTGTCCAAATACAAAACATATGCCTGGCTTATAAGTTACAAAAAGCTTCAATGTGTCTCTGTTGACTTCAGTATAATAAGTTTTTGAAGGTGTCCTTTCTGACTTGGAAAAGAAAAAGTATTTTACATTTCTCAGCCCTTGAAGGACTTACAGAATACAACACAGATAAAGAGATAAAGTCAAGCCCATGCTGCTTTCAAGACATTGCTCAGATTATCAGAAAGAGAATATGCTTCTTTCCCAAAGATGCATCTTACAGACACAAAATATACTTCATTCATTTTAGGTACTAATTGTTGTACTCTTCAAGTGATTGATTTATGACAATCAAAAAATTAAGTAGAACAGTCCAACTGTTAGAGCAGATCTTAGAAATACAACAGAACCACCAGTCACATTCTGTTGTAAAAGCCATGATGTCAGGAAAATGAGTGGCATGATATACTATTTACTGCCCTGGATGAAAATCTTGTCAAATAGTACCAAATATTCAGCTGAGCCTTTGCACCAATTCACCCTGTCCTCTTTTGTAAAAGTAATGTATAGGCTAAAATAAAGCAGCCTCACACAAGTACTTTCCAGGTTCATATTTATCCTTTGCTGCTCCAGAATGCTTATAAAAGAGAAGTTGAGTGAACCACTCCAGAACACTCCCCTCCTTCCTCTCTCTTCCCTCCCTCTCCTCCCCCCTTACTCACTTACCCTCACATTTAGCAAATTTTATTATTTTATAGCTCCAGGAAATCGTTCCTTCCACTTCTGTGGAAAGTCAAGATGCCAGTCCATATCTTACGTTCTCCATCTCACTTATGCCCTGGTATTTTGACAGCCAAGAAACAGAAGTGAAAAACCACTCTCTCAGTGTGTATGTAGTGTAGTTTTGTAGTGGTAAGAGGATTATGTATCTTTAGTATTCTGGTACTGTTCCAGCTTGACATATTTACACATCATATCTTCTTCTGCACAGCTAAGATTAACACCAAGTAGGTAAGGAATATTCTGCTCTGATTATCTTCTACACTGAGTCAGTGGTGTTGGTTCTGCTGTCACAGGAGGTGTCTCCACAGTATCTAAACACAAACCTCTCTACATTTTGTACCAGGTTTTATGGTCATTGAAACGGCATATAGTCAAGGGCTGCTCGTGAAGCAATGGGGTAACTCGCGTATTACTTCTCTGTGAATTAAGGGAAGGTGATGCTATTTAGCACAAATAATAAGTGAAGGGATCACTACTGACTATATTACATATACTACATATTAAGCCACTATAAACAGAGACATTGCTATTACACCTAATACAGCTAAATATTCAGGCTCGAGTCTCCAGTTGAATGCTTAAATTCAGAAATTAGGTTTACCCCATCATGAAGTTCCTCAAGAGATATCTTTGCTAGGGATATTCAAAGTATTCCTAGTAAGTGCTGACAGTTCCTCACAGACACAGTTACTTCTAAATTTGCCCAGTTGTTTCTAACAAGTCATATTCATACAGCATTACAAATAGTTTTGAAACCTCTCTAATGGTACCACATTCCTTCACCATAGTAAAAACATTTCAAACAGCTACAGTTTTGTAAACACATATTAAAATCTCCAGCACAGCACTGAAACTGGTTTAATTATGGTAGCAGTCAGAAGAATTAGAGCAATAAGCTCTGAATCCATTTGATTACCTTTCATTTGATTAAGCCATCAAGTACTGAACTCTATTATTTTTTTATTTGATAGATAATAAGCAACAAATATATTCCATTTGACTATAGTATAGATGTACATACTATATCTCACCAATAGAGGCCAGACAGAAGATCAAGCAATGAGATATAAGAGACAAATCCCCATGATTAATTGTTTATATATTTAGCTGACAGTGAAACTAGAAAAATGAGACTATTGTGGTCTATCAGCAGCTGCTTTCACTGAAGTTCAGGAAATTTGGATTTCTGAGACACAGGAAATCATCATGAGTAGCTCAAAAGTGAAATAGATTCTTGTGGAGCCTTTTTTCCATTTTGTATTTTACATAACTTGTGGCTGTGTGAAACTTCTGTTTCACTCAGGCGCTTTATCTAATTATAGCTACTGAATCAGAAAATGTGAGAAGACACTCCCATTGTGTTCACAAATGCACTGAGCTCTTCCACTACAGCTGCATGAATTAAGTGTTAGAGTCAAAGAGATGTCTCCTCAGAACTAGCATTAGTTGAATGTAAGACAATAACGAGTATGGGCTGAGGCTTGATGGTCTCCTAGCAAAGTGACAAAAAGAGCTGCCCAAATGATCCTCCACTGATTTCCTCACACTGGTACTAGGGGGAAATACAGCTCCATTTTATACTGGAATTAACATCAGGTTGGTATCTTCTGCCAGGCAGCTGATAATAAAGGAAGAATACCATGGTTTTGACTGGCATTACTAAGTTTGCCTTAAGAAGTAATACTAGGTACAAATGTTCCAAAGGTTCAGGAGTATATGTCCATACTGAAGATGTCATTTGCACATAAACCTCCTACTTCCCTCTGCTGAAAGCAGGTCAGGATATAATGTCAATATCAGCATACATGAACAAAATACTCTTATCTCTAGACCATTCCCCTCTTCTCCCTGAAAAAACTATAATTTACAGTATTCCCAGTGAAACAGGAGGATTGAAACAGTCTTTAACACTCTTCTAAATCACTTCCAATTGGCTTGCCTAGATCATGTGCAAGTCAGTAGTGAATACTCTTTAGCCTGACCAAATCTGCCCTACTCTTTCTAACTTCTCATGTCTCTGTTTTCACTTATTTTTTCAGTTTGACATTGCCCAAAGACTGCATCCCAAGCAATGTAGGGCAGCAGTTTTGCGTTTACTCCCAAGCATGATCCACAGAAAATGCCAAAATACAAACCCTAGAGTATCTGATAATACTTTGCAAATACTGATACATTTATTGAGGGGCTTCAAGAAGAATACAAGTATAACTAATATTGTCCAACATTACTGGAAAATATGAGATCAACATGTTTTGCATTGTGCTTCATGCCATGCCGTAAGTTCTAAGAATCAAATTTTTGCTGCTTCTGCAAATCAATGAAGAAGATCTCTGTGGGACAGCATTTAGCACTGGGGCTAACACCATCCTAGCCATGGTATTAATTTGTACATTCTGCCCAGTTCTCAGACTTGGCCTCTTATGAACAATGTCTTCCCAAAGTAAGTGTGCAGTTTGTGTTTTCTAAATGTTAGAAAAATGCAGTTTTCAGCATCTTCTGTCTCCAGAGTTGTTATATGACTGCACCGATGTCACGGACCTCAGTCCATGGTTGAGCTCCTTCTGAGCCTAAGTCAAGATTATTATAGTGCCCTTTGGTGTTTCCTTTGTTAGGTTTTGCTGGCATCAAGTATCGAAGGTTCTTCCAAAATCTGGAATTCACAGGAAGAGATTTATCCTTTTTCCACTTCACAACCCTCTTTGGTGGTAAAAGAGACAGTGATTCTGGCAAGAAATTGTAGTCATTTATAGGCATATATTCAATTAATATGATCTTAGTTTTTTTTTCAACGAGGGCTTTATGCAGTCCACTTTTAAGTTCATACATGGCTCTGTCAGAAATGTAGTTCTGGCTCAGTATAATGATTAATCTTCGGCTTTTATCAATGAAAGAATGGATATCATCAACAACCGCTGCAAATAAAAGATAAATGAGTTATTAAACTAAATTGAAAGGAGAGGCACTGAACCAACTTATCCTTTAGCAATAAGATACGTAACAAAAACGTTCCCCTTATAAAGTGACAGCATGTCAGTACTGTTCGTATGAAGAGATCAGTATCCACTAAAAGTGCGAAAAATGAGCTCAGGTATGGCCAAAGCTTGTTCTCTGGTGCACACAAAAAACAATACACAATCTCCAGTTACCCTAGACAGCTGTTTTCCAGTAATCACGCAGGCAGAAGGTAACAACAATATTTATTTTTGCTCCAGCCAAGCATCTCTTTGCTCTTTCGTAATAGATACCATTGGAGCGATCCCACAGAAAGGCACCAGCAGCAACCTCTCTCCATATATTCAGTAACCTTCAGGCCACTCCTTCCTTTACATCATCAAATACCCAAATCTATTGCCAGTAATCCAAGGTTGAGAAGACTAGGGTGTGATGCCAGAAGGTGTTCCAGCTGCTTTTTGTCATGACAAGTGATGAATTAAATCAAGCAGTGATACCCTCCAAATGCCCATACACCAAACTGAATCCTCATGCACAATTTCCTGTGCTTGCTTCAACACCATGGGACATGGTCTACACAGACCAGAGATGTACATAGACCATGCTGGGCAGGGAAAGGCAAAAAAAAGTGCAGGAGTAACCTGAAGAAGAGAAAACCAAGAAGCAGGAAGGGGACAAGAATATTACAACACATTAAAGGCTCCTGTAAATAGAAGGAAATACTGTTTTCTGTATTCGTAGTGGATCAGACCAGAGAAAAGGAAATAAGCTAAAACAAGAGAATCAGATCCAACACTTCAGAAAGCCTTTTTTTAATACATAAGGAGAGAGTATAACTGGTCAAAAAATTTCTTGAGAGAGCTGTGGCACCTCTCAGATTAGAACAATGTGTCAGAAATTAATACACAGAGAAAAGATACCGCCTTGTGAAGGAGGCTTACTGACCTTATTGTCTGTGTTTTAAACAAAGAAATCCTATTCCTCAGCTAGATCTTTAAACTAAATGCAATCTCCCAGTATATTTTTCCAAGCATCTGCAAAATGCCATCTATAGGCCCTTTAGAGAAACAAAATTCCATGTTCTTATTTCTATTTTGCTATGGCATCCATTACATTAACAAAATGGTTTCAACCACCATACTGAAGATACAGCAAACATACAATTTACCTGAGAATAACTAGTCCAGAGATACCAGCTGCCCTGTGCAGTAAAAACAACTTAATTCATAGGTGCCTGCTTTCAGCAAAAGCAGAGCGAGAGCACTATTTTTGTGAAACATCTGGGAACTTCTATGTTTTCACCTTAACTTTCTCCTTGCAAGCTTTTACATCTCTTCATCCTGGTTCTGTGTAATTAAGTATCTGTTTGTGTGTGTGTGGGGGGGGTGTATATGAATTCATAAATACATCTATAAAATATGTAAAAAGCATGCATTCAAACTTTCCATACGTAATCTAGATTAAATTAAAAAATGTAGCATTTCAGTAAAACACATTTGATAGAATTCCTTCTAATTACAGACTTCTACCTTTGTATAAAAATGATCTTCCTTCTTACCTCCTCCAGGGCATACATCCCTCTCAAATATACATAACTTGTACCCAAAATTTTCTTCTAATACCATGGGTAATATATTCAAAGCAAATTCTCTCTCTTCTTCAGAAGGAGAAACACAGTCTTTCAGGTAAGACACAAATGCATCATACTCTTTTCCATCTGAAAAGAGATCACCAATTGTTGTCTTTTTAGCAATCATCAGAAATACAGTATCTGATACAACATTGTGATTTTCAAAGTTATGGTCTCTGTAGCAAAGCATAGAGAAACTACTGCTATTTCCTTTGAAACCTGAAAGAGTCTTCAAAGAAAAAAGTTCTGAATCAATTTAAATTTGATAAAAAATATTCTGGTTGTATTTGGAAAATGTTTGAAAATAACATATTCTGTCTACATTAAGTTGTTTTTTTAAAAAAAATCAGATTAATTTCATCAATTAATCACAACTATTGTAATCAAGAAAATGAAGGGAAGTTAAAAATAAGTGTGTAACCTGGTAAGAACGCTATTCAAGTGATAACGCAGACTTCCACATCTATTTTGACCTTTTTCTAAAACTATCAAGGAGTTCTGTAGTCCTGACAGAAATTTGTTTTCACTTCATTGCAGTCACTGCTTGTCTCAGGCAGTGCTCGTCCTTTTTACACATAGATAATTGTAAACTTTTCCACCTCCATCAACTTTTGTGATGAATAACATGGCAGAACAGAGTGCATCCTAACTGCATCTAACTATGTGCCATACACTACCTGCTCCAGAGGCAGCTTCTTCACTATGTTTTTCTGATGTTACTGCCCCAGTTGCACAACAAATTCACTTTAGCACAGGAACAACAAGGATTTGGGATTTTTTATATATTCCTTGCTGTTTCCACACACATAACTCCTGGATTTATTTTGTATCTTCCTCAAATATGGTTGTTTTAGAGACCCTACTCAGAACCGTTTTTTAATCAATACACTTATTTCAACATCAGCATTAGTCAAGTCATACCTCCAGCAGTGTCATCTCTTCTGCATATGCTCCTGTAAAACAGAACTAAGTCAACTCTAAACATCACACAGACAAACACCACAGCTACAGCAACACATGGAAATAGTACAGCAAGGACCATTCCAGTTGTAAATACATGCACAGGCAGATCTTGGGTGAATCCTGTAAAACAGAAACCCAGGAAATTATAACCTTAACAAAGAGTATTATATAAGATTAATATATTTAGTACTGATGGCATCTAAAAATCAATCCAAAAAAATCACAGTACTGATGTGAGTCCTTCCCTGCTAATACTTCAAGCACATACAATGGCATTTGTCCTGAGATGAAGAACTACTGAGCATGGATTACTCTAAAGACAGGAGAAACAATCTTTCACACATTCACACACCCTTTACGCCCTTTAATGAACTGTATGTGAGATCGAGACTGACACTATAGGTCCTCAGAGAGGTACAGCATCCCAAACTGGTGGTCATTTTTATGATGAGTTTTCTATAGGTTCTTTAGTAGGTACTTTTATTCTTTCTCCCTTGTTTCATCCATCTGTAACAGTCCTTAACGTCCCCTTTAATCTCTTTGGCCAAAGTCTTTTTTTTCCTTCCTTTTTTAAAAATTATTATTCTGTTATCTTTGTCTCTTTAGTTCCAAATACAGACTTTTAACCCTTAAACCTTTGCTAAGTCTTTATGAAGGCACTGACAAGTCATGCTCATTGTAGTCTGTATTTCATTTGTTTTATTATGTGCATCATCTTTTGACTAGTCTGTTTTCACACATTTCCTCCAAGTAAAGCCTGGAGAGGTCTGAGAGAGATGGAAAATAAGAAGGGCATGCCTATTTGTCATGAATGTCCAGGCTGTCAGGACTATAAATTTGAAGTACGACTCTATGGTTGAGATCAGCTTTCCACAGCTAGAAGAATAGAGTCCCGGACAAGAGGACTCTAAAAAAAAAAAAAACAAAACACCAAACAAACAAAAAACACAAACTCCTCACACACAAAAAAAAAAACCCACCCACACCACATTTTAATTTTATAGAGAGCTGCTTAACAATAATAAACAAAGTGATCCAAACAGCAGACTGGGCTGCACCAAGCTTTGGGTAGCTAATCCCCATTACCCCAGCAATCTGATGAGTAGAACATAGAGAATTCTCTCTCATAGCATCTATCAAAGTGCTGTCCAGGGATCTGACAGCCAGAGTGTGGTTCAGCCTTCCCCAGCTGTGTCCACAGTAGCAAGGGTTGATCTGTGGAGCCCTAACACAGCTGCTCTAGCAGACATGTCAGCAACCCCTGTCCCAGAGAAGAAGGAATTGCCCAAGGGGTTGTTAGGTCCAGCAGTAGATGGACCAGAGTCTTCATAAATGCACAGACATATCTGGAGAGATGCTCTGAAATCAGTATTGATGCCCTCAGGATTGGAAAGGCTGGCACAATTAATAACTATGTATAAGAAGTATGATTCATAGATAACACCATACCTTTCTTCAGTTTCACGATTTTTATTTGTGTTCTTTCATCAGCTTGCAACACGCAGGTGAAATTATGATGCATGTCCTCGTTTGTTACTTTTTTAATCTGCATTAGCCTTGTGACATAGAATTTGTTTCCCAGCCTGCAAAAAGGAATGGTCTCAGCAACATTATCTGTACATAAACCTATGAGCAGATGAGAGACAGGTTATGAAGAAAAGGTTCTAAACTAACCTCAGACTGAGGTTTTACTGAATTTGCAGTCTCACAAAGTACAGAACATTATCCCACACAAACAAAAGCACAGGATTTTCAGGAAACCTACTGTAATGTTTTTAATTCTTCTTCACATATTGAAGGTTCATTCTCAGGGATACCTGTGCATTTTTCTGGAAATGTTTGATTAATTAACCAGTAGAGGCTGGCATCTTCTCGCATGTAGTAACCCAAGAAACCTGTGCAATTGAGTACCTCTTCTTTACCTAAAAAAAAAACATAACATGAGAAGATCTAGTTAGAAATAGCATTCATGTTCAGAGTGCAGTAAAAAGTCAGCTTTCCAAGCAGCATATCCCATGAGCTGTGCTCCTTTCTGGACTCCATAGACCCTGCACAATGTTTCACAGGTGTTCCACCTGCACTGGTGGTGGTTTCAGTAGCCGTGCATGAGGCTCAGATGCTCTCTGCTGCAGAGTGAAAGTCATCCACTGCTTTCCCTCAGATAAACTGTCACAGTCAGAAGAATTTACATAAGCCAGAGAATCTCAGGCATTAGAGAACTAAAGGGAGTTGGACTTGATCTTTGTGGCACCCTTCCAACTCCAGATATCCTATGATTCCATGAACTAGATTGTTCTGCAGGCAGAGAATAGGAGAGGACAATCTCTCCTATCACTAGTGCCTCAGATCCAGGTACAAGTAACTAACTAGTAAGGGGAATTACAAGCAATTGATTATAATGGATAAACCATACAGAGTTACTCAATAAAACAAAAAACCTGCTGAAGTCTCTCAGAAGAAATCCTCATCCCAGCACTACACCTGAGACTCAGCATAATCCTGATATGTGAGCAAATCACTTAGTTTCCTACTTTTTACCATTTCAAAGCTCTAATTGGAAACAACAGAAACCACCCTGTAGAGTGTCAGTAATTATTAGAAAAAGCAAAATTAAAAACCACAGGTATACACTTGGGAAAATAAAGGCAGAAGGCTGCAGCTCTGGAGTGTGAGATTTGATGGTTTGCAAGGCACTGTATTTTAGACATTGTCATAGGAAGCTTGACATGACATTAGCTGCAACATTGCATCACCATTTCCAGATTATGCCAGCATCATTTCCAGGAAAACACATCCAGAAACTCCTTTAGTAAGCCACAAAAGACATTATGTTAGTTCTTGTTCAGGGATTCATGTACATATGCTTTCCAGCAAGCAAGGCCAGGCCAGGAATTCTCTAACAGCACACATCATAAGCTGATTACTCAAGATGTATCACTGGATTCTTCCAGAAGAACTGCTTAAGAACCTTCAAAGCATCCAGCTGAAAATCTGACCATCTTAGATTCAGACCCTAGAAATCCAAATCACAGTTGCACAAATAGAAACACAGACTTAAACTTCTAGTATCATCCACCTTGAAACTCCAGCTTTTTCACCATACACCACAGTTATTTTGGGGGACATACTATAGAACACTGTTAAAAAATTACAGGTTTGAAAGACCATGGGAATTAGCTCATGTATAACTCCCTTCACTCTCCACCATGCCATCTATCTCATCACTCAGCAGATATTTCAATTATCTTTTCAAATGATCTCATTAAGGCAGATAAGGGATAGAAGAGATTTGGTCCTAATCATTTGATGCTCAACTCGGCTACCATCTAAGAGCTGGGACAAGCACAGTTAAGTGGGAACAACTGTGCAGGAAGGGTGTACTGGGAGGCTGGGAGACCTGAGACATCACAGTATTGGGGTACTACCACTGGAAAAATGACCCACCAACTGATATTTGTAGGAAAGAAGGACAAGTAGCATCAAGGCCCTGGCTGAGCAAATGAGATACACATATGAACAACAAAGCAGGTAACCAGGATTTTCCATACTTGGAAAGGAAGGGCTAGGTACCAGATGGAAGAAATCCTCAGGCACAGGAAAGGAAAAATACAGGTAAATTTCTGATTTTAAAAATTAATTACAGCCCCAGTCTCAAAATCCTGGATCTTATACAACACTGTGTGAAGCCTGTAGATGATGTTACCTAATCTACTTCCAGATAGGAGCATGGTTAAGGTCTTGGCATTTGACAATACAACCAATTCTTTGCAGCAGTGACAGATCTGCATTCTCACATTACCAGAACTGTCAGTCCTCACATTTCTCATTTCCCAGCAGAATAATGTCCTCTGCTGCACCAGCTATTAAGGGCATTTTTCATTATCACTCTCTGCTGAAGACACTGGATGTCATTCCTACATTACGTCATGGCATTTGCTGTTTACAAAAGGAAGCCATGGAGAGATGGTTTACCAATACCATCACTTTCTCTTGCCAATCATGACAGCAACATTAGGTTCAGCCTCTGTAGAAGTGTATGTTCAGTGTACTGGTGTATCAGTCATGGAATACACCAGGCAAAACATTACCAGATGTGAGGATGGATCAGACCTCAGAGGGTGCACAGGCAATTCTTAGCTGGATTACACTTAACTAGGCCATCAACCATAAACAGATCAGAAGGAAAGCATGTGTATATGCAGTAGCTTCCACAAAGATTCTTGTACTGGTTTGATACCTATTTCTGTTGCAACTTCTTCATCGTGACCAACTATCTCCAAAGCTACAGCCTCTGGTGCATCTAAAATAGAAAGAAGCAGTGCTATTGAAGTAACATCATACTTAACACCACAGTAAAAATTATACATTTGCTTTATCACTAAAACTGATTACACACTTTTCATTTAATAAAAAAAAAACAATATTTGGACTCTGGCATTACTGAGTAATTTAAAACATGCTAAGTCCTGTTGAATTTTTTTCACACACATATATACAGACTGCATCATTTACAATGGTTGGAAAGTCTCTTCCCCAACCCTTAGTAAGTTTGTATGACACATATACAGCAGATAATTTTGAAAAAAATAGAACTGCAGAGAAAACATGCTTAATAAATTCTCCAAACTAGGTTGTATGTCACATAAGCTTCAATTAGTTGTTTATTTTGGAAATTACTGTGAAATAGTTCAGAATACCAGATTCCATCAGTGTGCCCTTGCAACCAAGAAGGCCAAATGGCATCTCAAGGTGCATGAAGAAGAGTGTGGCAAGCGGGTCAAGGGAGGTCATTCTCCCCCCTACTCTGCCCTAGTGAGGCCACATCTGGAGTACACTGTCTAGTTCTGGGCTCCCAGGTTCCAGACGGACAGGCAGGTGTTGGCAAGGGTACAGCAAAGGGCTACAATGACAATTAGGGGACTAGTTTATCTCTCTTAGGAAGAAAGGCTGAAGTACTTGGGTCTTTTTAGTCTGGAGAAGACTGAGGGAGCATCTTATCCACACTTTTAAATACTTAAAGGGTTTAGTTTCAGGAGGATAGGGCCAGTAACAAAACAAGAGGTAACAGGCACAGAACTGAGCATAAGAAGTTCTGTCTAAACATGAGGAGAAAATTCTTTGAGGGTAGCAGAGCACTGGAACAAGCTGCTCAGAGAGGTGGTAGAGTGTCCATCTCTGAAGACATTCAAAACCTGCCTAGATGCCATTCTGTGAACTTGGTCTGGCCAGTGCAACCTAGTTGGACTAGGTGATCTCTAGAGGTCCCTTTCAACCCCTAACATTCTGTGATTTTTATCACACATATATATTTATTAACTGAGAACTGCAATTAAAAGTCTCTATCATAAAGAGAACTAAAAAAGTATATTTCCAAATTTTTTAAATCTTTCTTACCTTCTTCTACTACCAGCTTAATTGTATTTGTGCTGTGGTACATCTTTCCTTCATGACTGATTAAAATTTTACAGGTATATATCCCAGAGTCCTGTACTATTAAGGTTTTAAAATCCAGTTCCTGCTCTGTTTCATTTTCATAGATTTTACAGTCCTGAATCAATAAAGACAGAAAATACTATTCTGTAGAAAACGCACATTCAAAACCTTAAGTTAAAAACAATTTTTGAAATTAAGTGTCACCATCACTCTTTTACTATCTCAATGACATTTATCTGACCCAAAAGAGGTGGGGGCCAAATTTTCAGTCATGGTCGTTTAAATGCAACATCTGAACATTTAACCCATTAGAAGCTGAGAGCATTGCATTTCCAAGTGTCTGAGTATAATAATACTGTATCGGGAATGTAAATGCACCCATATATATATTTCAAAATGATTATATATATATATTTCAAATGATGGCTTGGTTCTGTATACAAAAGGCATATGTGGTTTATCTATCATACCATCTTACTGTGTGATAGGAAGGCTTTGAAAACTGTCACCCAGTCAAACACCAAAGTATATTTGGTTCAACGCTGGCAGCTTCATCTGTCTCACACTGTATCAGGCATTGAAATATGAGGCACTGATATACTCTGTTGTCAGCATATCTGTCAGCAGAGTACTGCTAATCTGTACTAGCTAAATCAGTAAACTGACATGTACTTTATATCTTTTACCAAACTACCATTTTATTAATAATTTCTGATTACAAGTACATTTTTCTAACAAATATGAGAGAAGATAAAACTTTCTTTTGTACATCTGTCCTATGATTTTTTCCCCTAACAATCTGAGAAATGAAAGCTTGACCAGGATTGTAGATGCTTCTAAAAATTACTTTTTCCTGCAATCACATGCTTTGTTTCTTTGATTTGATCCACACTTTTTCAGTAATTACCTTGTACCATCTTACGCTGTCATTTTGATTGACAGACAAAGCACTGCATTTCAATGAATGACCAGTTCCAGCATTTTTTATTTCTGTAGTTAAATGATTTTTGTTGAAACAGCTGCTTGTATTTCTTTCAAGTACATTCAAGGTCCACTTTTGAATTGTGAAGTTTTGTTTTCCATTGCTACGAAAAAAAAATTAGAAAAATCATTTTTCACAGGTTTTTATATGAACATAGCTTAGTGAGTTATACAACAAAATACAAGCAAATTATCATGTACATCTGTTAGGTAAGTAATTCTACAGTGACACAACTATTTATGTTCCCCTTCATTACTTTTTCACATAATAAAAGAGGTTATCTAAACTAAATCATCTATCACCAAAAAAAAATGACGATGCAATTATATCTATGAATTTTGTCAATATATGCTATATCAGCCAGAACAAGGATGCAACATTCTGTGGTATCATATATAGTTACAGGTGACCATAAAAGAGTTTAGCTTACTAGAGTAAGATAGTGTTTTTACAAGATTTTGCCACTGCATTGCAAAGGTTTAGAGCAGGAATTAAAAAAATATATTTGTAAAATACATCAGAAGTAAGATAGGCAACTTTGCTAGTGTTCACAAAGCAATATTATTCGTTGTTTGACACTGTGCAGGTAGTCATTGATATTTCAGAAATATTGCTAAACTACACACAACTCATGGATTATGGAATAATTCACAGATTGAAGCATGTCTGCAAAACAAGGCATTTTGGAAAGGACTGACCTTTTTGTCATTCACCCCAGACTGACAAGGAGACCCAAGAACTACCACCTCTAAAGGACAGGGATCATATCCTACTCACTACCTATAAAAGATTAAGTGAAAACACTATAAAAATGATACTTTTAAATCTCCATAAGCTGACCATTGTTGGTTAGGTATCTGTAGTGTTCTATCTACATATTCCTCCAAAGAATCAGATTACAGCTGAGTTATTTCATTCCTCAATATGTCCAAATACATGACTACCAAGTGAAAAGAAGCTGGAGGACTTTTGGCTTAAATTGGATGAAATTAGGGTTTAAGAGAAAGTCTTATGCTGCTGCAAGCTAATGGGGGAGATTTCACTAGTGCTTGAAGCTCTCATTTTTTACTCAACAAGGTCTTAAAAAGCAAACACAACAAACAGAGCACTTCCCTCCGGTGTCAATCATATCTTCATAAATATGTTTGAATATTTTTGTTTCCAAGAAAAGAATAAGAACCTGTTCCTAGGAGAGTTGAAAACAGCCTTCTAGAATTGTTTTTATAAGTAGGGCTAAGGAGACACAGTAGCTGAAATGAAGAAGCAAGCCTGAAGAGTGTGTCAGATCAAACACCAATCTTAACTGACATGTCTTTTACTGTTGTAAGGTTCAGAAGAATTGTTAGGATATCATTTATAAGATAAATTTAGACTAGATTTTGGGTTGGTTTTTTTTTCTCTTTTTAAGCTCCCCAAACACATGTAGTTACTTCTTTTTCTCACCTTCATTTCATTCTAGCCCTTTTTCAGCCAACACAGGTTCTCCTTGTTCTTACACACTTCAAATATTCAATACTCATGATGGCAACTGACTAACTCAAAATGCAGTGGTTTGGTTTCTCAGTCAGCTAACTATGGTGTCATAAACAGGAAAAACCTTATCAAAACTTTTCCATCAGAGATATACTTGCATGGGTATTCACAGCAGGTGGAGTCTTTTTCACCTCTTCTTCAACATCACATCCACCCATTTAAATCAGAGCTGCTGATCACAATGAGCAGTGGGACCACAGCCAATACTTACTTTTTTAGAGTGAAGTTTATGTGACCTGTTTTATACCCCTGGTTTAGGACAAGACAATCTGTGCCCCTATAAAGGCCTTTCTCTACCTGACAATAAAGGTCACAACAGAAGTAGCTTAGGTGTAGGCATAAACATTAGTTTCAATTAATTCCACCAAGTCTGTGTGCTTCTTTTTGCATCACACTTGTATGTGAATACTGCTGGAGACACAGCTATGGATCTAGCCATAAAATACCTAAAAATTTACCATCTAGACTTAGCAAATGGAAGAAAAGGATCAATAAAGTTACATGTTCTCCTCAGCACTGTCACTCCACAGGGTATTTCTTCTAGGATGATATTTGGTTAAATCCCTTCAACAAATACGAGGACTTCACCTGAAGTGTATCAAGATATTCTATCTGATGAGTTTAAATCTAGTGAAGGGCAGCTCCCTGGAAGGTGACCAAGCCACATCTATGCAAACTGAAATTTATTTATCTTAACAACAATTTTAACTGTCTGACACACAAATAACGTTCAGAAAAAAATAAAGAAGTTCCATTGTTTAAGATACTAAAGTCTGGGCTGTATTATTTCTATCCTGTTTTTTACTTGCTGTGACTCTCTAGTGCTAATTTGTGGGAAACAAATCTGTTTCTAGCTTAACAGCCTTTCAACTTCCCCCACCAAACCCACCAAGAAGGAACAACAGAACAAGTCAGGAAAGTATAAAGGTAAGTTAAAGCCCTCAGAGAATATAATCTCAGTTCACTGGATACGTAGCCAACTCTAAGTCATCCCTTACTTATTTCACTGCCACAAGCATTATCTCAATATTATGATCTACAGCAAGAAACTGACAGTCTGTCTCCCAGACCACAATATTAACTCTAAATGTGAGTGTTCCTACTGCTTTCAACTGCTCTAAACACATCAAGAATGAGAGTAGCAGTAATATCCTAAAATATATCATGTTTTTTTCACAGATCTCTGTATTTTTGTGTTCTTCAGGAACCTGCAAGTTCCCTCAGTTTCAAGGTTACCATCACAGAGCAACCAGATGACCTGCTTTCTTGTATCCTGTTTTTTCCTTTGATAACCACAAGATACAGGCTACAAGAAAATATACCATCTAGAGATCCTGCCAAAGATGTGTGACATAGTGTTTCTGTTTACAGAAACACTACAAGTGCATATGAAATCCTTTATTTTCAGGAAATGTTGTTGAAGATGCACACATTTAGGCTTACAGGTGATGTCTATTAATTTCTAAATTTATAACCTAAGTCTACCACTCTAGCAAATGAATACATCAACACACATACATACACTTTAGCTATCTATGCTATGTTGCACCACTTCTGCTTTAACTGGAAAACTTCTGATTAATAATTTAAGGTATAAAGATATGGTGGACAATACACCATTAATACTTTGCTACCTCATTTTCACCTCTAACTTCTTGTATATTGGTGAATATGCACTTTGTGCATATTCTTGCATATTGTGTGTTTTAATGTCTCAGGAAAAAACATCCCTGCATTTAATTAGGTTTCAAAAACTGTCAACATGTGTTGCATTACATTTTCTAGAAAATCCACAGTATATTTGCCACTTTGTTCACTACAGCTGCCTAAACATTTATAAGCACTCTAAAAATTGTTTCTCATATAGCTTACCAATAATTAACTCTAAATTAAATAATGGTAAATTTAAAAGATAAATAAAAATACACTAAGAACATTTATTTCAAAACCAAAAGTCTAACCTAATATAAATGGCTTTTAAAAATTTAAATGAAAATAAAACTAATTCCATTCTGATTGTCGTTCTTATAAAATCTTAAACCAATTCTGTAGTCCATAATTTTTCTCTAACAAAAGAGGCTAATAGAAGTCCCCTGTCTGTTTATAAAACTGTTTCTGCAAATAATCTTCTGCACTTGTTGAATTATATCTACTTTAATATGCTTGCCAATAGTGAAAACCACAACAAAAACTAAGCACAAGATCCCATTAAAATTCTTTCATACTGATCCTAACATTAAAATTAGCATCTGTATGAGCGTAACAGAAAGAAACCTGGGAGGAAAACAAATTAAAAAAAAAAAAAATGTTTGTCAGAGTATCCAAAATACATCCGTTTGATTAAGAAACTTTTTCCTCCAAAATAAAAATGCTTTCTTTCAAAACTGACTTTTAAAATGCAGCACAATGTAGTCTTAGGAAATGAAATTAAACAGAAGAGAAATCAAACTTCTTATTTCCAAATGAATGCTTTGATGTAATCAAAACCTTTCTTCTGAGTTTCTTGCTTAAGCAAATCAGCAAATTAAGATATTTCACAAAGGATTTAGAAATTTCTGTGTTTTACAGCAAATACTTATTTTGACAAAATTCATCCTATATAGTTTTACTTAAAGTCTTTTTTACTGGCATGTCCTCCTATAAGTGAGACTGTTTCCCTCCTTTTTGATATTTGCTTCTTTTTTTTCATATTAATTTTATAGAGTTCTTGTAATTTATGGTGGATTTACTGTAATTATCCCAGGTACTTCAAAATAATCACAAAACTGCAAGTATCATGAATTAAGCCTGTGATTCTCACAGCTTCCCACTCTTTTGTCCTTTATTTTAGACTTCTGAGACAACCTCCTTGAGTAGCCTGGCAATTCAGATGTGATCCTTGCTTTTCTCTCCCTATGCCAAAATAAGTCAGAGCACGGAATTGATACCACTGGTTAGATGCTGGCAGTAGAGTGAGTTGTTAGATTTAATAGTTTCTTAGCATCTTATATAAGAAAAGGACTATATAGATGACAATGAAGGCCTTCAATAAAGCCAAAATTTCAAGCCAAATTCAGATATGAAGGGAAAAACACAGGTCCATGGTAATGACAATCCTATGTCAGATGTTATCTAATGTTAACATCAACACCTCAATACTGAGCAGTTAGCTTCAGCTGTGCTACAAATGTCTGTTTTCAATGATACACCACATTTGGGCAACAAAGTAGCCAAACATTCTCTTTAAGATGGGGTTCAACATACAAGAGTAAGATTTTTCTCAACCTCTACCTACTATTTGGATGAAGAGTACCCGCCAGTTAAAAATAAATAATATAAACCCAAAAGAAATATTCTAACAGTAGACTTTTCATTTATAATATTTATCATTTCAGATACTGTGACCCAGTACTTTTAAAAATACCACTAAGACAATAATAATAATTGTATGTGGAATAAGAAAACATGGAAATCATCACTAAATAATTTTCAGCTTCCAAGTTAACTTAGAAGTTAACAACTGAAGTCCAGCTTAAAACTTGAAATTATCAAAACTGTGTCTGCAATGTGACTGGAGAAATGTGGAGAGCATTGTTCAGCATCCAACCAGGAAAGAACTTTAAAATGCTAATTGGAGAACAGCACAGATCATTACATTTGAAATACTGAGCTTAAAATTAATTATTTCTTCAATTGCAAATGCTGAATTACAATTTTGGTGTAAGCCAGTCATAATCCACGCAGTAAATGTTTGATTAAGTCCTTTAGTCTTTCCTGGTGGTCTAATGAAGATTATCAAATAATTGGGGCCCATCCCTATTTCCCCTTTTGATTTGTGATGTTCTACAGAGGTAAGTAATCAAATGTAATTATTTCAATTGTTCTTTGAATGGCTCCAAGCCTGCAAAGGTTTGTACAGAGACCCAAGTTCAGCTATGCCACTCTTTGTCTATTACTTTACTATACAAGACCACTTGGCAGGTGAGAGCCACTCAGGACAGTAAGGAAGAAGTCCAATGAAGAAGACAAGCAAATGTTTCCTTTTACTTGGCAGTGGACAGAGAGGTTGCCTATCACATATTTTGTTTCAGTAATTAATCACAAACCATCAGAAATGTTGCCTGCCCTATCAAGGTTCATAGAACCTCTAAAAGGCTGCAAATGCCTATGGCTATTTGTAAATATTATGGGTGATTACTCTGAAATTATGTGGAAAATCACACCACTATTAATGTTGTTCCCTGCACCTGCTTTGTACACATGCCACTAGCAACACCAAGCAAGACAGAGAAATTGCCTTCTTTGTAGACAAGTGCAAAGGCAAGATGCTCACCCACCAGCTTCTATACCAACCTGTAAGCAACAGAGTAATTTCCAGAGTCATTGAGTTCAGCTGGCCAAAATTCCAGAAAATTCATTTTAGAAAAAATTCTGTGTGTTTCCTTTATCAGGTGCTGCTTTCCAACATTTTCTTTATACCAGTTTATTTCGTTTGCTTTATCCTGAATATGTTCTTGCATTGACTCAAAATAACAAAGGAAAAAATATTCCCCTTCCAGTACATCAATGACAGGGCGAAGGGGGCACAGCTTCTCTTCAGAGAAAGAGGAAAAAAATACATTAGGAAGCCACATACTTCTTTCAGAAAGTTACATTAACTTACCTTTAAAGTGATTTGCCATGCCACTGGTCTTTTATAAAGTCACTTTCTTTCAGAAGAGTGGCTTGGCAGTATTTATTTATTGCAGCAATATTTATATCAGTCTAAGAACTCAGGTTTCCAAATCTTTATTCTACATCGCCCATGCAAAACCAGAAGTAAAAGGTAAGTAAAAGAAAGGAGATTTCCCAAAGATTCTTTTAGGTGGGTACAACAGCATCAAAATCAAATAGGCAGAAACAGCAGAATCTGGACTCTACAGTAAAGCAGATGCTATAAATCCAAGAGGAGAAATTCTTCACATACAGTTTGACAAATATGACTATTCCTCAGAATTTATCATATCATTTATCTGCCATAAAAGCAGAGATCCTATGAAGTAATATGTCTTAATCTTCTACATTTAAACTCAATCATTATGTGGCTAGATTTCTGAAAACCTACTCATTCAAACAAACTGCTTTGGAAGGAGATTATGCATGTAAAATTCAGTCGAAAAATCTGCTTGATTTTCCAGCCACATTTCTGAAATTTACCTTTGCCTGGAGTGGTCATAAAATATACAGAAAAGGGACCATGGTCCAGCATTAATAGTCAAGAATAAAATAAGCCTTAGGTTTCTATTTCTCCTGAGGTTCTCAGATTATTGTTGTTCAGCAAATATTGAGACCACGCTTATGAATGGCACAAAAAGAAGCAGACTCATTTTCTTCCTTGCTGGGGCTCATATGGCTATTGCTCCTATACATCTTCATCGTGTGCCTCCAAGTAATATTTCTGCTCTTTTTATTTCATAATTTTGGAATTCTGGGCCAAATTTCCTAAATCTGGAGCTGGCCTGAAATTGCCAAACCTTTAAGATTTTGTTCTTAGCTGCAAAATACAAAATTTGTCCCACTCTCAACAGCTGCCAAGAAGTTGACAAGTCTTCAGCAAGTATTATGAAGGTTCTACTACTGAAATTAAAATTTATACTTACCAGTGGCAGATTCAATAATAAAGATTAAAAAAAATATCATCGGACTCATTTTTTGAATTATTTCTCACTTCTCCAGAAAGATGAAAATTAATTGTTCTTGCTTGTTCCAAGAGCCTAGAAAAAAGAGATTCACAATTCATCACCAGTGATTAATTCCTTTTAACATTTGAGTATTGTAATTATTGCCTGGTACTAAGGAGGGCTTTCCAAGTGGAAAGTTACACATTTTTATCATAACAGCTATTTTCGTGCATTAGGGCAGGTATTTAGACTTTTCTTGGTAAGTTTTTTTTAAATGCAGAAAGTACTGCTGGTTTTCCTTCTTCCATTTTCTTGCCCACTAGAGGTATTTCACACTTCTAATTAACTGACAACCTTATAGAAGCACCCAGCTTAGATCCCAAGCCAACAGACACCTACCACAGCATAGGACAGTGCTTTTTTCCTCCACAAAGAGTATATATTTGCAAGATTGGACCTTGTAGAAATATCTAGTAGATACTTGCCTCACCTTCAGTGAGAACAGCACAATGCTGGGAGATTAATTCATGTCTAATTTTGAGCCTGATGGAAAAGAATGAGATCTGCAATGTTGTATTACAATTTTTTCTGTGGAATGAACCAGTAAGAACTCGTTCTGATGTTTCTGCTCAGGCAGAGGAGATGAAGAAGCCTATTTTCAGTTTTTTCACATGTAGCCAATGGCACTTTCAAAGGCAAATGGAAAACATCACTAAATAAAAACCTTCAAGGAGCATCTTCTCCAAGATTCCACAGAGTACCAGGTTAACTACCAACCAAATGCAGAGCCAGTCCTAAGACTGTGCCTCTGTTTTCCTTATGAAACAGACACATTAGGTGTATAATAAGTTCAGTTAAACCTCTCAAGGCAACCTTGCTTAGTCAATGACCCAAACATGTATGGGCAAATGAGACAAACACACGCACAAGACAGATTTTACAGAGAGCTGCCAAAATTCTGTTTCCTTGGGTATATTACCTAAACCTCGTGTAATCTGAGAAAGCACATACTTAACATTCAAAAACACTGCCCTGAGATTTGCAGTAAGAAACTTCCCATGACATAAAGTGACCAAAGAAAGGAGGCTACTGCATTTTCAGCAGTGTTCCAGAATTATATGAAGATGTGTAGCTGCTTCACCTCTCTTACCATTCTTCTCAGTTAACTACAAGTATGCCCACAAATCACTGCAAAGAGATGAAAACTCCTTTTTCAGATCAGTGGGCAACCAGATCCAGATTTAGAAAGCAGCTAAAAGAAGGTGGATTCTGAGTATTGCAACAAGCAACTTTAAAGGGCCATACAGTAAACTTGCCATACCTGGTCTCAATTCCCTACCACACAAGGAGATTCAAACTGTTACACCTGACAAAGAAAGAATGGTTTATTTCTTTATAAGCCACTTGAATTTACTTTCCATTTTTCACCCTATCCCATGCAGAAGAAACACAGATGCTACAGACAACAAAACAGACCCACCACATAAAGGTAAAATCATTTATCACTAGATTTTTAATTCTAAATCCCCTTTTTTGTTTTTACATCACATCATCATGCAGGGGAAGTTTTAATGAATACAGAGCAGAGCCCTTCATTATTGTAACAGGGATGAAAGAACACAGTGTAATGCAAGCTACTTAGTAATAGCCAGGTGTGAGATCAGTGGCTACTACTAGCAAGCAAAACACAGATCCTTAATCTTACTCCCACACTGCTGCTGAATCTGATAGTTTGAACCATATGGTTTGCATATTTTCAATTTTCAAAATTCACTAAGGGGAAGAATACTTTTGATAAAACTCAGCTGATATAAAGAGATCCTTCAAGGAACAGAAAAAGATACTCAGTTTTCAGAAGGAAGTGGAGAAATATTTTCAAGTAAAGGCAAATATTTTCAGCCTAACAAAGAAGTACTGAAATACTCGATGGGCAAAATGCAAAAGTAATAGTGGGGAATGTCAGTTTCAAGGCAAAAAAAGTCTAAAAACCCAGTTGTCTGTGAAGTCTACATCAACAATAGGTTCAAGAATGTTTTTCAAATTTCATGCAAAGCCATGGATGGAATTTTAACAATCAAAATTGTTCTTAAAAATCATCATGCCATTGTGAAGCCAACAAAACTTGTAAACACACTGAAGGTTCAAGTTCTGTAAAGTGCACTCACGACAACACACAAACTAGAAAACTGTGTGCATCTAAGCATCATTTTAATAATTTCTAGAATCCCCAGAAGATTTTGGAATGAAAGGGGGCTGACACATTGATGTTCAGTTTTGGTCAAGTAGCTCATTTTGATCAATGCTTTTGCAAAAATGAATGTGGTCCCCAAGGGTTGTGACTTCCTTCTTTGAAAATTAACATATTGTGATCATCAGACATTTGAACAAACATTATGGGGTCAAGGAAGGAAAGTACTTATCTTCCCTCTTTAAGGATGGCTTCCTGTGGAATTTAAGTCTCTTTCAAATATCACCATACAGTGCCATATTTCACATAGGATTCATGAAGGAAACAAAGGGATCTAGTAAAAAGTTGCTTTAACTAGACGAGGTCTAATCACCATCCTTCCAGGGTTAGTATTTCTTGGTTCAAATGAAAATCCATTTTCATTTCAAACAACATAAGTGAAGCTGCTTACTCACTGTGCAAGTCTTGCCAGGCAGAAAGAAGATGCAGAGGGTGGCCTTCCAAACTCCAGAGAGTTACAGATTGTAGTTATAGATCTTCTGACCTAATTCACTGCTTGAACAGAGTAATCTCCCTCAAAAATTGAGTCAATATAGAGACAGTTCAGTCTGAAAAACCTCCTGAAAAAAAGTGGAATTTCTCACTTTGTGAACTGTTGATGCAGGGAAGGAAACAGAAAAGGCAGATGTAAGAAATAAATTTTTGCTAGTGTTAATGGAAAGGTAATGGCAAACTACTATCTAAAATAGCACTTAAAGAGTCTGTCCTGCTCCAAAGCCACCAAGGTGTGAGGGAAAGGGGCAGGGGCATCCCAGGCAGGGCAGCTTTGCAGTGTTAGTCAGGGGCTGTGTGTTGAAATAAGCCCTTTTCAGAGCTAACTTACTTATGTCTTCTCTGTAATAAGGAAAAAGTATACCACAGGCTTGAGAGAGAGTCAGAATAAGATGCCCAAGCCAGGCAGCTCAGGGAAGCGCAGTGGGAAGGGGAAGTGAAGCAGGGAAGGTAGGGATGGGGACAAACAGGACCGGGGACAGTCAGGGTTGGGGGGACAGTCAGGTTTGGGCAGATTGGATGGGCTGGAGATAGGAAAGGGAGAGGGGGACAGGCAGGGCAGGGGACAAGGCAGATCTGGGGGGCACGAAAGATTGAGGGGACAGACAGGGTTGGGAACGTGCAGGATTAGAGGGAGGAAAGGTTGGGGGGAAAGGGGGGCAATCCAGGGTTGGGGGACAGAAAGGATTGAAGAGACAGGCAGAGCTGGGAACAGGTAGGGTTGGGGGATCTGGAAGGTTGGGGGGGACAGGCAGCGTTGGTCACAAGAGGGGTTAAAAACAGGCAAGGTCATGGGAAGGCAAGTTCGGGGGTACAGAAAAGTTCGAGGGTACAGAAAAAGTTCGGGGACAGGGAAGTTCGGGGGAAGAGGAAGGGTTGGGAACAGGTACAGCTGGGGGAACAGGGAAGTTCGGGGGAAGAGGAAGGGTTGGGGAGAGGCAGGGCTGGAAGACAGGCAGGGTATCCTGGAGAGGGACCCGCGGGACTCCCTGTGCATCCCGAGTGGGACCGGCAGGATGCGGCTGGCGGGGCACATCGAGGGACACACACACACCCCATACACACACACACACACACCCATAAACACCCCCATAGAGTTGCCCTGATCAGAGGCTGTCACTCAGCTTCTCCCTCCTTTCCCCCATCCCTTTCCCCCGTCCTCCCCCTGCCCTACCTGGCCGAGGCGCTGGGCAGCTCCAAGCCGGGCTACGGGGGTAGGCCGGGCTCTTAAAATCCTCTTCCCAAAGGAAACGCTTCCTGAAGGTGGAACAGGAGCTAAGGAGAGGGGAGAAGGCAGGGTGAAGCGGTACCGGGATTCTCAAAGGGTTCTGGGCTGTCAGGCGGCCGTGGGTGGATCCCGGAGGTGCCTCCCGCCAGTAAAGATGGGTGAATGAAGATTAAGTTTTTCATGAGCCGGGAACTTCCCTTTCACAACCTTCTGGGGGAGTGTGGGGGGGGAAAGAACATACGGAGGCGATGTCCCGGGTTATTTTAAGCGCAAAAACCTTTTCTGCTGAATGCCCCTTGCAGGAACCTTTTCCAAGAAGTGTGATGGAAGTAGGATGGAGACTTAGGAAGGCATAGGTTAAGCTCAATGCAGCAGCAACACCTTCCTCTCCCCTGCTCGATGGGCGTTTTGAGAACTGAGGAGGTGCAAAAAGACAGCCTGTATCCTGAAAGGCTGATATTCTGCAAAGATCTCAAGAGGAAAACAAAACTTTAAAAAAAAGGAAGTAGAAATAAAAGCGATACAAAATCTCATTCTGAAGCAAGAGACAAGGGATAACATCAAAACGTGGGATTCTACAACACTTTGATCAGAAATGTCCCAGTTTCAGTGCTATGTGACAACAACCCCCCTTGGGGAAAGAGTAATGCAAGCTTTCAAGACATGAAACATTTTATAGCTCCATTACTGCAAGTTATATTTTCTCTTCTAAATAAGCCCTCTTGCCAGTAGCTGTGGGCTGCTGTTGGGCCAAATGTTGATATATTGAAACCATAGTTCCACCAGGGATTTCTGACAGCCCGATTTCCTATTAAGTACTATTCCCAAGGAAATGAATGCTTGCCACTGTTTATTCACAGGAGAGGTTTGTTTCATATGTACAATGCAATGCTTCACTATATTTCTAAATGAAGTTATTTCGGTATCGGAAGGAAAAAAAATAATCCTCTCAGGATTTATTTTATATTCATATCACCCTTTGCATCTTCAGAAACTTGTTTGGTGATGGTTACTTTTTTTTTTTTTTTTTTTTTTTTTTTAACACAGGGCACCTGCAAATGCAGAAGTTTCCAACAGCAACAGGAGGTGTCACTTCAGCAGTATAAACAAGTTACACTAAAATAGGTGGGATTCCACAGAGCTGCATTCTTAGCTCATTTTCACGGCCGAGGTGAAGCAAAGGAGCCCTGGAGAGTTTTATTGTCTGACCTCATTTTTTTCAATCATCAAAGACTGAAATAATTGTGTATCAGCACAATTGCAGGAAAGTCAGCTAAGTACATGAGCCATTGTAACTACTTTAAAAATATGTGCAAGATACTTCGCTGGTATTTTTTCAATTCACTCTTGTATAACAATATTTTCCATGAGCTTTTCTCACATTAATTTGCTTTCATATCTTTTTGGGATACTCTCAAGTTTCTGAACTTTCTGTTGTAGAAAGTGCTGTGTTTAATTAGTCCTATCAAATAACTATAGCTCTGCAATATGTCAGTGTCTATGAAAACAGAATAAAGTTTGCACTTCTTATGTCCCAGACTAATACAATTTTAATGGAGAAGTCATAGTCTACTAATGAAGTAACTCAACTAAAAATAACTACCACTTAAATTTTCATTAGGAAAATGCCACAATGAAAAGGAAAGTTTGTACTAATATTGAAAAACAGATTTTTGTATGAAGTTCTGACTACCTCACCAATCATCTAGGGAACACCAGTGACACAATTTTTCACATCTTCCTTTCCATTCAGTATATACTACACAGAGGTGCTAACTGAAAACTCAAAATGGGAAACGTTCTGTCATAAATGGCAACACATCCAACTCTGGTAATGACAGTGTAAACTATTTTGTTTCTAGCTGGTAAAAGTCCTTTTTAATCTCCTTTTGATATCTTGATAAAATGGCTGTATTAATCCTTATAAAAGGTTGTTATATTCCATAGTTTTTCAGCATTATCAGTCCCTGATGTAAAAAAGCAAGTTCTAGATGGATAATGTTTCTGTTAGAACCTCATGTTTCTTAGAAGTTTTGAAATATGCAAGTTGCACATTTTCAGACTTTCCTCCACATTGTAGCATCACAGAATAATCCAGGTTGCAAGGGATCTCTGGAGGCCACCAGGTTTACCCTCTGCTTGGAACATGTATAGCTGAGATTTGAACACCTCCAAGAATGGAGATCCCACAGCTTCTCTGGACAAATGTTCCAGCATTTGACCATGTTTACAGTGATTTTTTTTTTCTTAATATCTAATTTAAATTTCCTATGTTCTGATTTGTGCTAGTTGCTTTTTTAGTCTTATCCCTGTGTTCCTTTGAGTGCAGCTCCATCTATTCTATCTTTCTATTAGATTCTTGCAGACAGAAACAGGACTTCTTGTCTTCTCCCTTTATGTCCCTGTGCTCTTGGTGATCTTTCCCTGGTTAGTTCCAGTGTGTCAGTGCCTCTCTTGTGTTGTTGAGCACAAAACTTGACATCATACATCGGAAGTATGATGTATGATCATCAAAAATATTGATTATAGGGGAATAATTTGTTTCCTCAACTGCACTCTCACTGGTAAAGTGCAGGGTGCAGCTGGACACCTTTGCCACGAGGAGATTTCTGACTCATGTTCACCTTAGTGTCAACCAGGTCATCCAGTCTCCTTCTGCAAAGCTGCTTTGTGTTGGGCTGACCTCCAGGTTGTGTTGATGAAAGGATTTCCATCCCTGATACAGCACTTTGTGTGTTCTTGGGTTGAACCTTATGAGTTTCCCAATTCTCCATCCTATTTCTATCCAAAACATCAGCTCTGCCTTCAAAGTGTCAACTATCCTTCCCCAGTGTATTTTTCTGTCTGAAAATCTGTTGATCATGGACTCTGTCCCATTGCCAAGGTCCTTACTAAGGATGCTAAGTAGTAGTGGTACCAGTATCAGTCCCTGAGGGATGTCACTACTAATTTACTGTCAGCTGAAGTTTGTATACTGATCACAACACACTGGTCCCACACAGACTTTAGTCTCACTGTTTTTCCACTAACCTTTGTTCACTTCTTTGTACCTTGCCAACAGAGGCTGTCAAAGGGCTTGCTCAGTTCAAGGTCTGTAGTATCCAGGGTTCTCCCCCTGTTCACAGCATGGCTGGATGTGCATCATTTGCCTTTTGTAAATTCAGACAGCTTCCTCTCCTTTGTGTACTCTAAAATGGTATCAAGAAGGATTGCTTCATTATCTTCTCAAGGACAGAAATCAAAAAAGACTGGAAACAGTTTTAAAAAATAAAATGCTATGTAACAAATTCTGTCTTTCACATAAAATTAGGCATGTAGCTGTGAGAAAAGGGAATGCATGTTCCTAGCACACTGGCTGCAGTTTATCCACCCTTGAAAGAGTCAGGAATATACCGTTGTGTATGTAGATTTTTTTTCTAAAATATACTATCAGTTTTATATATTACCTTCCAAACATACCTCCAGCCAATGCTGTGAAGAATTCATGTTGCATACACTAACTTTCTACAAAAACTTCTAAAAACTTAATTCTAGTGGCCATTGAAATAAATATAAGTAAAACTCTCTTCCTGCATGTAGAAGGAAGCTGGCTTTTCATGACTAGTTTAGAAGGAGAAGCCAGCAGGACTCACAGTGCCTTGAGCTGCAGGAACATCAAATCTCAACAGTATAGGAGACTATAGGAGTATAGTATTACATATGTTCACATATCAAGCTGGTGTATCTTAAATGCATATGTGAGGAGGGCAGCACCTTCTAAGTACTTTTTGCAGTTATCCTACTTCATATTAGCAGGCACTGGGTTTACCTCAGGAGGCATCAGGAGCTTCACCACTAACATCAGTGTCAGTAAAGTCAAGGCTTATACCATTCTCTCTTATATATTTTCGTTGCTATCAATACTAGGAATTAGTAGCACTGCTAACAAAACTCTTCATCTATGAAGTATCCAGAGGTAAGATTTTACAGCTGGGGACATACAGCTCTTTATGACTGCAGCTATATGGCAAGGGGACATTTCTTTCTTTCCCTTCAAAATATGTTACTATAATATAATCAACACTGTATTCTCAGTGCAGGATTCTGAGATGCTGCTTACAAGTAATGCTGTAAGGGTTTCAGGAGGCTGCAGCAGTACACACACCCTGAAAATTTCATTGTGTTTCATTCTAATGCTATTCTTAAACTCTTGTACCTCTCGATACCTGCTCACCCACTAGATGGCATGATTACCCTGCTCTAGGAAAACGGTGTGCACATCTGCTTTCCAGAGTCACTTGAAACATCAAAATCAGAGAAGCACAGACCAGGAATTAAAGGACATTACATCTCTATATGAAAGTTCTAATTCAGAAAAAAAAAACAAAAAAACAAAACCATAACAAAACCAAAACAAACAAAACAAAAAAACCCACAAAAAACCCGACAAAACAAACAAAAAAACCAAAAAACCCCACCTGTGTTTTGATTCTTCTGTGAGCTTTCTACAATGTCAGAGATTTTTTGCACCTTCTTTTATTTAGTATCATCAAAGATGCAGAATCCATAACTTCCCTGAGCAACCTGTGTAGTGCAGGGTCACCCTCACCATAATATGGTGTTTCATGGTGTTCAGAGGGAAACCTGCGTTTCAGTTTGTGCCCACTGTCTGTGGTCCTGTCACTGGGCATCACTGAGAGAGGCCTGGCTCCCTCTTCTTTGCATCCTGCCTTCAGATGGGATCTGTCTCTTCTCTAAGCTAAAGAGTCCCAGCTCTTTCAGCTTTTTTTCATAGAAGAGATTCTCCAGTCCCTCTATCAACTTCATGGCCTTTTGTTGTACTCTCTCTAATATGCCCACGGGAGCCCACAACTGCACACAGGATTTCAGATGTGACCTCAGCACTGCTGACATTGTAATAAAGTAGTAAAAGTACTCCACAGTTCTTTTTATACTTTCTGTTTCACTCCTACAAATGTGATGAGATCTGCAGAAAGAAATTAATTTTAATGCATATCTTACATTTCTTTGCTAATCACTAAGGAATACAGAAAGATGTAAGGACTGCAGCCATTTTTGTCATTATTACAGCCATATTCTCACCCCCTGTAAAAGTTCTTTGACACTCTCAGAGTTTGCCTCTCTTCTTTCTATCATGGCCACACTCTTCACTGCTGGTAAAATACAAGAGTTTTCAGGTTTTGCTTGGTATTTTTTTCCTTGTTTTTCTTGGTTGACTGTGAGGCTTGATACAACAGCAGTGTCACCACAAGGATCATTTAGGGAGTTTGTTTTTCACCATCATAACTACATGCATGTCAGTGAGACATCAGTATCTTTTGGAGTAATTTTTTTGTTGCTGTCCCCATACACTTCCTCATTGTACCTTCTCCTCTTATCCATTTCCATTTTCAAATTCATCCTAGACTTTTTGTTTTCAGGTTATCTCAGTTACCATTGTTTCTTGCTCATGAAGTGCCCAAGAGTCAAAATCTGTTAAAAACTGATCTTGCAATAATCTTGGATGTGAAGATTCTGTCTTGCTGTGAAAAACTGTCATAGTATAAAGCAACAGTCTTTCCTGCCTTTACATGTTGCTTCAAATGCCCTCCCTTTTTTGGGGCTTCTACAGGGATAGTGAGGTTTACCAAGAAGAATCTTTAGGAACAGGACCCAGCACTGCACACAATCTAATGAGGGAAGAATAAAATGCAAGATTAGATGTTTTATAGTTTTGGTGAATAGAGCAGTGAGAATATGAACACTTGAAAATATAGTTCATCAGTGACATCTCTTTGGTTTGTAGATCTTTTAATTTATTCTTGATTTTTTGTTTAAAAAATGTTTACATATAACATATCTATTTTTCCTACTCCAAATAGATATATCTACAAATCTGAAAATCCATATTCAATTAAAACTTAGAGTAAAAGGAAATTACTTGCCTGTTCTGTAAGCCTGGGCTTACATTTGGCAACATTTGGTTTTCTGTACTTCATTTTCACTTTTAAAGTCCATTCTGTAGCAAACCTGAAGGTCAAAATCAAGTCTTCTCCAAGAGTAAGAAAGCTCCTGGGTTTAATAAGCTAAAAAAACTATTTTGCAAGGATATCTGTACTAGAACACACTTTGTTTATACATCCCTGAAGTAGGAGAAGATACAGCTCTGACCTTCACATCTCAGTGCATTCCCTATTAGAACAAAGTGTAGATAGGCATAAGGTCAGAGTAGAGGAAAAAAGAAGTGGATACAAAAATGCAGTCTCTTTTTTCAATAGCTTAAAGGGATGCTATCATTATATAAAAGACACCTCCCTAAGACACCTTAAATTTTAAAATTATGTTTCTACCTGGAGATCATACCAACAGGAACAGCATGGTCTGTTATACATAAGAGAATTAAAATTTCCCCTTTGTGTGATAATGTGTATATATATATATAAAAAATAAAAGAATCATATAAATATGTATCAGTATATTTATTTCCCTTATCAATTAATTTTTTTCAAATGCTGTATTCACATCAACCTCAAAATAGTTTTTCTGAAGCACCCACACTATGGAGGAATACAATTTCATGGTGTAAATATTACTATTGTATTTTTAAAAATCAGTGGTACAAAAAATTTTAAAAGCCCAACATTATCTTTCTATTTGTATCATACACATTATATTTTATAAGTCAAATAAGTCAGGTGCTTTAGAAAGATAAAGTAAACCTGCAGGGCATTCAGCTATTCAGAATCATAAATTTCAGTTCTATGTGCAACTATGTGTCAAAAGGTTAGAGGCACATTTTATTTCTTGTGACATGCAAAATTCTACACACAGCCTGGAATGATTTATTTACAGAATCCAAACATGTATAAAAACTTCCCTCAGTTGCCCAGACCTTCTCCATCACTTTATTGTTGCCCAGTTGAAGGACTGAAAAAAAGTTAAAAAATACAGCCAGATTTCTAGACTGTAAAATCATGTACCTACTGAAAGGAAAAGGAGCTTCGGGCATGTGGTCCATCCTGGCAGAGGAAGAGTATTTCATAGGCTCTTCATCGGGCACTAACTGAGTATGGGGGTTTGAGAGTCCGTGGCATGTGGTACCTGACCTTTTTCCAGAACTTAGAATTGGGTGACTGTGGGTGCACAGTGTGCTGCTCTTTCCATTTGACGGTACCTTGCTTCTTAATAATAAACCTAAGAGATTCCTGAAGTTCCTCATAAACCCCAATTTTCTCTATTTCCAGCAGGATCACCTTTGTGTCGTTTTGAATGAGGGCTTTGTACAGAGAAATGTGTTGATCATAAGCAGGTTCTTCACAATTAATCATCTGGTGTGTTAGAAGGATGATCAGCCGCCTGCTCTTCTGCATCCTCTTCTCAATTGCACTTGCTGTATCTAGGAGAGTACAAGAAAAGAGTGAGGCTCTGGCTTTTATGAAGCCTTTTGTGCTTAGGCACTTCATTTCCATTGTTTTTTATCCAGAAATAAGATGTGTCTCACTTCAGTCTCTCTCCTGCCTTCACTTAATTGCCATCCCAGTGTTAAACCTTCACAAGTCTCAATTTTATTCATTAGAAAATAATATAATTTTTTTTTTTAAATAGCTTTCTTTTCACATGTCTTCTTCGGTTGAAATGTTAATATTTTCATTACTTTTAAGAATTGTTAGGAATTTCTAACACAACCTAAGGTCAAGTTCAGTAGATCTGGACTGCATCCAATTTGTGCTTGATCAATAGACTCCACATAAGGAATCCTGCTTAGAATGAAGTTTAGTGCTGATCCTGCAATACTTACCCATGAAAATTAGGTATTTGGAGACTTTGGGATGACTGGCTTCTAAGAGGCGCTTGCTAAGAGGGAATGTTAATTTTCCTCAACTATATCTTGCTTGTTTTTAGGCTAATCTGTGCATTGGGTTGGCACAAACCCTTTGGGAATGGGTATGTCAGCCAGACTCAAGGTGTTTTTCTTCTCCACTGACATATTAGGGAGAGTCAATCAAGCTACAGGTGGCCATGTTGAACTTAGCAAATTCAAGAGCTAACAGACTACAGAAGTGTTGTGGTTTGAGAGGCCAGGCTAATTTTAGGGTACCAATACTAGGACCTACAGAGAGGATCCTAAGCTGGAGGGGCAGAATAAAGAGGGATCACTATGCCCTCCTATTTCCTTCTATACTCTGTACAAGCCAGGAGGACTGGAAGCCCACCACCCTTTTCCTGCTCTTTTCTTCCTTGCTGCTTGGCTGCACTCAGAAGTCTTGGAGAGGCTTCTGCTTCTCCATCAGCTCGCCACATTCTCTGCAGGAATCAAATCCATCAGGTGCTGGTAAGAGCCATGAACCCCTCTCCCAAGTCAGCACTGCCCCAGGGGACCTTCAGACACTTATCTCTGCAACCATCAAGATCAGGTTTTGTATATATGTGGGGAATATGTGTTATATATGTGGGACCTATGTGTTATTCTCCCTTCCCTGTTCCAGTAAACCTGTTTCAGTTTTAACTTCCAGCCTTTAAGTCTCTCTTCCATAATACTCTTGTATCTTCCCTTGGGAGGGTGGAGGAGGGGTAACAGAGAGCAATTCTGTTCTCTGCTTTTTGTTCAAGACAGGGAGAAACATCTGGGCTGGCTTGGAAAGCTCCACATCAAGCCTCCAGAAGCTGCTTTTCTTGATGAGTTACTGTGCTGTCTGTGGGAGGAAGACTGCAGGTGAGTGCCTGCCCAGTGAAATGCTCAGCCACATCAGGAGAGTTTCCTGTGGTCTGTAGAATGAAAGGTGGAGTTGTTTCTGTGGGAGCATGTGATGCTGGGACAGAAAAAAAAAAAAAAAAAAAAAAAAAAAAAAAAAGATGTTGGAGACAAGCCCATGCAACGCTACAGCCTGGGCACAGAGAGGTTGAGAACAGCCAGGCAGAGAGGGACCTGGGAGTCTGGATTGACAGGAAGCTGAACATGAGCCAGCAGTGTGCCCAGGTGGCCAAGAAGGCCAATGGCATCCTGGCCTGGATCAGGAACAGCGTGGCCAGCAGGTCCAGGGAAGTGATTCTGCCCCTGTACTCAGCCCTGGTGAGGCCACAGCTCGAGTCCTGTGTCCAGTTCTGGGCCCCTCAGTTCAGGAAGGAGATGGAGGTCCTGGAGCAGGTCCAAAGGAGGGCAACCAGGCTGGTGAAGGGACTCCAGCACAAGTCCTGTGAGGAGAGGCTGAGGGAGCTGGGGGTGTTCAGCCTGGAGAAGAGGAGACCTCATCGCTCTCTACAACTCCCTGAAAGGAGGCTGGAGCCAGGGGGGGTTGGGCTCTTCTCCCAGGCAGCTGTCAGTAGGACAAGAGGACACGGTCTTAAGTTGTGCCAGGGGAGGTTTAGGTTAGATATTAGAAAGAATTTCTTTACAGAGAGGGTGATCAGACATTGGAATGGGCTGCCCAGGGAAGTAGTGGATTCTCCGTCCCTGGAGATATTTAAAAAGAGACTGGATGTGGCACTCAGTGCCATGGTCTGGTAACCACAGCGGTAGTGGATCAAGGGTTGGACTTGATGATCTCTGAGGTCCCTTCCAACCCAGCCGATTCTATGATTCTATGAAATTCCCTTTAACAATTATTTAAGAAAGCCACTAATTTGCAGATGTCATTTGCCAGCTGCATATGCATCCTTTCCTTTGCTGGGGGCTGCCAGCACATTGCAAGGGTTTTCTCAGTCTCTGGGAGACCCAGAACCTCCTAGGTCAGGGAGAGAACCATTTAGATGACTTGCACATCTTATTTCTTGGGTCTGAAAGTATTCTGTGGAAACAATTTGCCTTTCTGTGATGTTCATCCATTCAAACTCCTTCACTTTTTGTCTTTTTCATTATATTTTCCTAATGTTAGAGTAGATCCTTTCAAAGGTGAGCAAAATTAATGAAAGCAGCTACTGTCATATGCTTACATCCCACAACAACAAGTTTTAAAAAAACAACTTTCTCAATTTTAGGTGGAATTCGTTGTGCTAAAGGCTGAAAAACCATTTACTTGAGAAGGTGTTCACTTCTCCATTTTTATCTCTGATGCCATACTTTTGGAAAAAGGAAAGATGGAGCTGCATACTGCAAATACTTTGGAGGATCCATTACAAGCTGTTTTGTGGTTGTTAGAAGTTTATGGAAGTTCAGAAAGTGACTGAAAATACTGTGAAAGAAAAATCCATTAGTAACTCTTACACACAAAAAACTATGCATCTGAAGTCCAAATGCTGCTGGGAGGATACATTAGTGGGAGTAGTAATACAAGCTCGCCCTGTTCTTTAAGTCTTTTCCTGTCCTTTGCTCATAGTTACTGATAAAGATAGGACATGTGGCTACATAGAACATTGCTTTAATGAAGCATGATCATTCCTCTGCTGTTTGCTCAAGTTTTTATATATTATGGATACAGCAGCTCCAGCAGTGTTTGGTTAGATTCTGCAGCAAGGACAATGAGATCATAAGAAGAATGGAGTAAAATGGGAAGTTGATGTACCCTCTTGATTTACTGGGTAATGCTTGCATTTCCACCTTTTAAGACAACTATTAGGTTGTAGAAAATGCAATTAATCAGTAAGACCAGGAAACAAAAAAAAATGCTAGTTTAGGGAAGCATAACAAGAGTCCAACAGCTGTTTATCACTTCCATAATTCTGGTTAACTTTTCTTTCTACTGAAAGAACACAAGCTTCAAGTAATAGAGCTTTTCTCTGGCCCTGAGAGTCATCAGCATGTCTTGAAATAATATTTCCATTTTATGTCCTAACTGCATATTTTTTTCTGGAAGTACATGGAGCTTTACAGCAAATGCTATTGTACATGTTCAGTAAGGATCCCAGAAATTCCAAGTGGCATTTCCTGTTTTACTACACAAAGCATATTTTAATTGTAAGGTTTTAGACTTGGAAACCTGGTAATGAGAACGTAATCAGAATAAGATCAGAAGATAAACAAGAGTGGGGAGCATTCGGGTAAAGTACCTCTGCCAGGAAGAAGAGATATTTTTAGTTCTCCCAGTGGCAGGCACATTTGGAGTAGTTTTTCCACTCAGATGAAAGCATTTTGGGCCACGAAAGTAGACAAGGAAGAAAAAGTAGAAGGCTAGGAAAGTAAGCCAGAAGAGAAAGACTATGGTCAATACTCAGGACATTTTTAGAGTTTTCATTGAATCAGACTGAACAAGTCAAACAAAAGTTATTCACTATTGAAGACTGGCTGTTGAGTCTTCCATCTGTCACTTCTGGGCAACAGGCATCCATCAATGCCTTTCAACAGAAAAAATATCTTTGATTTCGTGTAACTTTCTGGAGCCTCTGTAAGTCCCACAGTCTTCACCTCAGTTTCATGCCATGCGTAGTTTTCCTAGTGTCCCATAAAAAATATTGCATTGTCCCTAACCACATGAAGAGGTGGCATAAATTTTTATCATTGACAGCTTTGTGAGCTACTGTTAGTGGATCTGGGAACGGCCAGGCTCAGCAGCTCTTGCAGGTTTTTTTTACATTCTTGTTGCAGTGACTTTTCTGAAGAGCAGGCAGCACTTTTGCTACTTTTCAGGAGAGGATATCAGAGATCTCAGCCCAGCTCTTGGCAGATGAATGACACCTGGCCAAATGCAGATTATTCCAGAAATATATAACAGAAAATGTGCCAGCTTTGCCTTCATGTCTGCTTACTAACAGGGAGAGAAGATGTGGTCCACAGAAGAACTAGAGCACAAGATAAACAGATAAGTCAGCTCCGGGGGAAAGTAGATAGCATGTAGATGATAGCAACCACAAGATGTACTGTAGAGGTGTCAATATGGGAATTAGCACAGATTAATTAACATGGTTCCATTCTGGAAGACAAGGAAGCAGAGATAAAGAATACAAACTCTCTCCTGAATTAGTGCTGGGACTTCTGTGAAGTAGGTTGTGGCAGTAAACAAAAGCTGAACTTCCTGTGACTCTTAACACACTCGTAACAGGATGAAAAAACATGAGTGATAACAAGGTAGGTTCCTCAGCTTAGTTTGTGGTTTCTTCCTCTTCTGTGCCTCACAGGCTACTCGTGCCTGGTTTGATTGTGGCTTTGCCCAGATAAGGGCTGAGCAGAGTTACCCTGCCTGAAGAGCAGGTGTGCTTCTAAAAGAGTCACACTTAAGGTCACATTACCTTCATGACCCAAGAAGATGATAAACAATCTCTGTCCCTGTCCTGTAGCTTGCTTTTCTTAGTGGATGGACAAGCACAGATTGGCATCATGTCACTCTGCCTGAAGGAGCAGACACACAGTAGCTGAGGAGATGAGCAGGAAGCTCAGGAACATAAAGGAACCTTGTATACTCCTAAGAGACCAGGACCCCCATTTTCTCATGCTTGACAAGTCATTCAGTGCATTATCTGATCTGAAACTTACCTTCTCCAGGACATATATCTCTCCCATAAATACACAGTTTATATCCACATTTATTTTCGAGAATCTCTGGCATTATTTTATAAACAAAATATTCTACAAAATTGGCTTCACTGTTGTGGTTTTTGGGATAGATAACATATGCATCATATATCTTCCCATCTGCAAGGCAAAACAAGAGGAAAGTGTGTTGTTTTATCATGAATTAGAGCTGTCTATTGCAAAAGCTAGAAGAGAAATAAAAATCCCAGTCTTTGAAATAGATCTAAGTAGAAGTTCTTGTTAATCCAAATAATGCATATCACCGGGTACATGTTTGGAAATCAGACACTTCTCATTTTTGGTGTTTTCCATGCTTTAGCGTTATGTCCTATGTGTTTGTAACTCTGGAGAACCTGACTTCTGTATTGTGAGGGCTGTGTCTCAAACTATATAGAGCAAGAATTCAACCAATCGATGTGTATCAGCATGAAACGCAGAGGAAGCTCAGCATTTGCTCTTTCAGTAGTGATACAGTAGGCTGCTAATAGCTTTTCTTTCAGGACAAAACACTACACTTAAATTCTTCCATCATGAGGAAATTACTCATCATTCCCACAACATATACTTCTCACTGAAAAGCTCCATTACTCAGGAATTAGTCTTACACTCAGAACCAAGTATCAAGTAATATATTTCTTTCACTTTTTCCTTCAGTTCTCTCAAATATGTTTCTCATCAGAGCATTTGTTTCCTAAGCCCAAGTGTTTCATTTTTGTCCTTTTAATGGGGATGGGCACATTCCATCTTTTGTCACTATCTGAGGTTCTTATCCAGACCATTCTTACAATAAAAAAAAAGAAATAACCATTTCCAGAGTCTGATTCACTTCACCATAAAATCTGCTTAAATGGAAACTGCTCTAAAAAGCATACTTCTTTCCCTTTTAATCATAAATAACAGAAATACCTAGATCAGCTGTAGGTATCTACCATGCAGGCATCTGTCAAGTCAGCTTGAGTTAAAAAAAACATAAATATAGGTGTCTACACAAAAGCTAGGTGTCTAAACTCTTGCTACCCTCAGTGAAGAATTGGTCAATGCAGTTAGTGAATTGTAGAGTGATCCAAATTATTCTTGTCTAAACAGCAGGGGCCCAGCTGAGTTGCCTAGATGCAGACATCTAATGTGATTGGGGAGGGACTACTTACAAGGGCATGTAGTGACAGGACAAGGGGCAATGATCTTAAACTAGAGCAGGGAAGGTTGGATATTAAGAAGAATTTCTTTACCATGAAGATGGTGAAACATTGTCATGGGTTGCCCAGAAAAGTGATGGAGGCCTCATCCCTGGAGACATTCAAGATCAGTCATGACAGGGCTCTGAGCAACCTGATCTAGTTGCTCACTGCAGGGGCCTTGGACTAGATGACCTTGAAATGTTCCTTCCAGCCCAACCATTATATGATTCTATGATTCTACAATTAGGGACTTTCTATGCTACCCTGCCCGATCTTGCAGACTCTGCTCCAGAAGCCTACAACATCCCAGCAGATATGTTATGTGTTTGTTTTTTGACCACCCCAAGTGATTCTGCATGCACACGTTTTAGACCACTGACGCACAAGGTCCCAGTGCCTGGTTAGATCAGTTGATTTTATTGATGAGGAGCTGGATTGGTTCATCTAAAAGCATAGAATCAAAGAATCATTTTGGATTACATAGCATCACTGGGCACTGGTAGCCCTTCATCTTCCACTGCAGAGGGGTTCAGGTCTTGATGGTCAAGGGTTGGACTTGATGATCTCTGAGGTCCCTTCCAACCCGGCTAATTCTATGATTCTATGATTCTAGGTCTCGAGTCCTAAGGAAGCTCCAACATCACCAGCTGCTTACAGTGAGAGAGCTGAACCCAGCCCCAGGTGTCCAGGCCTCATGTCTGTGATGGGAACTTGCATGAGTGCGCCTTCATTACATTAAATTAAATTTAGATGTCTTACTCTTGAGCTGAAGCCTACCCCTGAAGTTGGATGGGATGTATTCCTCCCAGAAGTGTCTTCCACAATACTGGCACTATTATCTTTGGCTTATAAAAACTGTATTGCTTTAACATGTGCCTGCCTGCTCACACATTAGCCACCAGGGTGGTTCCTTTACTTTCGAGTGCACAAAACAAGTACAGTTAATACCACTGCAAATGTGGGTTTTTTTAATAATTCAATGTTTTCTGGAAACTAGTTTCGTTTAAAAAAACAAACAAACCATGAAATCAGGACTGAAGCCCTCTTTTATGTAATGTATCACTACAGAACCCAGAAAACAAGGGAATGTAAAGCACTACCAGAGCTATGTATGTTCCCTCTTATCTAAATGATTTCAGAAGGCATGAGAAAGTGAAGGATCATGTTTAGGTGTCAAACGAGTCAGTAAGCAATTACCCAACAAGTCCACTTCAGTATGATATGCCATTTTTGCTTTTCTTACACTTTCTTACTCTGTTTTTACTCACCATCCTTGACTGAGTAGGGCTGAAATATCTCCCGATACAATAGGACGATATCAACTCGGAAGGACTGATAAAGTGTAACAGAGATTACTATTACAACTAGCAGAACCAGCAATCCTATGATCAAGAAGATGTTAGGAAGACCCACTGCAATGAAGAGGAGTGTATTGTTAACCATAGAGAATTTAATCCATGGGCTGAAGCTTCTTATCCTTACATTTCCTTGGTCAATTAACACAGAGACAAAACTAGGAAACTTCTTCCACTACCTGGTGAGAACAATCCAAGCATCAGAGGTTGCCACTATTTTTTGTATCTTCATTCTCTGAGCATGTGCTTATTACAACATTGCAAACACTGTTGTAATGCATTACTTAAGTATTTATAAACCCTGCAGAAAAGCAACAGGTTCCAACAACATCATCTGTAATTAAGAACCAGAAAAATGCTGGTTACATTTATGTGTTCACTGGTTAGACCAATGCTGGGAAAATAGTGATAAGTTTCCTGTGTTTATACAGCTTGCAAAGTATCATGCAAGAACCTCATGGGTTCCTGGAAGAGCAGGTTCAGTTCCCAGCAAGGCTTACTCAGCCTCTGATTTCTCTGGAATAAATCACCTATCTGCAGCACAATAGGAGCAAGGGCCAGGAGCCTTGTTTGGAGGTTCTGAACACAACCGAATGGATCTTATTGTTTTACTTGACTTTGCTCCATCATTTAGTGGCAGAGAGTTCATGAACAGTCTTCTAATACTATTTGTTTATATTGAAGAGCAACAGGAATAGAGTTACTATCAGCTATTGGAGACACTAGAGCAAGTAAGTCAGAAAGCAACATTTGGAGGATTTCCTGACAAACTCCAGAAGAACAACAGTTTCTGGTTACTTCTCTGGTTTCTAAAGTGGATGCACTTCCAGGCAGAAATAGCAGAGCTCTGGGTCTGGAATTCCTGTTTACATCTGTCTACCAAAGATGAGCCAAAAGTTTAGGTTCAGCATTAAATATCTCTGAGGAAGAACAGAGCTGATATTCTGGGATGAACTTTATCTCTGCTCTGAATTACTGGAATTTCTGGCACTCTCCAAAGAGGGTTCACACTAGAAACATTTGTGGTGCTCTGGGAGTTTTATACTGCCTTGTGAACAAGAACTGAGGAATGCTCAATAAGAAATAAGATGAAGCTTGTGGGTCAGACACATGAAGAGCTACCTCCATTTATTTAATCAGGCCTGAATCAAGATGAGGAATGAAAACCCACTGGCAACTTACATATTACTAAAAAGGGGAAGACTTGGAAGGTATTTGGACAGCCCATGTATTCCTAGCAGACAAGTTAAAGGGGATACTGAAGGGATGTGCCTGATGGCTGAAGTAGTAATGCTTCCAGAATTTCTTTAATTACTTGTCATTACCTCTGTTTCAGGAGCTCCCAGCTTCCCCCTCTCTGCCCTTAGAGATACTTTTGTGAGAACTGGTCTACTCAGTTATTAATGAGCTGAACTAGCATGAACAGTGTAGCTGATTAGTTTTCTCTTTCTTGAGAGGCTGCATCGTCTAGGACGAGAGATACCAAGCAGCTGTGGAGGGCACCTGGGAGCAGCCTGGAAGGCAGAGTTGCTGATTCTCATCAGGTGCCCAGCAAGACCAGCTACATCTTCATCAGAAAAGGTGGAAGAAAAGAGAGTTAAAAGTTCCAAGCAAATTCCTTAGCCTTCCAGTGATCAGAGGCACACCATGCAAGATGTTATGCAAGTGATCTCAGAGCACTTGAGGGAACTTGTCCTGTGGCAGAAAGAAAAGGTAAAATCTGGATGATCACCAGCTCTGGAATTGAGAAGTGAGACATAAGGCTGAAAGATCTCGAGGAAATGAGACAGCCTGTATTTTCTGTAAAGAGGTATTATGAAAACATGAAGAATGTATTTCTGAACAAGTTTCTGAACTGTAAACAGTTTTGGCAAAGAGGGGAGAGAAAGGATGGGAAATCGTGTGGAAGGGTGGCTTCCATATTGACTGGGGGTGATAAAAGTCTAAATAGGGGATGGATGAAAAAAAATGGAGAAAGATCTTCCTCAGCAGAAGCAACCTCCCAATGTAGCAGCAGCAGCAGCTGAAAATGCAGAAACATCATCTCTTCCTAATGAAGGCAAGAACACATCTGCAGAGATTGTCAAAATTCATAGCCAAATCCTTGTTAAATTCTTCTGTTAAAACACAGAAAAACTTTTCTTGATTTCTCTGTGTTTAAAAGACATAGTGGGCTCAGTCTGGATACTATGAAATCACATTGAAATCAGTTGTGTGCATTTCATTACTCCTGATAACTGAGATACTTCAGTCATGTAGCTCATTTCTAAAGAGCTGATCAGCCTCTCCCAGCAATATTTATTTCTTAAAAAAAAAAAAAAAAAAAAAAAAAAAGTGAAAAGACACTTGAGAGACAGGCATTTTTTTCACAATTCAGCACTGTTCTTCACAAACTTATGTGAATACACACATGTGTCCACAGCATTTATCCTAAGCTGGAAAATATACTTTTTTTCTGTGAAAAATGTCAAGCAGCCTTGCCAATGACATCAGTTCCTGTCTGTATTAAAGGAATATTCTGGTTATCCAGGGAGACAAAACCAAACAGCTCTCACCAATGTTGACTGTGGAAAAAAAATTCCATTTCTCATCACTCTTCTCTGGCAACTTTTTATTCTTATGTGGACTACAATTGTCATCAAAGCAACTTGTCTGTGTTGATAATAATGATAATACTAACAATGAGCTAGGACTTAAAGTATTTGATTATGACTCAGAAAAATAAATTTAATTCCTGATTCCCACAGCAAATTTCCACACTGTGAGACAAATCATTCATTCAGCAGGTTTTTGAAGGCAGAGAGTAGTGCTGTAAGACTGAATAGGTACTAACAGAGAGGAGCTCTAATGCAATTACTTAGAGCATCTTTGCTTCCTCCTTTAGTCTGTCACCTGTGTTTCTAAAAACTATTTATCTAGTTCATTAAATGCCCCCAAAAGGGGCTAATTTGAGTAGTAAGTGGCAGAACACCTATACATCCCTTTCTTCCTTTCACAGATCTGTGCTACAAATAAGGATAACATAGCCTGCACTGAATGGTCTAGGAGGAAAAAAAAGGAAAAAAAAATAATAATTAAAAAAAAAAAAGAATACAGAACAGGAACCTGTGTGAAAAGGACAATAACAGGATAGTAGCTAGCAGACACAAGCTGTGCTGTGGGAAACACTAAGTAGCAACCACATATTTTTTAAAAAGAACAAAACAACAAAACTGTCTTTTCCCATTAACAAATTAATAAACAAACAAAACACACAAAAAGAAGAGTACACAATTTTATTACATATTTACAAGACGAGAAGCACAAGCAAACCCTACAGCATTTTTATAATACTCAGAGGCAAGCTGACAATATTTAGCACAAATATTGCTCAGCTGTGTGAAGATTTAAGACAGAAAATGAAAGAAGAGCACAACCATTTCTGGATGCAGCACTGCTTACACCAGCAGCTCTGAGGAGCAGAAGCAAACATCTTGACAGTAGCAGCAACAAGAAGAAGGGGACAGACATCCACACAACAGAGGCAGCAGCAAAGGGGAACTCAGAGTCAAATGCTTTCATGAGCATTTACTGATGACCTATATGGATAAAAAACAAAGTAAGTTTTCTCTACCACAGAATTTCAATCAATTTCAATGAAACAGTGAATACAGAATATAAAATATATGCTTTCCTTCATCTATTTTGAAGTGTGGGGCCTGTAAAGGACTTGTATCACCTGAAATAGAGCAAGCAGGAATTGTTGCTCAGTTTCCTTCCCTCTCACTGCAGGTACACTCCCACACTGAGACAACTCATCACAGAGATGGTGAGCTTCCAGTATGCTGAGTGATGCTGTGCTCCCACTCATTTAGTAACATCTAACCAAAACATTTCCTGCCACCTTTCGCTGGGGTAATTGGTTGCTGTCCTGCTGGATGATGAACCATCCTTTGTTATAATTCATCTGCATTCCTTCCAGTTTAGGCTATGGCAAGGAAACATGTTTATGCTTTGAATTCATGATCCTGTGGGAAGTTTTGTGCAGTCAAAGCTGTTCCTTTACTGCAGGACATGGAGCTAACCACATCCTGTGATCACAGTACTCTTGATTTTATTCTTCTGCACCATTGCCTTATAGAAAATTAACCCCTGTTAAAGGCCTTGAGATTTCTTCTCAAGATCCTTAGTTGTTCAGCATATCTGAGGGACAAAGGAAAACACTGACAGCAGCTTCTTGTAGTGCCTTCATAGACACAATAGCATTTTCTGCCATAAGAATCGAACTCAGTGGTCCTGGCAACAGTCCTTAAGGATCTGGCTATCTGTGTTAAAAGACTAATTCCCACAGGAGCTGAAGACATGGCCCCCACCATTTAGTGCCCTGGACTTTCCTCCTCTGGTGGAATTTACAAGAACCATGAACTCTAAACCAAAACCAAGGCAAAGTCTTCAAAGTACTACTCACAACTCTACATGGCACACAGTGGTGCTCAGAGGCAGAGAGAACAAAACTAGACATCAGAGAAGTTAGCTACACATCTTTACATTCAGTTAAAAAACAAGGCACTACAGTGGATGTGGGATGGGAGAGAAGGCAAGGCCAGCAAAGTGGCACACTGACAGCTGAAACTTTTGGGTTTAAGGTTTTCCTATTTTCTGCCATGGTTTCACACTGGAATCAACAGTTTGATTCTCAAAAGAAGATGAATCTCTGCTCCTCACAATGCATTGTAACTCTGATGACCAAAGATAAGGTCAGTTCCTTGCCCAGCTCCCAGAGGCTCTGCTACTAGAGAGTATTATGTAGTGCAGATTGCACTATCCCAGTGTGCTTCAATCTGCCTGCCTTCAAGGCAAGGGGAATTTGCAGAAATATTCTAGAAACTGGATATTCTTATCACAGGGCTGATATAGTCATGCTCTGCATATTTAACCTCTTGCTGATACCAGCTGAGTAATGCCCCTCCCAGCCCCAGCAGAATTTACCCCAAAGAATTTCATGACCTGAAATAAAACATAAAATTTCACAACTGTCTTGAAAGCAGGATGACTTTTCTTCTAACAGAAACTTTTTTACTAACAAAAACAAATAATAAAACTAAATCACCAACATATTTCAAACTAAGTGCAAACTGTAAGAAAACAAAATGAAAAAAATCCAATCCTCACATTGTGCTTTGAGTTTTAATGTCACGGTGGCCTTTGTGTTCTGCATTTTGTTCAGCACCACACACCTGAAATTTGCCTGCAGATCCTCCTTTTTTATTTCCGTAATATGCAGTGTGGTCTCTATGTAATAGTCATGGTCAGGTCCTTCAAAACTAAAGAGAGAGAAAGAGTTGGTACCATTGACTTTAATGGTGAGGCACAGTTTGCACAGAAGTTGTTATATATACTTACAAATGAGTTTTTTCATGAAACCTTGAATTACCCAATTGTTTCACTGGGATGTTGTCCACATCCCATGTGACAACAGCCAGTGGATGTTTCCTAATCCCCAGCAGGGCCCGACATTTCAGAGAAAAAGCAGCATCTAATCAAGATACAAAGATATGTAAACATTCCTTGGTGAAAAAGAAGTATGATTTTATTTTCATCCTACCATCTTTTTCTACAAATCTTCATACCATCTGTGATTTTTTTCTTTACAATTTCAACACAGATTTTGAAAATACAGCTGAAAAAAATTATTTCTAGATAAGACTTGAAAAGAAATAGTAAAATGAGGTTTTTAACAGATGACCTAATGCAACAGAAAGGATACAAAAGATATTAGCTAGGCTTTTAATGATGAAAGTAATGTAGACTTTACTTGTGATGCTTAAGCCATGTGATCAAAGTGAGAAACATGGAAAGTAAATGCTGGTTTACACATAAATATACATGGCAATAACATTATTAAATTTTAGTATATATTATTTTGCAAAGTCTTGTGTGCAGAGGTTTAGATTTTATTCAAGCTAGATAAAAGTAAAGTAAACCAGATCAAGAAAGACTAAAACAGGAAATAACTTACTAAATATCTGCCATTAGGAAATATTTATTCCTGAGTAAGAGGCACCATTGCACTGGAAGAAGGTTTAATTAAAACACTTTAAGCTAGTTCCATGTAATTTTCATTTAAGCAGCGATTAGGTAAGATTTACAAATATTATGACTTTGGTATGAGGGAGCATGTAAAATCCCTTCATTCTTACAAACAGCAGACACTAGAACCAGTACAGCAAATAGTTTTTAAATGTCAAGTGAATTTGCTCCAACTCCAGCAGCGCCAGGTTATTTATTATCCCAGAATAGTTGTTAGAGCCCATGGAATTCTAGAGACTGACCATCTCATTGGAAAAAGGTGGTCCTGGAGCACAGACCATCTAATTCTGAGTGACAAAGCAACTGGGGGAAAGAGGAAAAAAGAAGAGGAATTCAAGTCAACATGGCAAGTCCCTGATGTATGTGCACCTCAGACAGGGCCCTGGGTTTCTGCAGTACCAGAGCAATCTTGCTGTAGGACAGAAGCAATGGAGCAGTAACTGCGATCCCTTCTCCCAGTGGCCCAGATTCACTTTACGTGCCCTGGGCATCCTGGGCTACCTGCTTCTGTTTCAGTCAAGCTCAGTCACTTTCTGGAGAGGTCCACCTTTCACCAGAGACTGTATAAAAACCTCAGATGGCTCTCGCCACACAGACACCTCTCTCAGATGCTGCAAGTCACACAGGGTGAATCTGAACCCTGACACCTACAGCCCTATATAAAAGAGAACCAGGGAGTCCACAACACTGTGGATTCTCCTACCTGCTCTTTCTAAGCTCATTCCTTGGACTCCCAAGTCCTTTCAGCCCTCCCAGTAGGTCCAAACCAAACAAGTCTGCTCAACATGGACTGAAGCCAGGCAGTGCTCCTCAGCCTCAGGGCCACCAACCAGTCCCTTGCTCTCCCCCTTCCATCAACAGAGGCACAGCTCCTGTGTTCATGGAGGAACTGCAAGTAACCAGCAGTATCTCTATTGTCCTTGTCTCTGAGATGTATCTAAGCCTGTCCTTGTCTCTTAGATGTATCATCAAGCATTTTCAAGGGATTTAGCTAAAGCCCTCTCTGAAGTGGATGGAAGCTGTCACTCCTTCAGCTAAAATGTAATTATGGACTGTGTGAGTAATCCCAGCCTGTTCCAGTAAGGGTAGAATAGGTTACTTAAATTCCCTTAAATTGCTGCTTAATACTAAATAACCCATCAGTTACACTGAACTTCACATCACTGCCTGGGGTGAATTAAATCTGGTAAACATTACGATAGAAAACCGTAACAAAAAATCCCAGCATTAAATCTTCTTGAAGATCCCTATGTTCACTAAGCCACCACAAAACATTAATTTAAAAACAATTTGATGCACTTACCAAGCTCCACTTCTATTACATCATTATTCTTTGGAAATATAATCTGAGGAGGGAGAGGTGAGTGTGTTGCTTTAGAAATTAAGGAGAGAAACAAAGTACATTTTAGAAAGTTGTGAAAATGCATTTTGTAAGATAATTATATGATCTGCACTGTTAATATTTTAAGATCCTAAGGCAGAATTGCAAAGCAACACTACTACAGTGTTTCACATGTCTGTTGAGAATATCTGGTTTTATTCCTGTAACCAAGTATTTCTGAAGAGTCTGCATATGTTAAAAGTTTAAATATTTTCTCCCACTTTATTTAACCTTTATCTTTGTACATAAAGAGCAAGGAAAATTTCACTTGCACAAGTCCTGTTTTAGCTCAGAGTGTGAAAAAAACAAATGCAGTTATAGGCTTGTATGTCTTTTCAGTTGTTTGTTTTGTTTTTAAAAAGAGATTCCTTCTGACATTTGATAAATTACTCATATACATGATATGAAATAGCTAATATGTACTTTTATGCAGCATCTGCACTGGGGACCCTCTAGCCCACAGCTGCCTGCCCATGTTCCCCTCTGCTTCCCCATCTCCATAGACTGACAGCTGAGCACACTAAGTTCCCAAGACCCTCTTGCCTTTGCACTTCTGATGCACCCAACTGCTTCCCATTACACCAGCCTGCCAGGACATTGAGCATCCCTTATCATTTCCTATATATACTGCTTTTTTTTTGACATATTTATTTTCTGTCCCCAGCAATAATTGTCATGGACAGGTCCAGACTACATCCAACCTCTTGACTTGAATGAGGCATTCAGATCTTTCTATTTTTTTTTCCCCTTGATGCATTTTTTCATCTATTCTTGTCCTTTATACCGTCTCATATTTTCCACTCCAAACGCATTTCTTGGTAACCTTTCCCTCATTAAGTTTTTCCCCTCTCAAGGCACTTTTGCAAAATTCATATCTATACTTCCCTTAAAAAAAGTCTGCATTTAATCCTCTGCTTACCAGGCTGCCAGAAAAGCAATTCTTTTCACCCATTCTAACTGTTTCTAATTTTTATTAGTTGGATATGGTAAAAAAGAAGTCAGTAAAAAAATAAATTCCTAGCTAGCTGAGTATGCTGTTCTTAGCTGACAGCATTCCTAGAGAGAGGAAGGTCCTCTGGGTCAGTGTGGATCTGCAAAGCAGCTGTAATGTACATCAAAAACCAATATTATCAAAATGTAGCAGCTCCACTCATCAGCATAATAATTTTAAGGGCTGATAAAAATTCAAGTACTTTGAATTTTCTAAAAACTGGAGCAGACATGACATACCCAGCTCAGATTTCCCATGTCATGTTGCAATGGCTGCTTTCTGCAATGATTTCAAAAGAAAGTCAGATCAACTTCAAAAAATAATCTACCTGGACGTAACAAAAGCTTTTGAAAATTTAGATACCTCTGTGTGAAATAAAACCCAGCAATTTTATTACAATGCAAACACAGAAGCATTCCTGATCAGCAAGAGAAGTTTTGATAAAAGTTCATTCAAACAAAAAATATTAGGCAGAGAAGTGCCATGTAGACCAACAGGGTATATTACATGGCTAGAAGGGGAGGAAAGGCATGACACCTCATAAGCTACTGTACTAGGTTTAAGCTTAAACCTATCTTCTGTACAGCTCAGTATAATCAGAACTGCACATCTGAAATGTGAACACAGCAGCAAATACTGGAATCAAGGCTCTTATGTTCCAAATCTGCACTCTCTTCACAAGCTGGTTGCCTCCTCACAACAAAAAAGGTCTGAAATCAGGCTGCTAATAAACATTATCTATTTCTGGAAATAAATAAATAAATTGAACAACCAAACCAAAACCCAAGCTCTTCCACCTCAACCTCCCTCCAAATAAAGTCTTTCTGACTATTTTGCTACTGATCTGATTGCAGAATTGAAAACACATTTTTAAGTTTTGCAAGTTGATGTAATCTGGAGCTGCTCATTGCTGTGTCTCTTCCTTTGGCCACCATTCAAGGTGACCACCATCTATACAAAGCCTTCCTAAGGAGATTGCATGCTAAAGACACCCTAAAGCCCAAAAATCTCTGCAGTGTTGGCTGCATTCAAAGTAACAAAGACAAGGTAATAACGGAGCTCCACTGTTTTTTCTGTTTCTCACTCTCTATAGATGCATACATATATATCTCACTCATTTTGTCTCATCAAAGACAAATCAAAAAGCTTTTTCAGCCCTACTATTAAATAAATACTAGAAAATCAAGGCAGACCAGAAGTTATTGAGTTGCAGCCCTTCAACACATCAGTAATCCAATGATGACCAGGTGATTCTCACTAGATCATCTCATTGAGGAGACCCTGCATTTCAGAAATACATGCTGCCAGACAGCTCTACCAGCCTCTGTATGTAACCAGAGTCATCAGAGAAGTTAAATGTGACCAGGTCTGAATTTACCCTCACTTTGCTTCATTTGGATCCCCATCCACAAAACTCGCCTAAAAAGCTGATCTTAAGTTTTATTAGGATGATAAAACAAACCAGCAGAAACTCTTTTTTTCTCTTTAATGAACAACAGGAGCCTATTTTGTTTTAAGATATTAGTCTTTTTTATCTTAGCAAGCTACAAAACAACTCTTACCCTTAGTTATGAAAATCCTTGTTGCTGATACATTAAACACATTTCCTTTGTGAGTGTAGATAAACTGACAAGTATAATAACCATCATCCTCCTTTCTTGGTTTATAAATAAAAATATATTTTTCTCCCTTGAAGAATCTTTCTCCCTGAAGGGGTTTGCAGTCCTGGAAAATAAAACTTTATTTGGCTGCAAATAGCTTACGTTAAGTTGATCTGCAACTGGTACAACCAGGGTTTTATTTACCTTATACCACTGGATGATAGTAGCATTCTTGTAATTGTCAATTGTAGGACAAACTATTTTTCCTCTTCCAGTGTCATTTGGGTAGCGAATCTGACTTGGGAAACACACTCCTTGCTTGTATGGATGAATCTGCACACTCATGTTGAATGACTTTGTGCGATTATTTGAACTTTTAAAATGGAATAAAAGTATATCAATGTTAGTATTTTTATATGGAATACACTAAATATTTGTAACAAGTGTGATTTTTGGTTTTCATAAACCAAATGTAGTTCATTCACAAGACTGATTTTTAACAACCAGTCATAAAAATAGCAATTGCAGAATGAAAATTTACTTGAATTGGTGTACATGATTGAAAAAATGGCATAATTTCCACAGATGATCATTTAGGCTGTATCATTAAAACATGTTTTTTTCCCCAGTCTTTTAATGCCTTTCACTTTTCAGTGTTGCACTTACAAATGTGTAACACAAGTGTAGTTTCCAGAATCCTCTCTAGAAGTTGGCAGAAACCAAAGAAATCGGTTTGAGGAAAATATTCGTGATCCCTTTTCTTCTGCAGGAATTATTTTGTTAGTATCCGTGTAATACCAGGTGACTTGCACAGATGAACTCCATTTGGGACATTTTATAACAAAAGCCTCGCCTTCCATTCCATCAACTGCAGATGAGCCATAGATGAAAAAAAAAAAAAAATCTGATTAATTAAACCTTAGTCCCACTGAGACAGAGGAGAACTTGGCATCCCTGAACAAGTAATCCAGACATGTATCTCTAACTACCTGACCTGAGTTTTCAGAGATTATGTATAGCAAAGTTCCTCTCGCTGGATTTTTTTCAAGGCAAAATTTGTTTACATTGAGCCATGGAGGGTTTTTTGTTTTGTTTTGTTTTGTTTTTCAAAAATAGTAATTAATGTGTGAGACAGAGGAAAAAACAAAAAAACCCAAAAAAACCCCAACAAACCAAAACATCCCCAGATTCACACCACAGATACACTAAAAAGTACGAGGTTTTAATTGAAAATAGTGATTTCTTGAAATGAACTTCTTACTCAAATTTTTGCTTTAAACCTTGGTTTTATTCAAAACAGGAATTTAAACAAAAACCACTGGCTTTAATACCATTCTATGAAATTAACTTTCCATACTTCAGTATAATTGATATTTATTTATACAACAGAAAAGAGCATATGCACATGCCCTGTTTGCTGTAATTTAAGCATACTTTTGGAGGCTTCGCCCAGCTGGCACCCGGAACACCAGCTACTCTGAAATTCTTTCAAAAAGATCCTTTTGTTTCTTGCATGCAGAGATGCCCTAAAGCAGAGGTAGAACCTAGAGTTCATGTCACAGGAATGGACTCATTTGGTGCATTTTAAAATACATGAAAACACATGAAGCTAGCTTTTAAGCTGTGATTCGTGGCTTGAGGAATACTGGCTAACTTTAGGTTTTCAAAAATTACTAAATTGGGAACAGCCTAGACATTTTTACAGAACAAAGCTCATCGGAAAATATTTCTAAATGTGACTTACATGTTTCAGATGTCATGGAAACTGAGAGGAAGGCAGATAAGAAGATCAAATGCACATACCCCATCGTATATCTAAAGCAAAAAAGAAAAAATATTGATAACTCAGAATATATTCTCACTGCATCAGTTATGCTCTTGCCATGCTACTGATGTACATCTACTAACAGATAACAGTATCATGCAGTGATAAATTGCATCCCGTGTGTTGCTCCACACAGAGTGTGTGTAGCAGTATTTTTGCAGCTTTGAGATGATGCTTTGTTCTATAACCAATGCAATAGGTGATGTTCCAACAAATCCATTGTTACCACTTAGTTTAATGGGGTGGGGAATTACTCTGCCATGGTGGTCTTGAGGAAGAAGCAGCCCACTCTTGCTTGAGTGCTTTTTTTTTTTTTTTTGAGGAAGATAAATGTAAGTTAGAATTCTCTTCAGCCAAGTGCAGAAAAATTATACCTTGATTTAGAAAAGCATAGATTGGAGATTTGAAATTATAGACTCTGTTCTTAATTAAGTTTACATTTAATCAGCTGCTTAGGTGCAAAAGACATTTTGGGTTTCTATGGAAGCAGAGGCATTCTCTAGATAAGTGTTTAGCAGTGATAACAAACCCAGATGAGTACTAGCAGCAATGCTAACCTGAAGGAGAACTAAAGAATGTACTGAAAAGGTAGGTGAACCTGTATTACACTTGCCTCACTGATGTTTTCATTTGTGTCTGATTTGTATGGCCCTGATAGTGTGGCTCAGGCACTCTCCAACAAACCCCTTTATTATAGAAACTGGCTTTTTGTCCATGGACATTAAGTTGACCTAACCTAGGAATATCTCAGGAGACAGTAGACATGCAATCCAGCTATACAATGCACCTGTAAGCATTCTACTTACCATTAATAAGCCCTTCACTTGAGTACTGTCCTTCCCTGCAGATCACAGAGCAGTGGGTTCTACTACTGCATATGAGGAAAAAGTAAAAAATAGGCAAGATATGTAGAGGCAGGGTAAATATTGTCACCACACTTGCTTAAAGGAATTTTGATTTCAGTGCCAAAGATTTCCAGACTAAACAAATACTGACAGACCTTATCAAGACCTACAATTTTGCCAAGTCTGAAATTCAGAACAAATCTGATTTTGAAAGCTCAGAAATATCATTGGCTTTGTATTGATATGGAAAGTTTCTCTTTCTAGGTTTAATAACATCCAGAGACTTAAACTCATAAACATATTAACATAATTTAGTTCTGGAAGATAAAATAATGAGGGTTTTAGTATCTGTATTTTTCAGGGATACTCACAAGTCACAGAAAATATGAGGTTTAAATCCAAAAAGCAGCAACCAAGCATTAATGTGATGACAAAGCTGGTGCCATGTATTTTACAGGAAGCAAGTGACCATCCAAGAACTCCTAAAACAATGTGCATGGGGAGCTATTCACTTTCATTAGAGCTGCAGAAAAGTACCTCATACAAGCACATGCAATGTATTGAATTATATAATTTTAAGGAAATCTTAGCCCAGGTTAATAATTTTTATAAGGTACTATTCATCACAACAAACATCAGCAGGTTTGCCCTGGAAGGAATGAATGAGGTGGCCTAAAAGGGGATTCAGGACTGACCTGCAACAGGGTAGTCTCTCAGGAACAAAATACAGAGAGTGAAACAGCATACAACATTCACAGCATCAACATATCAAAGTTTGTCTTTGCTCACCCTTTAGAGCAGGAGGCTTATTCATAGAGTTTATTTCTGATACTATCACGGAGACAACCAGATTGGCAGGTGGGAAATTTATAGAGGCCTGAATCCAAACCAGGATGGAAACAAATTTTTATTGGCCAACAACTCTGTTGCCTTCATTCATCAGCTAAGATCTGCTTTGATCACATATGGAAAATGATATGGGGACTCGTGGCTCCAGTTCTCCTGAGAAAAACAAGCGTTCAAATGTCCTACATGTATTTGGAATCCAGTTCACTCTTCATCTTATACAAGCAACTTCTAATAGATAGATGGTGTCTCAATCTACCAAACTGTGCATCAGGAGCAAGTGATGAAAGCTTCTTTGTCATATTGTGGTGAGCACCTCATCTCTGTTATCCAGGAGATAGCTCCCTGTTTCACTTCCATCTCTGGGTAAAACGCAGACACTTCCATCTAGCTCTAATCTTTCTGAGAACTTATTTGCCTTGACATGGTTTGACTGAGCTTTGTCACGATATAGGTCTGCTCCAAAACACCACGTCATTCTCTGCACTGATTTCCACTCTAGTTGGCTATCTTTCACTACTTCTTACTGTACCTAATCTTACTGGTTAAAATCAGCTTTGGTTAGCCTTTGTCACACTTTTTTTTTCTCACAGAAGTGACTTTTTTTCATTTTCAGCTCACAAAAGTCATTATTGATCATTCCCAGTAATTGCCCACTCCATATTCTTGTGATTTGGCCTCTGAGCATTGTCTTATACAGAAGACACCTTTTATTCCTAAAAGGCCCTTCTGTCCAGTCAGTCTGCCAGTTTTGTGAGCAGACTTTAAGCTATTTGTACCCACATACATTTTAAGCTACTCATTTATTCCAAAGAAGGACTGACTGATATGTCTGGGATTGCAGCATGGAATTTACATAGTCAGATGTAGCTATGAAGCAAGGGAAGGTGAATCTCTCCAAAGGGGTTTTTTCCAGCATTTCAGAGCACCAGATGCTGAATGCCTACAGCATGCAAAATACATGCATGTATATAAATATTTAAAAAAAAAAAAAATTGATATTCTAGCTGCAGTGGGGCTAGTTCACACAATTGAGATTGGATACAGCTATATCAACTTAGTCTCCGCAGTGAAGTCTCTAAACAGACCCTAAGGATCAGCTAAGTGAAAAACTCTAAGCTAAATAATGAATAAACTTTAATATCATTATAGTATTTGACTAATTAAATACACATGAAAAACATTCAGTTTATTTCTTCTTTGCTGGGAGCCTTTTCCCCCAAGTGTTTTGTTCGGTTCCACAAGTTAATTTGCTATACTAACTGTCCTACTGCGTTTTAGAGCTATTTTATTCAAGCAAGCTGATATTTCAGCAAGATGATAAAAAGTAAAATAATTGACTTTTGATTTTTAAAAGAAAATTAGTCTTTTAGACTAGGTTTTGAGGTTGAAATGAGGTTCTTTCTAATTTGATATTTTCTTTGTATGGGTCTATTTTGTACGTGGCCACAAGCAATACTACTACTGGAAATAAAGGTGTATCCCTTCTTGCCAGTGTTAAAGCAGCCATAGAAATGGAGGGCTGGTGATTAAGAACTTGCAAGGAGCTGAGCTTTCTCTATTTCTGACATACAGCTGTGTCCAGGAATTGAGACAGCCACTTACCAATGATTCAGGAGGAAGAAACTTGTATTTGCCTACCATCATACTTTCCAGGTACTGTATTTAGCCTTTTGTTTCTTGAAAAAAGTATGTCTTTGGGAGACCTTACACATACTGGGCTACCAGCCTGCATCAAACAATGCAAAATAGTTGTGCTGAAAGGAGAGAGTGTCCCTGCCTAACTTGGGTGCTTGCTTTATTGATTTTCCCCCCATTTTCACACTGCTACGTCTTGACAACAGTTTAAGCAGAGTTTGGGGTTTGTGTGTGGACATGGAACATATGTGGCTCTAGTTAAAGAGGAATGCTCCCTGAAAATAAAAAGAACTCAGGCAATTAAAAGAAAAATGTGATTCTGTTTTCATTTTCCAAGGTCAACAGCAAATTACCTCAGTAAAAACTGAGGCAGAGGTTGCAGTGCCAGACAGAAAATAGAAAGACTGAGTCACTAGAGCCTTACAGCTTGTGGCATTACTCTGAACACAGCAAAATGAAAGCATCCACATATCCATGATACATAGGTCAAATTAAAAGGGGACTGAGACACCTCATGTCCCACAGACAAAAGGAAGAAATTCCTGTAGCTTGAAGCACTGAGAAAAGCCCTAATTACTGGGAATAGTTCTGAGGGCTTTTTTCTGCTTTTGCTGATTTGTTTACAACTTACAGGTTTTTTACACTTGTCTAAAGTAAAACTTTGATAATGGATTTTTGGGTCTTCAGGATAATATAAATGGCTATTGCTAATACTCAGGGGAAAAAAAGATAAGGAGACATTTTCCATAAGTCTCTTCTTATAGCTCACAATAACTGTGTATTATGAGCTCTGTGAAGGAAAACTTCAGTATGATGCTGAAAAAGCATGAGATCCAAACACAGAGATTTGGGATAACTACCTGAGTACATCAAAACTGAGCCCCACACTGATCCAGTATCAAAGGAAGATGAAAAAAATTAAAATCCCCTACTCATTTTGCAGAAGCAGCAGTCTATAGGGCTTAACTGTGCTAGTAACTTATTGGTGATTTTTTTTCCAAAATTGTATTTGGTAACAAGCTCTTTATATTACTGTTTATGTAAGTGAACAAACATAAAAAAACATATTTTGCATACAAACAAAAATTGGAAATGTTATTGCAATTTCTGTTTTAAGAAGTCTAACAGAATTTACAATGTAAACGTACCATGAAATAGCAGTTGTGTGACAACTTTCTACCAAGACATTGAATTCTTTCATTCATTTCCCTTTTTAAAGGTGTTTTACATCCTTTTATCAATCCAGAAAACCTATTCTGACTGAAAATGGGCTATTGAAACAAGAGTAAGACTGAACTTACTCCAAAACTCACAATAATTAACACCTACACTTGTTACAATTGTAAGTGTAAAATTTAGGAAATTCAATATTAGGGTATGGAAATGCTGGGACTGATATAGACATTCTTACAAAACATTTTGGAGCAAGAAAGTACAGAAGTATACTAAAATATGGAAAATCCACACAGTAAATATGTTCTGTGTCTTTTAATAATTAGTAAAAATATCTGCCAGAAAATTGAGGGTATATCCATTTCATAATACATTATAAGGTAAATCTTTATACTGGTCCCAAAATTGTCTACTATATAAGCATACCCCTTATTTTAAGCTAGTATTTTTTCCTGAGATAAAGAAGTACATAAGTGAACAGAAATAAAATTTCTTATAAAATACTTCAGTTATTTTTTGTTAAGTGATAATATAAAAATTCTACTTACCACCTATAAAATTCAGAAAGCAGAAAAGTGGCTTGCTCTCTGTGGTGGGATCCTTCCCACTGATTTCTCTGCTGTAGCTTGTACGAGATGTTACTGGGAACTGGACTGTGCAATTGGTATCTGTAGGAGCAAGATATAGGGCTTCATTTGGAGAGACCTCCCACTAAACAAAACAAAATAGGCCAGTTACTGTAGTAACCTCAAGTTCAAGTTCCTATCAGAGTTGACATCTCAGCGTTCCAGTTAAACAGATACCTTTTACTGACACTGTAGATTTTCCATTAATCACAGATTATTCCATTTTAGCATGATTACACTGCAATAAATCTGCAAGCTGGTTATTAGCTTTCTCACGTGCCCGGGAAGAATGAAAAAAAGGGACTCAGCCTGCAGAGGGTGCTTTGAAAAAGATTTTGCTTGAAAATAAGGCACAGCTTTTCCTTGTCTCATCAGGCAGCAGCTCCCTGACAATAACTCTAAAAATCACTGGAGCACCAGGAATTGTTAATTGTTAAGAAACAATTTCTCTGCACCAGCAGCTAAATTAAATCTCTGGGACCAATAAGACTGGAGGAGAAGTTCCAGAGGAAACACAGATACAGCTCCAGGAGAGCAAGAGGGAGTGGGAGAAGGTTGTCCAGTGGTGGACATGACACAGTGTGCAGTGACCCACAAGAGCAGGTATTCACAAGGCCATAAGGGCCAACAAATGTCTGAAAGACATTTTTAGGGAGAGCTATTCAAGACTGCTGAGCAGTCTTGCAAGCATCAGCACTAAACCTGACCAAAGGTCCCAAGCTATCTCCTTCCTGTGCAGCAGCCAGACCAGAGGGGACATTTCAGTACTAAATCAGCCAAATTCCACGGTATAAATCATCTTTTTACAACTCAGCAGAATGACTCCTAAAGACATTTTGAAAATCATTGTTTTTCTAACAAAACAATAAGTTTTTATGTTAATGTCATTCACACCCTTATTTTTCCCTGGTAGAGTTATGAATACCATTTATCACTTCCAGTGTTCCTGGGACTCTGCTGTCAGCATGTAGCAATCTCACACCAATACACAAAGATGCAGCAATTATATGCCAGTATGCAAAAATCTTTCTGATGTCACACCCAGGTTTCTGACAGTTCTTGGCATAGCATTTTCCTTAAAGTGGTCTGGGGGTAGCACTTCCTGTATGACAAAGAAAATGCAAAAGACCTAAAAAATTCAAAATACCCACAGCAATGGAATCACAGATCACAGAGTCACAGCATGTTTAGTTTGGAAGAGACCTCCAAGATCATCCAGTCCAACCTTTGACCAGCACCATAATCTTAGCTACTAAACCATGTCCTTAAGGACCAGGTCCAAATGCCTCTGAAATGCCTCCAGGGATGGTGACTCCACCACTGCCCTGGGCAGGCCATTCCAATGCCTGAAAACCCTCTCAGTACCTCACAATGCTTTGGTCAACTCTTCAGGGTCAGCTCAGATACCTACCTTGAAAAGGTCAAAAATTTCTCTCTGCTAAGGTTCCTCATTCAGTTTCACTGGAATCAAGGCCCTCCTCATTTTCTGACACTAGAGAATCAGGGGAAAAGTCTAGTAACCATCTGCATTCAGTGGTAGATTCAGTTTCCTCCCACCACAACATGTAAAGTTATTCTAGGGAAAGGTTAAAAATACCCAGGGTAAGCTAATTTCCATCACCTGGATGAACAGATTCATCTATCACAACGTTCACTGAAACTTAGATCAGAGATGCTTATTGTGTTGCTCTGAACCTCAGAAGTGCCCTTCATCCCCTAGTCCATTACCCAGCCCCAGCTTGTTTCCAGACCACAATACAGGAGGGAAACTGAGCTCCTTGCTGAAGCAGAGTTGCCACTTGAGCAAAAGCCATTCTGCAACTTTCATAAGAAACTACAGTCATAAGTGTTGAATGCTTTCTAAATTTTGAGGCAGCTTAAAAAAAATTTCTACTTGATAAATAAAGATGTGCTTATAAAAATATATTTTAAAATTTCTTTGAGGAATTAGATGCATCATGGTCCCTTGGCAACCTGTATATGTAGCACTTCAGCAAGCAAGAGAATAATCTGTTCTCCAAGCAAACGGGTCAAGAAGTAATGGGGTTAAACCGAAGCAGGGAATACTTAGACAAAACAGGAGGAAAAATATTTTAAAACGACAGGTAGTCCAGCACTAAAGTTTGATGGAAACCTTGCGGGGCTGCCACTAGGTGTCAAACCTAAAAGAAAAATCTGGTACTGGTATCAAGTCGGCAACACAGGTCCTTACAAGCACTGGGAGTCAATGACCCAGGGACTCAGATAGAAAGTGAGAAAGTGGAGATAGGGAAACAACAACTCAACAACATCATTTTGCCCCAAGAAACAGTGATTAGTCTATCAGCTGTCCAATGCCTGAGCCAGGAAATAATTGCTGTGTACATTTTTTTGCACCCTGATTGCAGACTGAAATTGCACACAGTAGAGTCACATGGACAGAAATGACCTGGCAGGGGAGATTTCACTATCTACATTTGTTGAGATCACCCTAGAGAGCACTGCTGGAGTTAGCAAACAGGTGGATGGCAGAGGAAGCCATCGTTGAGTGTGTCCATACTATATGTAGGTCTAATGCTTTTTTTGCTGGATGGGATCCACACTGTTGAGGTGCTTTACTTGCATCTAGCACAGGCATCTCATTCTTTGTCCAAAAGAAAAATTAAACAGATTTTTTAAGGTTTATAATATTATGACGGGTAAGAGTTGTGCATGGTCTTTATCATCAGTCATGCAGTCTTAATGACAACCAAATTCTGATAAAGATGCTCCCCAAATGATGCATCCCCAAGATGCTCTGCTGGTTCCTTTCATTGAGAAGTCTGAGACAGTTGTTCCAAGAAGACACAGGCCTAACCAGAGTGTATTTTGTTTATGCCAAATTCTTGGGGAATGCAGGAGTGTCTTCTGTAAGAAGACACCAGGAGACATCTCCATAGTGGACAGAGCCAGTTCCAGCAAGCTCCAAGCAAGACCCACTACTGGTCAAAGCTAAGCTCATCAGCACCTATGGTACCACCTCTGTGATAACATGCTTCAGAAAGCGTAAATTAGCACAGCACATATGAAATTATGAATTAGCACAGATGAATTAGCACTAGCAGCTACAGAAGAGGAGTGAGAAAATGTGAAACAACCCTGCAAACACCTAGGTCAGTGGAGGACAGGCTCCAGGCACCAGAGCAGAGATTGTCTGGCATTCTCTTGAAGACCATGGTAAGGCAGGCTGTCCCACTGCAGCATGTGGGGGACCATGGTGGAGCAGATATCCACCTACAGCATGTAGTAGTCTCCATGGAGTAGGAGGATGTGCCCTGAAGGAAACTATAGCCCATGAAGAGACCATGCTAGAGCAGGATCCTGGAAGGGACTAAGATCATGGAAAGGAGTCCATACAAGAGCAGGTTTTCCAGCAAGATCTGTGGCCTTTATGGGACCCAGACTGTAGCAGTCTGTTCTGGGACACTGCACCCCATGGAAAGGACCCACATTGGAGCAGTTTGTGAAGAACTGCAGCCCATGGGCAGAGGCTATGTTGGAGAAGTTTGCAAAGGATTGTCTCCCATGGGAGGCACCTCACACTGCTGCAGGGAAAGAGTGTGAGAAGGAAGGAGCAACAGATATAGTGTTATGAACCAACCATAATCCCTATTTCCCTGTCCCCTTGCTCTGCTGTGGAGTAAGGGAGGAAGAAGAGTAGGGAGTGAAGTCGAGCCTGAGAAGAAGGGAAGGGTGCAGGGGGAAGGTGGCTTTAATTTTGTTTTATTTCTCACTATCCAACTCTGTTATTAATTGGCAATAAATCAAATTAATTTCCCCAAGCTGAGACTGATTTGTCCTTGACAGTAACTGGGAAGTGAGCTCCCTGTCCTTATCTTTCATAGCTTTTCATAGTATTTTCTCTCCCTGTTCTGTTGAGAAGAGGGAGTGATGAGGGGCTTGATGGGGGGCTGGCAGCTAGCAAAGGTCAACTGAGATGTCAGGGAACCACACAACAGTAGGTGAGTACGTGTATGTGGCTAGAAAAGGATTAATAGGGATTTAAGTGTTACAAAGCCATCATTTCACCATACTCTTCTTTTTCCTTCATGCCACCAAAGCAGAGCTCTTAAGTCTTTTATTGGATTTTCAGCTCCACTATAGTTGCCAGTTACTGTATTAAAGTTCAGAGTATGCAAAATGGAGTTGAGAGAATCTTGAAGGAAGAAATTGGCTAAAGTATCGAGAAGTATATCCACTCTTTACCTTTGGGTTCCACGGTGAAATATTAATAAAGTTAATAAAAGTTAATAAAAAGACTTATAGGTCAATAAAAAGTTAATATAATATCTTACCAATGATATTATGCTTGTCAGAACAAAGGACCGCATTCAAACAAAAATTTTAGTATCATCACCAAAGCCTTTACATATCTTAAAACCAGATTCCCTTTCTAAAGATCTTCTCAATTTCTCTGCACCATGCCTTGCCCAAAAAGGAAAGCAGCTGTGCCATCATCCCACAGAGACCGAATAAAGCCAGCCAGAACAAAAATAACAGCAGCTGCTCTGAATGTCACCAGGCCACCAGCAAGATCCCTAAGGGAGACAACAAAGCCCACCAGAGAGAGGGCTGATGCGCTACATCTGTTGTTCTTACAGAAAGAAAAATATTCCAGTCTCCAGGATCTTCCATTCCCACAGGTGCTCTTTCGGCAAGAAAACTATGCAAAGTTCATCCACAAAAAGAAAAGCTGCATAAACCCAGCCCTCCTGTGCCCAGATAACTCCAGGGCACAAGGCAAGATGTGCCTAAGTGAAATCTTCCACATTTGAGTTGCTTGGTGCAACACCATAAACTAATTCCAGAAGTCTCTGGATCTTACAGCCAACCCTCCCCTCTGAGTGCAGGAGAAGCTAACCTCCTCCTGTGCAGCAACCCCTCTATTTCTCATTACTGTGGAAACAAAATTATTCAGAACATCTTTGTAATTCCTATCTGACCTCTTCACTGATTTTTTGATACAATTTCTTAGTGGGAAAAAAAAAAAAAAAAGAAAAGGAAAAAAAGAAAGACAAAAGAAAAGAGAAAAAGGGGGGGAAAAGTTTTTTTTTTCACATGATTTCTTAGGAAGAAACTTCTTCAAATACACAGAATTCTGGAAATCATGATTCAGGCACGAAAGACACGGTTCTTATCGTTTACAGCATTAAAATTAATTTGGATTCTCTGGAAAGTGATTGAAGATTATTTTTTCACAAAGGATACTGTTTATATTGACTCCTTACCAGTCTTGTTTGTTCCACAGTCTATATGCATTACTGGAAGTTAATGTCTTACTGATAAAAGAGGGTTTTGACATCCTGACAGCATGCAGGAGCAAAGCTTTAAATATAGAAATCAATTCTATTTCTTTTAATATCACTTTTTAGGAAAATGTCTTATTTTTTCTATAGGTAATGGCCTGGGGTTTTAAACAAACATTTTTTGTGATAATTATCATATTGTATATACTATCAAATCTGGCTGTAACTTGGAATTTGCATTTTCTGAAAGTTTAAAATATTTTGAAAAGTAAAACAAGGCTTCACATGAAAACCAGAACTTCTGAACTTTTCCTCTGAAAAGGAAATGTCAGACAACATGTTTTTTTTTTTCTAGAATAAAAAAAATCAACATTTTTGTTGAGTTTTTTATAGTTGAAGCAGCCAGCTAGCCAGACTCCAAAGAGGCCCCTGATGGAGTTCAGAAATCCTGAGAGCACCTGTGGTGGAAGGGAGAGCTATGAGCATGAAAACCTTCTCTGGCCATGGCTCTCAACAGCTACTTACATAGAAACAAGGACAGATTATATCAGCTACCGGTCTGTTTAATGTGTGTATGTACCCAGTTTGGCCAGCTAGAGTAAATTTTGGGAATGTAGAAAGCTGCCCAGCTCTGTAAGCTGTAGAGATACCAAAAGGTATACGGAGTTCCTTTCAGCACTCATTAATGGACATTTCAGGTTTGTGTCTTTCACCATGAAAATATAAACTCAACACAATATCTCTCCCATCACTAATAAAACTCCTAAGTTTATGGAAAAACCTTCTTCTAGCTCTCCATGTGATTTACTTCAAATATTCTTGGGAGATAAGTTGCTCCAGGAGCCAAGTTTCTTTTCCCATCAAACTAAAATTAACTATTTGTACTCATCCATGGTCACTATGCCTATACCCCCTGCATAACACAATTTTAGTGTATTGATTGCTCACCTTTCTATTGTCCCCTAGTTGAAACTCCTCATTTCTGTAGGATTCTACATTGAAAACAACCTGTATGTACTATAGCCTGTTGCAAATCTAGGCAGGTCTTTACCAGGGCTACTTCATAGATTTGAAAGGTCTTTGTGTAGAATATTTTGGCCTGGCAGCTGCCAATAAGAAGCAACAGTTGCTGGGAAGACACCAATAAAGCCCTATCCCATCTGCTTTCCCTGTAGCATGCAGGCAGTATAACACAGCCATCCCACTACTATGCAGCAATACATCCTTGAAAGGTGGAGTTATTACACATCAGGCAAATATTTTTTTAAGCCATTTATTCTTTAGATTTGGGGTCCATGGATGACTTCTGGGATGCAGCACTCTGAGGCAGTGGTGCACAAGCTCCCCTAGAGGAGTTCCTCCGTGAGGAGGTTAACCCACAGCTAACCAATACCTACACTAGAAATATGGGTTCTCAGCATGAATTAAACCAGAAAAAGAGGTCAGTTCATGCCTGTTTTCTTATCCAGGTATTAAATTAGAAAAGTTTCTCTTTGCCTCATTTCCATGGCCAGAAGCAGAGCTTGCAGTCTTCTAGCAGTTTCTGAGGAGCTCAGTGCCTTCAAGATCTACAGATTTCAAGCCCTCCTGCCTGAATGCTCTCACAAACCATGGACCAAGGAGTCCCTAGACTTTAATTATCTGCAGCTAACAGCCTGAAGAAGCAAGTTTGTCTGAGACCTCCCATATTAGCAGTGAAGAGCACTCTCTGTGCTATATGACATGAGCAGGTCCATCTCTCTGTCCTCCTCTCAGGGCACCACAGCCTCCCATGCTGGAGCCATACCACCCACCTGTGGCTCCCAGACACATCAGCCCAGGACTGAGGCTCTAAAACTGGACCCAAATGTTGGAATATTCCTCCATCCTGTCAAACTAACTGGAATGCAACTGATACACTCTGTCACAGTCAGTTCTGCAGCAGAATTATTGGACAGTGAACAAATTTTAATGGAAAATCCTGTGAGATCAGGTGTCCTCTAGCTTTACTTGGTTTGTTACTGTTAGACACAGACCAACACAAAGCAGTATTCTCAGAGAAATAATGTTAACAACACAGAGAGGCTATCAGCTGGCACTACCTGGGAAGGACATCTTGGATTTTCTCTGAAAACAGTCCATTATTCAACAGCTGCCAAGAGGGCAAAACTTGTGAGGAGTTACTAGGAAAAGAACAGAGAACAAAACAGGAAATGTTATACTGATGCAACATATCTTTATCTCGAGAAGTTGATGCAACTCTGGTCTACAGTGGCAAAAAAAAAGATAAAATAGCATGAGAAGAAAGTTACTAAAAAGAGCAGTAAGGACATCAGAAGTACAGAGGGGTTTTGCTGCAAGGATAAAGCAAATTGACTGGCACATTGCAGCTGAGAAAGGGAAGGACATTCAGCACTATGAAAAAGTTCCCAGGGAATGATTTGTCAGTGCTTCTCATGATAAAAGAAATTTTAAAATGAACAGGCACAGAGTTAAAGCTGAGAACAGCACTCTTTCACCTAAATAAGAACAGAAACTAGTTGCTACATGAAGTAAAAAATAGATGAACAGTTGCATTCAAAAGGCATAACTTGAATTTAAGTGGGAGAGATATATTGATCACCATTTAAGATGCTGCTGGAAAAGCTACTGTAAGGAGAAGATGCCCATCCTATGTGACTGAAATTGGCAGGGCTCATCCTGCCCTTTATCCTCTTGATGGCTTGTACTTCTAGTTAGCAACAAGATAAGGACCTAGGCATAAGGGAGTTTGTGAGAGGAGGGAAGAAAAGAAAAAAAAAAAAAAAAAAAAAAAAAGGTAACTTGATTACTTAATGACGTTGCATGACATTGCACACTGATTGGTAATTCTAAGAGCCAAAAGAGAAATTTCTCCTCCCTGAAACCAGGAATTCTGGCAGAGCTTGGAGATCTGTTCCCATAAGATGTCAAGTTGTGTTTTTTGAAGTCTTGTTACTTTCCTTTCTTTGTTCTTGCTTTGGAGCAGAAAAATCTGCTGGGGAAAGAAAAAAAAAAAAAAAAAAAAAAAAAAAAAAAAAAAAAAAAAAAAAAAGACAGAAAGAGATAAAAACCTCACAGTAACATATTTCCATATATTTCCATTCTTTGTGGGTCAGAAATTTAGAGAAATGCAAATATTTGGAAAAATGTTTCTCTAAAAAGCAGCGAATGTGTCCAGTTCTGGGCTCCTCATTCATGAATGACAGGGAACTTCTTGGAAGAGTCCAGTGCAGAGGCTCCAAGATGATGGAGTGGAACATCTCCCTTATGAGGAAAGGATGAGGGGGCTGGGCCTCTTCAGCTTGGAGAAGAGGAAAATGAGGGATAACCTCATCAATGTTTATCAGTATGTAAGGGGTGAGTACGAGGATGGAGTAAAACTTTTCTCAGGGGTAACTAAAAATAGGACAAGGGGCAATGGTTATAAACTGGAGCACAGGTGATTCTGTATAAATATTAGGAACAATTTTTTCACTGTGAAGGTGACAGAGCACTGGAACAGGCTGCCCAGGGAAGTTATTGAGTCTTCTTCCCTGGAGACATTCAAAGCCCACCTGAACTGGTTCCTACGAACCTCCTATAGGTGAGCCTGTTCTGGGAGAGGGGTTGGACTCAATGATTTTTTGAGGTCCCTTCCAACCCCTGACTTTGTGATTCTATGATTCTATGAAAAGAAATTGATGGATTTTGAGCACTGAGAACAAATGTGAGTTTTTTGCATTTCTAAGCAGAGAAAAAGAATATTTTATGCCAAGAGTTGGTTTCCCATTCCAAGTCCCAGTTTCAGTGATGTCTCGAAGCCCTTTTGGAATCAGACTTTCTGGCACAGTCTCCTATTAACATGAGCATTCAATGTGTTCTTGCAGCTCAGAAAGCCAACCAGGTCCTGGGCTACATCAAAAGAAGCACAGACAGACAGTCAGGGGAGGTGATTCTCCTTCTCTATTCTGCTCTTGTGAGACCCCACCTGGAATACTGTGTCCAGTTCTGGAGTCCCCAGCATAAGGACACAGAGCTCCTGGAATGTGTCCAGAGAAGAATCACTAAAATGATCAGAGGGCTGAAGCAGCTCCCCTATGAAGCCAGGCTGAGGAAATTGGGGTTGTTCAGCCTAGAGAAGAAGAGGCTCTGAGGTGACCTTATAGAAACCTTTGAATATCTGAAGCCTACAAGAAAGCTGGGTTAGGGCTTTTGACATGCGTATGTAGTGAAAGGTCAGGGGGGAATGGTTTAAAACTTGAAGAGGGGAGATTTAAGTTAGACATTAGCAAGAAATTCTTTCCTGTGGGGGTGGTGAGACACTGGAACAGGTTACCCAGGGATTCTGCCTCCCTAGAAGTGCTCAAGGCAAAGCTGGATGGGACCTTGGGCAAACTGGTCTAGTGGAAGGTGTCCCAGCCCATGCAGGGGGGGTTGGAACTAAATGATCTTTAAGGTCCCTTCCAATCCAAACCATTCTATGATTCTATGAATCTTTGGTGTTTCTTAATGGCTACTGATATACCACAGCACTGAGGTCTGTTGAAACCTCACCTACTTACTCATCTATGCCAGGGCCTGTGAGCATCCTGCTTAGAAGCTACAGGTCTGGATCCATGCTCTTCCATCATAGGCATTGCATCACTGACCATCAACCCATTCTTTTTTTTTTTTACTGATCCCTCAAAGGTCACTTTGGCAAGGTTTAGACTGTAGACACATTACACATCTTGACACACTGCTGTCTTGTAGCAGCAGGTTTTAAACTAGAAGCAGTTTCAAACTAAAAGGGTGTATATTTAAACTAGATATAAGAAAGAATTTTTTCCCAGTGAAGGTGGTGAAGGAGTGGAAGATGTTGACCAGAGAGGTGGAAAAGCCTTATCCCTGGAAACAAGGTTGGATGGGGCCCTGAGAGACTTGATCTAGTTGAAGATGTCCCTACTCACTGCAGGGAGGTCAGACTAGAGACCTTTAAAGGTCCTTTCCAACCTAATTCAATGATACTATGATTCTATGACAGGACCACCACAGATTTTATTTGCATTAAAGGGGGTAATCTGAGAAAAAATGTGCATACAAAATACATCTTCTTTCAGCATTGCTGGGTCCCTCCATTGCTGGGGAAGTTACACCTTTGAGGTAATGATAAACCATAGTCCACCTCCTTTATCTTTACACAAGAGCAGTTGAAACAAGCAGTTCTAAAAGCAGGAAAATTCATGGATGCCTAATTTTATAACTTAATGTGGCCATGCTAGTATCTCTCAGGGTACATAAACACCCCTAATGCAGAAGTGGAAGTAATAAAAATATTTTTAAAAAAAAGAAGAAGAAACATGCAGACAAATTCAGTCAATAGTTGTCCTACAAAGAGTGAAATACCATGGCATGTCAGCATGTCAGCCCTCACCTGCTCTTGATTCCATGGAGCTGGCATGCCCTGTGTACTGGACTCCCAGGCAAGTGCCAGCCACCCTGCATGGATCATTCAGGTAATTGCATCTGAGTGAGTACTGCAGCCTGTGTCCACAGCTACTCATTAGCTCAGTAATGATCTTGAGGTTCTTGTGTCTTAAACAAATTGCCTGGCACCATCAGGTGACATTACAGACTATGTAACACCCTAATCAAAGGCTAGGCCACCAAGCTGAGGATGGAGCTTTGGGGGTGAGGGGCTGTGTCTCAGTTCAGGCAAAGATGTAGCACGGGGGCACTGGCATTTCTAGTTCTGCTGGTTATCACAGAAGCAATACTATGCTCATGCAAATTACTTAATTTTCTCAGACAACCAGAAGTTTTCTGAATTAAAGTGCTTGTGTGGAGAACACTTTACACAGACTTTCCTCCTGCTGCTATCACCAAGCTTAGCAATAGTGTGAAGTCAGCATAAAATTTCTGTCAGGTTGGTTTTCCACCCCAGCAAAACATCAGGTGTCAGATCTGACCTTTGGGTAGCCACATACTTTGAATTTTAAGAGCTCAGCAGAAATGGCAGTCTATCATAGAAACAAAAGCTGAAAATCGACCGAATCTTTCTCCCCACATCACTAGCAAAACCCCTACTTTTCTATGAATTCATAAGGATGGGAAGACACAGTTTAAAAGTAGTCATAAGTAGAACAGCAATGCTGTGGCTGGTAAGTCAATGAAGAAAACATATCTGTAAAGCAATTGTAATTGTAAAGCTGAGAGATACTGAAGTTCTTGAGTTATTATTCTCATTTAAAATATTCTGTTCGGATTGTGTTGTCTTTCTGCAGTAGTTTATTATGAAGTTTTAGGAAATAGTGAATTACACTAAAAAATGTGGCTGATGGGAAAATATAAAACAAAGAAAAATTAAGTCTCTGTAAACACTTCAAATCTAGATAGAATCTACATACACTTAACAAAAGAAATAGATTGTGGTGTATTTTCCAGCATATTCATCACAAGAGAAGACTGGCATATCAACCCAGCACATCACCACACACCTCAGCTACATTTTCAAGAAACAGCATGAGGAAAGCAGAGACACATCTCTAGCCTGCAGATTCCAGAAGAAAAAACTTTCAAATACTCAACTAAGTATTGCAAAAAATGTTACTATAATCTTGTCTGGACAGAATGAAAAGCTATGAAATTGTGTACAAACCCACCCCCCCCACACCCCCGAGATAGTATACTTCAGTGAGCATACCTTCCAGTTGTTTCCTTTCAGTCAATCAATCAATCAATCAATCAGCTTCCCACCTGCAACTATTTTTTTCCATCAGCTTCACTTCTAACTCTTTACTGGAAATTCCATATGCCAGTAAATATTTCCTATGTTCCAGCTAAAGTGGAAATGAGTAATTGTGATTATATATTTTATTTTTTTTTTTAATCTCTTAGTCCTTGTCACTGCTATTTTAAGCTGAGAACAGAAAGCCTAGAATAGAAACTCTAGCATTAGATAATATCTATACATCATTGTTAACCCACCTGCCATCATAGCAAAGAAGCCAGATTTTAAGAAGGTTGCATTATTTGTCATAACTCTTCAGAGATTCATATTGACTCTAGGAGATGTTCAATTCCAATTATACTGTTACAATTGTCTTTATATCTACCCCATGCATCTCCCTGCACCATACCAAAGAAAAAGTCTCAGAGCTTCCAGATACTATTTTTTTCATTAAAAAAAAAAAAAAAAAAAAAAGTTATCATCTGTATCCAAGACAAAATAAATATTTGCATTCCAAAGACTAAGACAATAGAAAGCTGATGACAAAAGAAGTAGAGCCTGCACTAGCAGAATGTTTCCAGGTGATTTTCATCAACAGGGTCCCTTCAGATGGTCCATCAAGGCTTGGAAAAACAAGCAACAAATGTACTGCATCAAACAATGAAAATACCAGCCCTTGAACAAACAAACAGCTTGTTGGGATTACTGAAATCATTGAAAATGAAAAAATTCTCAGAAGCAACTGTGGAGCCTATTAAGAAAAATTATGACAAACTTTAGTGTCACAGAGGAACAGGCAATGATAGACCAAATAGGTGAACAATGATGAATTTCAAAGAGTCCACAATTCAGACAAGGCGATTCCTTCCAAGACTTGCCATTTATGGAATTAAACTCTCAATAAATGACATAAAAAAAATATATGATAGAACATTTATCAACCGCAGAGGTAGCAAATTTTGATGAAATAGCTCTATCCTTGTACTGCTTTTATAGTTCAAGTCATAGGAACATAACAGCTGTGTTGGTTTAGACCATGCAGCACAGTACTTCTGTAGGAAGAACTATTAAGAAAAGCAGAGTAAAATCACATCCAGAATATATCACCACTCTCTCAGTACTCTCCCTGGCTCCAGCTGCTCTCAGCACCAGGAATTTCCATGACCCTATAATGTTTGGCCTCTTTATTCACCTCACATTGGATCTCTCTTGCAAGTCTCGTGTCCACAGGAATCCCTGTGGACTTCCTACTTCTGCAGTGTCCTCTGGCAAAGAGTTATACAAGGATGCTATCTCTTTGCTAAACATCTATCATCTTTTTTACTTCACTGTGCTGTATGGCCAGCACTGAGATTGTGTTGTAATATGATAAAGGAATGGGTAAAAACATGAGAAAAGTTGTGTTGGTTGCATAAAATACCCCTCATCAGAAGCTGGTGTCTCAGACCATGCCGCTCACTGTGGGATATGACCTTTTTCTCTCTATCCTTTAACCAGGACAACTGAAAGTCCATCACAGACACAACACATAGAAAAAATAAACCTTAAAACCCAACCATGTGGCCAGAGCAGAGAGACATTATTTCAGTGTATTCCTGGCATGGTACTGCAATCAAGAGGGGGCTCCAAAGGACCATACATGAGTGCTGGAAACATTATAGTCACAAGAACACAGACCATGAAACAGCTGCTTGAGCCTACCAGGGCAGTGCTTTAGGAGTAATACTTCTCATGCAGTCCCAGTCACCCATCCTTGCCTTCCCTGCCTGTCTTGTGACAGAAAAAAATACTTCTGTTCCTAGATGGTGGACAGTTCAGAAAGAGAAGTGACTGGCCAAGAGGACAACAAAAGCAGTTATTTTGCAGCTGATTTGGTTCTTGAGCAAGTTTCACAGACAGGCAGCTGTGCTGGCACAATAGAACGGGCAGCCTTGGAGTGGGTTTGGGCAGACAGAGCAGGACAGTCCAAACTAGTGAGGACAGTGGAAAAGCACCTGCCAGACTATGCCAGGAAAATAGCCAAAAAGTGTCACAACTCCCCTGATATCCAGCTGCACTGGATGGCAACACCAGCATGGCTACAGGCAGTTCTCTGGTAACTTGATCTTGCATGAGTGATTGCTAACCAAGAAACAATGAAGAATGGTGTTTTCTTCAAAAGTTGAATGTTTAATACCCCCCAGGGTCCAAAGTCACATAAGGAACAGCAGCTCTTGTTGTTCTGAGGGAAGCTGTGGTTAATTGTGTCATGCAATAACAACAAACCAACTAAACAGTATTACATCTGCATGGAAAGAAGCTCCATTCTGTGTGGTTTTTGAGGCTTACAGAACAGTGTTTGCATTCGCATACTTCACCACTAACAGCCTTTGCTGGAAACACACAAAAAAGCCCTTTTTTTAACTTTCAAGAGAGAAAGTCAACAGCCTGTTCACGTCTAAGTATTTGCTGAGTAAGCATGATAAAAGAATCTCACTGTAAATACACAACTTCACTTGACACCTATTATTGCAGACAGTGGTAAAATGTCATGAAATACTGAAGCAACACAGGCCAAACAAGCTACACAAAGCCCAGCAGGTTTCACATGGGGTTTTGTTTGCTGTTGCAGAGAGGGGAAAATGAAGCAAAATACTGAAGAAACTTCAGACATCAGTATTATCCTGATCCCAGGGTATCAGTGGAGCTCAGACTCCACATCTCAAGTGATGGAGATGTAGTCTGAATTAGCCATGGCCCAGGAGCTGCAAATGTGCACAGCTCCCTGCTGACATCTGTAGGCAAACAGGTAGACAGGATATCAAAGCACACCAAGAGCTCCAAGCATCCCAAGATCTCCTGGAGCATGTATATGAAAATGTTACTTGCTTTTATGCTCAACCACCATTGTGTTCTGAAACTTGCAAGGCTGAAACACCCCAGCTAGTCTTGGCTAAAAACTAGTGGTTATAAACCCAGTAGGTTACCAGCCCAAGCTGTCTGTACAACCAGTGCTGCAGCTTGGTAATGCCAAATGGAGCGAGAGAGACTTCACATAGGAGCATCTCCAGACTACAGGAAAGACTCTTTTAGGGGCTGCCTGCTGTTGGCATCCTTCCTTAGCCTTGAGGGAGTGTGTCAGAAAGCATTAAGGATGACAGGCACAGAATCTGACCTGAGACACAGCACAGAAGGGACAGGGCCACACCACGGGAGCCAAGCTGGCTTGAGCTGACAGCAATGAAAGGTGAAGCTGAAGCTGGCACCCTGAAGAGTCTGTCCATGCAGATGCAGCACCAGAGCAAGGGTGGCTTCACCTTTAATACTCACAGAGTACTCGTAGATGTCACCCTTTTCTCCTGATGACAGAGCATCCTGCCAGAAGCTGGAACACACTGAGGCAGGGCGGTGAGGTGAGAAGTTAGCAGTGACCTACCAGGCTTCCTCAGCAACCGGAGGGAGATCTTGAGGTATCAACTGGATTTTCAGCAACTCTTTTCACCACTGCTGAAAAGAGAATGACTGGCTTGGTCAGCTGCTGGTCTGACAAGAGCATCTTTCATGCTCTTCTCCAGTATTTGTTGTTCCTCTTTTTGATACCAGCATCCTTTGTAAGCAAACTGGGTCCAAAGCAGTGAGACAGCTTTTGGTCTGAGGATCTGGAGCTATTGCAGGCAGCAAGTCTCCCTCCAGCCCTTACAAGCCCCTAGCTTGGAAGAACATGCAGAGTCACAGAATCTGTAATCAAACTTCATCACATGTCAAAAGCTTCATTTTCTTCCCCAAGTATCACCCACAGATGGGTACATCCTGCACTCTGTTACGGAATACAGGTTCAGGTTTTCGGTGTAGGTCAAAATCACTGCTTCCACAGCTCAAAACTGCTCTGTACTCACTGCTTTAAAATACTTTGCTGACAACAAACAAGGAACTATTAGAGGAAGAGAACAGCTGCTCTGCATCTAACAAGGGAATTTCTGCAACAACAGATCTTGTGAAAGGAACACAGTGATCCAGGAGATGCTTCTTTCAGGATATCAAAATAAGATCATCAGCCTGATTTCAATTATCTTCAAAGAGAAAAGCCAAGAGCAGTGAAATACACCCACAGTGAATTTGTAGTTAGATATACATACGTATAAAGATAAAACAGTAATTTCCTGCTTTGTATGTCCCACATACAGCTCAGAATACTACACAGGATCTTAATCAGTAATTATGTAGGCTGCTGGTGGCTTTTTTCCTCCTCACCTCCTCCTTTCTCCTTTCTCAGGCCAGGCTACACAATGACTTTACAATGCTGCTAGGTCTAGGTCAAATTGTCTATAAACACTTTTAAAGCATTAATAGGATTTTTTTCCAATTAGCCTCTTACTCAGTTAAGATGCCAAAGAAGAAGTCATATGGTTATTTTTAAAAATGGGCATGTTTACTCTTGCAAAATATGCACTTTGATTTGACCTCTCTTACGATATGGCCAAGAATTCTTTTAGTTCCTATGAAAGACCATCTCATACTATCCACCAGAACCCTACTCACTAAGTGGGAATAGCCACTGCCCTGTATTATTCACACCCTTTAGAGAAATAAATGCACTGACTCCCTTCTGGAGGGCTCAGACCCATTAGGACCTGTTGTAACTCACAAGTACAGGCACACAAATGAGCTGGTTTTTGTGAGAAGCAGCTGTGTGCCACTGAGTATGAGGTAAGCAAGAGGCAGCCTCTTCTGGTGGGTTTCAAGGAAGAGAGAGAGAGACTGAAGAAGATTACTGCACGGCCTGACTCTCAGATTCCTGAAGCCCAAAAAAACCCCTGAGCCCCTCTGTCCCATAACACACAGTGTCCTCCAGGACAGCAGTGACCACCCATAACCTCCCCACAGCTGGAGCACAAGATCTCAGCTTTGGCAGCACTGTGCCTTTGAGATCCTATACATGAAGCATGCCTGGGGCTGCTCTCAGACCCGTCAGACATCAGATGACCTGCATGTATCCTAATGCATATACTACATTTATACAACACTTTAAGAATCACCATCATGCTCACTACAAAATCCAGCTACTACTGAGAGCTCCCTGAATTGATCATAGCATTATGAATTGCTTTAATCACTTTCTGCAAAGTCTCATCTCCACAGCTTGTTCTGGAACTTGGAACTTCAACTTGTCATTTTGCCTAAATCACAGCAGGATTTTTTATTTGGCTGCATTTATTATTAATCGTAATATTATTAATACTAATATTAACATTATTACTTTAAGACAGGCAATCATCCAAGGACAAAATTTTGCTCCACAGAAATTTTGGCAAAGGTTAACATAGACTTTGAAACCATCCAAACAATTCCATTTTTCAAAGTCTCTTCCACTAACAAACCATAGGGCTTGAAAATAAAGAAATTTTTTTAAACGCCTACCTACCAGCAAGGAAAGGAGGATATGTAAGGTCTCTGGGCAGCTGGGCACACCATCCAAGGCAAGGACTGGGGACTGATCATTTCATGTGAATTAACTCCCAGACTGCCAGAGCCAGGGAGAACCAGCCAGTGCTTCCTGCTCCCAGGAATGTTCTGGCATTGTTTCAGGAGGTCTTCACGAAGCACCTCACTGCTACTTCCTGATAGCATCCCTGTGGCAATTCTTCAAGGATTCCAGGAATACTGAACCTTGCCTGCTGCCCATCTGCTGGCTGGGGTCCTATAAACACTTCAGCACCCCACACTGCCTAACATTTCCTCACCATGAGACTGCTGAATCCACTTGTTCCCAGCTCAGTGGGACAGACAGGTTAGGCACAAGTTCTCCATACTTCACCATGTCAAGTGAGGGATCACCTGGGGAGCAGATGGGTGGCAATGGTCCCCCAGCTGTCACTGCACAGCTATCCTCCTCCAATGCAGATCCCAGGAAAAGTTCTCACCATTCACAGTCTTGTAATAATCAATGGGAAGTGTTGCTCAACGTAAAGCAGGTGAGAGGACTGCTTCTGGAAACTTTGTAGCTTCAGAAGGAAAAGGTGAATGCATTTCCATGCATAATCCATGAAGAAGTATTTGTTCACTACAATGTGGTAGATATATTTTAGTTCATTGTAAATTTATGCTGACAGAGAAAATAGTCTGATCTAACTCAGATCTAACAGACATGTACTGGAGGCTGATAAAGAAACACAGCTCTACAACTACAGCTACACTACACAACTCCTTCCCATTTCTTAATTAATTCTGAGGCACTGAATTAACAGATGTACAGACTCAAAGGCCACAAATCTCGTTTTCTATTAAATTCCCTGCTAGTTCTTAGAAAGCGTGGGGAAAGCACTAAAGTTAATAATTACAGTATAATTCAGAACAGCAGTCATCAGAAGATCTTTCTTTGACACCCTCTTGGGGTTTTTGGTTGGTTGGTTTCTTTTTCAGTGTTGTGGCTTGGCATTTATTAATGAACAGAACTTAGTGATGTGATCTGGCATCAACAGAGTGGCTTTTTTGTGAAGAAGGGGAGAGCTTCACTCTGGGGCATCACTAGGTGGAAGCATTGCACAGCCCAACTCCGGTACCGCTCAGTGCTGCCCCAGGGGTTTGGGTTCCCCACACTCGGTTCCTGTGGCAGATCTTTCTACTCCCTCACCCACTCTCACCCTGGGACCCCTAATCTTTTCCCATCCTCAGCTGTCTGCTGTCTTGGACGTGATCCTTTCTTTGATAACAAACCAGTTAATCCTCTAATCTAGGTACCACACTAAATATGCAGCCCAGATCTCCAAAAATGTCAAACACACCAAAGTTGGCAGTTTTAAGAAGTGACAGCAGACGGTGCTGGCACATCCCTGGCTCATTTTTAAAAAACATATTTGTACCAAGTCATTCAGATCTAGGCTGAGGAGAGATATTCTTATGAAAAACTTGGCTTTTCTTGCAGGAGTCAGCATGTGGTCTATTCTCTTCAGTCTTCAAGAAGAATCAATCCCTGTTTACTTTACAAACACAGGAATCAGAGCCAGAAACCAAGCTGAACCAGATGTCATGACCCAGAAGAGAGTGTACACAGATGGTAGGGGGACATATGGCACACAAGTTCTTCCCACTGTGAGCATCCCTGTCAAGAAAGCTCTTCAGCTTTTTCACTCTTTGTTCCTGTAGGCAATATGTAGGGGAGTTAACTGCCAATTTTGCTTTTCAATTTTAAAGGGACAGATTAATCTTGGTTTTGTAAATTCCAAGGTATTCCTAAATACCTGTTAATTCATCATTTCAGAAGTGGGAGAATTTATAACTTCCCAGGTATGAAGGGTTATAAATACATACAACAATCTTTACCTGTTCTAGACATGTAAAGACCTGTCTATAACTTCTTCACTTCTACAAAGGTGTATTTGTCCTGCCACTGCTCCTATGCTCCCTTTGAAATTATGTGGTTGTGGCACACCCTACCCAGAAAGTACAGAGCTAGTTGATTCAGTCTTGTGTGTGCTTCCCTACAAGTGAGAGGTAGAATAAGAGCAGATAACTCAAATTTCTTTCTAAATCCATCTGCTTGTTCAAGTTATCCACTTCCATGGCACAGAACAAATAGTTATACATATTTGTAAAACAGAAAGCAAACAGTATGGATATTAGAAACAATGTGCTCAAAGAGAGAAAAGATACCTTCCTAAGGACACAGATGTGCCCCTTCCTTTCTTTCATGGAATCTGCACATATTCATATATTCAAATTAAAGAAAAATGTTTTTAAAAAATTAAAATCAGCACTAAAGATTGATGGAGAGATGAGGCTGCACTGGAGTGCATTACCACAGACAACACAGATAAAGGAAGCACTCCCCTGATATATATTGCTGGTGAGATAAGGGAGAAAACATGGATTTTAATAACTGCCAACAGAAATAAGGCTCTTCAGGGAAACTGCTTAGGGAAAAAAAAATATCTAATGAGACAAGTGTTCAAAACTCCCCTTCTACTGCAGCAACTGCTGTGCTCAAAAAAAATTAAGAATAAGATTGAATGAGTGGGTAGGGGCAAAAATGAACAAGAGAAAGAATTCACATTTAAGTCCTCTGATCTGGAGCAGCAATGCTAACCCAGCCTTCCTGGAACAGAAAAAACACTTTAATGACTTGATGAGCTTTTTACTTTTCTGCAGGGTGAAATACCAACTCCTGATAGTCACTGTCCTTGACTGGGCTCTAGCTCCAGCTGCAATGCTGAAGTGACCCAGCTGCTCACAGAGGAAGTCACACATGAGCTGCACGTTTTAATTGTGCCCCTGATGGCCCAGTGGACATCAGACTCCTTTTTTTTCCAGTTCATCAGAAGCTATCTTGAGAGTGGGCTGAGGACACATGGGTTTTGTGCCACTTTCTAGCTCACTTTTAGTGAGCAACATTCATTTGAGCTCAACAAATATATCAAGTCCTGTTTAACATCCCTTCTTAAAGGAGAACAAGTGGTGTATTTTTGCCTTTACTCTTGGGAATAATGAGTGCAGGGATGAGAGAAAGAAACCCTATTTCTCCTCTGTTCATGAATTGCATTATCTATGACTAAACCAGTGGGAGCAGTCTGGAGTAAAGAAAGTCAGGCAGGGCTGTCCTGTCTGGGGCCATCACACAGACTCCACCAGGTTGTAACAACTCGTTCTGGGTTTGGGATCAGAGGTCATAATCTTCCCCATAAGCCTCTATCCATAAATTAATACAGTCATAGAATTGACATTAATGTGAAAAAAGCCTATATCTCAGATGACAAAAAGGCAAAAAAAAAAGCAATATAGGAGGAAAATTATGAAAGGAGAAGTCTCCCATAAAAAAAAAAAAAGTCCAGCCTCACAGCATTTCATAGAACAGAAAGATGCAGTGGAATTAGAAGGTCTGAGACAAGTAAATTACAAGAAAGGGAAGGGACAATCTGGAGTGCCAAATAAATTGTTAGGAACAAGTCAACACAAATATCACACAGTTAAAGTTGAAAAGTATAAAATGGTGCAGAGGATGCTTTCAATGTACCTTACATCACACAACATTCAGACTATTTTCTCTGTCAGCATAAATTTACAATGAACTAAAATATATCTACCACACTGCAGTGAACAAATACTTCTTCATGGATTATGCATGGAAATGCATTCACCTTTTCCTTCTGAAGCTACAAAGTTTCCAGAAGCAGTCCTCTCACCAACTAACCATCTTTTTTTTAAGAAAGAACTAGCACATCTGAATTCTTTTATTGTACCACAACAGCCAGTTTATTCCTATATGACTTGCAAAAAAAAATGTTTCCAAGGGGAGGAAGTGGACAAAATACAACATCAAAATAAAGTCTCACAATAAAATGACCAGACATTTCATGCTATCCTTCAATCAAGTAGTTAGGTAACAATTAACCGTAACAATTGAAATCTATCTGAAATTTCATACTAGATTTTGTTATTTCAAAGAAAGTATCAGGTAGATAAATGCTGACTTGTATGGTCCTCACTTGACAGCCTTTAATTTAGTGAGGAAAATGCTTCCCTATAGTATTGTAGCAAACCCCTGCAAAGAACTATGAAAGAAGTGGTCAGAAATCATAAATGCACATTCACAAAAAATACCAGCACAACTCCATGCAATGTGCTTACCTGTAGTACTGCAAATCCTAGAAGTGTCAGTATTTTTTTTTGTTTATTTGTTTAAAAGCATATGAAATTAGGAAGCTGATCACATTTTCAACACACTTTCTTTATTACTTCTCTTACTTTTTGCCCTCTCAAGAGGGTTCTATTTTTAAACACAAGTGGAAAATATTTTTTGAAGAACAGTGCAATTTTCAACAGCTTTCTAAATAAGTCCAAGTCGAAACACAACGTAAAAATTTGACAATGACTATCTGAGCTCTCTAGGTTCCTAAATTTATAAAGCCTAAACGTTATGCATTTCCAAAGACTGGTTCAACACCTACCAGAGCAATCGTACCTCATCTGATGGATCTACCCTGTTCTCAATTTTCCTGGTGATGTCTCAAGACTGTGGAGGTTGTGGAAAATTGCACAGTTGTGAGCCACACCGTCAGGAGAATGAGACACTGCTCATACATAAGGAGTACTGCTAAACCTTCTTGAAAAAGAATAAAAATAAAAGCTATTGCAAATTTTTCACTTTACATATATGTTCCACTCCTGGACCTTACTTTCTCTCCCATCAATACATCCCAAGAAGGTGTATGCCATACAGCATACACACTCCTGAGAAGCAGCAGAAAGGAATATAGTGACTGATGCTATCTCAGGAATAATGTAAGGACCTAGTTAACTTCAGAAAAGAACAAAAAAAAAGCAAACAGCATTCACATTTATATTGGGATGATGCTCTGGAGAGTGGAAACTCTTGCCACTTCAAACCCTCTTGAAAAGGAAGCAAGATGCCATTTTCTCATGGTGATAAACACGGAACAATGGATTGGGGGGTCCAGAAATACCAAGCTACACCCAATCAGGTTGAAATAGCCACATGCCTCTGACTCTTTCTTTCACAAGTAGTCAAAATGCTATTTCTTGCCAATTAGCACTTGGTCATGTTTCAGAACAGGTAATTTTCCACTCTTTCCAGGGTACTTAGCCCAAGCACAACCCTTTGACAGACTGTCAGTGAATTTCTGTGCCTGTAGTTAGCACAGTTGAGACACAGAATGAGAACATCTGGTTTCTCAAGTAAAATACTTTTACTATGTAATATAAAGAATTCCTATAAAAAACAAAACAAACAAACAAACAAAAACCCCCAAAAATCAGAATTTTAATTATTTTAATAAGTGTATCTTAACTGTCTTTTCCTGCAGAACTGTTCAAAGTTAGAGGCAAAAAAGGTACTTCAGAATAAGACATCTTTCTCTTGGACGGCATGTGATATCTCACACTTTTCCAGAATCTTGTATTTGCAGAACATGACTTCTCTGAGAAGTCCCCTTTCCATTGGATAGCTCCATGTTTTTCCTTAATGTACTTGACTGATTCTGGCATGTTTGTGTAGTCCAGTATTTCATCCATTTCTATAAGAATCACTTGAATCCCATCACGGATGAGAGCATTGTACATCGCCAGCTGCTGTTCAGAGGCGTCCTGTAACAGGGAGCAGCCACATGTTTCTGATCCCAAAATAATCATCAGTCTCCTGCTCTGCTTAAGGGTTTCATCTGCAACACTGACCACAGCTAGAAGTAGTAAAGGAACAATCAAAGTCTGCATAGGAACTTCACAACTTCTGCAAACTATTTCCTAATTTTAAAACTGCATGTAGATGGAGCAGTGGGTAGCTCAGAGGACTGCCAGGTTTAAGATCTCCCAGCTGTCATTTGTGATTCCTGACCCACAGCATGAAATCTGAGTTTCAAACTACTTTCTTCAGCCAGAAGCAGCTATTGTTCAAAGAACCCCAAGAACATTTTTAATGCTGCTGAATTTTCATTTGTTCATCACTTAAAAGACAGTGCAGATTGTCAAAACATCAGAACAGAATTTTTCGTAAGAAACAAAAAACACATTAAAACAATGTCAACTGGACATCAAAATTATCCATTAAAAATACACACATATAGCTTTTTTGTGGTTTTTTTTTTTTTCTTTTAAGAGGTGTTTTTCAATTGTGCACATAAACTTCTGAGAAAAAAATGTCAAAAAGACAACCAATCAACTCTACTAATTAAAGCATACCTTCTCCCGGTAGATCATCCCTTCCCAATATAAAGAGATGATATCCACATTGCTGTTCTAAAACTTCAGGCAGTATTCTAAGGACAAAGCTTTCCAGATGACAGAAGCTTCTGCCTCCACTGCTTTTTGCATATAGAACATAGGCATCATAGATTTTCCCATCTAAAACAAATACAAGAGTTTATATTAAAAAACCAAAAATTAGTAACATGGCATTATTGCAAGGTTTCATTTTTTACTGTGTAATCATAGTAAGGAGGGTTAATTCAGATATCTGACAGAACAACATCAAAGCACTAAAATGGTCTACAAAGCAAAAGAAAAATGATCAGTCACAAAGCTTGTCCCATCATGGGGTTGGATGTGACACCAAGTGAGCTGGATGCAAGACTTGGGACCTCCAGGAAGGACCTCCCAACCCCAGAGCTACCAAGACATTAAGAAAATGTCCTTCTGCAAGATTTTCATCATCTCACTTGAAACAAACTCAGTAACAGTTATCACAGAATGGTTTCATTTGGAAGGGCCCTTAAAAGTCATCTAGTTCCAACCTCCCTGCATGGGCAGGAACACCTTCCACTAGACCAGGTTCCTCAAAGCCGCATCCAACCTGGCCTTGAGGACTTCCAGGGATGAGGAATCCATAACCACCCTGGACAACCTGCATCAGTGTCTCTCCACCCCCACAGGAAAGAATTTCTTCCTCATGTCTAACCTAAATCAACCCTGGACTCACTCCAACAGCTCTATGTCTTGTGTTGGGAGCCCCAGAACTGGACACAGGATTCCAGGTAGGGTCTCATGAGTAGAGGGGAAGAATCACCTCCACCAACCTCCACGGCCAAGATTCTTTTGATGCAGTCGAGGAAATGGTTGGGTTTCTGGGCTGCAAGCACAAATTGCCTTTGCTGACTCTGAACTGTTCTCAATCCATTCTCTGCCTAGACTGTATCTGTGCTTGGGATTGCCCCAACTCAGGTGCAGGACCTTGCACTTGGCCTTATTAAACTTCATGACAATGGCACAGTCCCACCTATCCAGCCTGCCAAGGTCCCTCTGGATGGCCTCCCTCCTCTCCAGAGTGTTGACCACCCTACACAGCTTGGTGTCATCAGCAAACTTGCTAAGGGTGCCCTAAATTCCACTGTCCATGTCTCCGACAAAGATGTGAAATGGCACAGACCCCTATATTGACTCTTAAGGAATGTCACTGGTCTCCAGTTGGACGTGGAGCCTTTGACCACTACTCTTTGAGTGTGACAGCCCAACCAATTTCTTATCCACCAAGTGATCTACCCATCAAATTCATATCTTCCCAGCTTAGACACGAGGATGCTGTGCAGGACAGCATCAAACACTTTGCACAAGTCCAGGGAGATGGTATCAGTTGCTCTCCCCTTATCCACCAAGGCTGTGACATCATAAAAGGCCACCACATTTGTCAGGCACAATTTGCCCTTGGTGAAGCCATGCTGGTTGCCACCAGCCACGTCCACATTTTCCACATGCTTTACCAGAACCTTCAGAAGGGTCTGCTACATAATCTTGCTGGGCAGAGGTGAGACTGACTGGCCTGTAGTTCTCTGGGTCTTCCTTTCTTCCCTTTTTGAAAATGGGGGTTATGTTTCCCCTTTTCTAGTCAGTGGGAACTTCGCCTGACTGCCACGACTTTTCCAATATGACTGAAAGTGGCTTTGCAACTTTATCCACCATTTCCCTTAGGAGCCATGGATGGATCACATCAGGTCACATCAACTTGTGCCATTTTAAGTTCTTTGGATGGCCTTGAACCTGCTCTTACATACAGTAGGCATATCTTCCTTCTCCCAGTCCCTGCCTTTGCCTTCTGCAACTTAGGTGGTGTGGCCAGAGCCCTGCCAGTGAAGACTGAGGCAAAAAAGTTGCTGAGTTTCTGAGTTTATCTCCATTTCTGACTTATCACAAGAGAGGGGGGAACATGAGAACTCTTTCTTCTAATAATTCTGTGAGGGAGGCAGGTAGGAAAAAAGGCCAGAAGGCAGTTGAAGTTTTGAGAGTTAAAACTACGTAATAAACAGGAATGAAGAAAACAAACCAGTCAGGTTTAACAAGTTTAGCTCAACAAGCTACAAAACATACTTTCTTTGATTTTTTTATTTTCATTAGAAGTCTATGAAAGTGTTCTCAGAAAGCTGAACTTTTAACCAGAAGCTGAAATTATTTTTCTCTTAAAACACGGACAACAGCAAGGAGTAAACATTAATTATCTCAGTGCACATAATCCATTTACTTTCAAGTTACGGGGAACTTCAGGCAGTCTAATTCCGAGGGCTGCCAAATGAAATATCTATAATGTTGCACTTTTTACAATTTTTTGCACACCTGCCCAATGTATTTGTCTGCAATAAAAAAATTGTCAGCAATAAAAACACATAAGAACCACAGAATAAAGAACTAGTAAAATTTTTTCTCTTTGGCAGGTAACTATCCCAACTGACAGTATTTAGGAGCAAGGGGTTGGATATAAGAGAGAAGTTTCAAAAGAAAAACAAAAAACCCAACAAATTTCACCTCTGAGGAAAGTGAGGGTCTCTTTTTCAACATAAATATTTAATGCACGTCTTTGAACAGCTAGTTTACAGCATGTAGCTCTGCTGACACCTATTGATCATCAGCAGAGTGACCGTAAATCTATCTGCAAAGAAACCATACCAAAATCAAAAGCAACTTGCTAATTTGGGGAAAACTTGATGTTATTTTTGACCTTTCTCACAAAGACTGCCTTCAATACTATGCACTGTTTATTATCTCAACTATGATTCTATATTTTATACTTACGACTGAAAAAAAACCAAACAATATATCTTTATACATATCTGAAAATTCCTCAAGGAAATTCCACATATACATTCTACTAAAAAAATCCTATTAATGCTTAGAACTAATGGCACATGAAAAAATCAACAGGCTGGTTACACTAACATACCTGGCCATGCTTACCTACCTTCCTGACTTGCGAAAGCACAGACAGAATTACGGTACCAAAGCACCAAGTCAATCTTGAAAATCTTGTAGATTATTAAAGTAATTGATGTTAAAATTAACAGAGAGACAAGACCTCCAGTCAGCCATCTTCGTGTATCAGGAACTGCACAAAAATATGAGAAATTTTTTTTTTAATGTAGAATTTATCCAAAACTCATCTTTTACACAAAAGTAATACAAATTTGAGTATCATATTTTTCACTTCCATCTACGTGTTATGTTAATAACAATAAATACAGTGCTATGGACAGGCTCCCCTATGGACAGGCAGATACATACATATGGCAAATTGTAATCCATCTGTCTTCTATCAACATGATATATGGGCACTTGGTTTCAAACCCCCTTCTGGGTAAGTCAAGAAAAACACAGGCCTCAAAAATAACAGCATTTCTTACCTCTGTGTTTTAATATAACATAGGATGCAACCTGCCCAAAGGCATTTGAGGCATGGCAGACAAATGGTTGCTCATAGTCTCCACTATTCACTTCTGAAATTATTAGCTTCACAGAATACATAGTGCGTCCATCATAAGAAGTTTCCTCCCTGTCCAAAAGGTAACAAATAAAGCCATGAAACCACAGTCCTTTCTGGAATGGCTTCATCACTAACAGCTAAACCTAAGCAAACCCTTGTTGTGGGTTTTCCAGCCACTGTAAGAGTAGCTGGAAAACCACAGTGCTTGGTGAAAGAGAAATTTCACAATGTGGAATGCCACAGAAAGGAGCCCTGGTACAAGGGTGTCATCTTGTGGCAAGCAGCTCTGGGACAGGGAAGACAAAGGTGGTGACCCACAGCAGACCACACCAACTCTACTCTTATCAACTCTGGTAAGCTACAGACTTGGGGAAGTGTGGTTATAGAGCTGTAAGTTGGAAAGGGACCTGGGGGTGTTGGTTGACAGTCAACTTAATATGAGTCAGCAGTGTGTGCAGGTGGCTAAGAAGGCCAATGGCATCCTGGCTTGTGTTAGGAACACTGTGGCCATCAGGAATAGGGGGGTGATCGTCCCTCTGTACTCAGCACTGGTGAGGCTGCATCTTGAGTCCTGTGTTCAGTACCTCACTGTAGGAGGGACAGAGAAGTGCTAGAGCCTGTCCAGAGAAGGGCAACAAAGCTCAGGAAGGGCCTGGAGCACACACAGGTCCTGTGAGGAGGAGCTGAGGGAGCTGGGGGTGTTTGGTCTGGAGAAGAGAAGGCTGAGAGGAGACCTCATCACTCTCTTCAGCCACCTCAAGGGAGGTTGGAGAGAGGAGGGAAACAGCTTCTTCTCCTTAGTGATCTGTGACAGGACAGAGGAAAAGGATGGAAGCTGTGCAAGGGGAGGTTTAGGCTGGATGTTAGGAAACATTTTTTCACTGAGAGGGTTGTCAGGCATTGGAATGCCCTGCCCAGGGCAGTGGTGGCACCATCCCTAGAAGTGTTTAAAAGACATTTGGACCTGGTCCTTAAGGACATGATTTAGTAGTTAGATTATGGTGTTAGTCAAAGGCTGGACAGAATGATCTTGGAGGTCTCTTCCAACCTAAACATTCTGTGATTCTGTGTAACTCATGGTGTGATTTGAGTGCAGGGAGTGGAGTTTAAACTGCTGCTTCAGCCTCAGAACAGACTTGCACCAGCTTAAGCATCAGGCTGCACCATTGAGAGACAGAGGTTATCCCCTCTGCATTGTATAAGGGCACAAAAATGCTCATTATGCTGCACCATGTGAACTAAACAACTTGTTAACCATCACCAAAATGAGGTAAACTACTAGCTTGTTAGCAGGAGATCTCAAAAGCAAAATTGACTAGCTAGTCTTGTTAGTCAAGAATTATTCTTTCCTGAAATCTTTTTCTAGTTACCATTTCAAATGCAAAATAAAAGTTTGAAATACATCAGAAAGGGCATATACATATATATATATATATACACATATATAGGACCACACAAATAACTTTCTGACCAAAAAGTTACAATAATTTGAACATTGTAACAAGGAATGAATGAATCAACATCACTAATGCAAACTGCTACTGACTGCACAAACAACCATTTCAGTGCTACAAAGTACAAAATGTAACATTGCTTTTATGACACCAATGTAGTGACCATGTGCCTCTGCATTAATGCCCAACTGTGGCATCACAAGTCTTTATGACAGTATAATATATTAATTTTTACGTGGTTTTCTCTTGATGAGCATTTGAACAATTCAGCATTTTATACCCCCTTTGTTTTATGAAGACTTGCTTCTTACAACTACATTCTTACTTTGAAGATATTCTCATTTTTCCACAGGTTCCATGGTGCTTGAGAATTTATAAAAATTATCAGATCTTTTCTTCACAGCACCACCATGAGATGAGGGCTAACAAAAAACCTGCAAATTTTAGTTCTCAACCTGTCATATTTAATAAACTTCCAGATTGCCTTCTGCTCAAATTTTAGTTGCCTTTTCAAGACAGGTCTAATTTCTTCTCTCCTAACTCCATTTAAATTGCTTCATACTCTCACATTATCTCCCAGAGAGTATCTTCTCATACTTTAATCAGTACAAATCTGTTTTCCTCCTAAACTCCAACTCACCACTGGAAACCTGTTTCCCTTATCATCTCTCACCCCACTAAACTTCAGTAGAAATTCCCTCCACAAAGTCTTCCAGCAGCTTTTCACATGTTCTGCAGACCTTCAGAGAGGCAGATGAGAAGGAAAAGGAAAACAGAGAGGAAAGAGACAGACTAAAGATTGTATGCCTGGACATGCTTAATCCAAAGGAAAGAGGTCTCTGCCAGGCCAGAGCCTGCTCAATAGAAACTGCCTTACAATTATGAAACTTTAAGTCTACAAAACACCTTTTCCCAAGGCTGGAAAGTAAGACAAATTTTTTCAGTGATCAAAAAGAGCATAATCACATATGACATCTATGTGATGACTATGTTTCCAGTTTCTACTTCAAAGCAGAAAGTGAACTGGCAAAGGCAAGCATAAGAGTTTTCAAAAAGAAAGCTAATTAAGCAAGTGAAAAATGATGCTAAATAATAAATAGTGTGAAAGGGTTAAAGTTCCACTTTGGTTGTCAACAAACTACTTGCTGATCTGAAAATATACTTACTCGTAGGGACTTGCAAAAATTCTGTTCATATAAAATACATCAACATACACACCGTTGCCTGTCCAAAACACCTCATACCCTTCAGCACCTGTTGTATTGCAATCCACTGTAACATTTGAGCCTACAAAATTGTGTTACAAAATGAAAAGTTAATTTCCATACTCCAATTAAGGTCTGTACAGTTATGTTCACAGCCCCCCCCACAAACCAGCTAAGGATAGTCCCACACCCTTTCAGGAAAGTTACTTTAACCTAAGGTCTATATACTCAGGGATCTGCAGGTTCAGAAAGAGATTGGTAGAGTAGAAGAGGCTAAATCCAGGAAGAAGATCACTTTCCCTGCAGATTCAAAGATGGATCTCTTCTTAGCACATCTTTCACAGTGATGGGAAGCAAAAGATGTGACAGAGAATCACCTGGGTTCCCTACAATTTTTTTCACATCCAAGAAACTCCCATATAGGTTTTCAAGGACTTTGAAAGCAACATGCCTAGTTTCTTTCCCTCTCACCCCCAAGCACTCCTCCTTCAGGAGACAGACAAAGAGAAACTGAGTTCATCACTTAATTAGTTTTTGTAAAGAAAAAACAAAAAACAAAAAAAAACACCCCACAACACCCAACCCTACAGAATAGAGCATAAATTTTCAATAGGATAAAAAGAAATCATATTTTCTTACATAAAAAAACTACTTACCAAGTTCCACTTCAATTGAATTGTTTCTTGGATGAGATATTTCAGGGGGCTTATTTGGTGGGCTCACTAACCAAAAGAAAGAAAGCTCTTTTCAGAAAACCTGAGGCAGCTTTAGCCTTCTTTACACTTTATAACCCAAGTACAACCTAAAAACCTTCTGTTCTATGGACAAGGTTGTCAACAATTTTGTAACATACAGTAATTACAGTATTGAGTGATGTATCTCAGACAGTCATTACGTCTGACCTGAAGCTAAGCCCACCTCTTCCAAAATGTAGCACCAACAATGTTCACACACTCATGGTGGTCTGACTGTTCCATGGCATAAAAAAACCTGTAAAACTGCACACACAGGTGCTGAGAAGGAGGTCTGTAAATGTCTACAGTATTACTCTCCTACAATCTGTCACCCAGCACCCCACAGATACAAACTGGAGCTAAAGACTTCAGAGTGAAATTCATCTATGTCAGATGTTTAATAAAGGGAAAATTTAATTTCTGTACTCCATTTAAAGGCCTTACTATTCCTCCCACATCATTGGCTATACAGAAGTACAACAATGGCTCCCTTTAGATGTTTACATTAGAACTAGATACGTGACACTTTGGAAATCTTATTCCTCTCCAGAGTAATCAACAGGTGGATATCTAGATATCCACATTTAAAATAATCACATTCTGGCTAAAAGAATCCCAAATTGGAGGTTCTCTTACTCAACACATGTACCATTTCCAGCTGTCTTAGGTAGGTGTAGGAGATTTTAGAACATTTCTAATCAGATATTTAAAGTTCAAGATAACTTCTCCAAAAGCACAAATTAACAGAAAGAACTCACAGAGTATCTCATCTGAGTCCTCTAGCAAAGCACATAGGACTACCCCAGATACATCTTTCCCCTTCTGAAAACTGCCTGCACTATTTCTTGGCCCTCAAATCACCCTTTTTAGTGTAGACTAGCTCATCTGGAGTCTTCAAAAATAACTAAGCTGCCTTCTGAGAGTTACAGCAAAGGAGTGATTTGATTTTGCTTCTACTGAGTAGTGGGAGCTGAAATGATATTGAAAGAGACTTTCTAGGGACAGATTATAAGACCAGACTGATCTGATCTGACCTTATGTTCCTCACATTTTGTTTATCCATGTCATATATATAGAACCATAGAATCGGCTGGGTTGGAAGGGACCTCAGAGATCATCAGGTCCAACCCTTATATGACATAGTATGAGTATGTTACATAATTGTATCATATATATATATATATATATACACATATGTACATACCTATGTGGGCATATACATACACACACAGAGCAGGAAAGCACGAAAAAAAAAAGACAATTAAATAGTAATGCAATCTATTAGTAAACCTGAAACTGTCTTTCATCAGCCAGACAGTAAGAACAGCATAGGTACTTCATACCTTGATACAGCACAGCCTTTTTAGTGATCCAATATCAATCTCATAATTCTGTGACAGCAATGGAGTTCACATTTTACAGCTAGGCCTTCTTTTATATTTTTTTTTGTTGTGCCGGTGGTCCCCCAACATAGATCAGGGTCCACCTGCTAGACACACAACATGCAGAGATCAGCAGTTCTTGTGCTGAGGAGATTAAAACCAAAAACAGAAGAGACAACAATTTCAAGGAAATAGATGGGGCACAGAGAGTCAAGATACTGTGATAATTTGGGCTGGTTTAGTACACTGTTCTTGCAGAAAGAAGATAACACAAAAGAGAGAGAAGACAGGCAGGACAGAGGGTACAGCTACAGCAGAAAGCATTGTGCCCACCAAGCCTTACAGGACCTGGGCAGCTGGTTGGGGCAGCAAAGCTTTGCCATACTGCAGCTTTCAATTCAGAATGAATCTTCAACACAGTGACTATGACAAATTAATATAAGCCCTTTGCCAGCATTTCTTTCTCTCATATTTACGTGAAAACTAGTAGCCCTGAGCGTATCTATCCACAAATTGGGTCTCTCAGATTTAGTCTTTAGAAACTTGGGGAAAAAAAAAAAAAAAAAATGAAGTCACTGTTATGAACACAAGCACAGTGAAATTATCTGCTTACCTTCTACAGTAAGCTTGATGTCTCGTGAAATGTTAAATTGCTTTCCATTGTATGTATACGTTGTTCTGCACGTATAGTTTCCTCTGTCATGTATAGTCACATTAAAAATTATAAGATCGCTGTTTGAGAAGGCAAATCTTTCCCCTTTCAGGGGCTGGCAGTCCTAAAAGTATGTAAAGAACTCTGGTAATTCTTGGTTTGTCTCTGTAACACAATCTGAACTTTCAAATGGACACAGCATAAGGATGGATGCCTTGCAGAGCCTGGGCAAGGCAAAACACTTTAAAAACCCAAAATATTTAATAAAGAGCAAAACATTTCATTTTGGCTCTGAGTTTTTAATTCAAAGATACTCCACAGTTCATTTTCTTTAGAAAACCATTTCAAATTTTAGAGAAATAAGTAAGTGAAATGCAAGTTCCTGGATTTGTAAAAGCATTCATTAATGCACAATCATGTGATAATTGTTTTTTAACTCTTTAAACTCTCCTGGTACCAGGCAGACATGCACGGGCATGGGGCAGGAATGCTGCAGAACGTACTACATTCTCTCAGCAGAGCCATTAAATAGGTGTGAACGATATTACTGAGCAGGAATACAGAATATTACTGAGCAGAACAACACTGAGGAGGTAATACAGAATATTACTGAGCAGAACAACACTGAGCAGGTAATGTCTCCGCACCTCTCCCCAAGGAATGCACTGGTGCGCGTTTCCCTGCCAGGAGGAAAGGCACCACCTGGTGGAGATGTGGGTCAAGGTCTCCTAACCTGAATTTCTACCCGGTTAATCAAAAAAAAAACTTTGTGTACACCTTCGAAAAAGTCTTAACCCTCTCCCAATTTGTTTTAAAACCATTTCCTCCCACTTACAATAAACATTTAGGTTTTTCTTTTCTCTTAAAATTCACGGACATCAGTGATTTATGTTTTAAATAATGGACAGTCTTAAGAGTACAAAACCACTGCATTCTCACCTTATACCAATGAACAGGCTGAATATTCTTCTCGGTCCTGAAAAAATCCAAGTGCGGACACACAACCTTCGCAGATGATAATGTGAATATCACCTCCTCCACAGCAAATTTTTCATTTAAGCATAAACCATCAGTCCTCTCAAATACTGTTACTTTTGTACACATTTTCCTGCTGCTTGTCAGATTCCTGAAATTAATATAACCAGTATTATAAAATACTTCTTATATATCTTATGAATTATGTTATATAATTATTATAGTAATAATAATTAAGCTGTTTGGGTTGTTTTCAAACTCAAAAATATACGGTATTCTTTTCGGAGAAGAGAGGATGAGAAGTTAACAGTTTCTCTAGCAGATTCTCTAGCCTACTAGGAAAACAAAAACCTCAAACCAGACTTCCTCCAACCTGAAGCTGTTTTTTGTAAATGCACTCTCCTCTCTTCATTTGTATTTCTCTTACCCCCCAAATTCTACTTGCTTCATTCCCTTTGAAACTCATTCCTGTTGCAATGTAGATTTTTAACTTTCACCTTATGACACATTGATAATCTCCAGAATCTTCTAACATTGCAGGGAGAAACCAAATTAAATTCTTCTGCTGATGAATTCTAGAAAGGTTGTCTCTAGGCACAGCTGCCTGGTTACCAACTTTATACCATGTTAAGTCGTAGTCTCCACTTTTCCAGCTCTTTTCCAGCGAACACTTAATAGCAAGAGGCTGCTCAGCAGGGACAAGACTCTTCCTCAACATCACATCATATGCATCACATTTGTCTGAAGGAAAGAGACAAACATAAAAGATAGTAAAGATGTCCTCAAATGATATCCAGAATTCATTTTTTAATTTAATTTACAAAGTTCACTGGAGTTATCACCTCCATTTGTAAGCTATCTACTAAAAATTCAATTATAATCCCTTATTTTTACAGCTGAGAGTACTCACTGTTACACAACTATAGTTACACCACTAAAATGTTTTTTGAATGCAAACTTTACACTCAACAGAATCTCTTCATTTGCAGCAGATTGTCATTTGCATGTTTTAGTTCAGATGCAAATTACTAGAGCACTTGCATTTCTCTAGTCTGTTTCATGTGCATGCACACTCACACAAATACAAAAATTTCACTTGTAACATTTTTATTTCTTAACTGTGATCAAAATAAATCTTAAAGACAGATGAAGTTTTCAGTACCCAGATGTCCTAAAAGGACACTGAAACTAAAGTTGCTGTTGTACAAATACTAAGTTTGCTATGGAAATTTCAACTCACTCTTCATTTATGAGCACTTAAAGAGGAATTATTACAAGCACTTCCCAATAAGTCTATTTCCTTTACTCTGGACCCAAGGAGAAAAGAGCAACACCATGAGATTTTTATGATTTTATTTTTTTTGTCAGTATGACAAAAAAGGCACCAACTAAGAAATGTGACTGTGGTATTCAGAATCAGTGTTCTATTTATCTAAAATTTCTCATTTCATTAGTATATAAGAACAGTGACGCAGAGTTTTTCAAGTGTCTGGCTAGCCCAAAACCCTGTCTCTGATAAAAACCTATGGAAAATGGCTAAAAGAGGGTAGGACATAACAAGTATAGTAATGCTTTGCTTTAGGACCCTTGCTTTTCTCCCATGTTCTGCACAAAAAACCCCATTCATTGGCTTTTTTAATTTCTCTGGGTTTCATGTACTTCTTGTGACAAGAAACGCCAAAGTGAAAATTTCTTCCTCTGCCTGCTCTATGGCATGCATCATTTTATAGACTTCAATCACATCTTGTCTGCCATCTCTTTTCTTAACCTCAGGGCCCTCATTCATTAAATGACCTCCCACATGGAAGCCATGCCATGTCTGACAACATTGTCACTCACCTCTATTCAGTTTTTCTGAGATGGAATGACCAGAACCAGAGTTCAATTGATTCACATTCATCACGGTGTTACAGAAGAGGTTAACCGAGCTTTCTGATTTCTGCTCTACTCCCTTCCTGGAAAGTCTGCTTTTTTGACCACCTGACAACAGAGCTAGAGCTTCTGGAAAGAATCCAGAGATGTCAAAGTAGCATTCTTGACAAGTGGCTATTAATTAACTTAATGTTCATAACACACACATGCAACGTGTTTGTTTCTGCTATGTGTACGACACTTCCATGTCCCTAAAAATCCATTTTATTTTACTTATTGACATTCTATCACTAAACCATTCAAAATGCAGATATTCTCTCCATGGTTAGCATTAGTTTTAACCAACAACGATAATTTTGTATCATCCACCATTCCCACCACTTCGTGATAAATCTTTTCCAAATTACTCATCAAAACACTGAATTAATCTGAATGTCTTTTCATAAGATTACTTACTTAGCAAAAAAAAAACAAAACAAAACCAAACCAAACAAACAAAAAAAACCCTAAACCAAACCACAAAAAAACAAAAAAACAAAACCAGACTATCCAATTGGTTTGGTGAACCTTCATGCTTGTCCATCTATGGGCAAAATAACCCCATAACAAACCCAAACCATTTCCAACCAAATGTTTTGCTCAAAATTCAAGAAATAGAAATTAATTGAGTTTATCTTTTACAAGTCTGGTACTGCTGCAAGATTCCAAGTGGAATGAAAAAATTATGCCTGCAATTCATTTGAATCATCTGAAATCTTTCAAGCACGAACTAGATTGTTGGTTGACAGCTGAATGGGAAAAACAAGCAGTTACAACTGAAATTTTGCCAAAAGGTTATATTATTCTCAAATAGGTATATTTTCCAATATGGAAAAAAAAATCCTATGGACACATACTCTAAAGTTAAAACTACAACTCATTTCATCAGTTTATACATCAGAGAATTGTGTTGCCATTTAGATGGACCTCCACAGGCTGGAGAAGGGGGTTGACAGGAACCTCATGAACAAAAAGAAACTCAAAGTCCTGCATCTGGTGAGGAATGACACCAGGCACCAGCATATACTGGAGACCATTCAGCTGGAAAGAAACTCTGGAGAGAAGAACACTGGGATCTTGGTGTAGAACAAAGTGACCATGAGTCAGCAGTGCTCCCTCATGGCAACCTCAGGGAGGCTGGAGTAGATGATCTCAAGAGTACCTTTTCAACCTAAACAATTCTGCAACAGTCAGAATCTGTTTTCTAGGTTTCTGCTTTTAGGACTCTTTAAAAGAACTCACTGGCATGCACATTTGACTTTTACAGACATTTCCATGGAAAATCGGTCTTACTTGTGTGAAAAAATAAGTTTCAGAACAGAACCTTCCATAGCTATCTGTAAACTTACCTGCAATAACTAAAAATAGAAACGCTGTTACAATAGTACAGGAAAAAATGTTACTGCTGTCATGTTTTCCTGCATAAATGGAAAGAAAACCAACAATTAGTGGTTCCCAACTTACACACATTAAAGTCAATGTTTGCATTACACAGTTTCTACAGGAATTATACATTTAATGCAGGACACAGAAAATATAGGACTTGCCTTTGCCTTTTTTTGTGAGCTTGCTTCAGCTGACAGCTCTGAACTACCATACCAGATAAAAAAAACCAAGTGAACATTTCTTACTCAGCCTGTCAAGCACCCAGGATGTTTTACATCAATAGCACACTCTCCCCCAGATCTTCCCTTCCCAAGATACTTCCCAAGTCTTAGTTCTCTAACTGTTCCTTAGATGGAATCCAATTTCTTATTCCTGGCCATCTTTGCCACCCTTTTCTGTACTGTGTCCAGTTATGATATAGCCTGTCTTGAGGTGGAGAGGGAAGAACATAACATAACTTGCATAGTCTCCAAAGGATAGATGCACTACAGATATATAAAATAAAATAAGAGGTTTTTCTGTTTTTTTCCCATAATAATTTCTAACAATCTATTTGCTCTTTGCGTACTACTGAGTAGCTTATTATCTCTAATGTGTTTAGAGAAGGATCCTCTTAGTTGCATGCCCCTGAGAAGTTGTTCCGTAACTTGCTTTACTGCTTTTTTTTTCTGTTCAGCCTGCAACAGCTTTTACAACACTGTGAAAGGACAAATGCAAATGAAGGGTAAGGAGAACATGATACTGCTGTGAAGTCTTTAGCTGATCACCCATTTCTACAGAAGTCAACACTTCTGGCTGCTGTGTCTTACTTCACCAAACTGACTAAGCAGTGTGGCATATATTGAGTCATTCACAGTGTTTCTTGCAGTGCCTGCTTTCTTCCCTCTTTTCCTTCTCTTCCCTCCTCCCTCTTTGAAAATTTCAGCTCAAATTACCAGACAGGTCTTTTCTTGCCTAGCTAGGGAGAGAAGGAATGAGTCCCTGCAAGAATGCTCAACATAAAAACAGATGTACAAAACTATGAAATCACCAGAGGGGGTTTATGTACTTTAATGCAAAAGCTGTAACATTCTTAAGTAATCATGATCACAATAACTTTTAAAATCTCTAGTTTTCAATTTTAAAGAAGATGAAAATACTTTCATGGAAATATTTTCAAGTTTATAATTATCATAAAATTTAAAATAATACCTTATGACCAGATACAGTCTTTATGACTTCTCTGAATCACTGGGTTTTTTCATTCTCTCTGTTTCAACACAGCATTACCTTACTTTACTCTTCTGTCCCACACATGGTGTCTCAGTTTTTCTCCCTATTAGTAGATTCAGTAGATGTAGCAGTAGCATTTTGCCATGTTCTGAAGAAACATCTTCAAGAATCCTGCATTTCTATAAATTCAATGTTTTCTAATTAAATGTATGAATTGCCCTTTTGCCAACATGGAAGACCAGCAAATATATATATAACCTTGTGTAAATCCATTTGCATCAACTGCTCTAAGATTCTAATGAAAACACCTTCATTTCTGTGGAAGGTAATACCCAACAGCAAAATTAGGTTCTGCTCTGTGCATGTTTTCACATAATTCATGATGAAAATAAAAAATGTATAAATGTCGACTGAAGTGCAAATGTTGTTCCTACCACATTCTGCCATGATAAACAGCTGAATTTCTCCCTTTCCCCTGTCATTTTGTCCACATCTTGAGGCTGCAATTGACCTGTGGAGCTTTAGCAGTCAGGACAGAATTCCTGGAGTTATCTTTGCCCAAGTTTTCTGGAGAAGAAAAAAATTCCAGGTATCTGAAGTCATGTCCATAATTTTTCACCCTGAAATGAAAAACCTGTATTGATTTAAGAGAGGAAAAAAAAACAAGGGGAAAAAAAAAGAAAAAAAGAAAAGAAAAAAAAAAAGAAAAAAAGAAAAAAAGAAAAAAAAGAAAAAAAAGAAAAAAAAAGAAAAAAAAAAGAAAAAAAAGAAAAAAAGAAAAAAGAAAAAAGAAAAAAAAGAAAAAGAAAGAAAAAAATAAAAAAGAGAAAAAAGAAAAAAAAGAAAAGAAAAAAGAAAAAAAGAAAAAAAGAAAAAAAGAAAAAAAGAAAAAAAGAAAAAAAGAAAAAAAAGAAAAAAAGAAAAAAAGAAAAAAAGAAAAAAAGAAAAAAAGAAAAAAAGAAAAAAAGAAAAAAAGAAAAAAAGAAAAAAAGAAAAAAAGAAAAAAAGAAAAAAAGAAAAAAAGAAAAAAAGAAAAAAAGAAAAAAACAAAAAAAGAAAAAAAGAAAAAAAGAAAAAAAGAAAAAAAGAAAAAAAGAAAAAAAGAAAAAAAGAAAAAAAGAAAAAAAGAAAAAAAGAAAAAAAGAAAAAAAGAAAAAAAGAAAAAAAGAAAAAAAAGAAAAAAAGAAAAAAAGAAAAAAAAGAAAAAAGAAAAAAGAAAAAAGAAAAAAGAAAAAAGAAAAAAGAAAAAAGAAAAAAGAAAAAAGAAAAAAAGAAAAAAAGAAAAAAAGAAAAAAAGAAAAAAAGAAAAAAAGAAAAAAAGAAAAAAAGAAAAAAAGAAAAAAGAAAAAAAGAAAAAAAGAAAAAAAGAAAAAAAGAAAAAAAGAAAAAAAGAAAAAAAGAAAAAAGAAAAAAGAAAAAAAGAAAGAAGAAAAAAAGAAAAAAAGAAAGAAAAAAAGAGAAAAAAAGAAAAAAGAAAAAAAGAAAAAAGAAAAAAGAAAAAAAGAAAAAAAGAAAAAAGAAAAAGAAAAAAGAAAAAAGAAAAAAGAAAAAAGAAAAAAGAAAAAAAAAGAAAAATACAGTCATACACACACCTGGATGTGTATGACAGCAGTCATGATGGCACATAGTAAAGCATAATTCCCATTAAATTGGTAAATCCACCTTGTCCTCTGTTCTCTAGTCATTTCAAAGTTTATCTACTTAATTAAAAAAAACCAAAACAGACTAATCAGAACTTTGAAGTATCATGGCTTTCATTAATTTCTGCACACCTGTGGCACTTTTTCTTTCAACATCTCACTCAAAAACACAGACAGATTAAAACATGCAATAGTCTGGTTGTTAGAATTGAGAGAACTAACACAAAGTATCACACCATTTCTTGTACATAAGCCCACAAACATGTTAAATCACAAAATATATATATTCATACCACCTTAAATGCTTCTATTAACTGCAAAGTATGACATGCTTCTTCAAAATAATTTAATAGAGCACCTCATTTTTGATCTAGGGAAAATAATTACGATAAATACAGATATTCCTCTGGTTCTGAAGCATACCTACCTAACTGATGCTGAAGATCTGAGTTAGCCCCTTTGGGATGCAGTTACATCACTGTGACTACCTCGACAGCCACTCTTCTCGGAGTGACTGACATCCCCCCACCAGGTAGGGCAGAGTAGGATTTTTCAGTCTTCTTCACGTAAACTCTTGCCTATTTCTGGAAGCACTGATTTGAAAGGGACTGCATCTCCTCGGGGACGCAAGAACCGAGCTCCCAGCCACCAGCCCGGGTGCGCTGAGGGACCCTCTAAAGGGACAGAGGTGTCCGTGGCTCCCAGGGGGACCTATAGAATCATAGAATCATAGAATTGTCTGGGTTGGAAGGGACCTCAGAGATCATCATGTCCAACCCTTGACCCACTGCTGCAGTTGCTAGACTATGGCACTGAGTGCCACATCCAGTCTCTTTTTAAATATCTCCAGGGACGGAGAATCCACTACTTCCCTGGGCAGCCCATTCCAATGTCTGATCACCCTCTCTGTAAAGAAATTCTTTCTAATATCTAACCTAAACCTCCCCTGGCACAACTTAAGACCGTGTCCTCTTGTCTTGTTGAAAGTTGCCTGGGAAAAGAGGCCAACCCCCCCCTGGCTCCAGCCTCCTTTCAGGGAGTTGTAGAGAGCGATGAGGTCTCCCCTGAGCCTCCTCTTCTCCAGGCTGAACACCCCCAGCTCCCTCAGCCTCTCCTCACAGGACTTGTGCTGGAGTCCCTTCACCAGCCTGGTTGCCCTCCTTTGGACCTGCTCCAGGACCTCAATCTCCTTCCTGAACTGAGGGGCCCAGAACTGGACACAGGACTCGAGCTGTGGCCTCACCAGGGCTGAGTACAGAGGCAGAATACATCTCCATCTGAGAGTGGCAGAGCTGTATGGCTGTCTCTCTTTGCTAGGACAGAATACGTGAAGATGTCTATTTCTATTACTACACAGATGTGGTGCCGTTTAGAAAACATGGATTGCGTGGGAGAATGTATGTATGAGTGGAAGAGAGGTGGCCCATGGGAAGAGCTGTGAAGTGCTGAAAGGACACCTGGAGAGCTTGTGAGAGGAGGCAAAATGAGTTTATCTTCTGCCTGGAAAGGCAAAAACAAGCCATGGTAACTGCCTGCAAGCGCATGAAGTGGGACAGTAAAAATGCTAGGGCATGTAATTATTTCTACTAATGAAGAAGACTGGGATGAAGAATGCATAACCAAAACTAAGTTGTTTACTAATCAAACCAACAGTGAGGTCATGAAAGAGCTTCTTAGCTGGAGTCACAGTTAGAAAAATAAAACACTTTTAACCTGGAGCTGGGTGCAGCTATGAAAGGGATTTGGTGTGTGTTCCAGCAGAGGGTCTTCCTGCAAGGCTACAGTATGTCTTCTGGCGTTGTGCTCTTTATTTCCAATGCTTGACCACCCTCTCCGTGAAGAAATTCTTTCTAATATTCAACCTAAACTTCCCCTGGCACAACTTAAAACCATGTCCTCTTGTCTTGTTGAAAGTTGGTTGGGAAAAGAGGCCAACCCCCACCTGGCTACAAACTCCCTTCAGGTAGAAGAATATATAGAATCAGGGGTCCAAGATTTAACTCCAAAGGCAAGGTGTTCGTGCCATGGTCTGGTAACCGCAGCGGTGGTCGATTAAGGGTTGGACTGGATGATCTTAGAGGTCCCTTCCAACCCAGCCGGTTCTATGATTCTCACGCCTCCTCTCAGCAACCGAGCCATGCCAGGGGCACGGCGGGCAGAGGGACATGCTGACCTCTTCCAACTTTCTTTCCTTTAGGAACCCCCGTTCCGAAACTGCCCCCAGCCCTCCCTTCCCCCAGGAGACACCCCTTCGGGCTGAGCCACCTCACAGCACCAAAAGCGGGACACAGGGAAAAAAAAACAAACAACCCACGGCTATCGCCGCATCCCTACGGATTTTCCCACACTGACCGATGCCTACGCGCCCAAGGGAGCAAAGCTTCCCCCGCTATCCCTGACCCCTTCCCGCTGCCGCCTCCAGCCACCCCCGGCTTTCGGGGCACGAAAGGTGCCCCCGACCCTTAGCGGCTGCTCCCGCCGCCAAACACCCGCAGGGGCTGCCCCCACCTCCCCTTCACGGTCGCTGAGGGGACCCGAGTTCCCTCTGGGCCGGCGCCAAGGGGAAATCCCCGCTGCTTCCTACCTGCTACTCGGCTCCTGGTCCGGTCCGGCCCGGCGAGGCTGTGAGAGGGTGGATGAAGGCGGGAGGCTGCCGTCTCCACGAAAAACCCGGGCAGCCCACCGCCGGCCCCGGAGGGTTCACCCACCCCGGGCTGCCGCTTCCCTCCCCAGCGGCGGGAAAGGTGGTGCCGGGTCAGAACCGGGAGCAGGGTGCGCAGGGCGGCAGGTGTGCCGGCGGGGCCAGGAGGGGCCAGGTTAAAGCCAGGCGAAGAGAAAGAAGCCGTGTGAGTAAAAAGCCGCTTTCTGTAAGAGGAGGCGGGCAGGGGAGCGGGGTGAGGCGGCTGCCTCATTTCCACCGCCGCTTCGTTCCCGCCGCCATCCCCCGCCCTTGGCTGCCGCGGTCATGGCTCTGCCTCCGCCCCGGGCAGGCGCAGGGAGACAGCAGGAAATCCTGCAAGGAAGGATTGCAAGAGAGGGGGTGAGGGAGTTGGGCTTTTTTCCTCTGTTTTGGGGATTGGGTTTTTGTGTGGTTTTTTGTTTGGTTGGGGGGTTTTGTGTGTGTGTGAGTGTGAGGTTTTGTGGGTTTGTTTGTTTGTTTGTTTGTTTGTTTGTTTTGTGTGTGTGTGTGCTTGGTTTGGTTTTGTGTGTGTGTTTTTGGTTAGTTTGGGTTTTTGTTTGGTTTGTTTTGTTGTTTTTTGGTGGTGGCGGTGTTTTTGTTTGTTTGTTCTTTCTGTCCCTCGGGCAGCTGCGGACTTCCCGAAATGAGAAGACTGGAAGAGAAAGATCCCCCCCTCCCCAAGGCCACGGGGTCACTTGGCAGCAGCATCTCAGGGACATCGGCACTTGGTAACACTTGGCTTCTTCAACAGCCTATTTTGACAGCCTGGTCTAAATCCCCCAAGCACCATGTTCATCAGATGTTTGGCTCTGAAGCTCGGTCATAAAAGTTTAATCCCATTTAGCCCCTAAATTTGTGCCGACAAATCGACATTTATTTTTTTTTTTTTTAGAGATTGCTTAGCTTGTGACTGTTCTAGGAACACTATGTTCCCTATTTTCTAGTTCTCTGAACTAGAGAGACGTCATTGCTGGAGTCTGTATTTTCCAAAGCAGATGTTTTTCAATGTAGCATGGTGAACACAGAGTCGGATATAGGCATCTTTAAGGATGAATTGTCACTTAATTTGTTGACTAAGTATTAATATAGTAAGGTAGAAGACCATACAGAAAACCCACATTTAGGATCCCCTTTTAGAGTTACCTTTTAGCATTACTGAGATAGAGGTTTTAACATTATTCTTAAAAAAAAAAAAAATCATAAACACATTTCTAAACAAATTACAAGTATTCTGGAAAAAAAAATAATCTAGATATGTCTGACTCCTTCTACCCTGTTTTTTTTTCATTCTATCTCTTACGTCTTTCATTCTACTTTCTGGAACTTTTATTTCCAGTTTCTTTATTGTTATTTTGCACCACCAACAAACATCTAAGAGTTTAAATCTGGTTATCAATCTACTAAATTTTTCTATGGTACTGTTTTATAAAACTAATTTTTTAATAATTCTTTCTGCAACATAAACACCACAGGTTCTATTGAATGCAGCTTTTTGGGTTATTTCCTCAGATCTTCATTGTAGTATCACTAATAGTGAAAAAAGTCTCTGGTATAAAAGACAGTGCTGCAAAAACATCACCAAAATGAAAAAATGAGAACTATTTGATCATTCAGCTATTCAGTGACTACAGTGAAACAGAAGGAATATGAACTGAAATTACTTCATTTAATGAGAGAATAAAATATGAAGAATAAGGCATCACAAAACAAAAGAGCAGAGAAGTAGGTTGTCTGAGGAAAGCAGACATTGACTCCAGTCTGCTTGAACATTTGATGTGGTCACTGGGAGCACTTCAAAGCTGACCAAGTACCCCCAGCTCCAGCAATGAAGATGATCCTGAGCAAAGAGTTTTATAGTCATTGTCCTGATCAGAACTGTGCAGTGGGATTTACCTGTTTTGTTTTCATTAGCACAGAGAAGGCTGTAACACAACTTATCAGTGCCATCTTTGAAAGTGGATTGCAGCAGAGCAGTGATCATGACCTGGGTTATCTTTCTATATCGGAGGAGGTCTTCAAAGCAGGCTACCCCTGTGCAAATGAAGAGGCTGTCCTTAGGGACAACATTTGGTGTATTACAGTTTTCCAAAATGTGTTTGCTAAATAAGGTATCACTGTGAAATCCTTTTTCCATCAGGGGACCACATACATCTGTTTTACTTATTTGATAAACTTTATATAACAAGTGAAGGGACAATATTACCTGCAATAAATAATCAAATGTTTTTGAGTTATGTATAGAAGGAAAGCAGAGTGGGACCATTCACTTAGGTAGGGATGGGGTAGAAGCTGCCTGGGATTAATTTAGACCATTGCCTTTCATTACCACAAACCTCTTGTTTTTCAACATCTTCCAGTAGTTTTGTTCCCCCTTTCAAGATCACTTGTAATCCCCAATTTATTATATTACCAACTTTCTTTTTTCTCATATAATCTTCTCCTTTGAAAATGCATGTTGCTTCGTTGTTTTTTGGATTGGCAGAGTGCTTTAAAGCTGATCTCCCTCTCAGCCTGCATTTTGTATCACTAAACAACCCTGAACCCTATAAAGCAGATTCCTTTCAGAAGAGCCAAAAGGTGGAAGACAAACTCTACCCCCTTGAGCATGCTGTCAACAGTACCTGAGAGCAGTTATTTAGGGTTCCTATTCTGAGTTAGTTAGGAGATCTTTGAGGTTCCTTCCAACAGTTCTATGATTCTGTGAACATTCATCATGTGGACACCAGATCCTCCCCACCAACTGACTTAACTTGCAAAAATCAAGGGAACACCTGTCCTGATTTTTTTTTTTTAAGGACAAGTTACAATGACAAGCTAATGTAAATGCTACTTCTGTAAAGGAAACTATAGAAATCAGCAGTTGGAGTCTTACCTGCTCTGGTAAATCATCCCTTCTACATGAAAAGAGACTATAGTCACATCGTGTCTCTAAGCCATCCGGAAGTACATTTAGGACAAAACTATGTGGTTTGCAGCCACCATCTTATTTTTGATTTTGGCTCTGATATGTATTCGTCGTGTATCTTTTTGACTGAAACCAAACACAGCAAAGAATACGCTAACAGAATTTGAAAGCCCTTTATGTATATTTTTCTGCAATTTCTACTTTAAGCTTTGTTTCACAAGATAATTTAGACGAAGACATTAAGAATGTTGCTGTGCGTACAAAACTTTTCAAGCTACAAGAAAAAATATCAAGAAATGTAATTGCAGGTATTCAGATACAGTTAAAGCTGCATAAAACAGGCTGCTTTGCAACCTGTCATGTCAAACCAGAATCCTAGAAATGTAATAGGAATGTCAAGGCCATCTAAATGTGCTTGCAATGCTGAGGATATATACTTCCATTTTACTGAGCATTCCTAGTTTTAGCACTTAGAAACTAGCTTAGCATTTTCATCTTTCAGACCTCCATCTTAGAAGAACTTTTCAGGACTTGTAATCAAACAAATTCTTCACCAATAGAGCACAGGAAGTAATATGTATTTTCTGGAGGTTTCTAGTAGGAAAGCCAGGCACACTTTTCATGGCTAAATCTATGCCCTTCCTCTCCAGAGAAACTGTTTCGTTTGTTCTATGCTTAAAAACAATTTACTTTCTCCTACAAGGGCCTTCTAAAACATTTGGAATAGACAAGCTTTTCTGCAAATAAATCATTCTGCAGTATTTTTTTTAATGTGTATATTATACAAATGGAGAGCAGTAACTTTTCTATTGAGAATAAAATATTCAAGAGTGATCAAACTGTAAGCTGCACTGTACGCACAAACTTTTGATTTAGTAAGATTAAACAGGAGTGGAAAACTGGAAATGGAAGATAGAAAAGTAATGTTGCAGTGTTCAGTTACAGAGCATTAGTCTGTTGTTTTGTTTCAATATTCTTATCTTCTTCATCTTGGTACCCAATTATCATGGCAGAGCAGAGAAAGATGAGCTATATTGCAAAACAATAATTATGAGGCTGACTGGGAAGCCAGATAGTGAAAGATAGCAGCAGATGCTCAGAAAGGGAAGAACAAGGAGTGGCAGGAGTGAAGGAGGGAACTCTCCAGGGGATCAGCCATTGCCTTCATATTGAAGGCATGTCCTGCTTGACTAACCTGATCTCCTTCTGTGACAAGGTGGCCCACTTAATGGGTGAGGGAAAGGCTGTGGATGTTGTCTACCTAGATTTTAGTGAAGCCTTCAACACAGTATCCTCCAGCATTCTCCTGGAGAAACTGGTTGCAAGAGCTTGGATGGGCATGCACGGGCTGGATGGCTGGGCCCAAAGAGTTCTGGTGAATGGAGTCATGTCCAGTCTGGTCACAAGTGGTCTTCCCCAGGGCTTAGCACTGGGACCAGTTCTCTTTAGTATCTGTATCAGTGATCTAAATGAGGGGATCAAATGGCTCTCTGTATGTTTGCAGATGTCAAGAAGTTAGGTGGGAGGGTTGATCTGCCTGAGGGTAGGAAGGCTCTACAGAGGGACCTGGACAGGCTGGATCAAAGGACCATGGCCAGTTTTATGAGATTCAAAAAAGACAGGTACCAGTTTCTGCACTTAGGTCACTACAACCCCATTCAATACTACAGGTTTGGGGAAGGCTATCTGGAAATCTGCCCAGAGGTAAAGGGGTTGCTGGTTGACAGCCAGCTGAATGTGAGCCAGCAATGTGCCCAGGTGGCCCAGATGGCCAATGGCATCCTGGCCTGCATCAGAAATAGTGTCTCCAGCTCTTATCAATTTCATCTATCTCAAAGACAACTATGTCTAGATTTTCCTTTTAAAAATAGATTGTTAAAAATAGAAGATGAGTGGGCAACTGATGCTCACTAAGATGAAGAAAAAGAAATTCATATAAATCTACAATAAGCATTTCTGTTTTTTTAAAGTCCATTTAAAAATCATTTGCATGCTGGTACTGGCAGAGTGTGGGTAAATAGTGCAAGCAGAACTGATGGTACCTATGGCACATGGGAGTTGCACCTACAGATACGAGACCAAATCTTTAAATGAAGAGGACAGTCAGACTGCTAAAGCCTAACAGAGTATGCGGAGGAAGAGGAGTGAGAAGGCTCAAGGCGAAGCAGAGAGATAGGGTGTAGAGGTCACATGCTCTTTTTGACTCAATGCCCTCTGTTACAATGCTGTACCTTCTGAAGCATCATGTTAGTTTTCTGCTGGAATTGTTATAAATCACTGGAAAGGCATTTCTCCCATTCAGAAACTGAAACGAAGTGAAAAGCAATATATTTGCATTCAGAGACAGCTGAAAACCACATAAAAATACAGCTACAAGTCTTCGTCTCTGACTCTTCTTTCTCCAAAAAAAAACCAACCCCAAACATTAGCATATTATTGAATTTCCAAAGTACAGCAAGTTACATTTGAAACTTCATGGGTTGTGCTCCATGCTAGTACTATACTCCAAAAAAACACCATTAAAGTGTGGCCTTAAAAATTATTTCATTTTACTTAGTCTGAGCTGTTCAAGTGACAGGAAACATCAAGAGGCTGGAGAGGAATTTGACAGAGCAAAGGAACAATTTTCTTTTTTTTAAATATGAGGCTTTTCTATCTCCCTTTTCAGATTATATTTGCTCTTTAAAACCCCAGTCCTGCAAATTATTCTCTTACTTAGGATGAGATTCAGAAAGCTACTTTTGGCACCTAAGCCAGGGCCAATGGCACTTATGTAGTTAAGTGTTAAAGGGACACTGAGGAAGCCCAACACACTCTAAAATGAACTTTTGCAATCCATTAATGCTGCGTGACTAACCCAGAGTTTCTGTGCGCAAACAGGAGCATCCTAGTACAAGTGTCTCCTCTGAAAGATTGGCCAATATGTAACACACATAACCTGAATTACTCGCATGAGTAAATTTTCAAACTTAGCGTCTCACACACTTGGTCTGGTTTAAAATCACTGCCTTTGCTTCTGCTTTAGTATCTGTGCAGGAAAACTTTCTATTTCTTGAAGTTAATGCACAAATAAGCCCATTTAACATTGAATATTGAATTAAATTTAAAGGGGATTTGTAAATTGAAAGATATTTTGGAGATAGCTCCAACAATATATATTCATTGTTTTTTCATATTTTTAATTACTTTTTGAAAGCTAATAAAATCACAGGTGTTCCTTTTTGTGTGTAATATGTGGGGATGAATGAAACTACATCTCCCCTGTCTCAGACAAGTACCCTAACCAGCAGACTGCACAGCACAACAGAGCCATTTAGATTAGTACTCAAACTGGCTTTGATAATTTTAAGCAAACACTATCTAGCAAAGCAAAATCCTAGATTGTATGGAAGACCGAGACTGCAAGGGAATAGCAAACAGAAGAAGCATATTCAGGATAATTGAGCATTAGACCTCACTCTTTTTTTAACAGTTAGTCTGAAATTCAGAAAGTTTAATCTGTCTTCTAGAAACATGATCACTTGTAGTCACTGTGAATATTACTATGTAAAAAATCTCCCAGATCATGTCTTCTGTACCCTTCTCTGCTCTGACAAAATAAATTTTATTTATTCTAAGACCACAGTTTCTTACTTGTCACTACAGCATCCCAGTGCATCCCACATGAGCTGTGGCAAACCATCTCAGATTTCATGAGTTAGCTGGTTTATCTCTGCTTCTGAGGCAAAATTCTGTTTAAAGGAGAATGAGAGAAAGTAAAAGGTAAAGATGTTTCAGCATGTGATCTCTTAATTTCATTTCTAAGAGATGTCAGCCTGTACTAATTATCCTCTATAGGAATCTTTTTGGTTGCTCCCTATCAGATGTGTCTCTTCTCTGGCATTTCCCCATATGCTCCTCACTGCAAATTCCCCAGTATTCCATGGAGGCAGAGCTCCACCTCTGCCATGCAGGTGGCCTACACAACCCCCCTTTCATTGTATGTATATCCCAATACACATAATCAAAGAACCCTTTTTTTATCTCTGAACACAAAGGGAATTCCAATAATTTGTGGAGAGTATGAAAAAGGTTTTCTAGTAAGAACAAGTCTAAACAATCAAGTGCCTCACTGGAATAGGTAAATTTATTATAACTTGCAGCTGGAAGAGATTGGTTAAGTGCTACCAAATCTATTTAATATCATATGCCTGGGCTTTTTTGGGGAAAAGCATCTTATTCTATTCCCAAAAGGATTGTTATTCCCAAAAGGACTAGCATGGTCCTGATACATATTCTAGACTTCTGTAACTCTGTTGTCTTTTTTTCAGACACAGGTAAATAATCCAGCTGAAAACGAGTGTTTTCTGTAACATTAAGAAACACATTGCAAACATCTGGTTTACATTAGTAATTTTTCTAAGGGAGTTGTTGAAAAAAAAATCCACAACACTGGAACTGTAAAAATATTTACATTTATGCTGCTAGCCTAGGTAGAACAGAGGTTGCTCAGGGAAGAAGAAAACATCCAGGGCTTCTGGGTGAATACAGCTAATAGCGGAGTCTGAAAAGAAGGACTGAAAAATGAAGCACCTGTAGCTGATAGCTGATCTTGGCTGGTTACCACTTAGAGGTTACCAGGAAATGGGACCTCCTTTAATCTATTAGAACTGAATTTTTTCCTGTAAACTTTACGGGAAGTACATGACCTTCTCTGAACCCAACATGAGGTCTCATGAGAGACCAGCCCTTCAAGTCCCAGTGCTAAGGCTCTGGCTTTCTTGGAGCAAATTAGAAAGTCAGGGCTTTTCAGAGAAGCGAAGCAGAGAAGGCTGCTTCTCTACTCTTGAGGAGAAGCCCCTTCACATCTCTTCTACTTGAGGTCTCCCTCCATTTCACCCAGCTCTTGAGGAGCTGCTGTAGAAGGTTGCTCAGTGAGGCATTTCTAGGAACCTTGCTGGTGTAAGAGATAAAGGCAGGAGCCCTGGGGCTGCTCCAGCTTCCCCATACTGTAAGGAGAGAACACAAGAGAGCCAGGGTCACAGCTCCAATTTACCCAAGCATGGCGAGGTTGTTAGTGCTGATGTGGTGCCAAGACCAGGTTAGCACAATGGCTAATGAAACCCCTTCCCACATACATTCAGCAGCCTGAAAAAAGATCTAATAGAGCAGTCTTGTCTAAGACTCTTCATGCCAAGACTGCTGCTTGCTTTTGTTCATTCTCAGCAGGCTTCAGTGGAAGCATGGAAAAAACCCAAACCAAGCCAAAACACAAAGGAATGCTGTAAGAAAAAAAACAAAGGAATACTGTAAGAAAAAAAAATGTAGTGCCTTTATTGAATTTGAAAAATGGACTTTTCTTCAAAGTGTCTTTACACAACACAAAAACTTTTGCATTAGTTGCATAAATATATCAAAAGGAACAAATATATTTTTTTAAAAAACAAGTCTTTTGGCTCAGTAAAATAACTTTCCTACCCCAAAGATAGGGATTAACAAGTAGCAGTTTGTTATTCAGTCTAATCCAGTCAGCAAAAGTAATTCAGGAAGCCCAAGGCTGCTGGAACTCTGTTGGTTGGCCTGCAAGCTGTCAAGGTGGAAGCACAAAGTCAGTATGGTATCTTAGTCCTCAGAATACAACTACAATACTTCAGTGTCTAGTCTTCACATTTGATATAGGGATCTTCTTACGTGACCGAGCCATACAGCTTTTGTTCCACTAAATTGTTCTGTGGATGTGAACAACTGGCCTTGCTCAGATGGATGTCAGTAACTTCAGATGATCTCAAGGCTCTTCTACCCCACAACAGGATGTCACTAAACACACATCATATTTCAAAGCAGACTGTGTGCATGTGACACTTCATTATCAGGGCTGTGCCTCCCCTGACACTTCTGCCTTGACTAAAACATAGCATGAAAACAGAATATAAACCCGTGTTGGTTTATACATACATGACATTCATCAGTAGAACATCCCAGTACCACAGCAGTTTGAAATTGTCTGATGTTTCAAATGCACTTCCTTCCCTCCTATCCTGAAGAGATTCTTAATCCATTCTGATCAGACAGATCAGACACAAACTCAGCTCCCAAAGCTCAGAAGGAACTGTCTCTCAGAAGCTGTTTCAAATCTCCAGTATACACTGTGGTGAACAAAGCACATTAGGTGGGAAAGGAAACTGGTCCACTGATCAGGCAGAAAATGAGGGTCACACCATCACGTTCAGTAGGCAGTTCCTCTGTGGGATGGCACCTCACAACATCAGTTTAATTTGATTGAGGATTGAAGGGATAAGAAGAAAAATGCTTGAGCCACAGAAGAAGAAAAAGTAAAAAGTGCAGCATCAAAATGAGTAGACTGATTCTGGAGAATGCAGAACATTAATTTTTTTCAGATCAAAAAGTGTAGATATCAAAGGACCAACCTGAAGGGAAGATTTCTGCTTAATACTGTTAGCAACAGCCTTCATGAAAAATAATGAGGTTTGTTGCTTATTTAAAGATAAAAGAGCTGGATGGGAAGAGACAGGATGGAGTATGAATGGGCGCAGAGCAAAAGGTGCTGGAAGAAAGAAGGCAGGACAAAAATAGGAAGAAAGCAGCAGTTAAAGGTAATAAGAGTAAAACCCTTAAGTTTCCATATACCATTACATCTCATAACTTAAAAATCAACTTTCAAGCATAGGCAGTCTGGCTTTCACATCTCCTGCTCCTATAAAACTTGTAGCTATAAATATGGCAATTAATAGATTTTTAGTTTTTTAAAATCAAATCAGTTCCCTTCCCCCCCAAAAAAGAATTTAATCATTACAGTCTTCACCACTGCTTTTAAAGATAAAGGATTCAACATGCACAGTAAGTTTTAACCTCCCTTCCAAAACAGCTGCACAGAAGCTGTGACTTCAGTCTCAATTCATCCAGCCCCAGCCAAACTCATTATTGCATCACCTCAGACTCTTTTATCACCAGGGAAGAGGGAAAATCAAGTGCTACAGGGGGTATTCCAGGGCATTTCTCTCTCACTTGAAGCAGTATTGGGCAACAATGGTATTTTAGCTCTGATTTCTGAATGTACCCTGAGTTAACCAGCATGCCTTCACCAACCTTTTTCTTCTTCTGTTTCACTCTGAAGCCAGTAACTAGATAAACCCACTGATCTAGGATAAAACTATCCCAAGGAAAAGAATGATTCCTTCCCTATTAGTCTGTTCAATCAGGTTTGGCTTTCAAAGTTGACATTCTAGAGCCAATACCCTGGCTGGGAACAGGAGGGCAGGCCTGCTCTCCTTAAGCAACAGTGACCCAAGGGAAACATGTGCCCTGAAGTCCTTTGATTTGGTCTCTAAAGCATGGGGGATGAAGCCAACCATCCCATACACCCCATGAGAGAAATCATGTCATCGGCCAATTGTTCTACCTGGGTGGTAAGAACAAATATATTAAGGTGCTGAACTGAAAAAAAAATTCCTCTGGAGATTTTTTTTTTTAACTCAGTTCAGTATAACAATGATATTTTTATGCTGTCTGCAGGGGAAAAGTGCCTAAAAATTGTAGAGCTCTTTAAAATGTAAAAAAAGATCAGGGAAGGCTATTTATGCTGTGTCAGGTTCAATAGCACTTTGGGGGGCTGACATTGTCTCTTACCTTTCTTGGGGGGTGACAGCACACAATGAAATAAAAATGGGTATTTATCTTTCAGCAAACTGAACAAGGCAAATAACGACATGTAACAAATAAAAAGTTGTGTCATTTCATTGAAAAAATTGAAACAAAAACCCTCACTGGCATCAGCCATGCCCATTACAAAGCATCACAATTGTAATTGATATAGTTCCCTTCATATTCAACCTTTAATTGGAAAAATGAACCACCAACTTTTCTGGGTTTTGATAGTTTTTCACCCCTTCCATTTTTACAACCAAAAGATTTTCACCAAATCACAGTGCAATTCTTGGAAAAGGCATCATGTATTTCCTACATGGTTTTGACGTCACAGTGCAACTGGCAATATTACAAGGTGTGCTGGTGATCTGGCCAGAAGGAGGATTTCACATCTGTAGACAAAGCTGCAGAGTACCTTTGAAAATTTGGATGATATTGTCTGCACAAGTCAGACACGTGCGACCCTCAGCCAATCCATCACCGAGTAATTCAGGTCACAGAGTTGATGAGTGTAATTTTTCTCTTGTTCTTCAGGGAGAATTCAAGTCTTTTGGTAACAAATGCAACTCTGATGAAGGTGCATTTTTTCTGGGTGGCATGTGGTAGCGCACTTCTTTCCAGAATCTGGTACTTGCTGAGTGAGACCTTTCCGAGAAGTCCCCTTTCCATCGGATAGCTCCATGCTTTTGCTTAATGTATTTGATGGCTTCAGGCATGTCTGCATAATCTTGTATTTTTTCAAGTTCAATGAGAATTACTTTAATGCCTTCTTGGATGAGAGCATTATACATGGCTAGATGCTTTTCTGACACATCTTCCATAACACTGTAACAAGAGGGTTCTGGTACTAAAACTACTATCACTCTTCTACTTTGACGGATTTTTTCGTCAGCAGTGCTGATCACAGCTGTAAAGAAGAAGGTTGTACAAAATTAAAGCTGTTTGTTCCTTTTTTTTTTTGTTACCAACATGCTTCATGCTTCATCCATTCTTTGATATTTGAGGCAACAGACTTTACTTCACAGAAAGGCACAGTATAAGAACATGCAAGCAGTTATATGGGCTTAGTCAACAAGCAGATTTTTAGCCAATGCAAAACAACCTGACCCCATCAGACTGCAGGTCTATATTTTTGGTTTGCATAAACAGTGAAGAGCTCTCATCCTCCTTCCATCTCCAGATGCCTAGGCTAGCAAGGCACTGAAAAAACATAGAAGAGCTAAGTAAAGACAAGGGAAAGGCTGAGATAAATAGGCTTCATAGGAGAAAACCAGGGCTGTATTTCTCACTGTCCAGAAAACAGGAAAACCACAGCTCATTCAATAGTAGGAGATATTTAGAATCACATCTGATTGCCTGTATTTACAGATGCCAATGAGAAAACTCAAGTGTAATTTGAGCTCACCTTCTCCTGGTAAATCATCTCTTCCAAAAATGAAGAGGTTATAACCACACTGTCTTTCTAAGACCTCTGGCAGTATCTTCAGAACAAAAATATCTGATGAATACAAGCCTCTCTCTCTGTTCCTTGGATACAGAATGTAAGCATCGTAGATTTTCCCATCTGAAACTAAAGAGTGAGCAACAGGAGTAATATACAAATTCATTCTAAAAACACAAATGCAAGCAAGCAAGCAAACAACCTCTAACCCCTGTTTTTTCCCCACTTGAATCATTATTTTAGGTCCTAATCCTACTATTATCTAAACATGTGTAATTATAGTAGGCCTGAAATCTTTGTATAATTACACCCATAATAAATCAGTATGCTGGATCTGAGCATGCAAGAAGGAGGTGCAAAACTAAGTAGGCTTTAATATTCTTTTAACTGTAAAATAAAAAGAAGTTATTATTGAATTATCTGGTTCCTGTAATACAACTTGAATACCTAAAATTTCAGATGTCATATAACTCACAAATCATTTTTGTAACCTGGAGTTTCAAAACACAGCATTCACTTAGACATGAAGACAAAACCAAAGTATCAGGCAAATTTTAAGGTCTGAATTTTATTAGATATTTTTGGAATAAACTTCCCTGAAAGAAGACATTTTAAAGGTTTCAAAGAAACCAAGCAGAACCTCAATAACTCTAGAAGATATTTTCTGTTTCTCTAACCATGTACCTCCTCTCAGCTGTTTGGAAATGACCCTTACTTTGGCATGCTCTCACAGACAGCACATCTATCAACATTCTTCTGAATGCCAAGAACTTACAAAAAGTAAAATAATCAGAACTGCCTTCAAACAGAAAACAAAAGAAAGTGACATTTGTCCTGTTTGACTATGGAAAATGAAAAATACTCAACAATTCACTGTATTACTACTTTCTGTAAGAACAGCCATTAAAAGAAATCTAAGTAATTGCTGTCAGAACAACATTCAAACCACTAAAGTAGGCCTTGAGGGAAAAGAATGATAGGAATGGATTCCTGGAAAACTGCTGATTTTCCCCCTGTAGATACTTTTGTTATCCATACAAATTCTAAAAACATACTATCCTTTTAAAAATCCCAAGGAAGGCCAATCACGCTCCATGAGGTTAACTCACTGCTTTGCAAGGGAATGTGAAGGCTGATTACAACACAAAACACTGTTACACAAACATACCTTTTTTACCCAGGAAAGGATGGCAGGAGTCCCAATACCAGAGCACAATATCAATTTTGAAGATCTTGTAGATAAAGAGAATAAAAAATACTAAAGACACCAAGGAAACTCCTCCTCCAATTAGGTAACCCTGAATGTTCTGAGCTGGAGTAGGGTGGAATAAGGAGAGAAAAAAACAAACAAAAAACAGTCATACACTAGGACAAGAGAAAGACAAACAAAAATGCTTTAAATCGTTTAGCCATTAATATATTTAATTTTTAAAGAGGAATGAAAAAGACTGAAAGTTTCTCATGCATGCTTTCTGCAAATGCTATTATTTGACAAGCCTACTTTATCTTTCAGAGACAAGGTACTTTAGCAATATGACAAATGAGGATACTTCTCAACTGGAACTCCAAAACACTGACATATTCCAGTGCAGCAGCACAGTGATAATTCTTTTACAAAGGTTTATCAGTCAGAAAGCAAGACAGTCAGAGGTGGGGAGGTAATTTCATGAACAAGCTATTCTCCCCAGATAAACCAGCTCCATAGCCTTTTCAAAGATCTGCCATTGAACCCAATCATTTGTTGTCCTTAGGAGATCTCTTGTCCTCAAAACAAATGCCCTTCACAAATGGCATTTTTTTAGCTCATGCATATAAAAGGATTTCTGAGATTAAATCCTGCTTTGACAATCTTTCTGCAAAACTTAGTTAAGTAACCAACTAGAGCTCAGATCCACTTTCAGTCAATTATTTTTTTGTTTACAGTGTGTCCAGTTAAAGGTAAGTTTGAGAACAACATTCGGCAAATGATTGTCTCACAGTTGAGAAAGCCAGCTCAACAGACCAGAGGCCCTTCTGCAGCTAAATTTATTAAAAATGGATACATCTCTGGTGATGTGCTTTTCTGTGTGTGTTTTTAAATAAAAATAATTTTAAATACAAAGAATTTAATTTCTGTGGCCTTGCATTTGAGTTTCTAAAGCTCACTTCACCTTCAAGTTCATTTGTTGAAATGAAAAATTCATGCTAGCCAGCAGTATCTGAGCACAAGCCTGGGGTCTCCAGTAAGAGGTAAGCACAGTATTCCACTAATGTCTCATACCTGCTTCAATTAAATTGGAGTCTTTCATTAGTGTTTGCTAGAACACTCAGTGAGAGAAATCCAAGCAATTTAGAAGTGCTATTTTCTTCAATTTTGTTAAGAATGAGAAAAATTCACAAAGAAAGGTATTGAGCTGCACTGCCAAGTTTGCACAATGGTACATCAGGCAGTTTTAGTCTTAAGCAGGGTGTTAAACTAACAGAGAAGTAAGCACCATCGAGCACTAGTTCATCAAGATGAGATTTCTTACCTGGGCGTTCCAATTTGATGTAGGCTGTAAAATGTTGAGAGCCATATGTAAAGTGACAGAAAAATTTATGAGCATAATCCTTTACTTTCACTTTGGAAATGTTAAATTTTGTTCCAGATACAGCAACTCCATGAGGCATTCCCTTTCTGTCATTGAAAAAAGGTAAAAACGAGATATCTGTAAAGAAACTGAAACATCACTGCTTAATATGGGATAGATTAATTCATCCACAAATACAAGAATGTGCATTTTTTACCTCTATAAACCTAAGAAACCAGTGAAGCACAGTAAATAGCACTGCTGTAATGAACAGCTTCATGACCAGAGGTGACTTAGCATTTTCCATACCCATCTAGTTGTTGGGGTATTTTTTGCCAGGTGAGACAGTTTTGTACCAGCTGCAAAACCATTCAAAGGGATGGCTGATCCACCAGAGGGTGACACTGCCATCCAGGGCAACCCTGACAAGCTGGAGATTTGGACTGACAGAAAACTCAGTAAGTCCAAAACCAAATGTAAATCCTACACCTGAGGGGAAATAACCAGTCCCCAGGCATCCTGGACTGCATTAAGAGTGCTGCCAGAGAGAGAGCTAAGAGAGATGATCCTTCCCCTCTACACAGCACTGGTGAAGTCACACCTGGAGTACTGGGGCCAGTTCTGGGCTGCCCAGTACAAGGGATGTACGGATTCACTGGAGAAAGTCCAGCGCTGGGCCATGGAAATGATTAAAGGATTGAAGCATCTGTCATATGGGAGAGCAGGGACTGTTTAGCCTGGGGAAATTCTCCTCTTAGGAGTGGGGAGTGGATCTTAGCAATGTGTGTAAATACCTAATAGGAGGGAGTGGAAAAGAGGGAGCCAGGCTCTTTTCAGTAGTGCCTACTGACAGTACAAGAGGCAATGAGCACAAACTGAAATACTTTCCCATTCAAAATTCGATCTGAATATTTTTTTTTTTACTGTCAGAGTGGTCAAACACTGGAATAGGTTGCTCAGAGAAGTTGTGAAGCCTCCACCTGTGGAGATATTCAAAACCCAACTGGACACCAACTTGAACAGCCTGTTCTATCTGACTCTGCTTGAACAGGTGGGGTGGACTAGACAATCCCAAGAGTTCACCTCCAACATAAACAAGTCTTTGAACAAAAGATTCTTCAACCCAGTAAAATAACCAGTAATAAAAGTATCAAGAGAAAAATCATCTTCCAGGATTGTTTATACTGCTAATGAAGCACAAACCTTTCCAAGCAGACTAACAGATTCTTTAAACCCAACAATGTCCACAATCAATGGTGCCAACGAACTTGGGAAATAACAATCAACGAAATTCACAAAAGCTGAGTGACCTTGTTGTCAAATGACAACAAACATGGTGATGCTGCATTTACTGCCACAGGAGGCTTGGAGATACAATATGCTATTCTGCTAGATACCATCCTGCTCTAAAGCAGATTTGTAAGTATAAGGTGGGAGGGGCAGCAGTAGGAAGGAAAAAAAAAAACCAACACGTTTTGCCAAACATCCTGAAGAACCAGTTTCTATTACATATGTAACTTCCAGCAACTTCTGTCATGAAATGCCAATACTAACCTCAGTTTTGCAACACATTCAGATATGTTCATATCAGTTTTAACTTGCCTCCCAGCAGAAGAAAGTGTTATCTCCTAGGTGTAAGCCCTCAAGTCCATAATCTTAAACCACACCTACAGTGTGCTTTGCTACTAACAAAGGCTCCACAAATTTAATTGCTGAGAAATTGCTAGTATTTTTTGAAATGAAACTTTATTGCTGCAATTATATTAATTTCTCTGATACTGGATAAATGACTTTGAACTATAATTCTAATTGGAACTTGCACAGGATGTTTTGCACATTTCCATCTCTGTCAGGAAAATTGTCAGGCAGGGTAGCAATTAGAAATGGAGATTCCAAGCAAGCAAAAAATCTTGAATTGATTTAAGTTAAATACATTGAATGATTTTCAGGAAGATGTTTAATAGCAGCACTGTGCTGGTTTCAGAAGCAGCTCCTTCACAATTAAGTGAGATGATTTTTTGTCATGTAACAATCTTTCCTACCCATATTAATTATAGAGTACAGCTTAAATTAATTAGTAAAAACGATTGCATCAGAACGCAAATGTAAACCTTACAAAATTATGTTTCCCAACAGCATTATATAAACCTACATGATTGCTTCATTACAGTGTCAGACACATCAGCACTTAAAATATTAATATTTTTCTAAACCAAGCAATAAGAATTTAATGTACTTGCTTCAGACCTTTAATCAGCCTTTAAGTGACTAGTAACATTTGCCTAGTAGTCACCTTTAGGGTGAACTCACTGCAAATTACATCACTTAGGAATGCACTTAAAATTCAGTGCAAAAGGATACTTACTCATAAAACTGTTCCCTGTAGGTAACATCAAAGCTATCAACATCTTCATCATTAACTTGCCAGAATGGAATCAAGCCATTTATGCCACTTGATATATTACATTCCATAACTACATGAGAGCCTACAAAAAAAAAAAATTGCAATTGAGAGTGTTGTAACGGAAATAGGATTAAGTGATTGTAGAACAGCTGGGAAAAGGAAGGACTTCAGGAAAAAACCAAAATCGAAAAAAGTACCCCAACCAAGAAAACCCACTTACCTTAGGAAAAGCAGAGTACTTAAAACACATCCATATGTAACTCTCACCTGGGCGCCTCTGATCTGGATAGGAATTCCACCCTAAATGTAGGTGTCTAAATGTTTATGTCTACATGTGAGCTAGACGTCTAAGTTAGTAACAGAGCTCTGCTCTGCTGCAGTCCTGTGTCACAGTAGACACCCAGACCTTACCAAGAGACCAATGGGTCTCCAGACTCCACTGACTCTACAGAAAGATCTCCAGGGCTCAGATAGTTGCACACACAGAGTATGGAGACATTTGAGATGCTCTCCAGCATCCAAGGCATCAGTATGGAGCTGGCAGGTAGGACTCCAGATCTTCGGCAAATGTGCACTGATAAGAGTAGCCAGACCACACAAAACAGCAGGAGACATCTATGGGTAGGCAACTGAATTGAATGCTCATTGATAGCAGCATGAATTCAGAATACTAACTCGTATGCAGATGCCCATGTGTAGAGAACTACACCCTGAAGCTGCATCCTCCACTTAGTGAACACACTTGTGTTTACTCCAGTCCTTTGGCCAACACTGTCCACTGGCAGGTTTTCTGAATACTCTTACACTCTGCTCACCTGTCACTCATCTCCTTTGCCACCAGACAGTCCACTTTTGCCACCAAGAGTCCAGACCTTACAGAATACCTCAGTATTAAGCAAACAAGCCACATTGCAGAATGTATTTATTGCCAATGTACCTCAGAGAGCTCCATTTACAGGAAGGTAAGCAGTTTTGTTCCGAGTCCTTTCCTTCTGTATTTTACCCACAGAATTTATGATTTGATAGGAGAAGGTGGGCTCTCAGTTCACCTATGTGGTGTTTCACTTCCTAGAACCACATCACATCTATATGCTTCCACCAAGGGACCGTCTAGCAAAGGTATGGAATAAACCTTTAGATCACATTCAAAGCAGTTAATTGAACAAGAGTTCACACAGAAATCCCAGATGGTCCCCAATCTCTTCCCTCGTGCCTGTCACAAAATTAATCACAATTCATCACAATAATGAATTTTTCTAAAGATGGGGTTTAATGTATTGCACAATTTGTTGAAAGAAAGAAAACTCCAAGTGTTCCATCCCTCCATATATCCATACATTCATGAATGTACTGTCATATGTCTATGCAACCTTCTCCTGCTATTTCTCATTCAAAAGCACACAGATGCTTCCATGTCCTTGCTGATGTTTTCAGTTTTTAACTGAAAAGGAAATGCCATAGCCAGGCATTTAACAGCAGCAAATATTTTTTTCTTTTGCAGCATTTCATTAAGGGTACTGGATAGAGAATTTTACTTTTGCATGGCAGCGCCCTTAAAAAACAAACAAACAAACAAAATCCTTCAAAAAACTTCAACTTCCTTTAAAGGGTTCCCCTGTAGTAGGGAACAGTTTGTAGTTTTCAGTAACCACAGTAAACCCACTTAGTGGGTGGAGGTTTTGTGCCTCCTTTTAGCCTCAGACATGACTGCTTTCAAAATGTATGCAAGGCAATCAAGGTCTGTGCATCTTAGCTGGGCTGAGGAATCCAGTAACACAATAGCAACTTTCAATTAATGCACTGCCCAAGTGGTGGCAAATAGGGGCTAAATGCTATTCTAAAAAAAAAAAAAAAAAGTCTAAACAAGCTGTCTTGTAACACATCTTAGTAGAGGCTGAGAGTCACAGGCATCCCCTGACTAATAACTGCTCAATTCTCCATTTTCTCAGCAAGTACTATCAAGGATGTCTTCAGTAAATTAAAGAGCCTTTTATGGCCTCCTCATTCTGAGTAGAGGCTGCAATGGTAATAATTTTTCTTATTTCAATGGGAAGTTATAACTAATTACCAGCCAAAACTGGAAATAAGATCTACATAATTTAATGGGCAGGAGAAGAAGTACAGGGAAGACCCACCATAATATTACTTCATTTCTTCCACAGCTAAAACTGCAAAGGAAGAGGGGAAGTTTTTGTACTTAAAATACTAGGATTGTGTGAGGTAAAAAAGCAAACTGTGGCAAGTCTCCTTATTTACATATAAGATCTGGAGAAAAAAAATCCTTCTGAGTTGAAAAGCACAAATAAAGCTTTTCAGGCATGGAACTGTAAAGTTCTTCATTATTTTGGTTAAAATCTACTATCCTCACCAGAATGTGACAACTTCACAATGAGACATCTCTCACAAGTTTTTGAGGTCACAAAGAAAAAAACCCAACAAACTGGAAAAAAAAAAAAAAACAAACAAAAAACCAAACAAAAATCTTCCCCCCCCCCCCCCCCCGAAAAAAAAACCAAAGCCCACACACACCAAAACAAACAAAAAACCCAAAAGAACCTGAAACAAAACAAAATAAAACCACCAAACAAATCATTCCATAAAACCCACCGGTATTTCCATACTATTCACTTCAGTTTAATATCATATACTCAAAGTTAAAATTCAGTCAGACAAAATCTTTCACGTTATGAAAAAATAAGTCTCAACGTGAGAAAAGAACACCTGACCCACACAGTATTTACCAGTTTGATGTCAGAAAAAAGCAGCAACAAAAGCAGGTTCACTGTTATGTATTCGTAGAACATACATAACAGTGCACATTTCCTCAAAGCTTCACTAATGACCTTATTGAAATTCGAGCAAATAAGCCAATCACACTTCTCTCCAAATTCAGTTAATGACCTTTCTCAAATAGTTCGCTTGAAACAACTCTCCTTGGTAAAAAGAAAAAAATTAAAAAAAAAAAAATACAATTCAAGCAGCTTCAAAACTCATTATTCTGGGCTACAGCAGTAGACCACAACTCTATCTGATCCATGGCACAATCTGCACATAGATAAATTTGTTCATGAAGAGACTTGCACACCATATACTTGACCCATAGAATCACAGAATTATCAAGACTGGAAGGGACTTTTGGAGGTCTCTAGTTCAATCTCCTGCTCAAAGCAGCTCTTTATATGCAGTCAGGTCCCACAACATCCAAGGACTGAGGCTGCACAACTTCTCTGAGCAGTCTGCTGCACCACCTGGCTGTCCTCATTGGGATAAAGTTATTTCTTATATCCAGAATTTCTTATTTAAGACATTTCCATGATAAACAATGTGTGGGATATCCCTCAACTAACAGTTCACTGCTTCACAAAAAAACCCCAAAAACAAAACAGTATCTAAAACTTTTTAATATCCCAGAATAAGGAGTAAAATCCAGGCTGTGGAGAGGGAAGATAGACAGGAAGCAAGGGAGAAGCAAAAACTACTGAACTAGTCAACTGGTAACCTTCTTAAAATGTTAATTACATGTAACTGCTTCTCCAGAGATATTGGGGATATATTGAGACACAGACACTGAGAATTGGTACAAATGACAGATGACAATAATAAAAAAAAAAAAATAAATGCCTCCCACCCAACACTGCTGGTCAAGAGATTCCAATCTTTGGCACGTAATTGTTTTGCTTACAAATTAACTTGTAGGAATCATGTTCTACTAATTTTCTTCCAGATATACTGAATCCACATATCTACCTCCCATACTTGCTGAAATCAGTGGAACTTTCAACATGTTATTTCAGAAAGACTACAAGCTTATTTGTTTTATTCAGTGTTAGTCACTACTTACCAAGTTCTACTTCAATTGTATTGTTCTTTGGATAAATAAATTCTGGTCTCATCTGCACTGGTCTTTCTAACAGAAAGAAAGAGAAAAAATCTTCAGGAAAGAAGTTCTTCAACTGATAGTTTTACAATGGTTTTGCTTTATTGATTAGTATTGTAGCTACACTCTTACTACCAGTTTCAAATTTACCACTGAAAATTGTAATAATATGAGACTTGTAAAAATAAATCACCTGTAAAAATTGTAAAAGTATTTGCTGAGCTCTGTTAAAATGATTCTATTTTAGCTTCCAAGTTAACGGAAGGCTTACCTTATTTTTTTTTCTAAAAAAAAGGTCATTAAGTAGCAGTTGATATAAAAGTAATGCAGAAAACTAAACAAAACGCAAAAATACATGGAAAAGGGAGAGGAAGATCATTGCACCAATCTCCTGTATCAAGTGAAAATTTAAAAGTAAAAGATTAAACTAGCACACACTTAAATTGGGCTGGAATTGTATCATTCTGCACGATATATAGAAACAATGTTAGGAACTCACTGTTCTTTTAGCATCTATCTAAAGTCAGGATTTATACTTAATCTAGAAAGACAAGCACTCTGCCTCCAGCCAACTTTTCTGACAGAACTACTATCATGGTACTGGTCAGGTCATCAGCAATGCTGCCTTCAAACATACAATCACAGCAATCAGTGACAGTACTGGGAGAGTGAGACAGATAATTCTGCATCCCATTAGATGCAGAAAAGCATAACTAAGAGCTAGTAGTAAGGCAATCCTTTCCAGAGGAAATTTTATTAATCTTACAGTATTTGTACAGCTTGTCACATCTCCCTTCCCTTTGAGATTCAAATGAACTTCATAACCAAGTTTACCAACAGCATCACAAGCTGGTGTTTTCTTGTGATGGTCTCAGCAAACTTCCCCTTTTTTTTAAAAAAAAAAATCAATTTAATGCAATGGTTTGTTTGTTGTTTTTTTTAGCAAAAACAACCTTCTTCTACCCCAGTAACCATCATTTCCTTCTATTCCTCATTCCTGCGTCTGTACTTCTCATTTCCCAATGACAACCATTTCTCAAAAAGAATGCTCAAAGGGTAGCAAGATGCCTCACTGTATTTTAATTTCACATTCAGGAAAAAAATTGTTAAAGAAGATTTGCAACTCTAATTTCACAGAGTTGAAAAGGAACAAATGTCTTAAATGGCTTATGACTGCACACAGATCTTTACAGCAGAGCCAAGAAGAGAATATAATCACCTCAATGCACTCACCTTTAACCTCTAGACTCATGGTTCGTGAAACATTATACTGTCTTCCCATGTAAGTGTAAACCATACGGCATGTGTAGTTTCCTCTGTCTTGTACAGTTACATTGTGAATCAAGACAGCATTTTCACTCTCTGCCAAAACAAGTCGCTTGTCTTCAAGAAATCCAGGTTTACACTCCTAAATACATCAACAGTACCCGTGATTTAAGGGAACTAATAATCTGATCATTAAATGAAGTTACAGAACTAAACTATTAAAATACTTGCCAAACTGATTTTTTGGAAAGCCATAATGCGGGTTGTTATTCATACAGTACTGTGCTCACACATGACAACTAATGACATCTTGCTGCATTTGCCCTTTTTCCAAAATCTCTGCAACCAAGCCTGTAAGTTTTCAAATGCTTGTGTTTTAGTTAACTGCCTTCCTTTAATAATTTGGCAGTTACCCCTCAGGTGTAATAAAATTTATTAAGCATGTAGCAGAGCTTGAGAATATACATGCCTGCATTTCTGTTTCACTGCAATGAGTGAGAGCTGCTGTAGCAGTGCCTCGTGCTGATGGGTGTATCACTATTTCCATGGCAACACAAATACAGTAAAAAACTTCCTTCTCTTCCCTGACCTACAAGCAGTTTAGAATCACTTCATCCCAAAAGAATATGTATAGGTGCAGCACAAAGGTTATTTTACATGTATAGACCTTTGTAACTACTTTCATACCAGCATCAGAATTAAGACTTGAACCACTTTAGAATTTTGCCTTAACACGGACAAAATACAGGTTGTTAAGACTGCACAGTCTACAGAGTATGTTAGCAGAATCAGGGCAAGGGGAATAAGAACACATGATCAACAAATAGGACAAGCATAATATTCTGCAAAACTGAAATAATTACACAGAGTATTTAAGGAAACATACAAGATTTAAAATATTCTACATATAATATTCAAAGGATAAACTAGATTTTCACAAGCCAAAAAACCAAAACATGTTTTTGACTGAAAAAAATTGCAGTCCAAAAATGCACAATTAGGTTTTTTTAAATATGCCTCCCATACCTCCTTACACCTCTCCAATGGAGTAGCAAGAGAGATACCACACTCAACGTGTAGAGGAAATAAACCTTCTATTCCAAAAGCTCCTTTTCAGTTACTTGATAAAACATTTTCAACAGAATACTTCCTCTTATATATCTGAAATAAAATGCACAATACCTTATACCAGTATACTTCAGGCTTATCATTGTCTTCATCTTTAAAATACTCCAGATCAGGGCATATAATCTTTCCAGTATTTCTGCTCATCACTTTTTGTTCAAACTTCATTTTTCCATTAAAACACAAACCATTATCATTCTTAAAAACTGATAAATTTATAGGTTTTTTGTTAGAGTGGTTAAGGCTCCTGTAATGAGAACAGTAGACAAGTAAGGGTTCCTTTACATGAGGGTTCCTTGTTTATAGTAATTCGGGGAAGGACATCAGCATCAATACCAGCCTGACTTCTAACACCCCTGCTACAGCTCCTCTAGCTCTTGAAGACCACCCTCAGCTCCTCATCCCTTGTTCCACAGTGAGAGATAGGAATAAGCTCCAATTTTGTGTTGTGAGCAGAAGTGGGTCTGCTGTTGAAGCATCAGAGTGGAAGCCAGATTTTCTCAGAGCTGATGCCCTATGGAGCCCACAGCACTGAGCCAGCCTTGACATTTTCAGCTCTCCATGTGCCAGCACAGTGCAGGGTAACCCAAAGTGTATCTGCACTGGAATGCCCTCAGTGTCAGATGGCCAGGAGAGGGAAGGTTCAACTCAGTGGTCCTTGTAGGGAGATTAAGAAAATGAGGCTGTAACCCTTGGCAGGAGAGAATCAGAGCTTTTGAATATCATGTACATTGATGTGTGGGATCAGTGTGTAACTTCTTCGCACCAAGAGCTCACAAGAACCTGTGGTAGAGTAGCTCTTGGGGAAGAGAGGTAGCATTAGAAATCTGAAGCATATGCCAGAAGGAAAAGAATAATCTCTGTTTGTTGCTCAGCTCTTCTCTTCTCAATGTTATACTAAGGCAGAAGTTTCCAGAAGAGTGAAATGCAAGTATCAACAGTCCTGGCTTCAACTTCTATACACTGAGCCTCACCAAGATTCACAAGCCTGCACTGGCTGTTCTCAGTGCAGTGTGGCCAGACCAGGGGGAAAAGAACTGTCACTGTGTGCCTTCCTAAAATTAATTTCCTGTTCAGCACACAGTGAACTTCAGACATTGTAAATAAGATTTGATCACTTTAAATGATGAGTTCTAGTGTGCTAGTCCAAGCTGTAAGTATGGCAAGAGCTTTAAAGTACCAAAAGAGGTACAGATCTATTCCTTTTTAATTCTTCTCTGTGCACTTAAATATTTTGAACAATACGGGGGATTCACTACTTTTGCTGTCTCTGAAGCTGTCTAGCACACTACTTTGTGTGTAAAGAATATTCTCATTTTTGACCAGTTACATTTGGTAATGTTTTAAAATAAAAGAATGGTTTTCTATCTTTTTATCCGTATATTCCTAAAAGGATCCCCCAGAGATTGCTAAATTCCACAGAAAGCCTGTAACGTGGAATAATACTGCATAGCATGCATAGTTTTCTCCTCTGAGGGCCTTCCTCCTTTTAACCACGTCCAATACATATCTTAAAATGTTCTTCTAATCTGCCAGTATCAAACAGCAATCTGAACTCAAGAAAAGCTGAAGCAGTTAAGGCTTTTCCCTGTGACCACACACTTCATCCAAAACACAGAACTAGTGCAAACCACTGTTAACATTATCATGCTTTCAGATAGCCTTCTGTACAAACTACTTTTTTCACACATGTGAAAGAAAAAAGCAGCAAGCACACAAAAAACATGGTCAAAGCAGTGCTTTTAAGTGGTCAAAGCCCTCTACCCAATCAATTCTGTATGTTCAAGTTCCACTTAAGTATTAGCAACCCAGTTGTTTCCCTCCTCCCTTCCTTACCTTACAACACATTCATAAAGTCCAGAATCTTCCAGCATTGCAGGAATAAACCAAAGCAAGCCCTCACGCTGATGGATCCTAGCATCTTTCTCTGTGGTTATTGGTGTAGCACTACCATTTTTGTACCATGTCAGATTGTAATCAGGGGGAAGCACTGGCAATGTAATTATTGGGCAACTAATAGCTGTAGGCTCTCCAACAAGCACAAAGTAATCACAAATACTGCATTCTTCTGTTAAAAAAAAAAAAATAAAGAAAAAGAAATGTTTTAATCTGTATACTTCTGTGTTTTAGAAGTATTCATAACCATTCCAAGCAACACAGAATTATAAAATAAACTTTTTGTAACAATTTAACATTAAAACAGTATGAGACTACCATTTTTTGTTTGTTCTTCTGATTAAGGACCTAAAGGACCCACTTCAGAAAGCTCCATCCACAACTTCCCTCTGTCAGGGTAGTCAGCAACAAGCATGTGTAAATCCTCAGTACAGACCAGGGTATAAGAAGATATATGGAATTCATGAGGCAACACAAGATTCACAACACACCTTTCATGTCCTTGTTATTTGAACATGTTAGTACTTTTGCAGAATTACCAGATTCTTGATGTAGATACTACCTATGAAAAGCATAGTGCAAACCATATTAGTGCAGACCTCCTCTCAGTACTCCAGTCATTATGATTTCGGGGCCAAAAAACAAATTAGGAAAAAAAAGGAAAAAAAAAAAACAAAACAAAAACATTAAAGAATAAAATACATATATATTTCTGACCTGAAGCATGAGACATTATAGAATGAGATCAAGACCTCAACACAAAGAAGCCCATGAACCAATATGTCATAGTGTGAAGGAAATTTGAAAAGGCACAGTATCCAGATTAAATACCCTCGCCTATAATGTAGTATTTCCTTACTTCATTTACAATTTCTGCCATTTTTATCAAGAAAGTCCTTCAGATTATAAACATTACTATTAACACAAACAGAATTTTAGAATTTTGATTGTCTAATAAATTGACAAGATGCAATTATGCAATCCAGCAAACAGTCTTTTTTAAACATAAAAAAAAAGTCAGAGAAAGAAGGACAAATATTGAAATATTGCAAGAAATCAAGAATCCCAATCTGCAAGGTAATACTACTTGGAGAATACCAGTGTAGCACAAACACAGGAGGCCATTTGGCTATAAAGCAGATTTTGAAAGCTTGCATACTTTTGCATACGTGTGCAACACTGAATTCCTATGAAACTGCAAAACATTTGACTGAACCAGTTTTACAAATCTTACTGAATGACTGCATAAATACAAAGATAATCTATTCAATTCAAAATGAAAGAAGTCTTAAGTAATCTTTCCAGTCCCATCACCTTCTTATCACCTGGTTAAAAGATTTCCAAGTAGGTGCCTGTGGAGTTTAAACTGATTACATTAGTAATGTAATTAATTACTTAATTTAGAAGACATTAATACTATACTGCTTACGCCAAGAGCAGCAAGACAAGCATCATTAATTTATATAGGCCTAAAATTCACTGAAAAATTAGATCTGCCAGTGAAAATATTGCCAATTAATTGTAAAGGAAAACTGAGCCCTAACACTTTCAGAACTAGAGTTATACCATGTCTATTAAATAAGGCATTAAACAGCCAAATTTAAGTCAAGGAAGTTAATTCTATTGGACTCTTTTCACAGGAAGAGTGGAGAGGCTAGTCAAAGCTTCAGTACCCTCAATTTATGTGGCTGTATATAAAAATATTTATGTCAATTTATGACCTCCATCTCTGATGAAACTTTAATCTGAGAAGAAGCATTCAGTTTATCTTCAATATGCTAAAGGAAAAAAAAACCCAGCAAAACAAAAAAAACCCCACTATTTATTCTCAGTAGCTCTTTTCTACTAAATACATACAACTAATTTCTTGCAGGCTTTTTTTAAAATTGCAATTTCAACAATATATTCAACTTACCAGCACTGAACAGAGGCATCAGTAGAATGAGAAGACCAACGAACAAAAATACAGATGTCATCTTTTGCTGCCAAGAATTTTCCATTAGAGTGTTCAAGCTTCACTGTCCTCTGCATTACTCCTTGAAAAAAAAATTTTAAAATCTGGAGAAGCATTAGTGATCTTCAGAAGGTAAAAATGAGTCTGCTAATTTAGCCCCAGTCTTTAAGGATTTCAGCTACAGCAACTGGTGGCCTCCATAGAGGGCTGCTCATTTTTCAGCTTTCTGCTAGAATTTTTCCAAATTTCCCCTGGCCTAACTAAATTATAAAGCTTAATTTTCTTTTGCCAGAATAGATAATTAAAAACAAACAAACAAACAAAAACCCCCCCAAAACCCAAAACAAACGAAAAAACCCCACACAAACAAAACCAAGAAGCAAAACAGCCCAAAACCCTAGAGCACAGACAAGTTATGGTAACATACATTGATACAGATATAAGCTATACTGTATAATTTAGAAAGCAAGCTTGCTTGAGATACTTCACTTTCCACATGTTTATGAGATACATAAAAACAGAGAGAGGAGGTTTTGTTCTCTGAACTGTTCTTTACAGTTGAGGCAGCACTGCTTTTAAAAGCAGATGGAGCTGTAGTTCTTTGCAGGAAGACGAGCAAACCATTAACTCCAGTGTGGTCTGGCAATTAAATTGGCCCCTAAAGTCAAACGCATGTGGCAACCACAGCCAATGTGAATTGCTGTGGTCAGACACAGACCAAAATGGTCAAGAACTGTTGTTTCACTTAACATCAAGACTTCTTTGCAGCTTTCTCCAATAAAGACATGACTGAACTGATACCCAGTGCTCTCACAACCTGCACACAGCTTCCATCAAACCCCTCCCTACATCTTAACCATGTCCTGCTCTCCTTTGGTATGTGTCTGCTTTTCCTTGGCAAGATGTCACCACAGGCCTTCCCAAGCCTGCTGTCAGCCAGCTGGCAAACACTTAACCCTCTTCTCTTTTGACAGCTTTTTGTGTGTTAAGGTTTGCATTGTGCCATCTTGCCTTTCCTGATTATTTTGCTTTAAAGTGAGACAGAGAAGCGTACAACCTGGCTACCCACATAGCAGTGCATTGCAAAACATTACATGCACAGGTCCTAGTTAATACTTGCCTTCTACCCAATAGAAATGGCTGGAAGAAGAGATGGAATTCCCTGAAAAACATAGATGGCCTTGACTTACATTTGCACCCAATGTAGTTACTTTAGTGACAAATAAGCCACATCAGCTCCTTCTTCAGAAACATTTCATATGCAGAAGCATTGGGGGAGTAGGGAGGGACATGGAGTAGAGTTCAACACTTTAATGTAGCAGCCTCCAAATATGTGCTTCTTTTGGACAGTTTATCTGACAAAGCATTCATACCATAGCCTTTACTCAGTTGCCTTGTATGTGGTTTTCCTGCAACTTGCCAATGAGCTGATCATTATTTTTGGAGTTTCAGTTTACCTGGAACAAGAGTGGAAAAGGAGAAAAAGGGATTTTACAAAGCACATCAGCATGCACATACAAAATCAATTTTTCTACACACATCCTAAATGTAAAAGCAAGAGCATGCCTCTGCCCACACTGGAGGGGAACTTAAACCAAAAGAGCTACTGCAAAATTTGCAGTAAAAATTGACCACGAATTCTGGAAGTTTCTGACGAAAAGATAATGCTACACAGATGTCAAGCAACCAACAACACCAGACCTGAGAAGCCACTTTGTAACACAGATTTAACCAGTAGAAGAAAAATAATACTTATATTTAGGGCAAGGTAAGAATAAATAATCCAACAGGTTAAACTTTATATTTTGCAACCATTACTGGTTTCCAGTACCAAGGGTGGATGTCTTCCTAATACTGCATGCTAAAGTCAATTTTTGAAGTTCTATTCTTTCAAAATTAATGCACACAGTCCCTTAAAAAAAGGCAGCAGTAAAGCTTAATAACTCTGAAAAGAAAGAATAAAGTTTCTTGCTTTTGTAGTTGCAATACCTCACAGTAAATAAAGCTTTTCTATTCTGGTCAGTATGGTTTCAAGTGACCACACAAGGTTTTTACACTTTTTCATATGTAGAATATACACAGAAAACACCACCTGAAACCCATAAATGTGAAACAGTAAACTTTGTTTAAAAAGCAGATATTTGTTTACATACCTAACAATTTTAGTCTTGTAGTGCCTTCTATCCCAGCCTCAGCAATTTGAAATGCCCCTGTGATACAACCACAGAAGCTCAAATATCTCACATAAAGACAATGGTAATTTCACTGATGACACTGCCTGCATACATGGTAGTTTGGAAAACTGTTTCAGCTCAAAGTTGGCTGGGCTCAAAGGAAATATGTACAAGAAGTCTTTTGAGGAAAAAAACCAAACCCAACAATAAACAAAACCCCACTCCACCAATCAATCATATTTGTGGTTTGAGCTAGATTCCCAAGTTATTTTCCTACTCTTTACCTTCCCGCAGTTAAAATACAATTTACTACTGCTCTTAAAATTTCTAAAATTACCATCTTCAAAACAGAAACAGAAAACATGCGGACATAATTTGAGATACTGACATTTGCTTCTTTACAGAATGTCTATCCTCACAGAACTTGCCCTTTCACTTGCCTTAGGCACAGTGCCAACTTCAAATGCCATAGGAAGTGTTTTCAAGACATAGGAAGTGTTTTCAAGACATACTGGGTCCCTAAGTCTGTATGCAGTGGAATTGGAAAACTTCCTTCAGGAAGCTGTGCAAAAAACGTAACTGTATCTTTTTTTCACAAATTTCTGTCTCCAATTTTAAAAATATTTTACTTGTAAGTAATTTATAATACACGGACATGACAAATCCTTGCAAAGGATTTGCCAATTGATTAAAAATTGCCAAGTCAATGAAGAAAAATGTTCAAGACAGTAGCATAGAAAGAATCTAAACCCCTCAATTGTGTATCAACATGTTGCTGTTAATTTAAGTGGCTTTCAATATTGATCATTGTCTATGGAGACTCATTACTGCAAGGAAAACCAACAGATCCTTAGCCTACGAGCCATAAAAACCACAGAAATTATTATTCAAGAACAACTCATTATCACATCTGCAAACCATATAATAGTGTAGAGGTGTAAAGTGCCCCAATTTAGTGCCATAGGAAAGAACTGCATTAACGTTTTAAATAAAACCTTAATACAGTTCAATTGAAATGGGGCATGGGGATTAGAGAACCAAATCCACGTTTGCCCCTTGGCTCTGAAGTACAAACCCAAAGGCCAGATTCAACCCACCACAACTGATGCAGCTCATACTTTGTTCCTTGTGCTTACTCCTGCCAACAGGCTGCTTTAATCTCCCTACAAAGGTCAAGCCAAAACAGCAAAGCTAGGGAATTTTAACAAGACTTTAACCACTTTCCTGAGGTCCCAATTTTCCTGTCTAACATGTTCAGTATGTAAACAAAACGCAGCCGAGCATTTTATAGGGGCATATATTAATGCTGAGTCACAAAAAAAGACGCACAAGGACTTCCTAGAAGCAGACCCGGTTACCCACTGTGGTATTTTGACACTGAAGTGATGACCACAAACTTTAGTCCCTCCTTTCTAGACAATCCTGCAAGATAGAGGACTACAGCAAACTCATACCTGTAATGAAAGCCCACTAACTAAGACATTCTGTTGAAGCTACATCAAAATGAAGCCACAGATATTAAAGAGTATCCTTAGAGAGGTGGTTAAATGCAACAATCAAACCTTCAGCTGCTCTAAATCTAGCATTTGAACAAAATGTTTGTTACAGCTACTGCCTTGTCTTTCACCAAAGCACAGAAGGAGAAAAGGAAAGAAAAAAACCCACAACAGAATACCTACAGCTCTACATAAGTTGCCACTGGCTGATTTTAGCACAGGAAAGATCCCTATCCACTCACCCCCACCTCATGTAAAACTGGAGGCAATGAGGCCATACAAACCAGCTTGAAAGAAGGACCCTTCTTGGTATTCAAATACACTGAAAACAGTACCTGCTTTCAGCATCGGGTGGAAGGAACTCATTTTGCAGTCAGCACTTGGAAGACTTTTCTATGTCATTTCAGTTCCTGGTACCTGCCAACATAAAGTACAGCAGACTTTCATGTATTTCATGGAAGTCCAAAATAAGTTCTTGCTTTCCCACTACTATTTTCAAAGTACAGCTGAGATATTTAAAAGCACTATAAGGGCTCATGAAGATGAAACTATACATATCAAAAATAGTGATGCAAGATATTAAAAACAATAATTACTTCCCATTAGAGGGGAAGGAAGTCTGTAATACTGTTTACCAAGAAAAGTAATTTAAGGAATAATCTGTATTATAAAACCATTTTTGTCCAAAAGTTTTATGCCAGCTTTTACAGCACTTCAATTTCACAATCCATAGGAAACAAATGTGTTCATTTAGCGACTCAAACCACGTTCTTTTAGGAATTCAAGCCACATCAAACAAGCACACAGTAGCCTAATTTATGAAGAAAGCAAAACAAAACACATATGGCATTTTGCTCGACTGACTCCCTGATGAAAACTCTCCCAACTGAAGAGTTGCAGCTGGAAACAAATCAGAACCTTGACTCAAATAGCTTTGAATGACTGTAGCTCACTCCTTCCTACCCAGCTGTGGCTCCACAGGCTGCTGAGGCCGAGCACCATCTGAGATGCCACCAGCCCAGCTCCGAGGAGCTCTCTGTTTGATGCAGATATTTCTGCCGGCAACTTTTTCACCCAAAGCCTTGCCCTGGTCATCCCATAAAAAAAAGGAGCCCCTGTTTGATCACGGTTGTGCAATAAATAGCTTCTGCCGTGTTTTACGGGGACAAGAAGATGGGCGCCAAGCTTTATCCCGCTTCCTGTTACAAGGACTGCAAAAAATGTGGCAGCGTTCAGCGTTTTTCATTTTTACACCGCGCCTCCTACCTGAGTTTGTGTAACACGGTAAGACACGAGGAAGCGGACAAAAAGACAACAACAACAACAAAAAATATTACTTCCAAGGAAGCTATTTGGTGTCAGAAGAGCCGGAAAACCGGCAGCCCTGCGCAGAGGGAGCGGGACTGTGCAGCCACACCGCCCATCAACACAAACAGCCTCAAAACACGGCTGAAACTAACAGAAACCGAGGGGCTTGGTTTGTTTTGGATTTTTGTTTGCGGTTTTGTTGGCGGTTTTTCGGTTTTTTTGGACCATCAGCCCACGGACACCCCACCGGACTGGGGACGCCGGGCCGGAGGGACACGGACACACACACACCCGGAGGGGGCCACGGAACACACACACCCGGAGGGGGCCACGGAACACACACACCCGGAGGGGGCCACGGAACACACACACACACACACAGGGGGCCACGGAACACACACACACACACACAGGGGGCCACGGAACACACACACACAGGGGGCCACGGAACACACACACACAGGGGGCCACGGAACACACACACCCGGAGGGGGCCACGGAACACACACACCCGGAGGGGGCCACGGAACACACACACCCGGAGGGGGCCACGGAACACACACACCCGGAGGGGGCCACGGAACACACACACCCGGAGGGGGCCACGGAACACACACACCCGGAGGGGGCCACGGAACACACACACACGGAGGGGGCCACGGAACACACACACACGGAGGGGGCCACGGAACACACACACACACACACACACACACACGGAGGGGGCCACGGAACACACACACACACACGGAGGGGGCCACGGAACACACACACACACACACACACACACGGAGGGGGCCACGGAACACACACACACACACACACACACACACACACACACACACACACACACACACACACACACACGGAGGGGGCCACGGAACACACACACACCGGGAGACGCGCGGGGAAGGAAACCCCCTCCCCACTCCCGGCCGGACACCCCACCCACCCACAGCCACCGCCTCCCTTCCCGGTCAAACCGAGCCCCAGGAAGGCGCAGAGCAGCTGTCCCCCCCCGCCACCCCTCCTCACCTGTCCCCCCCCGCCACCCCTCCTCACCTCTCCCCGCGTACCGCCGTCCACCCCGAGCCGCGGCAAATAGCGGGTGGGCGGTGGGAGGAGCAGGCTCCGCCTCTCCCCTCACGGCTGCCACCTCCCCTGGAGCGGACCACACCGGACCGGAGTGGACCGTCCCGCCGCTTCTACCTCTCTGCGGCTGGCCGGGGGGGTCCGCGGGTGGCTGACTGGAGGTGTGGTGGGGTGGCTGTGGGTCCCAGCGTCTGCGAGAACCTGGCGCAGGCGAGGTGGGCGTCGTGGTGGTGTCCTCCCGCTTTGGGGCATCTCCGCCGAAGTTCGAGCGAAGCCTGTTCTCCCTCAGCCACCCACTCGCTTCCTTCAGGCACACTGCCTGGGATCAGTTCCCCTCCAGGATGTGATCCCGGAGCGGCCCAGTTGACTCCAACGCTGTGTGGGCATCGGTTTTCCCTCAGGCTGCCCTCGGGATTCAGGGAAAGCCCTGCCCAGGCTGAACTAGGAAAGGCCCGGGGGCTGTGTCCAGCTTGGCTTCACTGCTTTGACCTGGGGAGAGCTGACATTTATTTGACAGCTCGATTCGGGGCAGAGAGGTTTCTTGGCTTCAAATAACCAGATCCTGTCCAGGCACCATGTTGTGCCGGTGCCAGAGGTAACTGCATGGGCCCTGTAGACCCTTGTAGCCCAAGTGAAGCCAGTCCTTGGAGAATCCGGCACCCCGGTCGTGGCATGAGGACCCTCAGTCATGGAATGGGGACCCTCACTTCTGCCAGGGGTTTTCCAGGATAGACATCCAAATGGTGTGTGCTGCCATTCCCATATCCCGTCACCTGAAATAGCTCAACTTCTCCCTTTGGAGGAGAGCTTTGCTTGCCATCGTGTCAGTGTTTACTTTTTTTTCTGGTTTGATCAGCTGTCCCTTCCACAGTGTCAAGATATCTTTTTCATTTGAAACAATAGGTTTTTTTCCTTCAGGGTTTGGGTAGTAACTCTATATACTTTTCATTCTTTAGTTTGATGGTGAAATTATATATGTTCAAACATAGAAATGCAAATTTTTCCAAACAGGGAGAAGTTTACGTATGTTCTGTAATATTTACTTGTCCACATCTTTGAATTCAGTGCCTTCTCCTTCTCCTCCTTCTCCTCCTCCTTGAGTTTGCCTTAACCTCCTTCATTTTGGTTCCCATAAACTTAGTTTCTAGTTGCTCCTCGGAGACATAACTGTAGGATATTCCAAGTGATTGCTTTTCACAGTCTCTGCTTTTTATTCAAGAGTCACGTGCATTAACTCTAGACTCCAGTTGAATTAAAACATACATTTTAATATTAATTAGAAAAATGTAATGTAAGAAGAAGCTTTTGAGGTTTGAACAATTCCCAAACCAATGTGAAAGGACAGTCAACCTATTAAGTGTTTGGAAAAAAGTGGGAAGGCATGTTTACTTATTAAATGGTAGAGGAGATCCTCAATTCCAGACTCACAGAACCATTAATCTTTCCCAAGTAGAAAGCTTAAGCTTTTTGGAGGGGTAAGAGGGCTATTTTGCTCAGTTTCATTAACACTAATTAGGAGTAAGGAGGGGATTCTCATACTATCCTTCTCCCATGTTGACAATATCAGAATGAAAAGCTGGCTTAACCCATGGATCTCTCAGAGAGGAAAGCTACAAAACGTTTACCAGTTTATCCAGTGATACAAGGAGAGAAAAAACCCTTTCTGAGTTGAATGGGTAGATTTCTATTCCTGTTGCTGTGCGTGACTAGAAGCCTTTGCAAGCCCTCATGTCCATTTTTGCTGTGCAAAATGCTTTTACCTGCTTTTGCCTTCATTGGTTTTGAGTTAAGAATGGTGTTAAGGTGACTGGCTAAATTGGAGGCCCTTCATGGGCCATAGCAATCTTGTGAAAAAAGACACTGATGTGCCCTAAGTGTTTATCTTATGCCCAATACTTTTTTCCACAATATCCAAAGGATAACAGCAATGCTTCCAGTTAAGCTGCACAAAGTTTGAGAGTTGGTGACATGGGAAAGTTCAGAGAAAAAAGTGTCTCCCAGTAGCTAGCAATGACCAGGAAAGCTCTCCACCATGACAAAAGAGCATGCCAGGAGCCCAGCACCCTCAAGGAAGAATAACACTTATATATTGGATGTATATAATACTTGATAACTGTTGAAGATAAAAAGGTATTTTGTAAAATCTGGCATTCATCACTATGTCCATAATTCTGAATGTCCTATCTGTCATGACCACACTTTTCAGTAAAAACCCAAAGCATTCTCTGGCATTCATTTTAGAGAAACTAATCACTCCAAACCAAAAGGACACTTACAAAAGAACACACAAAAGTGTCAGGCATATTGTGATTCAGGAGAAAAGCGTGCATTTTTCTGAGGGCAGAGGATGTTTCCTAAAGTTCCCTAAAAGTGTTGTAATTTAATTGATCATGAAACATATAGTTAAGTATCAAGTTAGAGAGGAGTAATTTTGTGAACTTCTGTTCTCATTCCACTGTAAAGCTGTTTAGCCAAGCGTATTTTACAACCTGGCCCGTTACTTCAATTACACAGTCAACTGTTTGAGTCCACCTAAGTGCTGAGTTCACATGTAATTGGGAAAAACCTGTCACTGCTTCCAGCTGCAGGCTCCTGGGGCATGTTTCAGGGCTCAGACCTCTGGTCCAATTCCAGGTTGCTGCTAGCAAGAGTGCATTGTTCAGAAATCAGTCAGCACCAAGAAGCCAGACAGAGGTCTGTGGCCATCAGTATCCTGGAGTAACAGCCCAGGGAGAACTCCACAGCAACACAGTGAGTTGTTCCAGTTGGCCCTGGAAGATATGTCTCCTGGCATGTCAGTCACTGATGTTGGAGGAGATGACTGTGCCACACTAGTTAATACAAAGGCAGTCTGGTAGTGCTACTGGTGTTCTCCAAGGAGCTCTTTGGACTTGTAGTTTAATATCGGTTAAAATGGAAAACAGGTAAGAAACACAAATTTATGCCAGAGAGCCTATTTATACTGAGTTCAATCTTGCTACAGCTTGCTGAAGCACTAAAATCTATAGATATTTGAAACTACAAACCAGTTTTGGGGCTCCTACAGTCTGAACAATCCTGTTTTACAATAGAGCTTGTGCCCCCCCAAGATCCTCATTCCAGGAAATCTCAAGTCTGAAGGTGATTGATTTTCTGATCAGCCAAGTCCAAAACCCACATCAAAACTGAGCAGTCACTTATTCTTCTAGATTCCTATGAAAGAGAGATCATATTTGATTTGGTCTATTCATCTGCACTTGCAGTAAATTTATACTGTCTAGAGCATATAATCTCAATTGACATTTTAAGAAAGTGAAAAACCTAAACATACCAGTTATCTCAAAAGACAACTTTCACAATTGGAATCTCATTTGAAATAAAAATAGGTGATTAATTTTTCTTTTTAAAAAATCTAGCAGATTTTTCATGAGTTCTACATGTTTCCATGTACAACTGCAGCTAAAGTGTAAAGAATCTCTGCAGCTATGTGCCTCCCACTGCAACACTTAACCAGGAATGCATGCTAGAAGTACCTTTCTTCTCCTGTCCATCCAAAATCACTGTGGATTTCTTCACATGATACTTTTATCTTTTCTGTGACTCTTCTCCATGCCTCCTGAGAGAAATGCTGAGAGTTGTTGGGGATTTTTCCTTTTTACCTTCAACACACAGAAGCTCTATAGCCTCGTTGATTTCCAATGTGACTAAGTAGATCCAAACCCCTGTGTTTTTTGGCTTTACCACATTACTACCTAAGTAAATCAGCCATGCTTATACAGTCAACATTACCTGGATAGTTTTATTTTGAGCTGAAGCAGTTCTCAAGGCAGATCCCGGAATGGAGTCGAGGTTATTACTGGTCTCCTGAGGACTTCCTTGAGGTGGAGACAGTAGGTTGGCACTAGAAATACTCATCAGAGCCAAAGCAATTGGCTTCACTAGCCAGTAGATGAGTCACTGAAATGAAAATCAAGTTTCACAACTTGACATCTCTGCCTGACACACAGCCACCTCAAGATCTTATCCTGTTTTGTGGGTTTTAGCTCTTGGAGTCAGCAGAAGTGCAACTGAAATGGCTGTAATTAATTTGCAGTGAGGTCTGTAAGATGGATGAGTCAGTTTATCCCTCACATGTAGTTAGTGTGAGTTTTAAAATGTTCTCAGCTGTAATGGCTGTGATCTGTGTTCTGCTATCATGGAGCAGGTCTCTAACTTCTGCTTTGGTAATTTGCTATGTACATCATGGGCTTAGAAATTGGTCTTGAATGTTGTACAATGAAGAGCAACATGCTGAAAAGGAATCTGTAAGTGTGAGCAAAGGAGTCCTAGATTTAGCCTTCTTACTCAGACAGAAAGGGACAACACACAATAAAATCTGGACAACCATTAAAATGACTGGATATCTTAAATCAGATTATTTGATGCCTTACTAGAGTACCACTGAAATTACATGAACAAAAGCAACAAGTAAACTGGAGTAAGGAGGTGGCCTGAGGAAACCCATAGAAGAATATTCTTTGAGTTGCTAGGAGAGCACAAAAAGAACACAATTACAGCAAACACTGAAATACTGTGACCAAAAACCAATTCTTTAGGAACAGCAACTTGCAGTGGACTGTGCTTTGAAAAAATAAACATTCATCTCAGGAGACACTATAGTATGTTGATGATTTCACCCTAGATTAGAAGAAAGGATTAGTTGCTTTGGAAGCATGTGGAAATGACTCTATTGCTGCTTTCTCCTACCACAAGTGACCTCAGAACAGAAAGGGACATAGGAAACAAAACACAGAGCTACTATTGCCTGAGCTTTGACATCCCTTGCAGCAAAAAAGCAAGAAAATCACTGTGTAGAAGATGGTGCTCATGATAAAATAATTATCTACACCAATTATTTCCTGTATCTGAAAAGATAAACCCTTTTCCTTTGGAGAATAATTTACTGCCTTTCATAGGGCTGGGCTCTAACTGGCTGAACATGAATCACTGTGCTAAATGCTAGCTTAAATGCTGGCAGAGGCAAGGCAGAATACTTAGTATTTTGCCAAGCAGTCAGTTTTCTGCCTGCTACATGTGTGTCCGGAGGTCCTGTGCTGGCATTGTCCCTGAGTTCTTGCAGAAGCTTTGATTTTCCTATTTTCTCACCTTGTTTTTCCAAAAGCATCATAGTAAATAAGCAGTACTACCATTGTTGGTAGCCTTTAATTCTTTTGTTATCAGAAGCTCTGTGCACAAACTGAACATGGTTCCAGTGTTAGCCTAATTGCAAGGAAGTCTCAGGAAAAGTCCAAGTGATCTGCAGTGGTGAACACAGCTGGAATTACAACATACTCCCTCACTCATAGTTTTATACTCTCAGGCTTCTTGGGGAAAATGGTTCATAAGTTACTCTTATTGATTTTTTTTATTATTAATAACACTTATCTACTGTTTAATATTTGTAAAGTCAAAAATGCTGTTCTTGACAGATTTTTCTTTACAACCACTGTGTAATCACCCTGCAACAAGCCTGGGCTGCAAAAAGAGGAGACAAAAGCAAAGAGGAAGGACAATGGTAAAAATCAGATTAGAAATAAGAAGTAGAAACTGGATTTCAATAATCTAATTAGCAGTACATGTGGTGCAAAATTAGAACAAATACAGTGGCAGAGTGTGTGACACAGTGGCTGTGTCACACCATAGCTTTTCCTCAGTGTCAGCATGTTTAGCTGGTATAGACTTAAAGCCTATGAGGCAGAATTTCATTGCCATTCCCACATAAAAAGCAAAAGCTTACCGATGACAGAGCCCTCCCTGTGGCATTCATGTCATTCATTGTAACACATGTATCGGGACACACCTATTGTTCTCAGTAGGATTTTAGTCACAAGCAGCATTCATGATACATGATGTTACCCAGGTGCTTTTTTCTTCTTTATTTTTTTTCCTTCCACATGTCCTTCAAATACAGACATTAGCTCACACTTTGTAACAGTAAACTTGGAATTCTGTTATCTTACCCCAAGGAGACCAACTTGATACAGCACAACAGCTTGTAAAACCCACTCTTGTCTTACAGCCTTCAACAGAAACTACATCAGTCTCCAGCTTTCTTCCAGCCAAGGTCTCAGAATGTCCCTTAGATTTTCCTTCTTCCCGTTCCCCAGCTTCACATTCCTCCTTATAACCCCCTTTTCAGGGAGAGCTTTTCAGGAATTTTAGAACCTGCAGTTCAACTCAGCAGATGATCCATTCCTGAACAACATATAGTATCTCTAACACAATTTATGCATATCTAATTAATTATTTTATTATTACTCCTGTTACTGGATCACGTTAGAGAAGAGAAGCAAGGCAATTTCCCTCACAGGTCACATTACATTTTGAACTAGAAATTTCTTATTGCTTATGAAGTAACTGCAGGAGATTTTTTGCTCTCTGCTGAAACTTCCTGTTGCCTGAAGAGCTGGCATTCTCTTTAGCCAAAATAAAGCAAATTGTAATGTGAAATACAGAAATAGTTCCTGAGCCAATTTTCTGTCAGTGGAACCTTTCAAAATGAGTTGGCAAATGCTGAGTGTTAAGCAATCCCAGCTCCCACTAGCATTATGCTTTCTCAATTGGAGAAATCAATTCTCTGTCGTTCTTGCACTAAAAAAAAAAAAAATCAATATTTTGAAGATGGGGGAAAAAGCAAAACAAAGCACAACAAGGCAAACTGCAACTGGAAAAAAACCCACAACAGTCAGAAAGATCTTTTATGCTGAAAGCCATTAAGATTTCTTCATTTTTCCTGGTGGCAGTCACCCAAGGACTATCTTGTTATAGGAGCAGAAATAAAAATACTGTGTGTTTGACTTTGCCCAGCTACTCACCTCTTTTCCCATGACTATTGCTTAACTGTATTAGCAAATTACCTGTGATATAAAAGTTATGGTAAAATACTGGTGCTGTGTTCATTGAGTTACTGGGCTATGGATAATATTTTGCCTGGATTTTAGTAATCAAAACCAGCTCTCCACTGGCAGTAAATGCAGATGCAGGTGACACAATAACCTCTTATGTTCCAAAATAAATAAAGTCAATTTTTAATTTATTTGAATTCAAATATTTCCTTCTCTGGATTTCCACATGCTTTTTGTTCTCTGTGTTTTCTCCAGATTTCATGTAAGTACCCACAGAGATGGGTAGTACAGCTGTCATGGTCATGGGCTTTTTAGGGTTTGTGACTCAAGATTGTGACCATGGGGTTTCTCAAGATTCTGCAGTACATAAGGATACAAAGGGCAGGTATCTTAGAATTGCTTTGTTACGAATTACTACAAAACTGTTTCTAGTAAGAAGAGGTAAATATGGATATAGATATACAGATATATAGATATATAAATATATATAGATGGGTCTAGATAGGTATAGATAGGTATATAGATATAGATAGATATATAGATATAGATATGTAGATATTGATATACAGATATAGCTAAAGAGATATAGAGATGGAAATACAAATATATGCTACAAGTCACTACAAAATTACCCCTGTGAAAGCAATTATATAAGAGTAAAGCGAATATATGTATATTAAAAGCTATTACAGAATTCCAACTAGTGAAGCAAGTATATATTTATGAACATGTGTGCATGCTTATAAATGCTTCTTTATTACTTGGAGTGTTACCAGTGTGTCACTCACCAAAGTGCTCACACAAGTGGAACTAATAGATGTTGGAAGAAGTTTTATTTCAAGGATGATCTACACATGGTGTCCTGAGTCAGCCAGGTGTCCCTGGCAAAGGGCCACTCTGTCTGGGAGATTTCTTGCAGAGAAGCTCTTGTGAAAAAAATGCTTGCAGAGAAGCTCCTTTTGGATAGGTAGCAAGTTACTTCTTACACCTTTTTGGACATAAAACTCTTTCTGGCAGTTACATGAGTGTAGGATATCAGTTCCTGGAATAGTTGCTTCTGACCCCTGGGAAGTTTCCCTGGAAGGTCAGTTTGTTATCACAGTTTCTTTGTCCTGCACCCGTCAGGGTTTCTTTGTCTTGACCATTCCCCACTAAGGAGGTTTTGCTCATCTTATCAGGGATGTCTTGGGGCTCTAAGGAGCTGTCCTTCTTTGTCGGTGTGTTTATCACATCACCTTTGTGGTGACTGTGATCAGGTACAAAATATATAATAATAATTATTCTAATTATACTATATGTATATGTACTGATTTAGCTGAATAGTAGCTGATTAGGTTATTTTATTGTATATTTAGTATATTTTATTATATATTTAGTAGCAAGATACCGAAATGAAATTCTATGAAATTCTAATTTTATGGTATCAATACTAAACTATCTTCTTCTCTTCCTTGTATATCAAATCAGTTCATGCCCCAAGTAAACTGTCAGGTTCCTATATTGTACAAGAGTTAGAAACAAATTAAAACATATATCCTGTATGCATTAGACTTCAACTAATTCATAGTGACAAGAGGTGAAAATCCTTCAAATAATTTGAATTGTGTCCTCTGCAGTTTTTTTTTGTTTGTTTGTTTTTTCAGGCACAAGAGAGAGTGATAGTGTAAGAGGGATATTTTCAGCTTTCTGCTGGCTCCTAGCATCCTACCAGAGGAACCAGCTTCCTCTGAAATACCTAGACCTTTCTGCTACAACATGTAAAATTTAAGTCAACACTGTAAAAAGTTACAGAAATGTAGGTGCTGGAATCCATTTAGCTATTCCGTTTTCTGATTCTACTGTCCCTTGCCTTTCTAACAGAGCTTTACCATATTATATATACTATTTATGATCACCATTTTTATAATATTGCATGTAAGACATGTCTTGCCCCACTATGCAAAACAATGGGCAAACAGAAAAGGAGCACAGATGTAAAATTAAAGGATGTTACCAAGCAGTATTTATATGGGAGAACAAATCTGGCAACAACAAGGAATGAGAACTTTGTCTAAGGTTCTGAGATAAATCTGTTTATGTTTTGATAATTTTAAATCTGTGGGAAATACTGCTGTCTCAGTCTTTTCCTTAGATCTTCAAAGCTGATGAGAATATCCAGATCTGTATAAAGAAGAGTAAAATTTGAGCAACACATGCATGGATTAGGGGATAAGCAGAGACAGCCTTTTGAAAAAGATGCCATTATGGTTCTGAGTGAATGGCAAGAAGAGAGTTTGTATCAGCAGGGGAAAAGAGATAAAAGAAAGGATGATGGGCCAGATTTCTAGGGCTACATCCAGAAGAAAGAGTAAGAAAAGTGAAGTAGCACGTCATTATAAGGCAAAGCAAAGCTGTGCCTGCAAGCAGATGGAAGTTTCCTCAAAAACCCCCACAAAAGAACAACTAGGAATTTTAAGAATAACTTTATGACAAATATTTTAACAGGAATCCTAATTCAAATCCCTCATTCAAATGTCATTGGGCTGCTGTGGTAGGAGGGTGAAGCAGTAAAACAGCAGCCACAGCTTTGACTCAGAAGTTAGCTGCTGTTTTACATGCAAATGGTGCTACAGTGCGAGAAATGTGTCACTGAGCTCTGCTACTCCTTCCATTTCTTGCTCACTTCAAAAGAACTCTCTGGGTTTGAGAAGCAGGGTGTTATTTGCCTGCATGAAGTATAAAAAATCTGTTAAATAATCAGGCAAAGTGGGAGGAGCAAATACTGTTTGAAGAGACTTTACCTTATTTACAGGATCCAAAGAAACTTAAAGGATATCAGCATTGGTGTGGATTTATTTGGAGGCTTTTTTCTCTTTCCTTTTGCAAAGAAATTTTGTAACAAGATGTAATCTCAAAACCTCAAGTCAGTCAGTTGCTGTCTTTCATTCAACATAGAATCATAGAATCAGCTGGGTTGGAAGGGACCTCAGAGATCATCAGGTCCAACCCTTGATCCACTACCGCTGCAGTTACCAGACCATGGCACTGAGTGCCACATCCAGTCTCTTTTTAAATATCTCCAGGGACGGAGAATTCACTACTTCCCTGGGCAGCCCATTCCAATGTCTGATCACTCTCTCTGTAAAGAAATTCTTTCTAATATCTAACCTAAACCTCTCCTGGCACAACTTAAGTCCATGCCCTCTTGTCTTGCTGACAGCTGCCTGGGAGAAGAGCCCAACCCCCCCCTGGCTCCAGCCTCCTTTCAGGGAGTTGTAGAGAGCGATGAGGTCTCCCCTGAGCCTCCTCTTCTCCAGGCTGAACACCCCCAGCTCCCTCAGCCTCTCCTCACAGGACTTGTGCTGGAGTCCCTTCACCAGCCTGGTTGCCCTCCTTTGGACCTGCTCCAGGACCTCAATCTCCTTCCTGAACTGAGGGGCCCAGAACTGGACACAGGACTCGAGCTGTGGCCTCACCAGGGCTGAGTACAGGGGCAGAATCACTTCCCTGGACCTGCTGGCCATGCTGTTCCTGATCCAGGCCAGGATGCCATTGGCCTTCTTGGCCACCTGGGCACACTGCTGGCTCCTGTTCAGCTTCCTGTCAATCCAGACTCCCAGGTCCCTCTCTGCCTGGCTGCTCTCAGCCACTCTGTGCCCAGCCTGGAGCTCCCCATGGGGTTGTTGTGGCCAAAGTGCAGGACCCGGCACTTGGCCGTGTTGAACCTCATCCTGCTGGAATCAGCCCAACTCTCCAGTCTGTCCAGGTCCCTCTGCAGAGCCCTCCTGCCTTCCAGCTGATCCACACTGCCCCCCAGCTTAGTGTCATCTGCAAATTTGCTGATGATAGACTCAATCCCCTCATCTAAATCATCAATAAGGATATTAAACAGAACTGGGCCCAACACTGATCCCTAGGGGACACCACTGGTGACCGGCCGCCAGTTGGATCAGCACTGTTCAGCACCACTCTCTGGTCCTGGTCCTCCAGCCAGTTCCTAACCCAGCACAGGGTGCCCCTGTCCAAGCTGTGGGCTGACAGCTTTTTCAGGAGAATGCTGTGGGGGACGGTGTCAAAGGCCTTGCTGAAGTCCAGGCAGACCACATCCACAGCCTTCCCCTCATCCCCCAGACGGGTCACCTGAGCATAAAAGGAGATCAGGTTGGCCAGACAGGACCTGCCCTTCCTGAACCCGTGCTGGCTGGGTCTGACCTCCTGTCCATCCTGCAGGTGCTGTGTGATTGCCCCCAGGATGATCTGCTCCATAACCCTGCCAGGCACTGAGGTCAGGCTGACGGGCCTGTAGTTTTCTGGGTCCTCCTTCCAGCCCTTTTTGTGGATTGGCGTGACATTCGCCAACTTCCAATCATCTGGGATGTCCCCAGTGAGACAGGACTGTTGGTAGATGATAGAGAGAGGCTGGGCGAGCTCTCCTGCCAGCTCCCTCATCACCCTTGGGTGGATCCCATCTGGTCCCATAGACTTGTGGAGATCCAAGCAGCTCAGTAGGTCACTGACTTTTCTTCTGGATTACAGGGGGGCTGTTCAGATTCTTGTCTCCTTCTACAAGCTCCAGAAGCCAGCTGTCCTCAGGACAACCTGTCTTACTGTTGAAAACTGAGGCAAAGAAGGTGTTAAACACATTTTCTTCATCTTTGATAACTATATTCCCACCCATGTCCAGCAAATAATGGAGGTTCTCCTTGCCCCTCCTTTTGCTACTGATGTATCTGTAGAAGGACTTTTTGTTATCCTTCACAGAGGTGTCGAGATTCAGTTCAAGTTGTGCCTTTGTCTCTCTAATTTTCTTTCTACACAACCTAACTATATTCCTAAATTCTTCCTGAGAAGTTAGCCCTTTTTTCCATAATTGGTAGGCTCTCTTCTTCACCCTAATTTCTTTCAAAATCTCCCTATTCAGCCAGACCGGTTGTCTTCCCCACCAGCTCACCTTTCAGCACACTGGGACAGCCTGCTCCTGTGCTTTCAAAACTTGCTTCTTGAAGTATGTCCATCCCTCCTGGACCCCTTTGTTTTTAAGGGCTGTTTCCCAGGGTACACTCTTAACTAGTCTTCTGAACAGGCAAAATCTGCCCTCCGGAATTGTCTTTTACTACTATTATGATATCAGCTTTTTCTGATTTAACTCTTTGCAAGACTCAGTAATGAATTTGGAGCAATTCCATTTACCATTGCTCACAGCAGCCTTGATGCCTCTCTAGCTCAAAGCAATCACACTGACATGAGGAATGCCCTGGCCTGTGAGATTGAGCGATTCAACCAGTTAAGAGAGAAACAGAAGTGAGTGCACAAGACACTTCAAGGCTTTCTCCTTTGTGGCATTCCCAAAAACTGATGCTAAATGATGCTAAATCACCATGAGAGGGTCTTAGCTTAAACAAAGTGGATGAACAGAATGCCTCATACTAAAAGAGGCACAAAATCAGGATTAGGAACTGCCATTTAACTAGTATCACACTGGTAGTTTGAGCTGACGGTAGTTTAAGTTGTTGAACTGGTAATATAAACATGTCATGAGTGCTAAGTACAGAGTTTAAAAGTATATTAAAATGGACAAGGCAGCCAAGTTTTCTTTTATTGTTTGTTGGGATTTTATGAAAAAATTAAATTTACTGTCATGACTGGTTGTCCACCACACCCCTTCTAGCTCTCTGCATCGCTGGACACTATTTGTAGAGCTGCAAAGGTTGAAATCTTGGGAGGCATCATCTCTCCCATTCCTGAAGCAAAGGAGAGGAGCAGTTCTGAGCTCTGAACAATCCCAGTCTCCCTTACACTGCCAGGTGATGAGCAAGCTTCACATCCTCCTGATCTCCGTTTCTTGCTCTTCAGCAGAAGCCTGAAGGAGGGAAGAGGGATCAGACCACAGGACTATGCCTTTTTTTTTTTTTTTTTCCTTAAACAGGACATGCTGTGGGTAAAAGTTCACATTGCTTGCAGGCAAGCTGGAAACAATAACTTTTGTTCACATGGTTCTCTTTATTTCCCTGCTCTTCATGTATGTGGTTTTCATGCTATGTTGCTCAGAAGTGTTGCAGGGAGCAGTTTCAGAATGACGCGGTAGTTGGGAGAAAAAATAAGTAAGGCCAAGAATACAAGGGAAAGGGCAGAGATAAAGGACAGAGGCCAAATCTGTACTTTTGATAAGCAGCCTCCATCATAGATCTCATTGTAGAACAGACCTTGTCTCTATTTTTAGAAAGTTAAGTGCACAGGTCCAACCAGTGACAAAACTGGTATTTTCCCATGCTGTTTCACTGAGCAGAAACTTCTCAAAGCATATTATGCACTCTTCAAGAACAGCTTTTCAAGGTCATGTTTCAGTTTGCTGAAACCATTACAAATCCAACACATACTTTAGTGCCAGCTGGGTGAGGTTTCTTATCAGTGCTCAAACACAAGTGGCAGTGAGCAGAAGGAGCATGGTTGGACAGGCTGTGCCCCACTCACAGGAGGCCTCCTGCTTCTCCAGGGATGGTGTGCCTGGTAGGTTTCTCCTTCAGAACATCCCATGACCAGCTGTTTACCTCAGGGATACGGTCAGTAGGAAAGCCAGACTTCTTAAAAGAAGTGAAAAGAAAGAAGCATAAAGCCAAGCAGAATGACCTTGATAGACTCCTCTGAAGGAACTACAGTTTAGGGCAGCTTTCAAAGGCATCCTGAGATCCTGGAGAAAATAGCCCATGGCCCCAGCTGGCTTTGGACAGAGAAGTTGCAGGCTTTCTCCTCACCTTCCTTGCAGTGTCACATACAGCAGTTAGGAGTCATAATTTTATAGGTTTTCTGGAAAGAGATGGCCATCAGTGACTTACAAAGAGGATGTTGCGATAATGTACCACTTCCTCTCTCCTGGCACAGAAACCAAGCTCCTGGAGAACAGGCAGAAATCAGATAAAACATCCTAAATTGAAACTATTCAAAGGCCTTAGCTGATAACTCATGGCAGGTATGAGCACGTGTGAGGTGGAGTATTCTACCTATGATGGGGTTTATTATTAACTACTATTGCTATTGTAACCCCCTTTCTGAATGAAGTTCAATGCCAGACAGTTATAGCATCTTAAAATAACCAAAACATGCCCCACTTCTAAATCAGTTGCATGTGAAAGATGGATGGATTTTTTTGTATATTTTCCTTGCAATGGCTATCTAAAAAATGCAGGAAAATGTTCTTAGATAAGCCTGTGCTGAAATAAGTTTGACAGTAATTCTGTTGCTTAAGGACCAGTTGTTCATTCTGATAAGGCAAGCAGTTGAAGGAGGCTCCAGCAGTGCTTTTAGGAACCTACACGTGCTGCAATGTTGAAGTGGTCACTATTTTTGTTCTGTAATAATGATTTTCAAAGGGGATTGATTACACTAAAAACTCTGTTTTATTGACTACTAATATTATTTGAAAATCTAGGAAAAAAGTGGACTACAGGGAAAACAACTCCTCAATGTAAGTATAAGAGTAATTTTTCATGGAGGTCATTTGAACACTCTCTGAATTTTTCATTCAGCCACAAATGGATTTATACAAACACAGCTGTGTCTGCTACATCAAATATAGGGCACAGTCACAATCAGTGCAGCACTACAGCAACTTAGACTTCAATTGGAACATTACTCAAAAGGTACCAGTACATGGTGTATATCCTGTGGTTTGCCAGGCTTCCTGCCTCTCCTTTTAACACCCAATAAAGGAAGAACTGTGATAGTCACAAAGAATAAAATTAGTATCAGCACTTGCAGATGTTGCAAGTTTGCACCTCTATTATAAAGGTGATTTAATTTTATCAGGTTTTTTTGTTGTTCCCCATTTTCAGATATTTGATAAAATTTGGCAATCTGAATCAAATAGGATGCTGTTGTATGGTTGTCTGCAATAGGTACATGCTAGTTCACATCTATTTTCAATGCTGGGTCCACATTTCCAATATGAACATGACCCATGGTGAGAGCTGGGATCCATGGGAAGATGCTCCTTCTCATCCCTGAAGTCATGTTTCTTGAGAATCTCCCATTCTGAAGAGATGGAAACCACCTGTATTCTCTGAGTGTCATGTATCTCACCTTTTCTTGGCACTTCCCTATTTACTGTGTAGTTGATAATAAGTATCTTGATGTTAAGATACTTGAAATACCTACAGTTTACTGCAGAGTTACGATGTGCCCTTCTGTTCATCGTCTGTGCTGTCAACAGCTACGAGCAAAAATTGCATTCAGCACACAGTTTTGTCCTGACTGAATTTATAGCATGAACTCATTGTGTTAAAAGAAATTGACTGCACAGACATGGGGATGGTCACTGAATTAACAGGGAGAAAGAAATACCCTGCCTACTAAAAGAGAGTACTTTATTTCTTACCAATAAAGCAAAAGACTTCCTAGAAGTATAATAGTATGTGACTTAATAAATGTGATGCATGTAAAAGGAAAACAATGTTAAGACTGCATAAGTGTCATAAGTGACTTTAAGCAACAAATAATCTTGAACAGTTCATTTTACAGTCTTGGTGATGCTAATCTTGCCCAGATAGACTATACCAATGTCACATCTGACCCAGCACTGTCTTCAGCAGTTGTAGAAGAGACCTTGTCTCCATTTTTAGGGACAACGTTGGAGATCTTATTAAGGGACATGCTGTAGATCTGACGAGCTGGAGTCCATTCCTCTCACATAACCTCACATTCAGGATTTCTGGGAGGGAGCTATTGGCAGTTGTTTTCCACTGTCTTACCCATCTTCTCAATTCCTCCTGCCTCTCCTTTGGAAACAGACCATGGATGTTGCCCCTTTTCTGGCATCACCCCACCACTAGCACCATAGCAAAGGGATGCCTGCTTATGGGTGGGGTGCTACCACCACTGCTCACCTTCCTCTGCTGGGCTTCATGGTACCTCTGGATTTCTCCATTGATGCAGGAAGGAGGACTGGCAAAAGAAGCCCCCAGGTTCCCCAGTGGTCCTTCACACCCAGGAATCCCCTTGCTCTGTGGCACCATCCAAGTAGTGGGGTCAGCATGAGCAGGCAACTCAGCTGAAACTGCCTGTGGTGGGAAAGCAAGGTCCTTGGGGAGGCTGCTATGAGGGACACCCTGAAGTGAGAGCAACATCATCACAAGGCCACATGGCTCTCTCTCCTGACCTTTCCTCCTCAAGACTTGCCATCCAGGACCCCCGATCTGAGTCTACTACCTCAGACCTTGGCAGGCAGTGCTGTCGCATTTTTGGGACAAACATAAGTTAAAGCTCCAGGCTCACCCTGATGGGAGAGGCCTCCTTAACACATCTGAGGGGATCCTGATCATGACCCACAAAAGAACCCAACAGGCAGAAGCAGCCAGAAGCAGACATAACAGTCAGGCAAGGGGGCAATGCCATTGTGGAATTAGTGGGCACGTTGATGTGTTTCCCTGAATATGCAGATCATTAGTTTAATTACTGTTTGAACGTGCTGATCCTGACTGCCTCCACAACCACCTGTAGCAAACACTTCCAGATGTCAGTACTGGCTATGCAAAGAATTGTGGTTTTTTTTAAGCCACGTGGCAGTTGCTGTGACAGTCCTCGAAACTTAGTACCATAAGATTTGGTGAATAAAAGTTCTACGTATAGCTTACTCCTTGCCTTCAAAATTTTGTGAGCCCCGACAACATCGTTCTTCTCTCCCACCTTCTCTGTAAACTAAAAAGAAGTACCATTTTTTTGTCTCCCTTCATGGGACAACTGCATCATCATCCTTCCATAACTTTGTGTAATGCACCCGTATCTTGTATTAAGGGCAAAAGATGATACCCTGTTCAAGCAATACTCTGCATAGGTGCTGTAAAATTTCATATATATTTGCAAAATGATGCTTGATGTTTTTTTCTAAAATCTCTTCAGCTAGGTCTTCTGGATTCTTCTGCACATTGAGATGATTTCTTCAGAGAACTGTCAATGAGTAGTCCAGGATTTCTATTTTGAGCTGTAAGTGCCAGTTCTGTGTTCAGAATCATGTAAGCATGGGCTAGATTATTGTTATCAATATCCATTAGCTTATGTCTACCTAAAATTTGCCTCCTTTTTTGCCTACTTTCTTAATCTTCTGAGATGCATCTGGAAATCCTTGTCACAGCCTTATGTACTTCTTTTCTTTACTCCCCTGTCCCAGTTATAATCCCCTTCTGCAGCTGTCCAGATTGATTCCTGCTGCCCTCTTGCCAGCTGCAGGATGGGCACAGAGTGTTTAGTTTCATTGTAGAGTAATAGAGTAAATACAGGGAAGATCCAATTTTCTTCCTCGACTGGAGGGTCATATTGCTCCCCAAACTTGTTCTGTCTGCTCAGCACTAACAGCTGCAAAACAATGGAGCATGTTCAGTGGGGCTGAAATCTTCAGAGCTGTGGTTTGCTAAATCTCCAATGACTCCTGAACATTGTACTGTGGAATTTTCCATTTTCTATGAGAGCAGGAATTTGACATTTAACATTCAACATCATCTTACTGTAACTCTTAAATGTATTTTGTAAACAAGCTGTCAACATATTTTATGGTATTTTAATTTCAAACTTCCTAATTTCTCATCATGACAAAAACAAGTGGATCTTAATTAAACAAATTAGGGAAGAAGAATGGGAAGCCAAACCCGACATAAAAAAGAAGAGGAGAAAAGGGGTATTTGAACTAGTAAAGAATTGAGGATTTGAGTGGAGAAATGCCTTTTACATGTAGCTTGATAAGAGGAGCAAAACAAAACACAAAAGAAAAACAAGGATAGACAGAAAAAAATTGTTTAAAGAGTTACAGAAAAAAGTATTGTCATAAAAAAACCCAACAAAGCAAACAAAAAACCCCAAACCCAAACATTTAAAATTTCATATCGAGACCAAACATCTACAAGATGAAAAAAAGGGAATTTTATTTTGTTTACTAAAAGAAAATTGGAAATGCCTGAGGTAAAGTGGATAAAAACATAAAAGAAAGGAGGTGATGGCTATAAAAGGAGTATTAATGCTTCTGGAGTGTTTCAAAGTATTGTTTTAAAGTACACAAGCTGGAACTTTCTGAGAAGCCACCAAAAGATGTACTTGAAGAGGAAGTGGAGCATGTGCCTTTGTGGTTATGTGACCCAATTAGTGATGGAAATTGACCTGATTTAGTAAGCAGTAAGATATGCTTTTGTAAGTCATTGTCTTAAGTATAAATGGTATTTTACCCATTTTAACAACAGGGCTGTGACTGGCTCTAAATTGTTCTTTCTGTTGAAAATGGCTTACTGGGGCATTTTTCTTATACGTAGTGCCAAGCAAGCCAGTGTTTTTGCATAAGTGATCACTTAGAAAAGCCTTTACTAAAAATAATAGATGGTGTTTTCATTACATGAAACACTTTATGGTCTTTTGACTTATGAATCAGATTCGTTGTTCATTTTGAGTAGATCAACCTTGAATAATCAGCTGAGTCACTTTGAAATACAAATGCTACCTTACATTTCTTTTACAAGAGAGATGTAAAGGATGATATTTACTTAGTCTGAACCTAGAAGCAGAGAAAAAATCCTCTCAGAAAAACTCAAAAGACCTTCCTTGGTATGCCAGTGAGAATAAGGTCAAAGTTGCATCATTAAAATATAAACTATGATGGTCATTTTAATCTAGAATTTTCTTCCAGAATTACAGTAAAATACATTAGACAGCACTTCAGGGAATTAAATGCGAGAATTTTTTGTACAACATGGAACCCAACTGTTCAACAAGGAAGCATTTTGTCCAGACTATAATAGCTCCTACTTAAACCATGCTGTGACATTGCCAGTCCCCCACTCGTTTTGGCTAAACCTTGAAACATGTGCCTGAAGTGCCTGTCATCATCCCATCCTGTATGCATCCTTTTCCTTCTCCACCTTATCCTTTTCCCCCCTCTTTCAAGCCTTAGAGTTTATTAACTCATTAATAACTTGTAAATTAAAATTATTTTCATTGTAAGAGTGCATCAAATTACAAGCAACTAAGACTGTTTTGAAGTTTCATTAAATGGTGTTGCCTCTATCTCTTCTACTTCTCTCCCTCATTTCCAGGCAACTGGAAAAATATGTAACAGTAGAGGGATGTGCTGGAGATTCCTGTTTTCCTTGTTTCATGTATGACAGGGGAAAAGAGAAGATGTTGCCAAACCCTCTTCCTCTGTTTTCAAGTTCTGGATATTTTTAGATTTGAACAATAGCATCTGACATGATTCCTTAGGTGTAAAAAATTACCACTGTGCTTAAATATTTCCCAAATTCTCACAACATTCACATCCCTTACAAGTGTTTATGTAGAGTCCTCTTAAAGCTTCAGAACTGGGAAAGTGACTCGATGCTCATTGTCCTATCATGCTCCACTGCTCTGCTTTGATGAGGAGGCCTCATCCCCAAATTGTCAGCTGAGTGATACTCCAAGGTACATCTAAAAGCCACCTACAAAATAACAAATCTAACTGGTAGCAATATTTGTGCTTCCTAGCAGGTATTTGTATATACACACCCTAAGATGCCAAGTAAAAATATCTGCTGTGTCTTGCTAGCCCAGTACTAGTAAAGTTGACCATACTTAGACTGTCTAAGAAGGTCATCTTATCCTTTTTGAAGGCTACAGAAAATGAACTTATTGTACATGAGAGAGATGCAAATTGCACTTTATGTTGCTGCAGAATGATGCTGGTGTAATTCATGCTGCAGAATTTATGAGTGGGTCTACAGTGTAGCATGGAGAACAAATTATTTGTAGATACAAAAACTCTTCTGCATCCCTACTTGGGACTTAGAGCTTTTTTCAGCCAAAGGTGCATCATGTTCCAGGCCTTAAAATTGCATTTGTTATCTTTTGTCATATTTTTGCTCCGCTGCATTATCTTTTCTGCTATAAGAAAACACAGCTTTCACAACAAAATTGAGAACTACTCCACAGACCTCCATCCCTGTGACTGGTAACTCAATACATATTCTGATTTTGGCTAACACACAGCTCGTGCTAAGGCCTAATGTATGCTGGGAACAGTGCCATTAGGCTAACAGTGACAGCTGTTGGCCAGGAAGGGTGAAAGTTCATTATGCAGCCACTATCACCTGCAGGTTACTCTGTCCTGCAACCATATCAAATGCTTGGCATATCAAATATGCATATCAAATATCTGGCAGTTTCTTCAGAATCCAATAACTCATGGAAACTGTACAGACTAAACTTCAGGCTGGAAGGTATAAATATGTCATCTTACCCCAAAAAACCTTTTGAAGCAGATGAAACAGCATCTGGATTGCTCAGGATTTCGTGCTTCCTGCTGTGATAAAGATGTCCACACCGTGATAGAGAAGGAAAGACGAACAGTCCCACCATAGGATAAAAAGTGTTTTGCTCATAGGTGCACGAGTTGCAAGTTAGGAGAACTTGTAAGAAACATCGATAATTAAGTGATGAATTAGTGAATTCACATGGCAGGGTAGTCTGCAAAAAGGGAAATGAGACTTGTTTGTTCTATTTCTTATAAGTATACTCGTAAAGTTTAATCCACAGAGTAGGTTGTTCTGTAAATTTGAGAGATCAGGTGGACTGTGACAATCCCAAGTTATCTCAGCCAAAATAAACAGAAAATAGGCGATAGAACAGGCTGTCTGACATCTCTCTCCACATGGCTAAACTGAACTCGAAAGGGTGTCCTCAAACAGGTGTCCTCAGCTTCACTTCTGACTGGGAAATGTCCCTAGCCTGGGCTAATCCCTGTACCACAGCAGGTATTCCCTATAAGAGTGCTGGCACAAGCCAGAAGTGTGCCAGGGTGTGTGTGAGTAGAAGAGAAAGTCATGGGACAGCACTTGTGCCTCTGGCATGAACTTCTTTCATTCAAGAGCACACTGGCTCCCTGTCTCAAAAGGGATTTTTGGACTTTGCCAGACAACCTTCCCTGTAATTCTTTCATACACAACAGAATGAAAAATAAGGAACAATAGATGTGTATTGATTTTTTAAGATTTTTCTGCTTTTTCTTTTTGAAGTTTGTTTATGCGTATCCAAAGGATTTGTAGAGGTGGATAAATCTATGGCCTTTGCCTCATTGCTGTGAACAGCAATTATACTGTGTTGAGCCAGTAGACAAAGTAACTGTAGAGAAAGTAAAATGCAGTAAATCAGAATAAAAACTCCAATCTAATTCTTGCAGGCAATTAATGAGCCAGAAGTCAGGTCATGCTGCAGCCTGTTTAAAAATGGAGCAGGAATTTGATTCAATATGAAAAATGTCAGCAAGTGATAAAGCTGCTGACATCCTCCTCATCCCCTGCCAAGATCTTCATACATCTTAAAGAAGCACACACAGAGCATGAACAAGACTCACTTCTTTGTGCTCCTTCAATAGGAGGAATTTGGAAAAAATCTTTATCAGTCCAGTCCCAAGCAATACACCGGATACTTCTGCTCTGCAGGTGACATAATCTAATTCCCAAGTAAGCTGATTACTTCTTCATGGAAACTGTTGAGAAAAAAAACTAAAAAATTTTTTAAATCACAAACCAACCAAACAAAAAAACCCTAACAAAATCAACAGAGCAAAACAAATTAATATCTTTCCCAAAGAGATGGAAGAAATCTCATCAGTCCTGCTCTGTACACTAGTCTGGTATTGCAATAGATTTGAACAATGTGCCAGGTAGAAAGCTGCTTCTGTAATATAAAAACTTTAATCTTTTCATGAGCATAGAGCAGAAATAATGAGTCCAAATCTGTAACCCCCGAGTGCAAACACTCACCTGAATACACACACCCTGGAGTGCACACTAGCATTGAGCATTTACACAGAATCAATCAGATCATCTTCATGATCTGTCAAAAAAATAAGGGCATTTTCGTGGGTTAGAAATTCTGCCCATTCAACAAAATGATCCAAAGGATCAAAATCATTCTATGGCCACACAGTTGCTTCACGTCATACAAAGGAGACAGAAAGCTGAAAAGGAGGAAGGAAAGGCTGAATCTTCTCTTTCAGCAGCACTCTGCAGCTGAATAGGTAAAATATACATGAAACCGCTTTCTAAGTCTGTATTACCCTGGCAGCCTAAACAACCAATAATTCCCACTGTCCCCTTCCCAGCTACACATTCCTGCTGCTCTTGCTTACCAGACTCTTCTCTGAACTGACCCTATACATCAAGTTGATCGAAAAGACTTCCAAATGAAATGAAAAGTTTCTTCTTCCCTCTTTTCCCACATTCCTCCTTTAACTGCCCTGGTTCACATGGTAAGATAATGAGTGCCCCCACCTTATCCAGCAAAAAGCTTCTCCCTTTTTTTGGACATATTAATATGCTGCTATTTAGAGTGCTGAGTTAGCCCCAGGCACATGTTGTCAAGAACAAGACAGAAACAGAAAAGAGGATGGTGAGAAGCTGTGCATTTAGTTCAAAGGTGCAACATGAAAACCACAGGCTCTTGATGCTTTACTAGGAAGTCAGGCAATTTTATTTCAACCCACCTCAATCAGCAGCATGAGCTACAGAGATTGTATTTGCATAGTAGTGGCTGGGGAATACTTGGATAGCCCTCTCTTTGCTCTGGGGATGGAAGCACTGGCAGAGGTAATGAGGTAGTTCATTTACAGGCAATAAATTCAGAAAATACAGATTTTTTTTTTTCCAGAACATGAATTTGATTCCTAAAAGCAAAATACAGCTTCACTACCTTTTTTAGGCTGATATAAAGCTTAAGAGAAATCTTGGTATAAATTTAAAAATGGAAAAACTGTAAAGTCATCACAAAGGCTAAAATACTTTGTCAGTCTTACCACTGAAAATAGGTACATGGCTTCTTGCTTGATAGAGGTTGGGTCAAACATTAGCATCTTTTTTATTCACAAGCTCTGAAGCCTCTGATGTCCTGGCTTGCAGGGGAAAGACAAGGCATTGAAAAGCTGTAGGAATCCCCTTAATCAACTTTTGGAACTATAAAGAATTTACTATTTTGTCAGATTAATGTGAATATTCATCTCTAACATAGCTTCTTAAATATATGATTTAGCTTCATTTAAATATTTTGGTTATTTTAAGCTTCTTCTTTTCCAGTTGCTACTGAAACAAAGGGACATCTGCTAACTTTCATTAAAGTTGAGTATTTTTTATGTGTGCCAGCATACCAAGATCACAGAATTGTCACTTTCATTAGCTGTCAGCGTGTAAGCTCTCCCTTTACATACTTATGAACATTAATGAGATCACTCCTCATTCTCCTCCAAGCTGAAGAGACCCAGCTCCCTCATCCTTTCCTCATAAAGGAGATTTTACACTCCTTAATCATCTTGGAGCCTCTGCATTGGACTCTTTCAAGCAGTTCCCTGTCCTTCGTGAACTGAGGGCCCCAGAACTGGACACAATATTCCAGATGTGTCCTCACCAGGGCAGAGGAGAGGGGAAGGAGAACCTCTCTCAACCTACTATCCCCCCACCCGCCCCCTTCTAATGCACCCCAGGATGCCATTGGACTTCTTGGCCACAAGAGCACATTGTTGGCTCATGGCCATCCTTCCATCCACCAGCACCCCCAGGTCCCTTTCCCCTTCATTGCTCTCCAGCAGCTCAGTCCTCAACCTGTACTGGTACTTGAGGTTGTTCCTACCCAGATGCAAGACTCTTGCCCTGGTTGTAATTCATTAAATTTCTCCCTGCCCAACTCTCCAGTCTGTCCAGGTCCCTCTGAATGCCAGCACAGCCTTCTGGGGTGTCAGCCACTCCTCTCAGCTTTGTGTCATCAGCAAACCTGCTGAGAAGACGCTCTGTCCCATCATTGAGGTCATTGATAAAGATATAGAACAGGACTGGACCCAGCACTGATCCCTAGGGGACTCCAAGAGTCACAGGTGTCCAGCTGGGCTCTGTGATCACCACTTTGTGCTCTGTTGTGTACCCACGGCTCAGCTCAGCTCAGCAGGGCTCGGCTCGGTGTGGCACAGCACAGGATGGCAAGGCAAGGCTCAGCACATCATGGCACTGCTCAGCTTGGCTCAGCATGGCTTGGCTTGGCTCAGCTTGGCATAGTATGGCATAGCATGGCATGGCACAGCACAGGATGGCATGGCTCTGCTCAGCTGGGCTCACCATGACTTGGCTCAGCTTGACTCAACTTTGATGCGGCACGGCTTCCATGGTTTAACACTGGCCTGGCAATTAAACCAAATGACAGATGCTCTCTATTAATCCCCCTCCCCTCCCTGATGAAGGAAGGAGAGAGAATAAGGGAGAGAGACTTATGGGTTGGAAACTAAACTACAGAACTCTTAGGACTCCAGATCCTACTGCTTTAAGGCAGACTGTCCTACCTTTTGTTTGTTCTGCAGCCAGTTCCTGGTGAATCTGACAACAGTTTCAGTACTGCAGGCATTCTGTTTTTCTGCTTTCAGCACAACACTGCTAGATGACGACCTGTGCTTCTGTGCCTGCTATACCACTACACTGCTTTGTATGGCAGTCTCGTTTCACAGGCTTGCAAAAGGTACTTTCCTGGTTCTGTGCAATTTGCTGTGAGCCCAGTGGGTCAGAACAGTAATGGCACTGAGGACCAGTCTAAAGCTCTGCTTTCCTGCAAGTTATTCAAACAAACAACAACCAAACTTCAGCTGATTGTTAACTGGTTATGTATCAGGGCATATAATTGACTTAAATCTGGAGTGCACAAGCGCTTTTATTCCATAGTTCAAGAATAACTCTAACAAACTATCTAATAAAAACTCACTGAAAGAGGATTTTGATCTGTGATTAATAATCATTTCCTGTGATAAACACTCTGCGGTCAGGAAATAAGACTTTATTTGGAAAATATGAACAAAAAGAAGTGCATCAAAGGTATCTGAGCCCATCAGCAATCTCTCCTCCAGAATGAAAAAAACCCACAGGATGTTGAATTTTGTTTAACCAAATAGGTCAAGAAAGCAATACAAGTGAGAGATTGTACAGGTTATTTTTAGATTTTCAAGAGATAAAGTGGTCTTAAGTTCCCCCCAAACTGGAACGGAAAATGGAACTGGAAACCCCACGAGGTATCTCAGACATGGCCATCATTCTGTGTTGCATATACCCAGGGGAATGGCAGCATTTCTTTCTGCACATGGCTTTTGCAATGTTTAATTTTATAACATAAAGATGTTACAGTAATGGAACCACATAAACCACAAGGGAAAAAAAAATGTTGCTGAAACAGAAATACTTCTGTGCAACGTGGCAATTGGGAACATGTTATAGGCCTAAGCATTTCAAGTTTCTTGAGCAATGTGGGTTGACTTCTGCGGGCAAAACCACAATTTGTTAAATTTATTTTAAACCTAGCTTCCAATCATGGTTGCCTTCCTCCTCCCACTTATTATCATTTTGCATTGTTTTTGTGAAAGCACCTATAGCTTAACCTGTCTCTAGTCTTGAGATTTCAACACCCAAGAACTGAGTTGGTCCCTGTGGTCCAGGTGCAAGCCTCAGCCATGCTTTGAGCCCACATCAAGGAGACAGCTCAGTCCATGGTCAAACCCCTCCTATGCATTCCTTTATGTAGAAAACAAACCTCCCTTTGAGGGCTAAAACTATATCCTTTCTTTATTTGAATCCACAAGATGAATGCCTAGAAATCCATAGCATATTCCTCCTTTGAAGACAGAGAGAGGCTGAAAAGGTTAGTTAAGAGTTCAAATGGTTGACAAATTATGGTTATTAGACTATATGGTCCCCACCAAGTTACTCATATACACTTTCATCCTTACTGTGAGTAACTTGGTGGGGAGCAAGAATCTGAATATAAAGATATAATTACTTGTGAGTTTGATCTCATATCGGCAGTATCATGGGAATGTTCTGGGCATTCTAATATCAAAGATGCAAGGTTATGCTATGGTGATGATTTAAAAGTAGTAATGTGTTTCTGGTTAAAGGAAAACAGTAAACTGAGCTGACAGAAGGTGGGCTACGTGATCTCATGCAGACCTGCAGCTCTGAGGTACCCAGTGCACAACCTGGGGTTTAAAATGGTTCAGTTAACATTAATCTTTCCCATATTATGCTTTCTGTAACACCTGTGTTTCAGGCTGTCCAATATTTATGGAAGACTGTAGGTCACTTGCATCTTTTGCTTACTAGGATGCTTCTAACTTTAGAAAGAAGAGTTAACTCATGTCTTGTTCAGTTTTCACTGTGCAGATGTACAAAACCCCATTAACAGCTTCCATGTGTTAGTTCAGAATAATGATCTTAACAAAGGACCTTGTGAGCAGCTGTCATTAGTTGGAGGTGACAATTTTACCCCGACAGGTACAGGGAGTATATCTAGTAGCATTCTCACTGCCCATGTGTGTATCAGGTATAGTAGACTATCGATAGTCTGCCTTTCCCCATTCACAAATCATGCATATTCATTTAACCCAATGAGTTGTATATTCCTGTTATAACAGCTTCAGTGATGAGAAATAACTGGAGTATGCAAATTCAAGTGTGTATATTTATATTTAGAGCTCACAGATCTCATCTCAAGTCTATGATGCGGAGGTAAATTCTACTGTCTTCCAATATCTCTTGTTTAGCTCCTGACCAGAAGTCAGGAGACATCATAAAAAGCTTCTTAGCTTAGAAATACTCAAAAAATGTCAAATGTTTGACTAGTGTTGCCTAATGCAAAGATTGTTTTACCACAAGCAGAACAGGGTCTGTACCTTCATGTCATTGTTTCTTTATTGCTTGACAGGTGTAGCTTCTAGTGAAGACTGAAGACCTGTAGCTGGTCCTTTAAAGTAAGTTAATTTTAACCTTGTCTTTCTTGCCTTCACAACATCCCATGGAAACAATTTGCATGTTAATCATCAAACACTAACCTCATGCTGTGGTTAAAAAGGAGCACTCTTCTGCTTTTTCTTAATCTGCCTCTCAGTCATTTAGCCAGGCAGCCTCGGGGGATCCTTCCTCAGGGCTGGATTTCATTGGTGATGGGAGGACAAGAACCATATCCTCTTCCCAAGACACTGATTTGCCTACTTTGTTGCAGCCATCTAATGTTTGACACACCAAACCCTACACTGAATCCTGACCTTTTTATTGCTGTTCTTCTTTCCTTTCCTGACAATACCAGATATCCCTCCATAGACAGAAAAAGCTTTGTACTTTTTCTACACTAAATTTAGATCTCTCATTTTATCAGACAGCTCTGTTAGAAGATTTAATAAGACCCTTCCACAGCTCTTGTAGCATATTCTCATGTTTTGGACTAGCCTCATTAATTCTGTAGCACACACAAAATCTGTCACCTTGCTTTTTGGAGATCAACAAACTAAAAGTCCCATATCCCAGCACAGATGTTGGTAGGATCCCCCTGAGAGCTCTCAAAGCATCAGTGACCTGATCCAATCAGTATAAGTCAAACAATGTGATATGTCATAATTTTTTACTTAACAGCACTCAATGGAAATTCAAGACTGAAATACTCCAACCAATAGTGAGAGGGAAAGAGGATGCAGGTCTCTTCATTCACTTCCTTGTAGGAGTCTGGTGCTATCATTCAAGAAGAAGAAAAGTGGTACCACTCTAGAAGTGACAGGACTTGGCATCTTGTCTCAGGTTCAGATGGAGATCAACCTCCTATTACTCTACATGTGATTGAGGAAATTCTTGCTAGACAGAAATAAAAAGCATGTAATGGGCAATATCGGAAACATCAGGGAACTCACATTCTCATGGCATTGCTGGAGCTCAGTGATCAATTAATTGATTAATTAAGCCATTCTGGTGTGAATTGCATTCATCCTGCAGCAGACTCACACAGAAGTGCCAGGTTTGATGTTGCAAGAAGCACCAGCATTTCACAACGTGAGATGCTGAAGCTGCTCCTGTTTTGTGCCAATGATGTTCAAGCTATAAATGAATTCTCAGGATGAAGAGGCCAAGTGGCAATAATTCCTTAAACTTTGATATGAACTAGAAGAGCAACTATCAGAGAGTTATATGAATTAGTTCAAAAGGCCTCTGGAATTTCACATAAAAAACCAACCAAACAAACAAAAACCAAACAAACAATTAAAAAAACCCATCATTTCAGAAAAGATATGAAAAAGCTGGATATTTCTGCTCTTAGCATACTGAGTTAAAAATTAAACCTTCCAGTGTTTTTCACCAGGAAGCCCAAAAGACGTCCTAGCTTCTGAAAGAAAGCCAAAACTGCAGTGGTGAGATTTAATTTCACACTTCACTTGCTTTGAGACAGAGAATTCAGCCTGGCTCTCCCACGTCCTAGGCAACGGTTCTTCCAGGAAATTAATTTGGCCAAAATTAATACATTTTAAAAGAAGTTTAAGTTGTTATGAATTGGTATTTTCCAGTGACTAAAGTTTTAATTAAGAAAATTCTGTTCTTTTCCAATGACACTGGCCTTTCCCACAGAGAAGGAAAACTTATTTTTTGAAGTTGTCCAATTAAGTATTTTTGTGTCTCTCTCTTAATTTTAAAGCATTTTCAGTCAGAATAGCTGTAATTTGAGACCAACTGTACCAAGATTGACTAATTGCACAACACACATAGCCAAATATTTTCCTAGCTGCTTAAGCATGGATGCCAGATTCTTCTGCCTTTGAAGTGCCTGTTAAATAAAAAAGTCCTCTCTGTCTTTTAACTATTTCTTTAAATTTAACTGTGACATAAAAAGAGAAAAAAATTGCTGAGGGCTGATCAGCTCCTTCCAGTATGAATTATTAGGGCCTTAAATGAGTCACAACAAAACTAAAGCTCTGGTTTGCAGTACAAAAGCCCATGTTATGCCAGGTAAAACCTACCTGGGAGAGCAATCACCTGTCCTTAGGGAAGAAATCTTCCATTCTTTTGCTTAACAACAGTCTTCATGTTGTGGGAACGTCACAGTTAAATATTTCAAGGGCTAGTAAGGAAAAGTGGGAAGTTGCCAAACCCACATTTGTAGGAGTGTAAATCAAGTGAAGGCTTTCTTTTCTGTAATCTCAGTGTCCAGTATCCAAATTCATAGTCATAATCTGCCAACAGGGCAATTCTTATTGTGCATATGTATGTGGGATAAGATCCTGAAGTTAGTGGGAGCTTTGCCCGTATTTCAAGTGGGAATAGGATTGTGCCCCATTGTATGCTTCTAGTACCATTCATCCCTAAAAATTTTGTGCTCCATTCACCTTCAATGTGGCATCTGCTCACGTGTCATAGCAGTGATTGGGAGTGAGGTTTGCTTTCTGGTAGCTGACTGCACATGCTAATTATTGAGACAAACCTTTACAAACCTCCTACGCAAGAACTTCTTTGGCAAGCTGTTCTCCAGCATGAGTCCTATTTGTTCTGAGACTTTTGTGCAAGAGTTTTGGCCAAATGGATTTACTGGAAAAGGCATCTGCAAAGCGTCCTTATGTCTCTCAGGAACAATTGGTTAAAGGAGGAGTTGTCACATGTCACAACCCAATGTTCTTTAGGAAAATTCCACCCCCCACCCAAAATAAAGAAAAAAAGGTATTTGTTTTTTATCCTTCCATTTTAAGAGCCAGGCTCATTGCATAGCTTCCCTTTGCACAGGAAAGTGCCATATATCCTAGAGATGTGTACATGTCTTTTACTTGTCTTCCTTCACTTACAGACCTGATCTGCTTCTGACTAAAGTTCTTGGAAAGGCTCCCATCACCTGCAGGGAAATGCCGATGGAAAACTAAAGAATGACTGAAATTTTAAATGGGTTTGAAGAGACCCAGAAATATGTGTATCTGTATGAAGGTAAATTGGTTTCTCTTTGCTTCATGTTCTATGAAGTACAGAAGGCAGCCCTGATGCTGCTAATGCAGCAGGAATAACAAGTAACCATAAGACTGCTCAGGTGTAATTACTTGTGTGTTTATAGATTTTGTGCAAACTGCAGCCCATAGTAACAATCCACAACTGCTCTGGAGAATCTCAGGCCCAGCTGGAAACATGTGCACAGTTTCTCCTGAAGATGTTTCCACTGTTTTTTGGGAAGCCAAAATTCTCAACCCTTATTCGTGGCATGTCTTTCCTGAACTGATTCTTTTAAAGCCCTTTCACTTCTGAATTAAGGTTATCCACTGAGCTTGCATACACACCAAGTATTTAATCTGAAGAGAAGTGGTACTGAAGCTAGAACAGTACTAATTAAAAATGAAAAACAAACCTTGGGGATCCAATTGAAGAACTATAGCTACCCATGCTCCAATTATGCTGCTGCAAACCTCTCATCCTTTCCTTCCAGGTATTGCCTCTTTCCAAAATCACAGCGCTGGGCATAAGTTTCTAAACTTTTGTTTTATTCCATACTAAATCCTGTTTTGTTTTTAGAAGGGATGATTTTATTCTGCCTGTCCAGATCTAGCACAATTTGACAAGTACCATCTCAAAAGTACTTAAGGTATGCTAACCAAAGCTGTCAAAGTGGCATGTCCCTGTCTTAGCACCTTCAAAAGTAACTCAGCTTCTCAAAAAAAGAAACCCATCCAAAAGGCTTCTGAGCTGTGTTGGGATAGGATGGAGCAGTACTTGAATGACAGGCACATTTTGGCCAACAGCAATCAGCAGACTATGGATGAACTGAAAAGGCAGCTGTGTGCACTTAAGGAAAGAGGCAAGCTGTCAGAAAAGAAGAAAGAGCCTCTCATCAAAGTGGGTTTCAGGTTTGAGCCAATTAGTCTCAGTCCAAATTCCCACTGAACAGTTAGTCTTCAGCCAAACTTCTACCAAAAAATCTTTCTGCATGATTATCTTATGTCAGCATTCTAATTTTTTTAAGAGAATACTTGATGAAAACTCTGGGATCTTTCCCAGAACACTCCACTGCCATCTGCATCGCAGAGTGAAAAGCTGCTCCCTGCACTCACACTTTGTTCTTTCCACTGCTGCTGGTGGGCACAGCATCACATCACTGTTAAAATCACTGGAAATGTCAGCCAGCCTTTAACTAGTCTTTAGAGTCATTTCAGCCCCATGTAACCCAGCACATCTGTATGCCAAGCCATATACTTGCAGCTGCTACATTCGTGGTACGCTCAGCCAGGATTCGCAGAGAAAGTGGATGTGGACAGGAGGTTTCATCCTCCCTGGAGGCTCCATCTCCTTTTTTTCCCACTACAGGGCTTTTCCGGAACAGCTTCTTTTGGTCCCTCAGTCTCATGTTCCAGTTGTAATCATAACATTTCTCTCCACATGCAGAAGGGAGCTCATGGTTTGGATCTTCTACAGCTTTACAAACACAGGCCAAAATCTGTCACTTAACCCTCTGCAGAAGGGTAGGGTCAAGGGAAGGAAAAGTTCTTCTTCCTAATGTCATTGTCATAATGTTTATTTCTAGAATATAATGAGTTTCTCCCTTTTCCAACTTTGGCATGTAAAAGTCACATAAATCAACTAAATTAAATAAATTTAAAAAGAGGGGAAAATTAATTTTATTAAAGGAGTTTGCTTTACGATTAACTTCACTAGGAAAAGTTTCTGGAATGACCTTATTAGCAAAGATATTTCCTATGGTGAGATAACAATTAGATAGCTGCACACTGGCTGTGATGTTATAGTTCTGAACTATGAATTCCTGATCAATTATTTTGAAGCCATTTAAAAATGCTTTTTTCTTTTTCATTGCTTCCAAGCTGTATCAGGGAATTTACATTCCCTGTAACTAAAAATGCAAATATGCTTATTTGAGACTGGTTACAAAATGACCAGAGGACAATCAGAACCTAAATTCAATAGAAAAGCCTTGAGAAACATTTACAGGATGCGTGATCGATTCAAATGTCAATGTCAATAACCTAACTTGTTTGTTAACTAGCTGCTGACGTCCAGATTCCTGCAGTTAAAATAACCTTTGTGTAAGTCACCCAAAAAAAAAAAAAAAAAAAAAAAAAAAAACAAACCAAAAAAAAAACAGAGAAGGAAAGGAGTTACAGTGTTTCCCTGGCCAAAGCAAATAACACAGGGTGGAAGCTTATACAGAAAGAAAGGAACGAAAAGAAAAAAAAGGCAAAAGGAAATACTAAATAAAGGTTCAAAAGAATAATCACAAGGTTAATAATATAGTTATGTTGCTACTTGATCTGTGAACCTCAACTGGAATTGAATTGTATGTTTATATAAAATGTGTATTTGCCTCCACAGACTTAGAAAGGTAGCATGTAGAAGAGATGCCGAGGTGAGTTTTGCATACTGCTATTTGTAAATTTCACTCAAGTCTTCCAAAGAAAACCTCAGATTTTATGCCCTACTGAGTTCAAACTTTCAACACGGAAATGTAGTTTCAGAGTACCAAAAGCACACCTGGTGTTTCTGCGAAGAGGTTAAACCACATATTTGCCCATAGCCAGAATGGATGGGAACACATGGGATGCTGGAAGGTACTCAGCTCTCTCTCCCCTGCAGCTTGAGTGTGGGTTTTGCTCACTGAAGCTTTTCTTCTTAATGTTTCCAGCATGTTCCAGGACAAGCTACCATGGATTAATGGAGAAACAGAGAGTCAAAATTTTCAGTGCATACATGGAGAAGGTTAACTGTGATACAAAAACTGATAAAACTGTTGAACTAGAGAAGGAAGCCTCTTGAAGAAGGACCTGATGTGTTAATATGATGCATGGGTATACTGCTGCCTGCGGGAGTCAGGAACGACTCCAGAAACCCTTGCACAGGACCTTGGAGGAAAAAGCTGGGATACAGCTTGAAGGGACTTCACAAGTTTATCTAATCTGTGCTTTTACCTTGAAGTATGGCTGGCAGATCTGCAACATCCTGATTGATATTCAACGTAATCATGAAGGTTTTGTAGTCATCATCCCCTGCATCATACTCTATTTCTGAATTTAAACTAGAAAAACTTACTTCAGCAAAAGAGTTTTTCCTAATGTAATGCTACATGTCCAAGATACAGTACATAAATATTTATTTTCCCATGGAAAATTGAAGAGATTACTTCTCATCCTAATGGAGTGAACATAGAAACCAACTGTTTGCTATCTTCTTATAATTTTGGAAGTCTGTATAATTTTTTCAATATTCCCATAGTCTTCTCTTATATAAACAAAGTCATTTGTTTATATTTGTTCTGAATAAATCACATTTCCCAAAACTTCTCTTCCTGGATCTCTGTTCTATATTTGGTCCAATTTACACACCTCTTACTGAAAATTTGATTTCAAAATTTTATGAAGTTTGAACACCAGATAAGATCTTCCCAGTAAGGACTGAGGAGAATAAATACCTCTCAAATTCTATGAAAAAAATCCTGGTAGTACATGTCAATATAAATTGTCTGTTGCAACTTTGCATTATTGACTAACTCAATTTCTGGCTGACTTTGTTTTCCATATGCCTTGCAGAGCTGTTATTGCCTAACCAGTTCCACAAATACCACTACATTTTTTTCCTCATGTTTTTTTTCTTGGATTTATCCTCACCGATATTGTACCATTGCACCAACATGCCAGACTCACTTTGACCCTTGCTGTTTGCCTTCATAGTGCCTCCATCCTTTCTTACTGTAATTTGAAGTTCACTAAACTATTCCCTAGTCCCTGCCCAACAATCTTAACCTAAATTATCCAATCATGTAGGGACAAACCTTTTCCAGGAATTAAATTTGAAACATTGCTTTGAAGTATTCCCCATTTTACAGAAGTCCATTGTTGACTACTCCATGAGTACAGTTTTTTGACTAGCTGAGCATCAACCTTACATTCCCATCATCTTCACCACATTTTCCTAGCTGACTTGTGGCACTCCTCAAAACCCTTACTAAATCTGACATGTACCACAACTATTTCTCCCTCTTTAACACCAAGACAGCTATCCTGGAAAAGAGGAAACAGAACTGGCGAGCATGTTTTGTTCTTGGCAAACCCACCTTGTTTTAATCAGATTTTTTTCTCTTAGATATGTTCATGTTGCTTAGATACTGCTTGGAATTCCTTCCAAAGACATCCTCCTACCTGCCTGCCTCCCATCATTTTGGGGCTTCCTTCCTTTATTTGAAATGCTATTGTTTTGTAGTCTCCTATAACTCACATTACTGTCTGACCTCTGGCTGAATTGAGTTTCAAACAGATTTCCCTTATCTAGGGGACAGATGTCCCTTATCTATAAACTTCCTCTGATTCTACAGCAAAAAATTGCCACTAACACATTCCCAGAACTTGCTGGATCATCTGTGTCCTCCTCTGTTTCTTTCCCAACACACACCGGAATAGGTCAGATCACCACTACTGGCAAAGTCTTAGCTTTGTCTTTACTGTGAGGCTGCATCTCTTCTTTGTGCTTTTTATTTTACCTCTTCTTTTCAATGTTTATTTTTACCTAAAAACATTGGCGAATTCTGCCTTTCATCTCTTCCTAGACTTTGGATAAGATAAGAAATAATTTAACTGCACAGCCAAAAACCTCTAATGGGTTTTTCTTCTTCTCTCCCATATGTTTGTATACCAGCATTCTAGTATGATCTATATTGTATCTAGTATGAGCTATATTATTAACTGGTCAGACTCTCTCAGTATATTGAGAAAAAGAAAAGGAAGAATTGTATAAAAACTGAGAATAAAGTAAAAAATAGCATGCGATTAAAATGTAGGAATAAATCATACCTTAGATAAATGTTAGAAACACTAATATATAGTGTTTCTACAGTGTTTACATAAAAATAAAAAATTCAGAGGGAATCTTTTATTTGAAATAACAGAACATCAAAGATTTTTCTAAAATCAGATATTAACTACTAAAGTTTTTTTTTTATCTGTTTATTTTTAAAAATATCTCTCATGTGGAACATATTTGACCCTCTGACACAATCTGTGAGCAGGAAGTTAACTAAAACAAAGTATATTTCCTACATTTCTTCCATTTCCCTAATTGTATCGTTATGTATCAGGAATGACATAAATAAATCAGTACCACAAGTTGCAAGAGACTGGGAGAATCTTTGGTTCAAAAGAATACAATCAGGCTAGTATTGGTTTGGAAGGAAATTGGAGGCTTTCCTAAGAAATAAAAAAGAGTACAGAAGAGTTGCCAGCTGCTAACAGCTGCTGACAGAGCCATCTGAAAATCTCAGTGTAACATAGGTTTTAAGGTAGGTGTTCTGATTGGAACATTATCCTCTCTCCTTTCCCTCTAGGGGGATTTGTTTAACTGCTGGCCTAGCATGACAGTAGGTAAGGACCAACAAGGTCACATAAGGAGCTTGCTAAAAAGTTTCAAATGCAAAAGGAAATGCACAAAAAAAATGACAAGTACAATCAATAGCCATGGCTACAAATAAGTAGTCTGAATTCACAAAACCTCCAAAACTAGCAAACAGAATGAGGCACAACTAGTTTATTCCTTCATATGAAGGAGACCTAAGAAAGCCTTCCCCTTCTCCATCCTTCCCAAATCTCCTCCCTTCCCAGGAGACAGAGCCACACCAAGCTCCAGGAAATGGGCAAGAGCAAGCAGGGGCAAGGGAGTCTGGCAACCTCCCTGGGAAGCAGCAGGGCTGGGGAGCTCCTCTCCCTCACCCGGGGCTGAGCCTGCCTCCTACATTAGATGCTTATCGGAAGAAAATCATGACAGTCACAGGACCAGACAGTTCTGTCCCTCTGCCCTTTCCTCTCTCTCAGGAACATGCAGTCTGGCATGCTGTGGCAGTCTTCTGGGGTAGAGTCTTCTCATTCAAAAAAACCCTATCTTCAATCTGCTTTTTCTCCTTCCCAGGGGCAGCCATGCATCCTAAGTACAGCAATTGGTGACACAAGCCACCAGCATGTACAGCTGGGTAGTCACCCAGCTTTTCAGGCTGCCCTGTGGTGTCAAATGCCTCTCTGAGACAGAAATCTGAATATCAGCACAGCTCTAATAGCACATCACTCTACAGCATACACTTCTGTGCATGTATCAGTATCCGCCTGAAGGAATGTTGAAATTTTTCAGGCCACATAGAATTAGACCTGGAAGGTCAGAAAATACTAGCAGTTAGGAGTTGGAGTTGTTTAATCTACAAACCAAAGTGCAAGATAGACTGAACTTGTGACACATTGCAAGTTCAGGGAGTCAAAGTTCACACTTAAAGGAAAAGATGGTATTTTCAGTCTAGGCCTTGTTGGTCTAATGCAAGTCAGAATGGAGAACAAATAACAGGTGATCTTAGTCCTGAGATGTGGATGACAGAATATATTTCAAAGCCAAACACAATCTCTCCTCTTTGTACATGCATAGTCATGTTGTATGTGCAGCGTGGAAGGATATAATTTAAGTTGCAAAGTGCTTGATAGTATATGAAAAAAAAAAAAAGGTTTAGAACCCAATGGCTTGCAGCATTAGCTTATGCCTTTCCTTCCCAAACAAGGAAGGAAAAGTACTGAAGGAAAAGTACCTCTTTATGGGAACCAAGGAGGTTTTTTCCATACTAAGCAGTCATAAGCTGGCAGATGTTTCTGGAAAAGCTTTCCTCCTCAACTGAAGCCAGGAAAGCAGTACAGAGATACTGAGTGAGAACATATGGCATGATTTTGTATTTTTACTCCTCATAGACAAATTGCAAGAGATGGCCCAAACCCAGGAAGGAGAGATGTGAAAAATGTCAGGGTGGAGACTGAGACTGAATGCAGTCAGAAGTGGACTGAGACAAGGAGTCATGAACAGTAGCAGGGGGGGTCAGAGTCAGTGGAAGAAAATGTCACGCAAGAGGCAAATAGTAGAAATAACAACATAATCCCTAATTTTGTGTGTCCACCCAAAAGAAATGTGTTGTATGCTACAGTACTCCTTTAATTAACATCCTCCACCACTTTGGTGCCAGCTGGGCATCCCTTTGATGCCTGACTAACACTCAACTGACCACTGTGATTTTTAATAAACAAGAGATTTTCGGAAATCATGTACGCACAAAAAAAGTGTTAGAAGAACATAAATAAGGTTGCAAAATCAAGCCCTGTGAAATTAGGCAATATGAAAACTGAGGACTGAGACAAATTAAAATACATTCTTTAAATACATGATGATTTATATTCTTTTCCCCACCTTGCAGAGCACAAGACCAAGCCATGGAAGTGAATCAGGCCTGCACCATACAAGATGTTGTTCATTACAGGATTCCTTTCTTATTCACTGTAAAATCTGGAAGCTAGTAAGGGGTGAAGCAGGGGCTGAAGACATTATTTTTTTAAGAATGTGAAAGTTGCCTTTGACAATCAGATCTCATTCTTAGCTCTGCCACAAAGCTCCTGTGGAATGACAAACAAGTCACCTAAGCCAAGCATGCACAGGTGTCCATCCTTTGGTAACCAGCTGGATCATTAACTTATTTCTTTCAAATGATGCAGCAAAGGAACTTAGAATTTACTGGTCAAAGACAGCTAGCATGCATCTCGTTGTTAATGTCCCTGATAAACATTAAGATATTACAGATAAGCAATAATTTTGACTACCCGAAGAAAGCTTTCCTGAGCTGTTTGTTTTGTTTTGTTTTTCTTTTTCTTTCTTATTTTTCAGTAAAATAAAACCAGAGAAATTCTGTTGCCAAAAAAAATACCCAAAAGACACAGAAAAGTTTTTAAGTTTCATCTAAGCAACAAACAGAACTGCTGGACACCCTCTCTTCTGTCTTCCTTCCCACATTTGTGTGTATCCAGTATGAGCAAGAAAACACAACTTTGAAAAACAGCATTTGAAACCCTGCCTTTAAACTCTGGAGAGGCACAAGGTCCAGGCAGTGGGTTCTGTAGACCCGAGCATTTGTGATAACCTGAAATGCTCTCTGGGCCCTGTGAGAGAGCAGTGAACAACTCAAGTTCATAAGTTTGGGTTTGGGGGGGGGGGGTTGCCTTTTTTTTTTTTTTTAAGAATATATCAAGGTATTGAATAGTAAGTTGCAAAAGTCTAGAATATTTCAGAGGGAAGCATATGTCCCTCAGCCTAGTGGCATGCCAAATTAAAATATCCAAGCTCTAATGTTGGGTTTAGTCTAATTTTGCTGTGTCCATGTGTACAAACGTAAGTAAACTCAATGACTTCTGAATGCAAGGAGGTCAAAAAGTGAGCAAACAAATCACATGTGGCAAAAAGTAACTGTGCTAACTTTACAATTGCCCCTTTCTTCAACCAAAACATGTACACATTAACTATTTGTCATGAATGGACAAGTTCAGAGAAAGAGAAAAGAGCTTCAAATGTGTTAGTCACTTAAAGCTTAATAACCTGCTGTGTTTCATTAGGAGCTTGGCGTTTCTTTCACAACCTAAATTACCTCTCTCATACGAACTTGGAGTCATCACTCCTACAGTGTTCCATAGACATGAGAAATGTAATAGTTTGAAAATGCAATACTATCAACATCGACATTTAAAAAAAAAATCTACTAAAAATATCTCCACTTACATATACAAATACTTTGTGGTGTCTGATCTCATGCATTAAAACTTTACTCAGCTCACATGGGAAGGCTGAATGACAGTATATGACCACAGGCATCCATGACTTAGTGACATATTTTGGTTGGTATCAAAAAATTAATTGCCCAGGGAGGTGGTAGAGTCACCATCCCTGGAAGTATTTAAAAACCACGTAGATGTGGCACTTCAGGACAAGCTCTAGTGTGCGTGGTGATATAAATAAATATCTCTATTCAGGGGGAGAAGGGAATGTGATGGTTGGGGTCTTTTCTAACCATGACAATTCTGTGATTTTGTGAATTATGTGCCCTATTTTATGTTTTATGTTTATATATTTATATATATAGAAAGATAGATATATGGATATAAAGATATAGAGATATACAGATATATAGATATATATGGTAAGGAGTCCAAGTCTCCCACCTCATGAGCCAATCTGAACTGCTTAGTTCCTGAGGAAAACATGTCAATGTTAAGAGCTGAAGTCAAAGCAACTGGATCCAAACACCCACACAAGGAGAGGAACAACCAGGCCTGGAGCACTCTGGTGGCTTAGTATTATCTAGGACTTTGGATGACCAGAGAAAATAGCCTGAAAAGAATGGAGGGCTGTGCCACAAAGGTAGAGATGTGCCACTAGTGTAACATGTTTTTCCCCTTTCTCACAGGAGGTAGGACAAGAGATGGGGTCTAGAAGGCAGGCAGGGTGCCTAGCCACCATGAGGGATGGGATGTAAGAAAATGGAAGGTGGGGAAGGTGTGTTTCTCCAAAAATAAAAGCCTTTTTTTCAGGCTACAGTGATATGGTCCAACATGTCTGTGTCAGCCAGCCACTTGTTTTTAAATCCTTTTTCTCCCTCTCTGGTGGTTCTGTCAATGACTGAGCAAAATGCTTTGTTTTGAAGGGGAAAATTGAATGCTCAGACATACAGGGTACCAGGTCTTGTGCTATGAGGTCCTGTCTGCACCCAACCAAAACACCAAGACCTGATATCTCCACTCAGGTTGGTCTTTTTGTTTCCCCCAACACAACCCAGCAGGAGATTGGGTCCCACCATGTGCCCCTTTCCATTCTTCTCTGCCCTAACAGAGTAGAGGATAAGAAGAGGTGTGAGAAGATGCAGTGGAGTTTTCTCTCTCACCTCCCTGAGCATAGAACCATAGAATCATAGAATCGGCTGGGTTGGAAGGGACTGCTGAGATCATCAAGTCCAACCCTTGATCCACTACCGCTGCGGTTACCAGACCATGGCACTGAGTGCCACATCCAGTCTCTTTTTAAATATCTCCAGGGACAGAGAATCCACTACTTCCCTGGGCAGCCCATTCCAATTCCTGATCACCCTCTCCGTGAAGAAATTCTTTCTAATATCCACCCTAAACCTCCCCTGGCACAACTTGAGACCATGCCCTCTTGTCTTGCTGACAGCTGCCTGGGAGAAGAGCCCAACCCCCCCCTGGCTCCAGCCTCCTTTCAGGGAGTTGTAGAGAGCGATGAGGTCTCCCCTGAGCCTCCTCTTCTCCAGGCTGAACACCCCCAGCTCCCTCAGCCTCTCCTCACAGGACTTGTGCTGGAGTCCCTTCACCAGCCTGGTTGCCCTCCTTTGGACCTGCTCCAGGACCTCAATCTCCTTCCTGAACTGAGGGGCCCAGAACTGGACACAGGACTCGAGCTGTGGCCTCACCAGGGCTGAGTACAGGGGCAGAAGATGTCCTGGGATGAGAGAAGGCAGAAGGACAGGTAAGCTCACAGGTAAGATGCACTGGGAATTCTCTCTTTGCTCTCCCTCCCCATCTCCTTACTGAAACAGCCCAAGCAGGAGGGAAGAGTCCTGCTTGCTTCTGCTGGGTTCTCTGGATGGCTGCTCTTCAGTTGAAGGTGGAGAAATGGGTACAGCATCCACTCAGAGAGGATTCTGAGTGATACCCCTTCTGAACTCATCTGACAGAGTCCTGCACATAGCTCATCATGTAAGGGTCACACCAGATCCACGTGAGGCCTCATAATTCCCATGGAAAGCTGTGTGGATTTAGAACATTGTCAAAAGTACACAACTGAAGTAAATGAACCCATCCCACCACCCTGAGCAGGCTGGTCCCCTGGCATCCAAAATATATATTAACTGAACTGTATGTTACAAGCATAATAAATTAAAGGATGATGGGAAAAATGGAAGTGCTGAAACTGGACCAACTGTCTGGAGAGACCTACGACCAAGTATAATCTCTCTAAATCATGTTTTGGTTATGCAAACAAGCTGTGGCATGTTCAGACCTCCTCATAGCATTGCACCATAATAATTTGTTTTTAACAAACGGGACTGAAGTCCCATGACCCACTTTTAAAAAACATTGTGAAAGTAGGATTTAATTAGTTTTCTCAATAAGAAAAAAAAATAATGCCAATATTAATATTACAAGCACTAAGTCTAAACTGCAGTGTTGGTGACTGATAATATACGCAGTCTCAGAGTGCCCCTGCACCACCAGTGTGTCCCATACTGGGTAGAGAGTTGATAAAAAATTTGAGTTACTGACTCAAAGAGGAGTGAGGGGATTGTATTTGAGAAAATCAGGACCCTACTTTTATAATTAAAGTTTTAAAAAAATCCAACATCCAAGAACAGGAACTAATCCTGAAATGTGATCCCATAAGCTCTGAAGTATTTCTGTCAAGCCTCTAGCAGTTGTGTTTCAGCATCTGGTTTCTATGTCCCAAAGTATTCCTCCAGGGCTGGGATGCCACAGACACCTGTCATTATCACTTTGCTCCTTGTCTCCAGTGACTTGACATTCCCAACAGAGATTTTATTCCTGCTGCTTCCTTGCAGTCTGAGAGGTCCTGCTGTCCTGAGCAGGATTCTGGGACCCTTGCGGGGGGGAATATTGCTCCACTGTGGTTCACAGTGCACAGCCAAGAGTTAATGCCACTGGAGCAGCCATTAAACAGGAAAACAAGCAAGAATACAGCAACATTATGAGAATGGATGAAAAAAGACATGGCAACTTTTAAGGGCCTTCTCCTCATTGCTGCATAACATAGGCACTTGGTTATATGAAGAGCTAACACATCTGTTACAACAGAATTGTATTCAGACACTAGATCACTCCCTCCAGTAGGAAAGCCAAATATCATTAAGTGCTATTTTTCCAGAGGCAACTGGCATCTCCCCAGCAGAGTTTAAAGCTGCTTAGGACTTTGGACATGTCTACAAAGACACATCCAGCAATTATGTATTTAATTCTTTTGATCTTCCAGACCTTACACGCTTGAAAGGATTGTAAATATGGGCACCGGAGATTTAACTGAGGAAGTAATAATAACACAATAATTAAACTCTCAGATGGCACTTTTTATCTTCATCTGACCAGCCCTTTTTCAATGGAAATAAAGAGCACAACGCCAGAAGACATACTGTAGCCTTGCAGGAAGACCCTCTGCTGGAACACACACCAAATCCCTTTCATAGCTGCACCCAGCTCCAGGTTAAAAGTAATTTATTTTTCTAACTGTGACTCCAGCTAAGAAGCTCTTTCATGACCTCACTGTTGGTTTGATTAGTAAACAACTTAGTTTTGGTTATGCATTCTTCATCCCAGTCTTCTTCATTAGTAGAAATAATTACATGCCCTAGCATTTTTACTGTCCCACTTCATGCGCTTGCAGGCAGTTACCATGGCTTGTTTTTGCCTTTCCAGGCAGAAGATAAACTCATTTGGCCTCCTCTCACAAGCTCTCCAGGTGTCCTTTCAGCACTTCACAGCTCTTCCCATGGGCCACCTCTCTTCCACTCATACATACATTCTCCCACGCAATCCATGTTTTCTAAACGGCACCACATCTGTGTAGAAATAGAAACAGACATCTTCACGTATTCTGTCCTAGCAAAGAGAGACAGCCATACAGCTCTGCCACTCTCAGATGGAGATGTATTCTGCCTCTGTACTCAGCCCTGGTGAGGCCACAGCTCGAGTCCTGTGTCCAGTTCTGGGCCCCTCAGTTCAGGAAGGAGATTGAGGTCCTGGAGCAGGTCCAAAGGAGGGCAACCAGGCTGGTGAAGGGACTCCAGCACAAGTCCTGTGAGGAGAGGCTGAGGGAGCTGGGGGTGTTCAGCCTGGAGAAGAGGAGGCTCAGGGGAGACCTCATCGCTCTCTACAACTCCCTGAAAGGAGGCTGGAGCCAGGGGGGGGTTGGGCTCTTTTCCCAAGCAACTTTCAACAAGACAAGAGGACATGGTTTTAAGTTGTGCCAGGGGAAGTTTAGGTTGAATATTAGAAAGAATTTCTTCACGGAGAGGGTGGTCAGGCATTGGAATGGACTTTCCAGTGAAGTGGTGGATTCTCCGTCCCTGGAGATATTTAAAAAGAGACTGGATGTGGCACTCAGTGCCATGGTCTAGCAACTGCAGCAGTGGGTCAAGGGTTGGACATGATGATCTCTGAGGTCCCTTCCAACCCAGACAATTCTATGATTCTATGATTCTATGTGAGTCTCTTATCTTTCTCTACTGGCTTAGATTCAGCAGGTGAACTGCTGCATCAGCTGTGATCAGGGCATCTGTTTCTCTCCTGAGCTGGTAAGTCTATACTCACAAGAAGGAGGCCCTAGTCTACAGCACCCACAGTCTGTACGGGTTGCAATGACTAAATCTGAGAAACCACAATGGCTTGCCCACATCTTCTCTGGAGAGTTCTCAGGTGGACTGAAGACCAGCCATGGTCCAAATCAAAAGGAAAAGAGTGGTAGCAACGTTTTGAGGGTAAATATAACAACATCCTTTAATTGCTTAGTTAATTTGTGTCACAAGTTGCTTGAGAGGGTTTGTTTTCTTTTCAAGTAAACAAACACAGTATAAAGTATTTCCAGTCATAGTCTGGCCTCCCTAGTACTTATTAGGGAGCATATTTGGGAGCCAAAGTAAGCAAACAGGATGATTCATTTATCCCACAGCTTAGCTGATGGATGAATCCTCTATAACCAAGGCAAAACAGGAGCTCTAAGGCTTTAAACAAATAGCACTGTTCAAGCTTTGTGAGACAGAAACGCTGGTAATGTCTCCCTGTCTGCAAAGAAATCAAGACTTGCATTTCTGTGAAATAAAAATGAACATTTACATGTACATAAGAATAAAGTTCATGTGGCACTACTCAATACATGACAAACCAGGAAAAATAGTGAGAGGACCTTCACTTCTTGTCAGGACTGAGAGATTGACTTTTTCAATACATTACAAAGGAGTTCACTGTTTACACCTGAAGCTATTATTGGATACTGAGACAATTTTGACTGGTCCAAAAACCTAAAATTGGTAGGAGGGTATGAGAGCAAACTAGTTTATCTTTAAGGTCTCTTCCAATGCAAATCATTTGCTGAATCTAAGATTCAGTACTAGGTGAATTTCTCAAGTTCTCACATGTGAGTTTGGATTTCTGTGAGTTTTTAGAAGTTACCCTGCTGTTATTAGGTTCCTGGCTCTCCCTGGGGGAACTGCAGAAAGTTAACAATATGACCTTGACTGGTGCTTTCATCTGTTTTGTTAAGCTCTGTACCTTGTGCATACCAACTGATAAATAAACTGCTACAACTATAACCAAGCAATGAATACTCTAAAACAGCCAAATGAGTTAAACCTATTTTTAGTGGTTTTCTTACTGACAGCCTGTGTTCGTCCACTGACAGCAAGCTGGTTTTCTGATAGACTGCTTGTAGATAATAATTATTTTTTTTTTCCAAACTGCTGCTGCTGCCCAGCAGTACCTGCTGGGAGTGGAAGGGCACTGGCTGCTCCTCCTGCTCAGTGCCTGCACTGGGAGCCCACAGCTCACCTGCAGCTCACTTCCCCCTGCTTCCAGGAAGGCTCTGCAGACTTCAGCTCACACACGTGGCAGCTCTTTCCTTTCTTCCTGTAATGGCTGTGGCACTGGATGACCACATGATCTGTGAACCAGTTACTTTTCCAAGTCACTGACTAGATATTTTCAGCCTGTCTCTTATGATGGATCCCAGAATACATACAGTTGTGAATGCTTCCCAGCCCATTCACAGTATTTTCATTTAGTGTGAGCCTGTCTCCTTGCTCTGCAAAGCCCAACAGCCTTAAAACTATGTGAAACGGTGTCTTTGGGCTTAAGTCTATATATGAACTAGATATATGCATGTTATAGAACCTATGATCATATATCTAGCATATATAGGTACAGAGTTGCTACCATATATAGCTGTAGAGTTGTAAGTTCCATAACCTCATGAATAATCTTAACTCCAGTGGTTCACAATTTACCATTACTGTAACCCAGGGTGGATTTGCCTCACTTTATCTTAAACTGGTGGAAAACGACAGACACCTTTGGAGGGCAATTCTTCCCATTTATTTTCAGCACCAGAGAGAACTCTTTCTCCACTACATGGAGAGGAAACATCAACAGCAGGCTTGGATCAGCTGTATCCTTTTCAGCAAGTCAAAGGCTGGATGAGAGGCACTCCACCCTAGGCTATCTTTAGCAGATCCAAAGTTATGAGTGGACAGGGAGTTCTCAGCTCCAAAACATAAGATCTATTCCTTACTTTGTTTTTCTCCCCTGAGTCTCTTGCTTTGCAAACTTGACTCAGAATAATCATCAAGAACTTTAATCAGCTGTTCTCATATTTAAAGTACTCTTCCTGGCAGTGGTATTTCACGTGTTTCTTGTCCTCCTGCATGCATAACTTCCCCTCCCCAGCTACTTAAAAAAAAAACCCTGTTACCACCTGCCATGAGCCCAAACACTCAGGGAACTACAGAGCAAGGACAGTCATGAATGTGATGACAGGAAAGCAGCTTGGCCCATCAGGGACTGGTCTCCCTTGGGTGTGATATGGCACAGCCCCAGGGTGAGAGCAGAAGCTGGAAGGATGGAGCTCATCCCACAGCCCAGCAGAATGGGGGTCACTGCACCCCCAGAGGATGAGTCCCTCTGCAGCAGAGCACTGGAAAAATCACACATTTCCAGGAAAGAGCTGCCACCACCAAAAGACCCACCTCACATCTTCCATCCCACCCAACTCACACACCAGCACTTTGTTTCATTGTTCATTTTTCAGGTAACGTTTTCAAAAACAACATAGACCATGTTACCCAACAATACAGATCAAGGTAAAAGATTTACATAATGTAAGCCACTTGTTCAGGTCTGTCTGTAAAACATTTACACTATGCAGTTCACTTGAACAAGTCTACCTATGACAAAAGTCTTCAGCACATTACTGTATCAGTAGTCAGAGAAGCTAATATCACTTTATAAAAGATAAAACTTTGTTTCTTTACATTGCCCTTGTATTCAAGATGGCACTGGGTATGTAACATCAGTTTGCTGTATGTCTAATTTTTATCCCACATTCAGATTTCTTTGTCCTTGTCTAGTTTGGAGGAGATCAGGTATTTAACTTCTGTATGTCACTGGTACTCCATATACCAAATGTTTTACTTCTTTTTTGCTGTTTAGTAAGATCCAAGCCTGCTTCTACAGCCAGATGTGTTATCACACTACTCTTGGAGGACACAAATGGATGGGAAGAAAAAATTGCATTTTGGAAGGCTACACTTACTGGAAAACCTAATTGCAAACTGGCAATTCCTTGATAAAAATGAGCATTCATGATGTACCCAAAATGTTATTGATATTCATACCAGCACAGGTCAGTTCATCTATAGTTTTCTTCCTTCAAAGAACAGATATCCAATTGAATTTACTGTTTTCCACATTTGCAGACACCTTTTTTCCATTTGCCCATAAAATATGAGTGTTCTTTATCACCAACAGTAACATCCTGCACTTGGAAACAGTAAGTCCTGTGGTCTTCTTTGGTTGCCACTGACTCAGACTGTGTCAGAAATCTAATCTCTATGCCTGTATTTTCATAGCAAACACTTAGAATTTTTAAAGGCAGATTTTGGCTTAAATCTCATCAAGTGTGAAGGTTCTTGCCAATAGATTGAAGGGTTTCTTAATTTCAGCCAAGTCCTAGTTTTTAAAATCCTGCCAAATGTTTATTGAGCTAATCTCAGAACCAGATGTAAGTGGTGCTGTAAAGGAATTAGATTAGGATGGCCCCTCCCAGATGGATGCGAGTCATTCATTTCCCTAGTTTGTGGGACATTCACTTGAAGATCATACGCATTATGTGTGATGGAACTATGTCTCAGCTGACCTAAGTGTGACATCTTGGAACCAAGATGTAACCAAGTCATTCTACTTACTCTGATCCTCAAAGTACAACATGATCGCTGATTATTTATTTGTCCCTCCTGATTTCTGTTAAGAGCGGAATCCAGATTAACCTCACAGACAGAGTTTTGCACTATGAATGATTAATTTGCATACTTCCATTTAAAGGACAAAAAGTTCCTGAAGATGGACCAGTTTTGATGGGTGTAGATTCATTTTTTATGGGAACATATGCCAGACTTTCATACTCATATGAGGAAGGAGAATCAGGCTAGTCATGAAAGACCTCTTAAAGGCACAGCAGAGCAAGAATCTACATTATTGCACATTATTATTACACTTCCAGGAATAAAACTTTGTATTAGACAAATGACTTAAAACACTAATACATCCTTCCAAATTCTTCTCTTGGCAAAAGTAACAATATGTTACAGCTGTCTATAAATCTTCAGCTTTGAGAGACTGGCAGATAAACCAGAACTGAATTCTCCAGTGTACTATTACATGTTAAACTGATGTAGTTATCTCTGTGGAAGGAATTATTCTGACACAGTCCATTTAAGCAAAGAGTTAATACAAATGGTGAAAAAAATTAGATCTTCGGTGGTAAAGTCCACAGATATACTGTTGCCATGACAACTGCATTTGGCTCTGGAAAAGGGAAAAAAGTGGCTTTAGACTGAAGTAAAATAAAATGAGTTTGAATTCATAAGGGAATGTCATTTGCACTCTGGTGTAGCAAGTTTTCTTAGCTTCTGTTTTAGAGTGTCTCTTCTCTTTTTTTTCTTAAACAATAAGACTATTGGAATTACAGAGAACAAGAGCATCTCCTTTTCCTCCTTTTCCTTATCCTTTCCACATCCAGGGCATGTTCCTGGTATTCTGTTCCAAAATTCAACAACCTGCAAATAGCTGCAAAATAACAGAAGGCTTCCTGCACGTAGGCAGCATGAAAATACAAACTTACAACTCCATCAGATCATAGAGCCTTGGAGAAGACAAAAACAGTTGATGTATCAATCCACTGAGAAAGAAGTTTGATCTGAAATGTCTCTGTGTCTCATGTGAAAGACAGCCAGAATGATTTTTTTTTTGTTGTTGGTAGTTGAAGAATAAAGTAGTTTTTAAACTCTTGCTGTGGTGTATCCTTTCTCTCCTCTCCTCTTCCAGCACTGGTGCATGCATATTGCTCCCAGGATCATGCAAGTCAGTGCAACAGGAATCATTGTAATGTACCAGGACAAGCCAACAGCTAGAAAAGTAAAGAAATAACAACTTTTCAAAAAAACCACCCAGGAACATAGTTGTCTAATTTCAAGGAGGAAGAGGAGAAATCACAATGTCTGCAAGTTAACCTTCCAGCAGGGTTGATCACCTGTGAAATGAAGAGGCCTATTGACTGAGTGCTCTGGGAAATGGGTTTATGAATATGGGAGGAACATCTGGAAAACAATAGAGGGTGAGAATTTAAAGTTCAGTCCTTTTGCAGACATGTGACTCTTAGCAACATCAGCTCAGGGAGACAATATGCTCACTCTTAATTTGGTGGAAGCAGAAACACTCCAAGCAGGAAATAAAAGCAGCATGTGGAGAGGCAGTACATAACACCTAGTCCAGCCTCATGCTCTGTGAACCATTTTTATTTACAGAGCAGCTTATAAGCTACTAATCATCAAGCCAAGACTGTGAACTTTTTCTGAAAAGGCAGCTAATTTCCAAGGTCAGCATCCATCCAGACCATTTTCGATTATTCCAGCCTACATTGGTTCATGAATTGTCTCCCCTGTAGTATTACCTGTGTAGCTCACAGAAGACAAGGGCAGCACATCACCTAGCAATATGCATGCAAATCCCTCATCATAGGATGCTGGTGAGTCATGAGTTGCACTGTAAATGTTCATATGCCTTTCTAAGTGTGAGCAAACTTGGGTGATTCATCCATGTTAAGCAAAGAAACAATTAACATTGCTTCATGTTGTTTTTACAGCTGGTTCTTTGCCAATGGTCTATCAGACTGCAACTTTAATTTCACAGAGCTTAGGGTTTCTCTTCCCATCATTAAAAGCCAAAATAACAATACCCATCATAATTTGGACTTCTTGCTATTTTGGCATCAGTCTGTGCATGAGGAGAAGGAACACTCTGATCTTTATTCTGCCATTGTTTGGGTTTTTTCCCTACTGTTGAGGAACTGGAGGAGATTTGACCCTGCTGCACCCAATGGGAGTTTGCCAGTAGTCTCACTGGAGCCATCATTTCACAAAGTGTATTGAAATTTGAGTGCTGTCCCATCAACAGATACACCAGCCTTATCCCTGCAGAAAATATCAGTGACTCACCCACAGAAAGTGTCTTCCCTGAACAGGCCATTCCAAATTCTACAGGTGAAAGAGAAATCCATTTTTCTCAGGCAATAATCCCCCCCAAATACCAGCTCTGACAGTATAAAAAGCTTGGATGATAATTTAGCATTAGAATAATGCCAACAATTATAGCATGTTTGTCTTTCAAATGAGCAGTCAAACTAGTTACCTTCCTGCTTGACCCTCGTTGGCAGAACTTGGTAGCCAAATATGTTCTGGGCCACACATGTGAAGTCTGTGTAAAAATCCACTTCTTCGACAGAATCAAAAATCAGTGGTACTTCAATGAAGTTTTCACTATTTTCTACAATTTCTCTGGAAGAAAAATTTCGTGTTACATCATTTTATAAGCTGGATCTTCTGTATTTGATGTGTTGATTCTAACAGCACACTGCAGGAAAACACATCAGATACTTGTTCATTTCTAAACTACCCCCTCAGCATTAGAGGACACCATTTTCTTCCAGCCCCATTGTGCAACTATTTGAGTGTCAGCTGTCAGTACCTGTTCTGCATTTGTTGAATCTTCCATGAACAAAACAAGATCTGCATTTGTCTTACAAAAATAAAGAAAAAGAAATGCAGAAAGGCAAGCAAACTTCTGTCTATCTTTGTGCTCTCTACACAGCATTGTGGAAAGACCTCATTTCTTCTCTCTGACCAGCTATTAATTTCTGAGGTTAATTCTTACTATCAGCTGGATGACATATGGAGAACATATGCAAACATATGGAGAACCCTGCAAAAGCTCACTCAGCAAAATGAACTACCTTTCCTGTCTGTCATGCACCTGAAGCTAAGAGTTCAATACAAGAAATTGTCTAGGAAGTTTCCAGCTTATTTCAACCTGATTGTTCATCAGGGCAACTATTTAAAAGCTGTTTGCTAACTGCAGTCAAACATTGTCTGCTGGTATCTTCCACCTCATTGATGGAGAAGTTGTCCTGCTGGTTTGTAATAATCTGCTCACAAGTCTGTTCTTTGGTAATGGAGTTCCCTGTGTGTTCCTCCTGGCAGTGTACAGCAGGAACGTGGCAGTGGGTGCTCTGACAGAGATTTCAGCAGGGAATTTATTTTCTGGATGGCATTTGACCTGTTTTGCCTTGCTTTGCCTTGATTCTGGGGTCATCCAGCAGAACTGGGATGCCGCACACACCATGGGCTCCACATGAGTCCTCACTGGCATGGGCCCAGATCTTATGCAATTATATAATAACATATAATACTAATATTGATAGTGATATTAATAATCAAAACAACTCTTACAGACCAACTCATAAAGTATATGTGCTGCTCTGTTCTAAAGCCTGCAGAAACTATAGCCACAGTACATTTTATGGCTCCTGACCACAGGTTTAAAGCACTTTTTCTTATCCATCTAAAAAAAGAATATAAATTAATGGTTTCAATCATGCTGTGGGAAAAAATGAAAATACAGATGAGTTACTGTGCTACTTCTGGCTGCAGCTGTCTAATAAACTAAACGTGGCCACAAATGGCCACAACCAGCCCACATCCATAACTGTTGAACACTCCTGTCCCTCACAATAGGAATGCCACATCCCCACATTCTTCTGGGAATGGTCCTCATGTTAACTCCTAATCATTGGCCAGGACCTTTTTAGGAAGGTGCTAGCTGGTGAGTGACCAGTTTAACCATCAGCAGCAGAGGCAATGGTATCCCAGACCCCCAAAGCCACTGTGACCCAAGTGAGAGTGATGATCTTTGCAGACGCTGTCACCTTCATCAAATGAGAGACAAAACATGCCAACCTGGACCTCAATGAGGGGACTTCAGTCAGTAGTTTTGCCTCATATTTTGCAAAGCACTAGAAGAGGTGCTTGAATTCAGTGAGTTGGCATTACTCAGGTGAGGTGTGACAGGTACAGAAAGTAGATCTTTCTGCTCCTTTCCTAGTGGGAAAAGCCTTGAGGAACACAGCCATGAGGCAGCTGAGAGAAGCCTCTGAAAGATGTGGAGAGACAATGGATGAGGGTAAGAGGATGTGAGACATCTTGCTTCTCCCACCCACCCCTAGTGCTTCCCTGGTGCTAGCTCTAGTGCTCACTGACCATCTCAGTAATGTGGAAAAGAACAACCCTAAAGGGAAAAGCAATTCTGTTTTTTTTAAAAAAATTCAAAACACTGGATAATTTTCTGTTGCCTTTAGTGTGTTCAGAGACCCTCATGAATGTCAGGGAGAGGATGTTGCTGTTTCCTTTGCACAGGCCAGGGAGACAGATAAGCACTGGGGAGGATGAAGTCCCCTTGCTTTCCTCTGCAGACAGCTCTTAAAACAGCTTGGCTGCCCACAAAACTATGCTTCAAGTTTAAGCCTTGAAGTTGCCTAATTTGTAGTATTCCATGAATAAAACCCACAAATAAAGAATTGATTTCACTCTGCTTGGGTTCCCTTTGGGGATTTTTACTTGCCTGCCTCTTTTCTCCTCAGCTCACCTCACTTATCTGTCCATATCCCATTTCATTACCTGGCATTCAGCTGCACTGAGAGCCCCTGTGACACTGCAGGTTAAAGCAACAAGCACAAAGAAATTTTTTTAGCCAGACTTACTGTCGTTCCCCCTCTGTAACTCTGCTTTGCTTGTAAACCACGTCGACAGTGGTGTCATTTGCTAGCCATTCCACATCAGTATGGACATGGCTGCTCTGTCCCACAAACACTTTGCATGGGAGAGTCATCTTGGATCCTGTTGGTAAAACAAAAATTTTAAAAAAACCCATTTGGATACATATGTAAAACCACGTTATCTCTTGGTGAAAAGCAAAACCTCTAGCAGGAGATCAAGTTTCCACACAGGTCAAGCACCACTACATTCAAAACTGAAGTTAAGCCCCAGATTGCTTTCGAACCCTTACTTTTTGCCAGCAAGACCTTTCAATTTGGCAGACCTTCCTGCTACTAAACATATTATTTTCCCATTGCAACAGTTAGCAACTCTTGCACTAGACATTTCTCAGGAGGCAAAGCTAGGTTCTTGTGACCCTGCTCCTTCTAATGTACTGCAGCCCAAAGGGCATGGTGTGATTTACCACTCTGGAGCAAATGCATAAACCAGAAGTGTGGGCTAGGCCCTTCAGTTCAAGGTGAGATCTCCAGAGATAAAGCAATGGTGAAAAAATTCAGAAATTTTGCTATAATTATTGTAACTCAGAGCTAAGGATAAAGAGCTTTCAGCCTGGTGCATATCTACATTATGCAGAAAATTCAGGACTCAAGAAGATAGACAATTCTGTTATTATATCTATGCAGATGGTGATAAAAGGGGGATAAAACACTCTGTACAGCTAAACAGGAAAAAAAAAAAAGAAGAAAAAAAAAAGACTTGGTGGTTGTATACTAACGGAAAGAAAAGTGGTAGGAAACACTGTGTCATCATAGACAAAGCTTTGTGTACAGTACCCAAGTTAAAAAAGCCTATTGTAAAATATGTCTGGCATTTTCTGGGAATAGGAAATGCAATAAAAATTCAGTTGAGAAAGTAAAATTGAGCGCTATCAAGACACTATCCAACTAACAAAAATTGCCTAGTTCAAGCAGTAAAGAGAAATGAAAAGATGTCTCCTCCCAAAAGGGCTAGGTGGCTCCTTCAGAGCTGGCAGGTAGCCTAACACAATTTCTGGGAATATTGAAAATAAATAGTTCTTAGTGAAAGCAAACTCTGAGCAGCTGACCTAAGGTTGCACACATGCTTTTATAGCCCTGTTAGAGGCTAAAATCTGCAGCATTTCTGCAGCTCCTCCTGCATGAAAGATAGGCTCTAGTTGTAGACAACAAGTAGTGAAAACCAGCACCAACTCCTGGGTAATATAATTGAGAGCAGAAGAAATACAGTGATTTGTGCCAACAAATTACATCACGTGAGGACCCACTGTAATTTTTTCATGGTTTGATGTTTCCGAAAATAATCTTGGGACTTACCAAGAGCAGCTGATGTTGTCTTTTGTGTTGGATACACAATTATTGGGGCAATTCTCTTTTCTTGTTCTGAAGAGAGAAAGAACCCAGAGTCAACACTAGCAACTTTATAGCTGTTTATATATAGCTGCTATACCCTGGGACTATAGATAGAAACATGCCATTTTGTTCAGCATCTTTCCATATCCCAGGATTTGATTATTAAAACCCACCGGCAAAGAAAAACCAGCTCAGAGCTTTGTGTTTGAGGGGACAGGACAGGATGAAGCTCAGGCCACAACACTGCAAGCTGGTCCATGAGGAGTTTATGGCAGATGCGGGACTCATCTTTTGGGGAATCACAAAATCACAGAATCAGCCAGATTGGAAAGGACCTCTGAGATCATGAAGTCCAACCCTTAATCCACTACCACTGTTGGTCCATGACACTGAGTGCCACATCCAATCTCTTCTTAAAAACCTCCAGGAATGGAGAATCCACCACCTCCCTGGGCAGCCCATTCCAATTCCTGATCACCCTCTCTGTAAACGATTTTTTCCTAATGTCTAGCCTAAACCTCCCCTGGCACAACTTGAGACCATGCCCTCTTGTCTTGTTGAAAGTTGCCTGGGAGAAGAGCCCAACCCCCCCTGGCTCCAGCCTCCTTTCAGGGAGTTGTAGAGAGCGATGAGGTCTCCCCTGAGCCTCCTCTTCTCCAGGCTGAACACCCCCAGCTCCCTCAGCCTCTCCTCACAGGACTTGTGCTGGAGTCCCTTCACCAGCCTGGTTGCCCTCCTTTGGACCTGCTCCAGGACCTCAATCTCCTTCCTGAACTGAGGGGCCCAGAACTGGACACAGGACTCGAGCTGTGGCCTCACCAGGGCTGAGTACAGGGGCAGAATCCCTTCCCTGGACCTGCTGGCCACGCTGTTCCTGATCCAGGCCAGGATGCCATTGGCCTTCTTGGCCACCTGGGCACACTGCTGGCTCAATCAGCAGTAACATGAAGCACTAAGCACGGTCTTTTTTACGATCAGTGAGCGCTGAAGTCCATCATATTTGCAAACAAAAAGCCACCAGCTCCAGCAGGGAGGCGCGGACCGGGAATTTCGCCTTCAGCGCTCCCAAGCCAGAGAGCTGTTCATGCTCCCAAAGTCACTTCCACCAGCGCCATCAGCCACCAGCCGGAGGGCTCAGCACCCCTCCCGCCGCCTCCTTCGGGGGTCACCCCACCGCACCCCTTCCCCCGCAGTCCCGATTCCGTCCGGGCGGCACTTCGGGCCATGAGCCGGGGACACCTCCGGGCACGGCCGCCCTCTGCTGCCCGCTGGCTGCATGAGCGCCCTGGCAGTCCCTGCTCCTGTGGGAAATGGCGGCTTCCCTCCCACACCCCTTCCCGCCACTCCGGAGCCATAGCGAAGTGTTTTATTTCCTGAGCCTTCTGAAGTAATTTGCTGGTTCCCTTCCCCCATCCCCCAAAGACATCGATTATTCGGTTTAACACCCACGGGCACTCAAATCACACACGGAATTGTCACGGTTGGAAAAGGACTCTTAAGATCACCAACCATCAACCCAGGAAGAAAAAACTCCATGCCCACTACAGCACGCCCTGAAGTGCCGCCTTTACACGGCTTTTGAAACCCTCTGGGAATGGAGTCCCCACTACTTCCCCAAGCAGCCCATTCCAGTGCCTGACTACTCTTTTGGTAAAGAAATGCTTCCTCATACCAAGTCTAAACCTCCCCATGTGGGGAAATAGCAGCACTGAGCTCTGCTATCACACATCTGCTTCAGGCCAGACCAGGGGGTACCCTTGCTGAGGTAAACTTATCAGTGCAAGCACTCATGGCGAGCTCCTTTCCTTGGTAGTGCTGAGTGTGAGTTCCACTCCCCAGTTTCATCAACAAAGAAGGTATTTTCTTAGACTCATAGAATCATAGAATTGGCTGGGTTGGAAGGGACCTCAGAGATCATCAAGTCCAACCCTTGATCCACTACCGCTGCGGTTACCAGACCATGGCACTGAGTGCTACATCCAGTCTCTTTTTAAATATCTCCAGGGACGGAGAATCCACTACTTCCCTGGGCAGCCCATTCCAGTGCCTGATCACCCTCTTGGTAAAGAAATTCTTTCTAATGTCCAACCTAAACCTCCCCTGGCACAACTTAAGACCATGCCCTCTTGTCTTGCTGATAGTTGCCTGGGAAAAGAGACCAGCCCCCGCCTGGCTACACCCTCCTTTCAGGGAGTTATAGAGAGCGATGAGGTCTACTCTGAGCCTCCTCTTAAGTGATGTATTGCCTATAGCTGCCAATATTTACCAGCAGTCTCCAGTTGAATAGTTCTGGTGATTTCATACGTTACACCTTCGAATGGAAATGACATCTTGCAGGTGTAGTAGCCAGCGTCTGTTGGTAACACAGAAGTCATGATCAGAGAAGTCGAACCTTTCAGAATTACGAATTTTTCATTGTCGTCTTCCAAAGGCAGAGAACCCTGGGGAAAGGATAGCAGCTGGTGTTACGGCTCAGGTGATAGCTGTGGTGGCATTCCATCTAGGCATTCCAGACAAAATTACTCATCCTTGTGTCTCGTTTGTAAGTTGACTTATCACTGGGAAATCCAAGTGGATCCACTTTCACACTAAAGAGCAAGTTCTTAAACTGTATATAGAATGGTCACAGAATCATAGAATGGTTTGGGTTGAAAAAGACCTCATCAGGTTCCAACTCCCATCTCCAATGCCCTCTCCATGCCTTCCTCTGAAGCGCTACATGAAGTTTGACGAATCGCTGTTTCAGTCTATCTAGAATGTAGGTGTTTGGCTTTTCAATAAAATGCATATTTTAGTATGTAAAAGATACATGTGGTTCTTTACTGATTAGTCTTAAGAGAAGTTATCTAACATGTTCTTCTAAGACAGAAGTCACTTTAGTAACCATGATGGTTTTCACAACCTATTACTTTCCATATGTGTTCTCATAAGAATAATATTCTAAGATATTCTTCTAAGATAAATACATTTCAGTAATCACACCGGTTTCACAAAACTATTAGTTGCCTCACGTGATCTCATACACTGTGATAAATTCCAGCTCTGTATCACTAAGACTCTGCTGACACAGAGTTTGGAGCCCTGCTAGGAGCAATGACATCCCTTCTCCATGAAGTCAGGTTTGCTCTTTCTGACAGCTGTAGCAAGAGCAATAGATGGACAGGCTTGTACTTCGATAATTTATTGAGCTATAGGCTGCTTCTGAAGGGAATCAGGAGTATTTTGCTGGTGTGGTACCAATGACAACACAGGCAGCTGAAGTATTGCATCCTGTGGTAAGAATGATAGCTGCTTGAGGCAGAGTGTGCGATCACAGTGGGACTGCAAATGACAGTGGAACCAAGGTATGGTGAAAATAGAAGCAGCTTGTGTTGTGCAGTGCCAGATTGTACAAGACTGATCAAGTGAAGGATATTTGACCTTGCAGGTACAACCAGGTTTGCCTACTTGAAAAGCCATGAGCTGGTAAGTTTGGCAAGAGGCCACTGTAAGCACTGTGTGATGACTCCAGGATTTTCCACACACTGTATTACAGTTGATTAATGAAAACTATCCCACCAGAACAGCTCGCATGAGGAAAGCATCACTGGGAGCTCCTACTTCATGGGATTCTCTAGAAAGACAATGACAAGCATAGCACCAAAGAGAAGGGCCTAATCTGAAGTAGAAAACCCTGGAGTCAGGGAGGTTAATCTAGTTTTAAACATAGTTACACAGCCTGTGAGATCATGTAATATGTGGAGCACTTCACCCTTTGCTGACTCTACCCAGAGAACATTTCTTAAAATATATACATCTGCCTCAAGATTCCTAGTACATTATGCTGTGCTTATGGCTTTAGCTACATCATGTTCAGGAGAAACAGCAAATGGATATGTACGTGCCTTTCCAAACAGGTCAGGATTACGCTTTGCACAAAGAGGAGGTGAAAGTTGTACCTTGTACCACTTGAGCTCCAAGCTTGTTCTGTTTGGTGTAAAATCCCACAGGTCAGGGCAGACAATCTTTCCAGAAGTGAAAGTGAAGAGGACCTGGTGATAGGCAATCTCATGAGCAGCTGTGTTTTCCACAACTGTGAGGTGGATGGAGAGCTCGGCACAGTAGGAGGAGTTCCTGCAGACAGAGCGGGGAGAGATGAGCATCCACTAGTGGCAAGGGGAAATCTAGGGATACCCTTGTTTTAATCCTGACTCCATCTCCTTCCTTAGCTGTTTCTAAGAGGTCAAGACTGAGACCATACGAGGAGGGATCCTGTAAAATCACTGGTGCTGGTTTTGGGTACAGTCTAAACATGTTGTTGACACAAATCTGCCTCAGAGGTTCAGTCTTTTTTGTTGTTGTTGTACACCAAGTTTGCTGTGCACCCTGAGGCCACAGGATGATTTTAATTTTGCAGGGAGAGGGAACATGTCCACCTGAACAGTAACAGGTGTGTCATGAACTCTCCACCAGTTCCTTGAAAGAGGTCTTGACTGTGAAAACCCTAATGACTGGGAGCTAAAGATGAAATAAAAACCTTAAAGCATGTATTTAAATCTTCAGTTACTCTTGCACAACCAGAAGCAATTTTGTGAGTGCATATTATTTTGCATAGAAAAGAAAGCATTCCTGCCTTGAAAGTTTTGCAATATTTAACTTTTCTCTCTGGCCCCAAGCAACAATCTCTTCCAGTCCCAAGGAGGACCAAACTGAGGGATACAGGTGTTTTAGCTCCTCCCAGGGAAGTTCCTGAGCTCTGTAGGGGCCAGCAAAGGGTGGTCAGTCAGTGACCTGGAGAGCAGCTGGGGCCTGAGGACAGATGGATTTGTACTACTGCTGGGACATTGTGACATGCTGTCACCAATAGGTCAGGCATCTAAATCCAAAATACTTGCTCAGCAGAAGCAGAGATCTACCCTCTTTTTAGAGAGTGTTGAAAAAAATCAGGCAGTTTCCCTGTGATACAGTTTTCAAAGGAAATACAATTTGCTTGCACTGTATTGATCCTGTAATAAAGTTAGTGATAAATATATGTACTCTTCTCTTGCCTGTTTTTTTCCAAACAGATTTCACAGCATTTTACTATAGTTGTCAATAATACTCATATAGTCTTATAGGTTGATGAACTGAGGCAGAGCAGTCCAGAAAGGAGATTAAGAACACCCTTCAAGGTCTCAGGCAACTACTCTGTGATCTACGACAATGTTTGCATCCTTTTGTTATTCTGGCCTTACTATCAAAGTCTTCTCTGCTGTCCCACCACTGAAATTGCTGCTGGACATGCTGAAAGGCTGACCCAATACATTGGGCATGATTTACTGACTTCTCCCTGTCTATTTCTTCCACTGCTGACACATGGCACTCCTGAGGGGTGCATTGCCAGCAAGGAAACTACATTCCAGGGATGTAGAGATATGTTTTGCACTATAGACCCCAGAGCAAGGTGCCAGTTGACAGGGGAGTACTGGGAGGATGACTGGAAGGAAGAGCTGACGTGGAGCAAGGACCCTGGGTGCCTTCTGGAATTCAGGCTTTTATGGTGAAAGGTGTTTTTGTCTTCCTCAGTTCCCCACTCATCCAGACTCTGGTACCTCTCTTGGAACTGTACAGCAGGCTGTCAGATGCTCAGAAAATGACCAAATCTCAGCTCACTGCAGTACCACAAGTCTGGTCCCAGCCTAGTAAATACACATCAAGTCTCATGAAAGATCTTCCAGCAAGGCAAGAAGTTTGGTTTAAAAAGTGAAGGAGAAGAAAAGTAAACACCAGGGATAGGGAAGAGTGAAGAAGGAAGCCACTCCAGTGCTTTAGTATATGCTTTGTAAGGCAAGCTGAAATGCAAACAGGACTATTTGCTTCTCTGGAGCTGTATCGGGTGGAACGCATTCTGCAGAATCCCTGCCTATAGCATGTCCCCACTGGCCACAGACCTGACTGGCTCGTCAATAGGCTAGAAAAAACTTTCTGTATACTGTTTCCTCATGAGACAGTACCCAGAGCAATACCATGTCATGATTTCTCCAGATTTCAGTATATACATCTATGGGATATATGCATTTAAGAGTTCCGATTTTCCACATTTTTCCCTAATAAACTAATTGAAGAAATCACACAGAGACACTCTAAACACAACTGGAGTATTGAATCAAGCTTGTGCATTTTAGCACACTGCATTTTCTTTTAACTACCCACCTTCTTGTGCAGATATATACTCCTGAGTCTTCTAACATTGCTGGTAAAAACCAGAGTTCATCTCCTTTTGCCCAGATTCTTGGAACTTCGTCTCTTCCTGATATCATGGTTTCTGAACCATTTTTATACCATGTGGTGTTATGGGTCAAGGCAGAAAAATCCAAATGTTTGTATCTGGGAGAAGGGCATTTCAGAACCACAGGTTCTCCATGCAGTTCATAGTAGTGTTTGAAAAACACGGTGTGATCTGAGCAGTTTTCTATATAAATCAGAGATATTTTGACATTACTGTTAGCCAGGCACATTAAAAAGAAGAGGGTGACAGAAACAAACAAACAAACAAAGAGAAAAACAAAACAAAAAAATAAAATAAAATAATAAATAAATTAAATAAAATAGCATGCCCTTACCTGTGCTTTTGACTTGCTGGAGTCTGAAAGCGGAGGTGCCTGCTGTGCACATCACGAGGATAAAGTAAAGGCATTGCATTTTTTCCCAGAGGAAATCAGAAGGAGGAGAGAGAGGGAAAGCGTCTTGAAATCTACAGGGGAAGTTTATTACAAGACAGGAGATAGAATGAAAATACTCAGTGTTAACTTGAGAGCAAACTGCTCTTTTCCTCACTCTGGACCTGGTAGACTTTGGTTCACCTTTAGTGAGCAGAAAGGCTTCTTAGTTATGGGGGCTGGCTTGTGGAACAAGAGTGTCTGGCTTGGCACAAACACATCTTGTCCCTTTTCTTTTGTGCCAGGAGATTCAAGCAACATACCACAAGATGCTGCTGTCCCCACAGCTTTTCACTGCAATATCTACAAGAGGAAAAACCTAGCTCTGGTTATTTTGCAATAAGATGTGGCTGAGGCATAGGTCAGCAGTTTCCAGTCAGCTGTAGAGTAGTAGCTTGGGTGAACACAGGAGTGAAGATGAAGCAGAATAGACTTCAGCTCTTTTAAACAGTCCCTTCAGATGTCTCACAAAACTGTGTGCCTCTCATTAAATCCTGCCTTGTGTCACTTGTGTCACTTTTATCTTCTCCACCATGGCTACAAAAGTAGACCAGCTAGCATAGATCAGGCTGAAGGCAAATTTCCTGCTGTAACCACAGCCAGGCTTCCAAAGCCTCCAACAAATATTTATCTTGGGCCAAAAAACTTTGACTCCCGTGGCACACCCCCATCTCGCTTTTGGTGCACAAGTGAGTTTTCAGCACGGATGCTGTTACTATCCATGACAAAAACAGGTGAGAAAACCCCCATACGACTTGTCCTAAAAATCCAACACAGTGATACGAAGGGAAAACAAAACTATTTGCTGTCAGTCAGATTCATTGATTGCCATCTGCCTAGCACAGGCAAGACAGCTCAGGTATACATCACTGAATACTCTCTGGTCTGCTATGAGGCTTCAGCTCCTGCTACTTAGCTCCTGACTGATTATGTGTTATCTCAGTATACCACAGGCAAAAATACATAAAACTTCCTATATATAGGCTCCAGTTTATGCCCTATGTAAGGTATTTATATGCAATACAGTACACATATGCATGCAATACATACTATTTCCATTTCGTATGCAGAAATGTAAATTGCATGCATTTAACATTAGCTGAATACTATGATTGTTCCATAGGATTAATATTAAATGACTGGACAACTATTTCAAATTGCATACAAAAGCAAAAACCTCTTTCTACCACACAGTTATATTTGTAAGTATTCTCTTTCAGGAATCTTCTTTGTATTTCACCATGCTTACATTTATAATGTCATTTTAATTAAAAATTCTTCCTCTTCTAATAACTATATCTATCAGACATCTAATAGCATGACTATAAAAAACTATATCCAGCTTATTGTCATCTCTAGAACACCACAAAGCCAACCTCCTGCTCAGTAATACTGTTTCACAGAGCCATAGAATTGTTCTTGTTGGAAAAGACCTTTAAGATTATTTATTTCAATCTTCAACCAAACTCAGCTAAACCATTTCTTTAAGCACCACACATCTACATGTCTTTTAAACACCCCCAGGGATGGTGATTCAACCACCTCCATGGACAGCCTGTTCCAGTGAAGTGTCTTCTACTATCCAATTTAAACCTGGCACAGCTTGAGGCCATTTACACTTGTTCTGTTGCTTGTTACTTGGGAGGAGAAACCTACACCCGCCCTGCTACAGTCTCCCTTCAGGTATTTGTAGAGAGTAATAAGGTCTTTCCTCAGCCTCCTTTACTCCAGACTAAACAACCCCAGTTGCCTCAGCCCCTTAAGACTTGTTCTCCAGATCCTTCAGCAGCTTTGTTGCAGTTCCCTGGGCTCGGTCCAGCACCTCAATGTCCTTCTTGTAGTGAAGAGCCCAGAACTGAACACAGTACTCGAGGTGCAGCTTCACCCCAGTGCCAAGGACAGGGGGACAAGCACTTCCCTGCTCCTTCTGACCACACTATTTCTGATGCAAGCTAGGATATTGTTGGCTTTCTTGTCCACCTGGACATATTGATAGCTCATATTCAGGTATCTGTCAACCAAACCCCCCAGGTTGTTTTCATCTGGGCAACTTTTCAGCCACTCTTCCCCAAGCCTGTGGTGTTCCATGGGGTTGTTGTGATCCAAGTGCAGGACTCAACACTTCACCTTGTTAAAACCTTCATTACTACTCATCCTCTCTTCTACTGCTTGACCTGAAAGAGCTTCCAGGGCACTCCTGTTGGGCTATAGCCCCTCTCAGGGTTACACTTGGAGCAGGTGCTAGTGGCTCTGCCTGTGGTCCTTTGCCTGATGAAAATTCTTGGTTATTTTGTTTAGAGCTTTCCAGTCCCTTTGGTTTAGGTTTAGCGATTCCCATCAGCCCTGCACAAGCTGAGGGCTTAAGGGAGGTTTCATTCCCAAATTTCCATCAGATTCACTTACCTGTGGTTCCGCAGTCTTTCAGATATTAGCTTCTCAAGAAAAGACATAAGGCTGAAAATTGCTAGTGAGGACCTTATATAGGGTGTAGCTCAACACAGAGCGGAAATTTTTCTCTCATTGCCCAATCAGATTTGTGTCAGAACTAAACGACATTTTAGACCCACCTTTCTTTCCTTCCGTACAGTGTGGATGAAAGAAACAGAGACACAGAGAGAAAAAAAATATGTATTTGGATTTCCCAAAAAAAGGGGAAGTGGCTGCTAAATATATGACTAAATTTCCCATTTTCTGACGAGCAGTGGCTTGCATACACTCACGTCTTCACATGACTATTTTGCTCTCTACCTCAAATAAAAATTCTCATGGGTAAAAAAAGGTGTCCTGCAGCATAGTCAGCAGATAAATAATTGTAATCTTCATGTAATCTGGTTTAGCAACTTCTTCATGGACAACATAAAACTTCTGTGATTTCTATGAATCACAATTGGGGTGATTCCCATTTCCTTCCTTAACATCCTTCTTAGTGTCACAGCTTACATGAGGGCTCTTTTTGCCATGGAGACTAAAGAATTAACAGAAAAAAGCAAATTATGGTGCACAGGTTCATGAGCAGGAAGGAAAAGAAATGGATTATTAATTGTGATGGTGTTGGCTTCCATCTGTTTAGAAGAGGGCAATCTAGTGAGAGACTTCAGCTTGGAGCTGGACCAGAAGCCAGTTTGTCCTGTGGCTGGATGTGACATGTGATGCCTCTCCCTCCTGCAGTCTGCTTCTGCATTTACCACAGCCTCTGCGTCCTTCAGGGAGCAGCTGGCATCCAATGCCTCATTACTAGCTCAGGAAGACTGTGAATGGTGTCTGGCCAACCAGACAAATCTGGAGTCAGCATGAAGGTCCCTGCTAGCAGACCTCATCTTCCCCTCCTTGGACTTCATAAAACTCAGCTGGTCAGTTCTGGTCCAAGCACTGGGGGTCCTAGCCTAAGGCTAAGGCTTTGTGGTGCTCTCACTAATGAAATAATGCCTAAGTAATAAAACCAACATAGCTGTTTATCACTGTAAGCACAAAAGAAACATTTTTTTATGTAACCCTAACATAATTAATGAACCTTTTCTTTAACTAGTATCACCCTCAGTTCTACTGGAAACCTCAGAGTATTGTTTAAGGGTTGAAAAATTAACCTTTTTTTTAGACTATGCTGCCATCTACTATGGAGAAAAGAAACATAGGGATTATGACATCTATTAATATACTGCAATCTTAGGGGATGTGTCATATGCTTAACTTGCACATATTTTTTTGCAGGCAATACCTGCCACATTACAACAACTTCAGTAAGTAAACAAAAAGAAAAAATCAGGAAGTCCCATATCATAGATTCATAAAATATGGTTTGGGTTGGGAGCAACCTTAAAGATGACCTAGTTCAGCCACCTCCTGCCATGGACAAGGACACTTTGCACTAGACTGGGCTACTCAAAGCCCCATCCAATCTGGCCTTGAACACTTCCAAGGAGGAGGCAACCACAGCTTCTCTGGACAGCCTGTGCCAGTGTCTCATCACCCTCTCAGGAAATAATTTCTTCTTAATATCTAACTTAAAGCTACTTTCTTTCAGCTTTACACTGTTTCCCCTTGTCCTATCGCTATATGCCCTTATAGGACATAATACTGGAAGCCTGCTCTAAGGTTTCTCTAGATCCTTCCTTCTCCAGGCTGAACAATCCCAGTCTCTCAGCCTGTCTACATAGGAAAAGTGCTCCAGCTCTCTGATCATCTTCATGGCCCTTCTTTGTATTTGCTCCAACAGCTCCATGTCTTCCCTGTGTTGAGGACCCCATAACTGGACACAGACCTCCAGTAGAGGGCAAAAATCACCACCCTTGACCTACTGGTCATGCATCTTTTGATACAGCTCAGAATAAGGTTGGCTTTCTGGGCTGCAAGTACACATTGCTGGTTCATGTTGAGCATGTTTCAATCTGTAATGGTCTTCTAGAGGTTCTGTATCTGGATCAACACATGACTACCTGGTTTCCCTTAAGTCCCTCTGTCTGTGAACCCAAAGGGTTGATAATGCAGCCAACATTAGTTAGTGCCCTGTGGTGCTCTGTGTTCTTGATTAAAAGAAAGAACTCATCTCTGACACTAAACTCCCACACTAGGCTATAAAACCACTGGTCTTGCTTTCTGGAGTCTCTGAACTTCATTCTGAGAATCTGACCTCACGAATAATAGAATTACTTCAGTCCTTCCTTTTCCAGTTCACTGAATGGCAACCAGACAGAAGGGCTGTTGGACAGGGTGACCCATGTCACACTAACTCTAAGTTTGGGCTTTTACTATATGAGTGACTTACTCAATAGATATGGGAGTCTCTAATGGTAACCATGGGCACAAGAGTCAGGCAAGTTCCCAGCATAACCCAGCTTTTCACCAGACTCAAAAAAGAGAAAAGTTTTTTACCATTTGATGTCTTTGGAAAAACTAGACATACCAACTGCTGCAAATGCATTCGTTGCAGTTACTGAGTAAAGTCACCCAGCAGCAAGGTGTCCACTGAGCAGCAGAACTGTCACCACTTGCTTTTCTGGAGATTTGTGCCTGATGCCCTTAACACACAGGCAGACACCCTTCCTCTGCAGCCACTTAATCTCTCCCCTCATGGCCTTCCCCCACCATATCACTGGCCCTTTCATGCCTTCTGCTCCCTCTCTGGCCCTGGTTAGTTTGTCTAGGCCAGGTGCAGCACAAACTTGAGCTCACTTGCAACAACATCAATGCTAAGTGGTCATTTTGGTCGTCGTTCAAATGATCATTGTCCATCTCCACATGTAAGAACTGGGTTCTGCCTCACTTTCCCTCCATGAGGCAATTCTTTGTGTTCCCAATCTGTACCCACCACTAGTGAGCAATTTTCATCACACTTGTACAAATCCAGACTCTTTAAAAACACAGCCTCTTGGAAAATGCAGATGAAGCAGTCCAGAGGGTTCAAAATGAGGTTATATTGCAGAAACATATGCTGATCTGCCTTAGAAAACTAAACTAAAAGCAAATATTTACAGACTTGCAGAGCAATGCCCAGATAGCATCATGTCCATAGACAAACCTAACAAGGACAAACACTTTTAACCAACTTTCTTCAGAAGACCTCTATCTGGGCTGCCTTTTTACTCAGAAAATACTTTGTTTACATGCAGCAATACCAGGAATTTTAGTTAAAATGGCATATCTGGAGGTGCAAAAGTCTGGTTTAAAATAACTCAGGAAGAAAATGCAAGATAGTTTTTAGGACCTGTTTGCTGAGAAGGCCAGGGTTTTTTGTCATTTATTTTACGGTCAGTTATTATTGAGTATTTATAATCAGAAATATGCAAGCCTAGCAGCTCTATATAGAAAGAGACTCTTCTAGGGAAGCTGTTGTCATTCTGTGGTTTCACTGTGCTGGTGATTCATTTATGCAGCTCAAGATGCTGGAGCATAGCTGTGAAATTCCTAACTTGAAGTCCAGGCTATTCCCCATATGTCTCACCCGTTGCTCATCTCACTAAATCACTATTTCCTGCACCAGGGTTATAGACAGCTGCCTTGTATAGCATTTGGGTGCATTTTCCTCTTGTAGGGCATATGATTCTCTGATCCTATTAAAATAACCAGAATCTCAAGTAATATTTAGCATTCTTGCAGTTCCTTGCAACAGAGACTTTCGAAAGGCCTCCAGTAGCAAGGTGTGTCCTTTCCTTATCCCAGGTCCAAGGAAGGGGAAATGGAAATTCAGGCATCATGGAATGGGGTAAGGCCATTTCTACAAAGGACAGTTAGGGTGCCAACTTTTTCTAGTAACTCCCAGGTTCTGATGGCTGTCCTGGAGGAACCCATCCAAGTGGCTGCATGGCTGATGATGTTTGGCATCCAAGAACTACACTCACATGGACTTTTCTATTTATTCTGTTATTCAGTTTGGCTGAACCAGTTTCACACAATTAAAAATAGGAGAAAATCTCTCTGGTTCACATAAGAATAAGGTGGTGAGGCATTAAGAAATATTGAATGTTGAAAGCTGGCTGGCAAGCAGATGCAGAAAGTAAACCACAACTATTGTACCAACACATGTTTTGAGGTTTATTGATATGGGCAAACCTGGATTTAATAATTTGCAATGCCTTTGTGAAGAGTTCCCACATGGGCTCTTGGGGAGCATAGATTCGAAGAGAAAGAAAAGAATCTATCCATCTCTGCGAATCACCATATAGATGGGACAAAATAAGAAAGACTAAACAGAGGAATTAGCCCAACATAAAACGTATGCCAAGAATAAAGAAATTTACATGCTTATCCAGAGAAATAAGTCACACCAGTTGTATATGACAGATTGGGAGGAACAGGAGGAAATGGGCCAAGAGACCTTGTTATGAGGGAGTGCTCATGTGGCCAGAGCAGTGACAGCTTGGTTACAGATTGCCTCCCCACTATGGGATCCTGGGATTTCCACAGAGCCTTTCACTGCAAAATAAGCCAAGCAGGCTGTGAAGAATGATTACATTGTCAAGAGCTGGAAGGAGCAGGGTGGAGGAGACCTTCATTACAGAATTCAACAGGCTTCAGGGGACAAAGTAGTAGCTAGAAAAAGCCAAACCCAACAACAAGTCCAGAAGAATGCCAGGCACCAAAAAGTTCCTCTCCTACCCTCACCACATATGAAGTTTGGGTTGGCCAAGGGGACCCTCCTAACATTGGTCAGCCATGATATAAACATCACATCCATATTTGAAATACCTAGATGGGACCTTGGGGAGGTTTTTACCCCCCTAGAGCATCCAGCAGCAGATTAAAGACACTGGTGCAATAAAGGAATTATTTCTCAAAAAGTTGGGATATACTGATTTGTTGTTTCAGAGAGAAAAGTATCTTTGGGCACACTCTACATGACGTGATGCAATGTGGAAAAGCACTAAAGAAGGACTGTTGAGAAGCTGAGTTTGTTGAAAGTTCTAGAGGTAAAGAGATATCTCTTTCCCTACACACTGAACTGAAGACAGTGATCTAAACTGCTAAATAGTGACAGTCTTACCATCACCACAATCTAAAATTGTAATAAAGGAGAAAAAAAAAAATCTTTGATTGCCCTTTACCCTCCCATGGATAAAATTACATATAGATGTACTGAATTTTGTTCAATGGTATGGCAGTGGCTCCTGTAGTGCCCAGCCTCATCAAAAGCTGCAGTAGCAACATGGTCCCTTGCCATGTCAGGGCTGTGTGGTGGGGCTGCCTGGGAGATAACAGTGCTGAGGAGAACAGTGAGCAGACATTTCCCACAGCTATGGGCATCATCTCAGACCTCAGGCACTGAGTCAGTAGGGGCACTAGGGGTATGATAGAAAAAACCACCCTGAACTTGCAGAGTAGCTTTTTCTTTTTGGCTTCACTTCCAAAATTGCAGTGTTTGCTTGCAACCATGAACAGTCAGTCCTTTTGTATATGGAGCAACAGAATGTGCTCTGTAATCTTGCATGTGAAAAGTGTAGAGGGATTTAACAACACTGTGGTGGTTACAAAAAGCCCACAATAAAAGTAGACAGTAGAGAACTGTGTCCAGTTGAAGAGCACAAAGTTGTGTAGAGTTACGTGAGCTGGAACAACAGGGACAACGTAAGATCACAGACTCACAAAACCAGCCAGGTTAGAAAGGACCTCAGAGATCATCAAGTCCAACCCTTGATCCACTACCACCGTGGTTCCCAGACCACGGCACTGAGTGCCACATCCAGTCTCTTCGTAAAAAAACTCCAGGGATGGAGAATCCACCACCTCCCTGGGCAGCCCATTCCATTTATATTTCTAACTTAGTTATGGTGCTTTGTTTAAGGAGATAACCCAGCAAACAGAGAATTCCAGAAGCAAAGAGGAAAACAAATGACAAACCCTTTTGCTCATCATTACCTTTTTGCCAGCTGAACTTAAATATAATTGGTAAAAAGTAACTTCATAGCTGTGAAAACCAGTAACAAATATATGATCTGTGATTTGGAAAAAAATGAGCTGATATGGATCAGACATTACTGTAGGTATACTGTAATTTAGCCACTCATTTTTTATGACATGTTCTTGAAGGAAATCTTTGTTTCACCAAGAAGATGAAGTAATTTATTTAATGCAAGCAGTATATCTTCTCATCTATCTTTGTTTTACCCACCTTCTGACACAGAAGGCAATTTCACACACTTGTCTGAAGAAGCAGGAGTATGAAATACACTTAGTGGAGAAAGTTACCCAAGGTATTTCTTCCCTATTCTACTACCTCAGTGAATTTTTCACAGGAGTCTACTACCTCCTGTGATTCATTAGCACAGGAGTTTAGACCCAGGGGAGGGGCTGGGGAGGAGGTCCTTGTCCAAAACATGTGAAACTTGATATGGTATAGAAATAAAGACACTGAGGTTTCAGCTGTACTGGCACTCTTCCTAAGTACTTGTCCTGTGTTTAGTGTCACAATGATTAGCAATTCTGACTGGCATCAAGGGTTGCTTGCGAAAAAAAAAAAACAAAACACAAAAAAGAGTTGTTTTGGTTCAGTGATTCTATTCTAATCTATTCTATTCTATTCTATTCTATTCTATTCTATTCTATTCTATTCTATATAATGTAAGAGGGGGTTAAAATTAAATGGATAACAAATAAATAGATACAACTGATACTGCATCTCAATGTGGGGGACAAAATCAGTGTACCTGAGAACAGGAATTAGGAGAAAACAAGTCAGCTCAGAAGAAAAATATCCATTTTAGGAGGACATCACCATCGTCCTCCTAAAGAAAGGCAAGAGCAACCCAAAGTGACACTGCAAGATGACATTTGGTTACAATACAGATGAGGTAGGCTTAATCTTTCATTTTATCTTCTATTTATCTGTTTAGTTGGTGCACATGGACTGTGAAGCACTGAAGAAAGTAAGATTTTGTAGCATCCATTCAGGTTAACAAACACATTTCTTTTAATAAAAACGGTTAACATCAGCTGAGCTTGGAGGGTTCTATTATATTCGTTATGTCTGACCATGGAACAGGAATACAAATACACCAGGGCAGCAAAACCTAATCTTGGGAGGACTTCAAATGCACTGAGCTAAGCCCTTCTCTAGCACATGGTTTTCTGTACCACCTGAAAAGGGAACTCATCAACTCATCATTTCAGCAACTGTTTCTTGAAGAATTTAAAAAAAATAAAAAAAAATCCTCTTGTGAGGATTTTATACATCATGGGAATTCAAGAAAAATCAAAGAAGGGAAGGGAAGGGAAGGGAAGGGAAGGGAAGGCAAGGCAAGGCAAGGCAAGGCAAGGCAAGGCAAGGCAAGGCAAGGCAAGGTTTCAATGTTTCTTTGTTATGCAAATTTTCCTTAGTCATAAGCTGGAAGAGCATGAATCAGACATAGGGAGAATTCAACATGAGCGTTTACAATTTACAGTAAAATTTGGGTAACTTTTATGAAACATTGTGAGCAAGTGGTGGGGTTTTCCTTCAACAAAATCACTAGATTGAGAGCTTTCTTCCCAACAAATCTGAGATTCCTGTTGGTCCTTCTGGCTGTAGCTTCAAGGATCTGCTATCTCAAGGACATTTATTTCACTGGGGACACATCAGATCTCTGCACTTATTTAAGGACAGCGCACCAAACGTGATCTTCTCATAAGTGCTGAGCCATTCTCTGTTTCTTCGTGGAAATCTGAAAAATCTCAGGACCTTTACAAGTTACTATTTTGGTGAAGGTACAAGTTGTTGTGAGTGGGCTTCCCAGGGAGAGTGGTTTCAGCAGGATGTATGAATAAGTGATGCTGATCTTGGCTTGATACCATAGTTACGGGAACAAAAGAAAAAATGGGGAACTGAATTTAACCATGTAATACCATAATGATACAACAGCACTGTTTGGAACTTTTAACCATTGTTGGCTCCCTTGAAGTTGCAGCAAGCCAGCTCCACACAGCAAGGGCTACAGAGCTCAGCAATAGGGTCTCATGCTGCTCCTCAGGGCTTCAGAGCTGCTTCTTGTCTCACAAGGTGCTTAGGAAACTGGCCTGAGAAGAGAGGGTTGTAATTGTATGTCTCATGCAGAAGTCACGGGATCTTTTGTTGTATAAAACAGCCAAAAGAAATCCTGGAGATAAGAGGTAAATAAGAAGGCTCATACTCCTTGGTATTTGAGTGGTAATTTTTATGCTCATTAGAAACTCCTTCTCTCTCTAGATACATAGATCGAGGCATAGAAAATGAAAAAAAAAAAGAGAGACATACATATCCATACATGGAGAAACATAGAGGATTCTATTCCAATTGAAAAAGTCCCCAAAAAAGGGTGGAAATGAAAGCCCTGCAGGGTTCTTTTTTCTGTTTTTTTTCATTGGCCCATGCAAAGTGGAAAAGCTACAGGATTCTGTCTGAGCTCACCAGAAGGCACTGGAGTAATCTGTCCAAAACTGTTCAGTGCAAACTAATTCAGTTTTCAGAAACTCAAAACTGTTTTACAGCAAAATACATCCAGGAAGGATTTACTTACTCATAACACATCTAATAGCATTTTAGTGAGGTTTACACAGGGAGTGAGAACCTGAGGACTACATTAAAAAGTATTTGCTTTTTCTAGTTCTACAGCATGAAAAAAATTCAGTAGCAGCAGTTCTGTGTTATTTTAGGTCAAGATCTGTTAATGAGTTTGTTGGTTATACTATGTTTGTTAGAGGCTGTCAGCCTCTTGTAGGGACCCTGAAGATAGACATTCACAAAGCCATCAGATGCCATCTCCAGAGCTTGCTCAGACCACTCATCTCCTCATCTTAGCATAAATTTAATTCTTCACTTTCTGAAATCACTGATATAATGATTATGTTTTTTCTAGTATATCCTCAAATCATCAAATTATTCTTATTTCTGAAAGGCGTGGTAGAACACAGGAAAGGTCTGAAATTTCCTGGCACTGAAGTCTGCCCAAGGGAGATGTGCAGTGTTTGCTTAACAATATAAGCAGCCACCAGTTTTAAGGCCCTACTTAAATCAGCATTTCAAAACCTTGTAATGTTGTAATGTAGAAAAGTGCCTGGCAGGACTGTTCCTTGAGGCTGCACATTTTGAGAAGATGAAGAAACAGCACCTTGAGGAAAGGATTCTGTTAACGTGCCAACTTTGATATTTTTGTAAGGGGGGGCTTTCGTCAGAAACTGGTGCACAGGAGGAGTAATGAACTAAAGAGGCTGTGCTTTCCACAGAGTTTATGCCAGACTCTGTCATGGGTAAATTCATGTTGCTTTGCTCAGCTGTTTCATGTTTAATAAATAAAATGCAGGGTTGTAGGCCCTGTAGCTTTTAATACCCATCATCAAGCCCATTTCAGAAACACATCTTTTTAGAGAGAGGAGAAGTTTACCTGAAGTAAAGTGGATATAAATTCATCTTTACTCTGAGCCAAGTTTTGCTGTGCTTCTGACACATGTTCTTGTCCATCTCTTAACTTTCTGTCCTCCATAACCCTCACCTCTCTGCAGACCTCTGTCCTCTCAGTGCCCTTATCAGTCTTGATAGCCATGCTTTATCTGGAGCACATGTTTAGATGGGTGACTTTATTGTTCTTTGCTATTAAAAGAGGCTTAATTCTGTACATACTGATACAACCACAGTAAAAGATAGCTCATGAGCAGAAGTAGGGCCAGGACACAGAAGATGGACAATGCAGAGTGGTACAAATGCAGGGAAGGCTCTTGATACCTTAAGGAATTCAGCTGCATCATTCTGCAGCTTTGCACCACTGCAGAGAGGACTTTCAGCCATGTACCTGGTTCATTTATGAAGGCTGCCAACAGCACAGAAAGCAGCTCTCATGATATCAAGATGTTTCTCAGCAAAATTTAGCCTTGGTCACAAGATCCTCTCTTTTCTGTCTTGCCAATAAATGCTTCATCGTGTTCATATATGCACCTATGTCCAGCTTACTTGGGAAGTAGCTCTTTCCCTTACAAGGGAAAAGAAAGCAAAAAAAAAAGCTCTTTGTAAGCAAAGAGCAAAATGTGTACTGGACCTTAAAGGCATCAGAAAAAAAAAGTTATACATATTTGTACAGCAAAAAGCTTCTTAATAGACAAAACAGTGGAAAACACCTTCACATCTTCTAAAGACCCTATAACCCTTCATAGGCCATCCAACAGTCAGGGATTAGGGCTTGCAGCATCACAGAGAAATATCCATGGCTGGCCAGCTGCCAACCAGCAATTAAGGTCTTTCAGAGCTTCCAGAAAGGACTGATCCCAACACCACCTTGCCAGCAGGAATATGGTATGGCTCCAGCCACTAGCCCTGACCATGTGCTCCAGCTGCCCACTCCTCTCTGTGCTACCCAGTACCTCACCTTGCTGGAGAGGATGCAGCTCTGGGGTTTCTGTTGTTCTTGCTGCCCATATGTGCCAATTTTGTAATTTTATACCCCACTTGAGGCAGGGCTGCTGGAACCACATGTATGTATAATATGAAGTTTCTAAGTTCTGCAACAGTATTTTCTGTTGTGCCCTTTATTCTCTTTCTACCAGCTGAATCTAACACCATGAAACCCCAGAAGTCCACCTGTGTCTAGCCATGAGCAACTTCTCCTTTGCCACTTCAGTGCTGGACAAAGGTGCTTTATGGTGTCATTGCACATTCCCCTGTCATGCATCATCATTACCTACCAAGTGGGTTAGCAAACAAGGGACAGCAAAGTTGCAGACCAAAGTCTACACACAGGAGTTCTCACATTGCCAGGCCATTGCAGCAAGCTCTTTCCACAGCCTGAGCCAAGTGGCTTTTGATATAACGGAGGTCTGTCCCTGCCATCCCTATGACCCCCAGCACCTTCTCCTTGTGTCTGCATTTGTTTGACCCATCTCCAGAAGTAGCTCTAGCTGACTGATTCCATATGACTTTCTCATTACTTTCAGGTTCAGCTACTCGCCAGTCCCCTGCTTATGTGGCTGACTGCAAAGACCACAAATTACATCAAGAATTTCTCCACGCAAGGAGGCACAGGTTTTTAAAAGGAACACATTTGCAGGACTGGTGGAGTTGCAGGAATGACCCCGGTGTCCTGTGTTTTCTAGGGCACTGTGCAGAACATGCACAGGTTTCCTGAAAACATCTGGGATGGGTCTGGAGCAACACTTGATGAAACAGCTGACCAGAACACACAGCACTTATTGGCAATCCATGTTCATGCAGGACATGGAGAAATGAGACCTATAGACAGTAATTGCAGAACAAAATGTACTGTACATGCACTACTCACACAACCGTATGGAGCTCCAGCACAAACGTGGAGCTGAAAATGTAGATGTGCCCTACAGGCAACCTCATGGTAGAAAACAAGTCAGCCCTTGCATCTGTTTCATGCTGAAACTCATGCTTTGCACTCTGGCACTTGAAGTTATACATATCAGGTTTTCTAGGTGAGTGAGGTAGCTGTAAGGTACCCAGAGGTCACTGCACAAAAAGCATCCTACTACTACTCAAGTAATAGGAAGAAAAGCTTGTGAAATAAGATCCTGTGACTGTGTTTACTTAGGCAACATCCCCGTGCAAGTCTTCATTGATCTGTTGTCCCCGGGGCCATCCCAGATTGCGTGTTGTTTGCCCTGTTCCGGAAGAATTGCCACACACTGAGAAGCTCCAACTTGCTTCCTCTTTACAGATCTGATTTTGATAAGTTTCCTGCTCGTTTGACAACAAAAAGCTTACCATTGTTGAACTGGTCCACTTTTCAACTGAAGCAAGTCAACAGTGCTGGAGGACAAGATGAGAGGAAAGCATGGGAGAAAAATTTGGGGAGGGGCTTTTTACAAGGGCATGTTGCAATTGGATGAAGGGTAAAGGCATTAAACTGGAAGAGGGTAGATTTAGGAAGAAATTCTTCCTTGTGAGAGTGGTGAGACACTGGCACAGGTTGCCCAGGGAAGTTGTGGCTGCCTCCTCCCTGGAAGTGTTCAAGGCTGGATGGGGCTTTGAGGAACCTGGTCTGGTGGGAGGTGTCCCTGCCTGTGAAAGGTGTCCCTGCACATGGCAGAGGGGTTAGAATGAGGTGATCTTGAAGGTTCCTTCCAACCCAAACTATTCTGTGATTCTATGGACAATTACGATTCACTTCTGGAAATAAGTACTGGAAGATACCAAGCCAAATGACCATTGTAATCATTAATTGTCTTAAAGTTTAATGTGGCCTGTTGAAGTATATTTTCAAGGTTTTCTGCAGAGCGTAGGATACAGGAGTTTGAGAATCCTGGCTCAAATTACTAATTATGACATTCTGCAGGACATCTATTACACCTAATAGTATCTGCATGATTTTTTTCCTAACAAACATGACAAGGAATTTGTTCCTCATTGTGGGATGCTTCCAAGCTACATTTATTCAGTTTTGTTGGATGTGGGAATTTTTTTTCCTTTTTATGGCCTCAGTCATCACCACCCTCCACACCAAAGTATTGAGAGCCATGATATGGTGGTTAACATGAATGGCAGGCATGTCAAGGTTGCCCTAAATATGACCCAGAGATAGGTAGCTAGGCTAGGGGGTAGCATGACCTGCTCAACCTAACAAGGCATCGAGGCAGAATGTTGGGGTTTTTATGAAAATTATAGACTGAGTTTCCTATAAAATCTTTCCTTCAGGCAGCTGGAGTTGAAGGTTTATTCTCTTTCATAATGATTCATGCTGGTAAGGTATGAATAGTGAATCAGTGGATGTGCACCCAGACAAATGTAATTGTGTTCATAGTGCCAGTAGAAAGGGGCAGGTGGCTGTTGGAAAGGACACAGTGTGATTTGTCACATCAGTCTTTCACTTGCCTCTCCTTTCAGCCCTGGTTTTGCACTCTTCTTCCATTTCTTTGGGGATTTTTTTTTTTAATGGACTGTTCTCTCCACTTCATCAAGTTTGAATATATGATACAAAATTCATGTTTTCTAATGGGTGCTTGTACTGTTTTGGTCCCCTATCAGTTTACTTTTTGGGAAAGATTCAATCAAGGTTTCAACAAAAAGAAGTCATGTATCATTTTTGCCTGGCTCCAAAGACAACTGTTCCCTTCCCTTGTGTATTGATATATAACAAGTATTCATTTTATCATTTATCCAGAGGTTTTTCAGCAGCTTTAGAGACTGGAACATCTTGAGATATTTTCCCATTAGATTATGAAAGAAAAACATACCGTTAAAGAAAAACATAAACCAAATATGGCCCTACTTATTTCAAGAAAAAAATTAAAATATCTAGGTTTCATAAAGGTTTTTATATATTTTTTTTTTACTCTACAAGGTTAGAAGTGTTCAGTCAAAGTACATTCTTCTTCATCAGTTCATACAGTATATATTAGCACCCACCAAAAAGACATCTGGTACCCATCTGTCTGTGCAGAGTGGCACTTACACTTCTAACTTCACTATCTCCTTTTTTAGCTGCTTGTTCCCTCCTCTCATTTTGCATATTATACACTGTTCACTTCAAGGATGCCATACTTCCTTTAAATATGTCTCAAATACGTCACTTTTTAAAAATAATTCCCAGCAGCGATGGAATAAATGAGTTTAATCAAGTCCCAACACACCAGCTTTTGAGGGGAAAAATAAATCCATCCATATATCCACATATTCACAAAACTTTATGCAAAAAGGTTAGATAGTCATGACCCCAATGGGGACATTTGGCCTAAACCTCAGCCCCAGGGAATGCATCTGAGATTGTCTCAGGATTATCTGTCTTAGCACCACATGAGCCAATGGGGAAGACCTCTGTCAACCACAAAGGGGTTTGCTGAAGTCCAACTTGAAAGTCCTACAAGAAAGCTGGAGTAGGGCTTTTTACACAGGTGTGTAAGTGAGATGAGAGGACAAGGGGAAATGGTTTAAAACTTGAAGAGGGGAGATTTAGGCTAGACATTAGGAAGAAATTCTTTCCTGTGCCTGTGGTGAGACACAGGAACTGGCTGCCAGAGAAGCTGTGGCTGTCCCCTCCTTGGAAGTGTTCAAGGCCAGGTTGGATGGGGATGTGAGCAACCTGGTCTGGTGGGAGGTGTCCCTGCCCATGCAGGGGGGTTGGATCTAGGTGAACTTGAAGGTCCATTCCAAGCCCAGACATTCTATGATTCTATCATTCTAACTCTTGAGCAGCCTCAACAATTCAGACACGTTCTCTCAGTGAGGAAAGGTCTAGGTCCCTAGACGAGGTTTATTTAGACAGCATTTTCATTTCCTTGTGGTATCTTTTAAATATCATAGCTAAGCTTAATATAAATTTTCTTGCAATAAAAAAGCAATACAAAACTATAAAAAGTAAAGCAATATGAAAACTGCAGTGCATCTATGTGAAAAGCTACTGACATTTACACTTGTGCTATTTTAAGATTAACTTGTGAAATTGCAATCTTGACATTTTTACAGTACTTGAGGTATAACAGACATGCTACATGTCTGCCGTCACTATATCTGGAGGTCAGAGGCTCAGCCAAGAAGAAGTCACAAGATCATTGCAGCTCAAGGGAACCCCTCTGGGAATTGTTAGCAAGATGGACTACAAACCATCTGTTTCAAATCCTGAAGAAACCCAGCTACCAGCACACTCTGATGAAAGGGTTGGCCAGTATTTGGGTGCAGTAGTGTGCTGTGTCCCGGACATCCAGGTAACACCTCAAGATCTTGCCCCTCTCCTTGGCAAAATTAGGTTCCATGCCTTTCCAAAATGGATGGATCTGACACTCCAGTCATATTCAGCTAAAGAAGGGGGAAGCTTTTAAGCACAAGGAAGAACATCTGAAGACACTGAAATGGGTCTCTGACACATTTATATGACAGTACATAAACAAAACCTTTGGGGGATTTTGATGTTTTGGGTTTGTTGTTGGTTTGTTTTGGTTTGGTTTAGTTCAGTTTTATTTTGTTTTGTTCTGTTTTTTTAAGGAACAGAAAGCAGAATCTAAAGGAGAAACTAAGAGGATGTCTCCAGTCTTACCCAATGTCTCTTTTAGAGGTTGTTCCCAACCAGCTTCTGCAGGCAGTGCCATCCCACCAATCTCAGAGAAATAAGAAGAGGAAAATAAGAAGGAGCCACAAGTGAGTTTGCATGGCTAGCAGCTCACTCTCCTGAAATTATCTGCCAAAATACATCTTAAAAACATATAGTAAGAAAATGACTACATTCCGTCTAAGGGACTAAGACTGTATATTTAAAATGTACTGCATTTCTACTGGAAAAGGAATGGTCTCTGCTGGCTGTTACTAGGAGTTTATCCCAAGTAATCATCAAAGCAGAAGTACAACAGTGACCTCAAAGTTCCTTCCAGGAAATACTTCCCTGCTTTTGGAAAACCCCAAAAGAAATCCCAATTAATAGAACTACTTTTTAACTTTGGGTAAATGAAACTTTGTTCTTCCTGGAGGTATTATTAGAGTAGGTTTAAACGTTAAAATCTGACAAATCTGAGAATAAATAAAGTCATCATTAAAACTTTCCAAGGTGAGATTTGCAGACTTCATACCTGCATACTACAAATACCATACACACTGATAACAACCACCAGCCCCAAGCAGCTCTCAAGTCTCCATGGCCTGTGTAAAAACTCCTACTGTGAAACTGCAATTCAACTTTTACTTGTGAGCCTCTCTGGACTGTGGCCTGAAGCTAGCTATTTTAATATGCCCATAAAAAAAAAAAAAAAAAAAAAAAAAAAAAAAGTTTAAAAAAAGAATGTGGAATATTTGGAACATACAAAGTGGCCCAGATAATGCAAGAAGCAGAATTAGTGCATTGTGATTAGAAATATATACATGCACAGCATCAGTGTCATTCACCTGACAAAGACATACTTTAGTTTTTAATCTCTGAAGCATTACAACTTCCACAAAATATTTACTGTCACTGCAACTGCACACTTAAGATTTTTAAGCATCTCCCAATCTATTCTCATTGCACAAACTCCCACAAGAGCCCATTCTGCATGCACTCAGCATCCATGCTGAGAGCTACGAGCTCAGACAGATCTTATTGGAAGGAAACTGAATGCTCTTTTCTGATCTTTTCACCTGTTCATGAGAATTGTGTTTCCTGGAGTGAGATTAGAACTTGCAAAACAGAATTGCTTAATAGCACTATATTTCAAATCCAGAAGGAACCTTTAGGCTTTTGCATTTGGTGTTTGAGAAATATCAGCACAGAGAACACTTTCCAGAGCAAGTAGTGAAGATGGTGATTACAAAACTTCATTAGTCAAGCCTTAGAGTTACCACAGTCAACTTGAAACCAAGTCACGTACATGAAATTATAGCATTTGCTGATACACATTTTGCAAACAGATGGCCAATTTAGAAGGAAGATTTGGGTTTGGCTTGCCCAAAACCTCTTCTGCAGCTTCATCCCTACTAGCATATAATCTATTATTTTCATATATTTCCATGTTAGCCCAAAGCTGTTTTATTAAAAGCTAGGGTATCTGTCCATCTTGGGACAATTTGCACGAAGATACGTGCAGTTTCACACTGCAGTGCAGAAATGCAATCCCACTATCACATAGTTGCATCTTTGCTAGAAGCAGCAATAGCTAAATAAAAAAAAACAAAACAACTGCAGTGTGTTTCTTCAGACCATTACACTACAAGACAAACATTGCTTTGGACAGAAACAGAAGTATGATTGCTGCTCAAATAAGGAAGGAAGGACAGACAACAGAAAAGAGGGAGCAAAGAAAAAGAGGAGGGAACAGGACCAATGACACTTCTCCAAGTAAGACTGAATTTACAGTTGAAATACAAGCCTCTCAAGCTTCTGAGAAGGTCCTGCAGGCCCTAAAGGCATGCTTGCCAGAGGGAAGAAAACAAATGCAGCCAGGTGTGGGATGATCCTAAACAACATTTCTCAACAATCAGCAGGATCTGCTGCAAGGAGCTTCCCCAAGGCAGTGGCACCCAGCTTGGCAAGCCCCAAGGTGCAGCATTCAGCCCCAGCTCTACTGGTGTGCAGCCTCTGGGGTCTCTGCTCCCTCTCCTAAGGGTGTCAGGTGAGCTCTTCAGCTGTTGTATACTTGGCATTGCCATGCAAACATCTCACAGACACTGGGAAATCATGTCTTCCTCCACCAAGTGCTGTTATCTCAAAGGAATAAGAAAAAAAAAAACCTAGAAGCCACTTTAGCCATTTCAGCAGTGAAAGTGGGAACCTGATGTTTTTCATGACTAGAAATAAAACTGAAACCAACAGGGTTGGTTCTATTTATAGAAGTGAGGAAAAAAAAGAAAAAAAAAAAAAAAAGATCAACAGCTTCACTTTGTTAATTTTTGTGACCTCTTGCTCTTCTCCCTACACTCCACGGTGGAGCTGCCAGGAGGAACAGGCATGGCACAGTTCACTGTAATTCACACTGAGCAGCACAACAGATCCCTCAGCCCAGCCTAAGTCACCCCCATTGGCAGCTCCATGAAAGGAGACCATTGATACATCCAAGAGCACTTCTAAGAGCAGTTCACTGCCTTCCACGTTGAGGGCCAGCAAAGGCTCAGGTGGGCTTGCTGGTATCATGGGCTGGCCAGCCCCCCCATCAGCAGTGGCTCCAAAGGGTCTGGTAAAGGAGGTTTGTCTGTCCTGCAAAAGCAGAATTCAGAAGACCCCAGACACAAGGATACTGTGGAGCCGTCTGTTCCCTTGCCATGGTGCATACAGGAACTCACAGACAGGTATGTAAGTAGCTCAAGTGTGATCTCTGGCTGTACTGTGTTCACAGAGTGCATAAAAATCAGAGAGCAGAAGGTGGAGCTCACCAGCTTCTAGCAGTAGAAGGCAGCTCCCCATTGCCCACTTCCTCATGTTTCACCTGAATTACCTCTCATTGTCCTGAGATACATGAAATGCAGTTGACTTTAGGGAGGAGCAGAGATTTCCAGATTTCTTACATTTTGCAGTGCACTCAAGTCCCTGCAGGATCCAGATTAATAAATTTCACTTCCAGTCTTACTGACTGGAAAAAAAACAAAAAACAAACAAACAAAAAAAACACCTAAAGAAACACTTTTCAGCTCTTGCCTACTTTCTAGACTCTCAGTTCTGAATGGTCTTTTAGGAACCAATATTCTACCGCAATGACTTGCAGCTGCAAACTCATCCCAGGCAATCAATATATTGATCAATCTAAAGTAAGAAACACAATTGTGAGACACTCTCTGTGAAAGTGTGAACAGCAATGCTGAATAACACTCTGTTTGATTTGTATCCACACAGACATGTGCAACAAGGAGCACAAAGGGATCTATTCCTTTCACCCACATGCTGTGGCCCGAGGGGTTGTACCTACCTTCCATATCATCAGTGATACAATGAATTGCTCTAAGAGCCCCCAAGCAGAAAATGTGTGGAAAAATCAGCTTTGCACTGTTTTCACAAAAGAAAGATCAAGGTATATGCCTTGCAGGAAGAAGACATGTTTGAAGGAAGTGAATAAACCATCTTCCAAATACAAGCTTAGAAAATAAGCACCAGAAATCATCATCTGTTGGAGACACCAGCTTTATAGCACAGTGCAATAAACTCTTTCCTCCTTTGCAGTTTAAACCTTTCTTTGAACTAGCAGGCCTCTGATTTTTCCTAGGAAACACCAGCTTATCTCCTCTCTAAATAAGTCAACTACCACAAGCTCTCTTTTCCCTCAGCAAGCTGGAGACACCAATGGCTGAACTCAGAGACCTTGTTCTGCACTGGTGTTTAGCACAAATGAAAAGGAGCTTGTGTGCTTGATAGAGCCTCTGAGTTGTTGTTGCTTCCCCCTCCAATTATCAGTTGTTCTAACACAAACCATCAGTCCAAGGCACCTACCCAAAATACGTGTGACCAGCACTTGTTTTTCCACAAGTCTGCAGCTGAGACCTATGGGGGCCATGGCCTGAAGGCAAGAAGAGGGCAGATAGTGAGGCATGGGGCAGCTCACAAGTAAAAAACTTGGCCATCTGGACAACACGTCCCTTCAGTGCTTCATATGTAAATATCACAGGGAGCTATGCATTTTCCAGCTTAATCTTCTTTAATTGGAAAATTAATTTTCTATTTAACTTAGACTCTCCAAGGGAAAGAATGCTGGTCTTGTGAAATACACGCTCTCTGATCAAGGAAAGCAAGAGGCAAATTCTGCCAAGGGTCAGCTGGACCAAGACAGAATATTTTGTTTAATTCATACACTCTGAAATACTTAATCGGTGCTATAAAATTTACAAAGCATTTACCCATGGGGGTTTTTATAGGTATAACCAACCTGTCAAAAATGTAAATGTCACCTGATGTAACACATTTCCTTCAGAGACAACCTTTATGAGCTGGACCATGAGAGAAGTTGTCCATTCAAGAAGCACCACATGTAGGAATGACAGATGCAGGGAGAAACATGAAAAAACATTAAATTTCAAATTACAGTTAACATTATGACATCCGAGTAGTTATTACAGTAAGTCAAATATTAAAGTTAACAGAAGTGAAGGAATTCATTTTGACCACATATTGAAATGTTTCATTTTGACTTCTCTGAAACAAGATGTTTTTTAAATTCTCTTCCATTAAAAAAAATAAAACCAAAAAGCCACAACCTTTTGCTCCTTGTTTCAAGTTAGGATAACAGAAAAAAAATATGCTTCAATGATAACCCTCCCTCATTTTACAGGAATGTAGAGAAATTCATTAGTATTTGTGAGCCATACTAAGTTGATATAATTTATGAGAAAATGAGCACTTTGGATGACACCAAGTAAGATACACATAAGGCTCCAAACTAATTAATGAAGATAAAGAGAGCTGTTGAACACTTATTCCTCCCATGAGGACCATCTGTGTAGTGAGTATAGCACTTCAAGAAAAGTCTCTAAATGTAATTAAATGCTGAGCAGTAGTAAAAGTGTCTGGGTTAAATTTAAATTAGGAACATTAAACCCTGATATTTTCCAATTTTGCAACATTTAAAAAAAAGATATTTTTTTTTCTAAAGGTTTGTATTACAGCAACTGGTTAAGTTATGCAGGGCAGCACACACACACCCCCACCGTGGATGACAAGCCCTACACTGAGGAGTTTCAGAATCATGACAAACATGCTGAAACCTCTGATAGTTGCCTTTAAGGTACTTCAACCCAAATTGAGCCCTCTGATGGTTACCCTTAAAGTACTTCAACTCAAGCATGCAGTTTCCTTCCAGATGTATCTGAGTCACCCCTATAGCCCTGGGAACCCCAACACTTCAGCAGCAGCAGCTGGAAGCTGGCCAGGATACCAAAGGCCTTCCAGGTTTTTATTAATCTCTCTGCAAATACCACTAGGGTTATCTATAGAGAGTCAGTGCTAAGAGCAAACCTTAATTTCCTTGTCTGTTGTGGGGGTTACTGAGCAATACAGGCGAAGTTAACCCTTGCCTGAGTTTTGCATTGTGACTTCTAAGGTGTGAGTTTGTACTTTGATACCAGTAAGGAGTCACTCTCCAGCTGCAAAGTCTTCGGTGCCTTAAGATGGAGAAAAGGTGCCTGCTGCCTCTCTGGCTCATGGTTTGCAATGCCACTGCCATCTCAGGTCTCTGGTTTCATGAGCAGAACTACAGGTCCTTCACACACCACACCTGCTCATGGATCAATCAGCTGCTCACCTGACACATTTTACAAGGGCCTTTTTAAGGCAAGGTGACATCAGTGACCATTCATCTCAATATTGGAAATTGAACATTTTCACACAGAATCACCACTGTTGGAAAAAACCTCTAATATCCAATGGTCAATATCTCCCCAGATAAAATATATGTATCAATATCTAGAGCATGTCCCAAAGTGCCTTATCTACTTGGCTCTTAAATACTTCCGGGGATGGTGGTGCCACCTCCCTGGGCAGCCCATTCTAACACCTAACTACTCTCTCAGTAAATAATTTCTTCCTGATATCTGGTCTAAACCTCCCCTGGTGCAACTTCAGGCCATTTCCTCTAGTGCTGTCATTATTCACTTAAGAGAAAAGACCAGCACCCACCTCCTTACAGCCTCCTTTCAGGTAGTTCTAGAGAGCAATAAGGTCTCCTCTCAGCCTCCTTTTCTCCACACTAAGCAATCCCATTTCCCTCAGCAGAGTTTTGTTCTCCAGACCCTTCACCAGCTTGGTTGCCCTTCTCTGAACTCACTTGAACCTCAATTTCATTCTGGTAGTGGGGGGCCCAGAAATGAACAGAGTACTGGAGGTGCAGTCTCACCAATTCCGAGTACAGGGCCAAGAACTGGCACCATCACGTCCCAGGTTCAACCATCTCAGCACTGGGGATCAAATTAAGAACACTGGCCACCCTAAGCTGCACCATCCTTGTTCTGAATTAGAGCCCTGGCTTGCCAATTTACCAATCACTTCATCTTAAGCATGTGAAGAGCTCTGTTGAACCCAGCTCCTGGCTAACGTGAATGACTGAATCTAAGTTTAAAGGCTGCCACTGAGCAGCTGTGTGACGTGAAATAATTCATTTCATAAAAATCCCTCGTCATGTTTTCAGTAGTGTAAAACTGAGATGTGTCCCACTGGCACATTTTGAATAGCACTAGAATAATGTTTTCATCTGAATGGCAGATAAGAGTTGGATTCGTGCTTAACTTACATTATTCCATTTTAGAAAAATTAGTTTGAAAAAACCTATCACAGCAGCACAGTAATGATAATTGCAGTCTAATTACCCATAACTGATTCTTTATGCCCTGAAATAATTTATTCTCTTTTTCTACTTGTCTCTGATATCCATTAGAGTCATTACAACTGTGAGTCTGTAATTACATGCTCTGCATTTTAACATTCTATGCCTGCTTGTGCTCTCTTCTTATCTTTCAGTTAATTTCATTACCGAAACATCGAGAAAATTTCCATATGAGTTTTCTGGAAGCTCCTGTGAGTTGACTGGGGTAGGTTTAGGACTTAATGAAGCCCAGCGAGCCAGTTCCTAGGACAGAGTTTCTGTACATGCAGACAAGCTTGGCTCTGCCAGCTGCTCTGTGTGGTCAGCACCATGGTGGGATCCAGTGCTTAGAATCCCATCTGCAGGTTTGGGAGTACATTTAAGCATTGGATGGAGGTTAGGACACAACCAGATGCTTGGCAGAAGGGAGATTAGATTATGTTTATGTTATGTTTGGAATTAAACAAAATGTTTAAGCCCACAAGGGTCTCAACAAGGCTGTTCTAAGGAGGACCCAGGTCCCTTTGCTGCCCCATGGCACCACCAGTAAGAGGCACAGGATTGCCAAAAGCCAGAACCCTGCCTCGTTGCAAAAGTAAGCATGAACTATGCCATCTACACACATGTGCATGCTTCACGTTGGTGATAAATTTGGAAAAAACCATCACAAAAGAAGAGGATTGTGTGAATCCCCTCTATGCTTTGCTTTCTCACAGGTCTTGCCTTGCTAATGGCTTTCTGTCTGAATTGCCAGAGGTTAGCAAATAGCAGTACTGCGCCCAGGAAAGTGACCATGTGGGTTATACTACATCAAACACTACAGGAGACAGCAGTACCTACCCCAGAGGTCTAAGATGGTTTCACGGTTGAGGTGAAAGACCTCAAATTAAAACCTCTGTTCCCTTATTATCTCTCTGACACACTAAAAGCTCCCAAACATCATTTACCCTTTTCTGGCTTTCAGCTTTGCCTGTTTGTAAGACCACAGTCTTGCTAACCATACTGATGGGACTCACCCAAAACCTTTCTGCAATCCCCCTGTGATGAGCTGAGGCAAACAGGATTTTACAATCCCTTCACTCCAACAGTTGTTTCACAGCCAGGAAAGCGTTTGGGGTTTTTTGTTGGTTTTTTTTTTTTCTCATGGCTAATGTGGCATAGGCAAAATTTCTGAGGAGATGCACGTGTTAAAATAAAATGGAAGTGTGGTAATTCCTTTTAATGGACAGATGCTGAATGACAAAAATGAAATTGTGCAATAAAAATTTCACACAGAGGGCAAGCAAAATTTGAGCTGTGCATGGCAGTTGGAACAAATTAATGACTTTTCCATGCCACTTGTTTACTCCTCAGACCCCCAAGAGCTTGAGGCTGAAACACTGAAGTGAATTTCCTGTTTAAAATTCAACAAAGGGAAAAAAAAACGGTAATTTCCCCAGATGGAATGGCTATACTTATATTGAGACAGGGATCTATATTCTTAAATAACAAAAAACCTTCCTCCCTCTTTCTCTCCAAAGTTGATTGTTGTTTAGAACAAGAGTGGGGTGAATCAGAGAGATAAGAAGAAAGACTAAGATGGTTGGTATTCCCTTATCAGAGCTTATTCTGCATGGAGCCATATGATAAGAGTGAAAATTAAGCAACTGCTATTACCTGATGTTCTCCTCTTCAATTCCCCCAACCATTAGCCTCCACAGCACTCCAAGTGGCAAGACTGGTGCCTGACCCTGTGTTTCCACGCCTCCCCAAGCAGCACCAAAACTGCAATGTATTAAAAAAAAACAACAAAAAACCAAAAACCACTCATAAAAAAAAAAAATAAAATAAAAAAAAAAAATCAGAGATTATGTGGAAAGAAGACAGAAGTTACCAGTCTTCCCATCTCTGGTGGCTTGGAAACAAGCCAACAGCGGGGTGCTGGAGCTCAGCAGTGAATTTGCACATACTGGAAGAGAGCTGCAGCCAACATTTTTACAGCTGCCAGGCACACACAGCTCTTTGAACTTGGGTCCCCGATTACATGCACCAAAAAAGCCCAACATAAGGAGGGACAGCCTTCCTGTGGAGCTGAAATCCTGGCCATAAGGCACATCCCTCATACAGTGAAAGAAGTCTTCTCACATGTAAGTTCCCAGGATTGCTCCCCTGCTGGGCTCTTCGGGATTTAAGAGCAAAGTAAAAGCCAGCAGCAAGAAAACCAGGCTGGTCATGACAAGTGCTTAGGGAATGATGCACAAGCAGCAGGGCATGACTCAGTGCTGGTTTTCCTTCCATGGGAGAAACAAGTTTGGGCTGAGATGCTGCAGCTCACAGTCTGGGGGGGGCAGGGCCCTGGACACTGAGTAAATTGTTTCTTTGGACCATTTTGACAGAGCAGAATCTTATGTTTAATGCAAAGTGCTGAGTTCCCCCCCTGCTGCCACATACCATCTCTTCTTGCATTTGAAGCAGTAGAACAGTCTTCATCCCAGACCATGGTGTAGATACAAGCCAAAGAAATTACAAGCTCTCTGCACATAAGGCAGCCCACAAAACTACGCTTTTCCTCTTCAAATACAGTGCTAGTGGTCACATACAATGCTAATGCTCTTGAATGTGTCTTTCAGCAAAGCAACCCCTTGTAAAGGGCTGACTTGTAATTTACAGGTTTTTACCTTTCATCTCATGGTTAAGAGTTCTTTACTTTTTAATCCTATTTAACTTATATATTTAGAAGCTTCAAATATTTTTTCTCCAAAATGTTTATTTTGATCTTTGATTGGTTTTTTTTGTCTGGTTTGGCTAAATGCAGTTAATTTTAAAGGTGTACATTCTTTTGCTGTGGACTTTGTTCTTTTCCATTCTGTGTACATCCCTCTTCTCCTAATGAAGTATAGATTTTGGGCCCCACGACTGTTACATACACAAACCCCAAAGAGGAATGATATCTGCTGCTCAGTTTCCAATGCTCTCCTTATTTTTTATTTCCTTTTTCCTATACATCACTGCAATTGTGGTTTTCTTCACAGGAGCATGGAGGTCTTGCATGTTCTCTACTGCCTCTGCCAGAAACTGCTACAAAGCTCACACCTGGGGCTGCTGCTTCCAGTTACTGCTTACTGTAATGAGAGGAGCTTGCATCAGTCCCCCTGGCTAACGAAGGCGCTTGATTTTGCCAAGTATGTTTTACTGAGGGAAGACATCAATGGATCAGGAATGACTGAAGAAAACCAGCAGCTCCAGAGCAGCAACTGGACTGGTGCCAGTAAGAGCCTGGCTGGCATTTTGCAGCTCAACCCCCCCTTGGTATCTAGCACTGGCAGTAGCGGAAAGGTCGTGGGGCTTGAGAATTTCAGATACCTTTGTCCATAGGAAGCAAGTGAAACCCCTGAAACATTTTTTCCAGCTTACACCACATCCCCTGCCTTCTGCAGATGAAACCACAAGGAAAGGCAAGAGCCCAGGAATACAGACTGCCTCCTTCTCCCATAGAAACCAGCCTGGCCGGAAGGAAATGTCTGCTGCTTATCTCCACTCCAGAAAACAGATGCAGCCCAGGGTGGGAAAACATGGGCAAAGGCCAACAAGAAACCCGAGGGCACATAACAGCAGCTTTGCATCAAACCTACTCGGTACTTGCAGGTTGCAACTCAGAAAGCCTGATGTTTTCTGAGCTCTGCTCTTATGCTGTGCAAGAATGTGGTCTGGGACTCCTGCTCATCACACTCTCAGCCAGATGTAATGCCAGCTCCCAAAAATCACAAGCCTGAAAGTGCCGTGGTGGGAGGGCACCTTCACCACACACCCAGCTTCTCCTTTATGCAACCTCTTCCTGTACCACTGGGCACTCACACTCATGTTTCTTAGCTTTTCTTTTTTTTCTTTAAAACAAAAACTGTAATTCTCCAAAGAGCAACTGCACCAGGAGAGAGGGCTTTAATGAAAAAATATGTATCAACAACCAAAAAAGCCCTCAAAAGCCCAAGTTTATTGTCAAAGTCTCTAAAAAATGATGAGATTTGACAATAGGGCTTTTGGTTCTTACGGTACATGCAACTAAGCAACATGCAGCTTGATTTCTGCATCCAGCAGATATTCAAAATACTTTCCACATACAATAGGTGTCAATTTGACTTTATTTAAGGAAAAACGGGGAAAAAACAGTAATTTCCATAATACACAGAAGACAAGTTAGATAGCACTGCAAAAAAAAGGCTGAGTGTTTTACTTGTCACCAGTCTGCTTTGCAGCTCTACGATTAGTAATTTTAATGCAGTTTGTCATTTTGTATTATTGTTTAGCATCTTTATAATCAGCAGAGTTTGGGGTTATAAATCACAAAAAGTGTACTACGACTACTATGAAAAACTAAAAAACCCACAAAAATCACTTTCAAATAAACCATAAATATGTGATGCACATTAGTGTAACAAAACCATTTTTGTAAACATTTTCTCCAACATAACATGTGCATAAGATAAAAAATAAAAACACTGCAGTCATACAAGTTAGGGTTACTTTGACTTAAAGATACAGAAAATTATTACTTATTAAAGCTTAAAACTAAACCTAGGAGCTTTTCTTTTCTTCTTTGCTTACAAAAGCACTGTTTGAAGACTGATGTTGGTATACGTAGTGGTTTTGTAATACTGTTTTTACCTCACCGTGCTGGCACTTCTGTGGAGGCAGAGGCTGCCAGGCAAGCAGCCCCACCGAAGCAAGGAGGGAAGAAGGAGATTCCCCCCATGCCCCCGGAGCCTCAAAACTTCAACAGCACATATCCACGACCTGGGCATCCCTACAGTACTGAAGCATCTTCCTCTAGGTGAATAGCATCAGATTTCAAGGACTAGATTAATTTTTGACCACAGAGCGCTGGCAGATTTAAATCACGCAGACTGACATTCGATCGAATCAGCTTCGGCAAACTACACTACAGGGCAGCTGTGTGGTTGCACCCACGTCTACCATCACGTTGCTTTTCTGAGTCCCCTTTAGTTCATTAGAGTACAAAAGGTTGAGCGTTCTTCTGGCTGACCACAGCAGGCCTGAAAAGAACACATCCTTCACCTTCAACACTATCCAAAAGTCATACAATTAAAAAAAAAAAAAAAAAATAGTTCTAGGTATCCCTCCGCCAGCAAATGTAAGGCTTCTTGAGTTTTGATTTTTTTTTTTTTTTTTTTTTTTTTTTTGAGGGAGGAGGGAAGGAGGGAGCAGTTGGGGGGTTGCGCACGCACGTGCGCCAGCGGCTGACATTCACCGCCCGCTTTTCAACCATCGACGATGTTCGAAGGAGAGTCTTCAGCAGCAACGCTGCTCAGGGTTGAAGGATTTACAGCAGTCAGATTTGACACCAAAAGAAGGGTCTGTTGAGTCTGAGCTTTGCACACTTGGTGCTCTTGGCTCTTAATCGATTGTGTGACCGGTCGCTCGAGCCATCGGCTTGACTGAGTTGAAGAATACGTGGTTAAAATGCCCTACCTTGTCATGCCACGAAGGAAAAGTAACCACAGCAGATGACAAAGCCCATGAAACACTGAGAGCCTGTTCACTGAATGAACAGCTTAAGGCAGCTGTCAACAAAGTACCCCACCAAAGGAATTTGAAAGATAAAACCAAAAAAGTGAAAACCAAAAGGAAAATGGCTGAATCGTGATACTGTGCATTATTACACCACCAACAGATACACTCAAGGTTTCTCAAGTAATGAACGTGTAGCCATTAAACAAATTATTACTCTCAAGACATTTATTACAAATGTCAGAACTTATTCATAAAATAAAACTGACTTAAAACAAAAACAAAAAAAAAGAAAGAAAAAAAGCCAGAGCTGGGATCTTACATCTAAACACAGGTATACGCTGTTTTTATGAATAAGCAGTATTAACTACATTCTTAAAAGAGTTTTAGTGCATTGCATTCTTAAAAAAGAAAAACATCACCGCCCCAAAATGGTTCCTACAACATTTAACAGTTTATAGAACTAGCCTAGTTATTTTTTACCTGCCTGTTGCTAAGCCCATATGTTAGGAGAGTGAAACCTCTGGTTTTAGGCTAAATTCAGACTTTTATTAAGGACAAAACTGGTTTTAAAAAATGCTTGCTTTACCAAATTTTGTAAGCAAATTACATCAGTGTCTCACTGCCATACCGCTACCACTATTGCCCCAATGGACCACTCTCTCCTCCTGTTGAACCTTGCTACCCAATAACAGTCAGAAACCTTTCAATCTGGTAGTTTTGGTATTAAGATTAAATTAGATATTAATGGTTTTCATCTAAAAACGTATAAACTAAACCACCTCTTTTATTTTATGCATTAAAAACAATGAGGTAGGCACAAAAAAATAAACATACGTAGTTTGGATTTTATTTCTTTTTTTTTCTTTTTTTTTTCTTAGTTCTGCAAGTGCAGACTGTGGTAAAACTGTTGTTGCACTTCTAGGTTTAAACAAAAATTAAACCTTTAACTGAGGCAGTGCTAATACTGTGACATAACCAAGTTCTGGCCTAACACAGAATCATCATAGAAAACGAAATATTTTTTTCCTTTTTTTTTTTTTCCTTTTTTTTCCTTTTTTTTTTTTTTTTTGTCTTTTTTATCATCTGCACATGTTTCAGGCAATACCTGGTACACAGAAAATTACTGAAGTTATTGGCCAGGCCAAAATAAAACTGCAGAAACAAAAAAAACAAGAATTCCACCCCAAGCCCCTTCCCACCCTCCCTTTCCCCAAGAAGAAGTTATCCTAGTCACTGTGTCTTTCACATTTTATAAATATTAACTTCTTAAAACCTGCACCTTCCTCTTTGTCCACATATTGTCACATTACAAAAAAGAAATGTCAATTAAATACATTGTTAACATTACTAGACTAGATCTGCCCTCTGTTTCAGCCAGTCTGACTCTCTACACCACTTTTCACCTTCTTTTGCCTGCCTCCTGTCCACTCAACAGCGTGTTCATGGTAAGTCTGGTTTTCATTTTTCCTTTTTCTTCCCCCCCTCTGTTTTAACACTAACAAACAGAGTCCTTCAAAGCCTAGGAATCCTGGAGCTGAAGGGAAAAGAAGACCTGTAGCTTTCTAGCGTGATCCCAAATCTCAAAGACATTGTAGCACCTGATGGCAATATCTTTACAGCACCAGCTGCGTGGCAGCCTCCGTTGAAGAACAAAAAAGAAACCTAACACCAGTGATGCCTGCACACACATTTTTACAAAGTGCTGCGTTAGTGCAGGTCTGTACTCCAGTTGAAAATAATTCCGAGTTATGAAGATCTCAGACTCTGGATGTCAGCAATTCCTCGCCATATCCCACTGCTTCTACCAGCTCAGAAGAGAAGTCCTGCCAAGGGTCATGAAATAGACTTGACTGCTTCCACCTGACCGTACGGAGGCAAAGAAAACCTGCAGAGAAAAGAGACTGGTAAATTCAACAGGTAGGACAGCAGAGGCTCTCATTTGCCTTCACTGCCCCTGACATTCACAGTGAAACTGCAGTGCTTTGCTGGGGCTGGTGGGGATGGAGTTGGCTTTCTTCACAGCAGCCTGTATGGTGCTGGGCTTTGATTTTGTGGCTAAACAGATTTGTTAGTAACACACCAGGGTTCTGGCTACAGCTGAACTATGCCTGCACAGAACCAAGGCTTGCTCTCCAGCCCCCTCACCCCACAGGGGCCACTGGGTTGGGGATGGGCAAGAGGCTAGAAGAGGACGGTGCTGGGACAGCAGACCCAAACTGACTGAAGGGATGTCCCGTAACATCATGCTCAGCAATAAAAGCTCAGAGAAAGGGACAGGATGTGGGGGAACACTGTGGTGATGACATCTGTCTTCCCAAACAAGCATCACCTATGCTGAAGCACTGCTTCCCGAGAAGTGGCAGGACATCTGTCTGCCGATGGGAAGTTGTGAATGGATTCCTTCTCATGCCTGGATAGTGTGTGCAGCATTTGCTGTCCTTAATGAGCTGTCTTTATCCTGGATCCGTGAGTCTTTTTGCTTTCCTTCTACTTTATGCTCATCCCAAGGGAGAGGAGAGTGAGTGAGAGCCTGGGTGGATCTTTAGGTGCCGGCTGGGGTCAACACCACAAATAACCAGGTTCAGGTACATGTCTGCCACCCTGACAAGGGGCTGGGAGGGGGGGAAGGACTTATACCTTGTCATTGCGTTCGCATAAGAACTTGAGTCTTTGTGCCCTTTTGTGCATGAACACACCATCCAAGTGTCCAGTTTCCACTGATCGTATTTCGATAGCTTTTTCTCCCCAGCCCATGATCTGGTTGGATCGGATGTATGCTTTGGAAAGAAAACACAGCACATGGCTCGTTAGGTAGAGAGCAAGATGGAGGAACTGAAAAAGCAGAGGAATATATTGATGCACTCCAGTTAAAGATGACCTGCACGTATTTATTGTAACTGAACACATGTCCAGAGTGCCTTTCCTGTCTTCAGCAGCTTCATGATGCCTAAAAATTCCTTTGATTTTTAATTTCCCTGTGGGTTTTCCACATTAGTAATATACATCTTGCCTGAGCATTTGTGACACAATGGAAAGACTTGAACCCCCAATTAAATAGAAGGAACACTGAGTTTTTACACAGGCTTTTTCTCTCAAGTTGGGCAAGGAGACAGACTAATTAAGTGTTGACAAGGAGAAAGCAGAACCCAAGGCTTCAACACACTCAACCAAAAACATGTTCCCAGAACCAGCTCAGTGTCTCACAGTGTTATTTTCCTGCCTTGAAGGTGTCTGTCAGCAGAAACAGTGAAAGGGGAGAGAGAAAGCAGGGGGGGGGTTGGAACCAGATGATCTCTAAAGTCCCTTCCAACCCAAACAATTCTATGATTCTATAAAAGGGAAAATTAGAAAAAAAATAAATAATGAGCTTGCCTCCTTTAATAGGAGTAATATTTAAAAACATGTTCTCCTTCTTTGAGAAAGCCTACTGGTCTGAAAAGTATTCTATATATCTTAAAAGAGATTCATATTAAACTGTCCAAGTGAAAGTACTGTTATTTGTCACACTACTTTCTTTTGTGCACAAATAAAGCGGAAAAAATTGAACATTTTCCCTTAAGGTTGTCACTAGGTGAAACAGACAGCATTAGCATGAGGGAAAAAATCTGTTCTTGATAGCAGTAAAAAGTCATGTAAAGCAGGAAGTCACCAGCATTATGGAAAGGTATATTGAAAAAGCAATTTGATGGACAGTCTTAGGAATGCTGCCAAAAATAACATATGGGAACTTAATGAAGAATAAGCTGTTGCTTCTGATTTGCATGCATACTTAAAAACAACAACAACAAAAAAAGAACAAAAAGAAGAAAATAGCTCTTAAGAAGCATTATTAAAACATATTAAATTTTGCAGCACTTCCCTTTTACAGAATTTTTTTGTTGATATTCATTTTCAGTGAAGTTAAATTTCGTTATCTACTACAGTATAATGTACATCTGTAACATTGCATATAACATCGTGCCAGAAATTTATTTGTTTTTAAATATGTCACTAGAGGTACCTGGGCCAAATGTCTTATAAAAATTGTCAGATTAGATGTTCAGATGATGTTGGCTGCCTCTGTGACATTTACTTCACAGACACCCCAGTTGCCAAAGGCTCTGCTATTCTCCAGCTGATAAAATCTGCTTGCTTTTAGATCTTGTCAAGGGTTAATCACCACAGGAGGGGACATGCTATGCATGAAACTTCTTTAAATTCCTCCTCTATTGTTTGTCTTGCTAGTAAAGCTACCAGAAGTCCTCTCCCAATATAAACATCGATTTCAAAGCATGAAAACCCAATGCATTTTCCCAAAAGAAAGGTGTAACTACAGCCCCTGCTATGCTTGGCACTGGAATACAGCTGCACAGACACCACTAAGAGAGATCCCAAGGTATGCACTTGTGTCTTTAACAAACCTGTGCCCATTCTACTAAACTCCTTGCTCCCACTCTCAAAACAACTTTGTTTTGAACTGGAGAGATGTGGGAGAATTATCATGCTAGGACAGATGAGCAATCTGTAAGTGAACTAAAGTAAAAACATCAAATCAGATATACAGACTGTTAACTCCACATAAGTACCCATAATAATATTCCACCCTTCTGCAACTTCACATGTCTTTATACTGAAGGGCTTACACAACTTTGCGGCTACCAAAAATTCTGCAGCAGCCTACAGAGGCCCTGGCGAGTTTTTCATTCTTTAACTCCACAATTTGCTTGTTAGTATTTTGTTCTTGAAAACTCAGCTCAGAACAGATCCATGCAATTAACTCTCCACTTTGCACAGCTCATTTCCAGAAATACTTGAGCACTGAACTTGAGACATCTTCTTCTGCCCACGTGCAACACACTCAAGCTCCCTATGGCACCTTGTGTTTGAGTCTGACGAGGCACTTACCAACTGAAGTTGGCATTTCTCCCCACTGCAAAACCACATCCTTGGTGATCCTTCCATATGTGTTGACATAAACTCCTTCATCCTCGTAGCAGACCAGTAGCTCCATCCCATCCGTGTTTGGGAGAATGATGATTGCATGAGGTTGGATACTGCTCTGGATCTACAGAGACAAAAGGGAAGGGGGACTCTTTTGGTTTAATGTCAGCCTGCACTGGGAGAAAGGGTTGAGTGATTTTGGCTGACAGGGATTCACTTGCTTTAGAAATACCAGCTCTGCTTCCCTACACAGTGACAACAAAGACCCGGGAACCCCCTTGGGGAACAAATTCTCTCATCTTAAGGCACACATCTAAAACCAGAAAAGATGAATTGCTCTGTATGAGTGCCCATTCCTTTCCATGGGCAGAAAGCTAGCCTGGGGAAAGCAGCCCAGATACAGACCCCAAACCTCTGCACCATAGTGATTAGTGCCTGGGGAGGTGCATGGCACACTGCAGGGCCATCTGATACCTCAGTGTACAATGCACAACAGGAAATCTTGGTAGCTAAGGCCACCAGGCCCTTGCCAACCATACTGAACCTCATCAGTGGCCTGTCCTGTCATTTGTACTGCACTTTTCCTGAAGCTTCAGCCGTGCATTTGCAACGCACTCGTCCATTTAGCTGCCACCCCTCAGACGGTCACATTGGCCCACATCAGATCTGAGTGGTCAGAGTTCCCAACCAGGGAGACATCCTGACACTGGAGAGAGGACAGAGAGTCAGGCACCAGCCTTCAAATGCAGGTAACCACATCTGTTCATATCCCTCCACCCAATTTACCCCCACCAGCCTGTGGCAGTGATTCTGAGGGACAGCCTGTCATCTACTGGTCATCTGGGAGAAGGAAGAGGGGGGGATAAAACCAGAAGGAAAGAAAAAACCCAACCCCAGCAGCAGCTCTTACATGTGTTGGTAGATAAATATCATAGACTGATCCTGAATCCACATCAACAGCATGGAAGCCAGCGCAGGAGCCATAGATCACTTTTAGTCTCTGGCCTTCTTCTACAGTTAGATCCACCAGCAATGGCTTATGTACCAATTCTCCAAATGACTGTAAGAAAAACATCAGTGAGACTTACTTTACTGCTTAGAACCACAGTGAGTTTCACAAAAACATACTCTAATGTACATTTTATGGGTCTATTCCTCCCACACACCTCTGGCCTCCATTCACCAGACTAGTTAGGCCAACATAACTCTCACAGAGGAGAACAGATTACTCTGCACCCTGATGCATTTCAATCACACAATATTGTAAGCAATTTTCTGTGGGGTTTACTTTAGTTGTTATGTTTAGTTTTCACTAAGAACTGTTTTGCCCAAAGTTCAGGGCAATTTTACCCTCCCGTAGAATTTATTTCAATCTACACAACTGGCAGTAACTGACTGCCTGCAGATCAGTTTGATAATTATACCCAGCCAGCTAACTTCATTCTTACTGCATTCAAAAACACAGCAATGCTGACTATCACTTAATGACTTGTTCTGCTCAGATGAAGATGCTTAGACTTGGTTCACTTCTCTCTGCCTCATGTTTTATTTGCAGAGAGGTGGAATGAACAGTTGTCATACTATGTCATTTTTATTAGTAGTTTATGCTCTGTTACAATTTAGAATTTTAAGTGTACCACATCTTTGAGCTAAAGAAGCTCCTAAATTAGAATATAATATGAATGTCTAGACAAATTTACCAAATAACTTGAATATGACAATGATAAAATGTTAACATATTTTTGTAAAAGGGTTAACTGCAAGCAGCTATGAGAAAATCAAATGTTTGGCTTAAATATACTGTTACCTTAAAGGCCATAAATTTATGGTATGGCTTTGGTGCCCATGCATAGACTTCCACAGAACTCTTCAATGCAATTACCAAGAACTTGATTCTTTCATATTTTACTGAAATTAAACACACACAAAAAAAGAATTCAGCAGTAATTCCAGAGTCACTCCAATCACTTCAAGGAAGCAGAAAACAACAGTAATTCTCCATACTTACGTAAACTGGGAGATTTTTAGGAATGCAGCATTTTAGGATTCCTAAATTCTATGTAGCTGAGTATTTTGACAAATTTACGCCACAAAAATTATTCCTCTTACCAGTAAATGTCACCATGTTTCAAATTACCTAGTTGATACACACTTATTTACACCTGATTTCTTACACATTAAACAGTGCTTACATACCAAGACAAAGAAATCAGTGTTCAGGCAGGGACATTTCCAATAAAAGAAGGCTATGACTGTGGCAGAGTGTGTTGGCAGTTCCAGCCACAGCACTGGCACTGGTATTTTCTGCTAATGGCTAAGTCCTCGCAGAGAAAAGGAGGAGAAAAAAAGGAACTGGAACGAAAAGCTAAGAAACAAGTCCATTTCACAGAGCAAGTTTCATAAAAGAGCACTTTCCTTTGTCCCTGAAGACTCATTTGAAAAAAAAAAAAAATCTGCAGAATTCATCAGAAATAAAGTGTCATGTCATAGCCGATCCATGTTTTCTTAAATATCTCTGTTCCCACACTGGAACAGATGCTGAAATTAACCATCAAAAAACCCTATCTTTGCTACTAATGTTCTCAGGAGGGCACTGATGAAAGTCTAGAAATGGCCATTCCAGAAGTGTTGTTGGATCTGCATTTCCAGTTTCCCTCTGGATTTGGGAAGGAACAGATCATGGGGATTTCCAAATGTTGAGGTTTTGTAACATCTTTCCAGTGATGGTTTAGGGAGGAGGGGAAAAAAAAGCAGCAACATCATTTGGATGACATTGAGAAACCTTTGGAGATTTTTGGTACCTCTTCACCAAAAGTTTTAGGGGAGTACAACACTTTTCCAATACAATGAGTAATTCTGTGCACTTACACCTTCCACCATTGTATCTCTCAAACAAAACTGATTTTGAAACTGAGCAGGACTGAAAATCTTAGACATAAGAGAAAAACACTTCTTTAATAAATACTGTATTGCTTCCCTCAGGATATCTTATACTGCTGTACAAGCCTGCAGTAGTCATCTCTTGGTAGGCAACAGGGAGAAAAAAGCTACTGCTTGCTCCCTTTTACTCTGCAGGGAAGCAAGACTACTGAACTATAAGTGTTAAAAGGATTTGATGTGCTCTCAACAGACAAAAAGTCTCTCAACCTCCACAGCTGTACCATCTGAAAAACAGAGCTTTTGTTCAGTCTTGTTTAGCTTACAAGACTTCTTGGAATTTTTTTCTTGAGGAAAAGGGGGTTGTCAAGCAAAATCACCTTATATGTGAAAGGGGACCTTTGATAATTCTCATTATTTGCTCTGGATGCTATCTGGGAATTCACCCAAATCTTAAGTTTCAAAAGAGCAATTTATCATTTAGAGGAGCCAAAAATTGCCTGAAGCAACCAAGCTCCATAAATACCACTTCACCCTGATGTCCGAGACCCCCGTTGCATCAAAGAGACAAGGAAGCAATCAGTGCCAGCTGCCTCGATGGCAGCCTCCAGACCATGAGCCCAACTATTGGCAGAGCTCATCCTTTTTGGGAACTGAAGCTCAGCTGTCAAAGAGGCCTCTCACTACCTGAAGAAGTCTACTGTATGTCTGTGGTTCAGAGGGAAGTTCAGCGCCAAGCTGCAGCCCTGGGTAACAAATCTCTCTTCATCTGGAAGAGAATGCTCTTTGTTTCAGGCACTTTCCTGCTGGAAAGCCTCCTTTCAGTAGCTGTTCATGTATTGTTAACAGGCCACTTCATTATGCTGCTGACACCCTGGGGTATGACACTGAAGTAGTACATTATTAATTGTTTTTGGGGTCAAGCTCCTGTTACTTACTGCCATTGTTATTGATTGCACCCCACTAGAAGGTTTTTCTAAAAGCGTACACATGACAGGAGGAGGCTGAGTTCAGCCTGGCTGCTGCTGCTCCACACTGACTGGCACAGTTGGAGAGGAACTGAGAGGGCTTCTTAGGAGGAAACCAAATCAAAGGCAACATCCAGTGCCCATTAAGATGCATGATGAAACAGAAGCGAGAGAAAGAGCTCTTGGTTCACATCCCCACCTGCAGGGCTGCAGGCTCACTGCATACTCTGCTGTCTCAGTGCTACACAGCTTCCACTAGTTTGGTGGACCTTTCTACAGCCATTTAAATTACTTAAGGCCACCATTCAAAAGGCAACTGCCCAGTGAAAATAAGCTTCATCTCATAACTGTACTGCAGTGGATCTGGGAAGGCATTAGGAAATTCTGTGAGCTAAGGGGAATTGATGAATCATTTTGAAGTTAAACATGTTTCTCTTACCAGATGCCTGCCCAAAGCTCGTGCACTAGCTGGGCTTGCTTTTTCCTCCCACTCTCTTTCTCTCTCTTTTTTTTCTTTTTTCCCCCAAGTCTTTAAAATCTATATTACAGACACTTTTTTCACTCTGTTCCACCATATGATTTCGTCATGGTAAAAGACTGTCACAGAAACCTGCTGGTGAAGGGAACAGCTGCTGGTTAACAAGAGTCCCTCTGTCACCTAAAGGGCCTAACAGAGGTGGAGAAATGTTACCAGCCCTCACTGTTCATATTAGCACTCCTCTGGAAATTACATCCACTACAGGAAGACAGATAGGGATTTGCACCCTACTCCAGTTTACAGTCCAGCATCCTGTTGCAAAACCTTTCCTATATTCAGTTTAACCCATGAACTTGCCATCTATTCTGGTGCTTTGTCAGAACAGCTGACTTTGAGGCACAGGGAAGACAGCTACAAATAAAACCAAACCTTAAAGCCAGCAGCTACATGCCCTGCAGTTCCTTTCTCAGACAGCTTTTATCCTGACAATTTGATTACTAGATTTGCTACTCACCAACTTTATAGTGCACACAGCCTTCCAAATCGCCCACCGTTGTCCAGCCCTGCTTCTTTTCTACTTCAGGGTCATTGTGGAGGATTTTATTTCTTAGCCAGGACAAATAGTAAACTCGCAATTTGTTCTTCTTACCTGGTCACAAAATGAAAAAGATTGGTTTATCTCCATAGAAAGGTAAGTGCAAAAAACCCTGCCCATACAGAGACCCCCACAGAACAAATGAAAATAACAATGAAGGAGAAACTGCTGCAGCCACAGAGATCTCCCTCAGTTTGTATGTCCTCAACAGCTTTATTCCAGATTCCACCCAAACACACGTGTTCCCAATAATCAATGACAGAGATACATGGTAATGCTACATGAAGACAGAATGACAAACTCAAGGGAACGTCTCTCCAGCTGTCTGGTTCTTAGGATGCAAACAACTTTTATTAGAAAAGGGTTATACTCCCACACCAAAAGCACCAGAGAGTGACGCACTGAGATAAAAAAAAAATGTAAGCTGAGTCAGAATGTCTCTTTTTCACATAAAACTGTAGGAGAGCAGCAGGATGGAATTTGAGGCCAGATACTTTAAAGATAAAAGAGAAGAGGAGATCTGGTTTGAAAAGAGGAAGCAGAAGTGAGGAAGAATATGGTGATGAAGTGTTTTACAAATTCTTCCCAGTTAGTGACCTGGACATTTCCATCCCTTACACTATCCTTGAAGAAACAATCCTGTTAAGTTTTATAAGATTGTTCATTATTCTCCTGGTGGAAAAGCACACAAAACAGCCGTGAACAATTTCATTACTGAACCACTTTACACTAAGTTCTTCTGCAAGGAAAAATGTACAATATCTGAAATTGCAGTGAGAGAATTTCTCATGGCCCACGCAAACTTTATCCGCTTGCTAAAAGCTGACGACTGCTTTGTCAGCAGCCCTGCCCTTGTGCTGCAAGGAATGCAATACTTATCAGGCTGCACACAGAAACTGAGAGATGTTTCTTCTCCACAGGTGAGAGAATCCACTTGCCCAGGCTGCCCTATCTTCAGCTGACAATGCATCTGCCACGGTCATCAAAAATACAGCTCAGACTCTTCACTCTCAATAGCAGAAGGCCTCTTTGAATGCAGAGCAAGGTTCAAGATAAACTTTATCAGTGATTCTTAACAACAAATGGCCTACAAAACATTTGCTGAACTAGAGAGAAGGTGGCCCTCAACGCACACATTCAAATGCATCCTCCTTCCTCCAGCTGCCTCACTGCCCAAAGCCATCACAGTCCCATGGATAAAACTAGAGGTGAAGAGACCTGCTTTGACCAGGAGCCATTTAGTAAGGCTTCATGAGGCCTCTGCACAATAGGAAATATGAGATTCTCTCAGCGACCCAACTTCTCAGTGAAGGAGCTCCATGCCAGTATTTCACCAGCCACGATGAGGCAACTGGGTGACTGTGGACAGTGTTTCATGGCCCTTGGAGCCAAGAGGGAGACAACTGACCTGTACTGCAGTCAAAGCCATGAGCTCTCAGGAAGGTCCCCCTGGCATCCTGCCTGTTGGATCCAGCTATAGAGTTTAGCTAATGTCTTTCTTTTTGTCTTTAAAGTTTTCAGACGATGCTGACTGATGGATGAGTTCCCAGCTGGCTGCTCATTTCAGGGACAGGGATGGGTGTAGAGCAGCAGGGGACACTACCTGCAGCAGGACATGAAGCCCAAGCAGTGAGACCACCCTGCTGTGCACAGCCAGCTCCACACCAGCATCCTGGAGGTGGCATAGATTCTCTCTAACAAAGCCAGGCTCCTCAGGAATAGAAGCTCCAGGGTTTGAGGCAGCACAAGGTGGAAGCACAGCTTGCAAACAGGCTGCTCCATGGGCTCCAGTACAATAGGCTGGTCTGTTATAAAGAGGCTCAGTCAAAAAGACCTTTTTATGATTACTTGGATGAGGAAGGGCAGGAGGAAAAGAGAAGGCAGTTTCAAAGTCAAAAATCTGTTGTTCACTGAGCATAAAGTGAAATTGGAGGCTTGTTTTCTAATAGTGGACCTGCTATTTAATTTTAAAAGATAGCAAGAGATTAAATGTGAAGAACATTGCACTGTCCTTTGTTTATCTCCAATACAAATGTGACATCAGATTTGGCAGTAAACGAGCATCCTGATTTATTGCCTGACTTCATATTTATTAAGTCATGTTCCATAAAGGGATAAAGCCCCACCACATCCATAGCTTTCTAAAGACTTGGAAAACAGTCTAAAGCAGGAAACAATATTCCCACAAGTCCCACATCTTACCAAGGAAAGGTCCTCCCATAAAAGTACTGAAAATGATAGTCACAAGGGCCCTTTTAGAAACAACTGAAAAATAGAGAACAAAGTCCAAAGCAGACGGTTGTGCAGTTCTGGGCAAGGAGGAGGCTCAGAGCACTCAAGGTCAGTAAAACACACTGAATGTTTTTAAAACCATCACAAGTCCCTGTCCACCAGGAGAAAAAAATCTCTTCCGGATATTTCTATGGCTTTAGCTTCCCCAGTAGCTTAGTCAGACTTGAAGACTCAGAACAGTAACATGTGGGAATTTCCCAGCACGTGGCAAGTTTTTTTTAAATTTTTTTTGGTTCACATGATGTACACCAGGGTACTTCTCTCCAACAAGAAACACTTTTCAAAACAATTCAGAAATATCTCAAGTGTGTTCCTATTGTGTTTTAATGTCTAGACCACAAGGAAAGTCACAAGAAAAGAAAATTCCTCTGCCTTTCAGCAGCCTAACATGAAAAGAGCAGAACCAGTTCATTATATAAACATGGCTATGAGTGTATTTGAACAAGCTATACTCCTCTTAAAGTTCATATTGAGAGTGGGGGGATTAGATCCTTCTGCCTGTAACTTTCTAGCATAAATCTAGTCTTTCTCCTCTCTCTTTTTTTTGTCTTTGGCGTGCTGCCTAATTGTTAAGAAAGATATAAGAAAAGATGTAAGAAAGAAAACTACTTTGCTTCTGCCATCAAATGACCCAGTCAGCCAGTGACTTCTATGAGAACTCCCAGCTCTGATTCTCCCACAGAAATAGCTTCAAATGCAAAGTCACTTTTCCTACACTGCGTTTTTGTTTTTATTGTCACTGTGGTTTTTTGTTATTAAGCAGGCAGGTTCCAACCAGTTCTTCTACTCTGTCAGCCCTTCCCACCTTCCTGAGCATCACCATCACCCACTTGGGCTGGCAATGCCCTCAGGGAGGCACAAATGGAGCGTGTTCTGTATGCACGTCGCTGCCCTCTCCTCCAGCACTGTATTACCACAGCAGCCAAAACTGTTTTTTCCTTCCAACAGCAAGAACTGAATAACAGATTAGCTACTTTGCTTTGACCTGCAAAGTTTTCTTGTAACAGCTATGGCAGCTCAGGATCTCAGTATCATAAGCTTTGCTGTCAAAAAGTTTTGTATTTCAGATATAAATAGAGGGAAAAAATTATTTCAAGTTTTCAGACTCAGGAGTGTATCTTAAAACCAGCTTTAGGTGGCAGTCCCCTCAAAATCCTAATGCACTGCAACTTCTTTGCACAATGTGGTGAGAACTTTCAAATCTCACCACCACCAGCACATCACTTCCCCAAAAAAGCTGAGGGAATATATGGCTATGCTGTCAGGAGTGAACAATGCTCCTAGGGATGTGGTAGCAGTCCTGGGACAGGGCTCAGAGGCAGCTCCATAACTGACCTTACAAAACAGACTTGTTGCAGAAATGCCACCTTATTTTAGCATTCCTAGTTTGCCTGGAGAGATGGAGCAACTTATGGCAAATAAAAAGATACTAAGGGAAGTCCAGTATTGAGAACTTCAGTGCAGAAACCAAACTAGGGACATAAGGGGGAGCTGGGGCATAACAGCATCACAGTTTTGCAGAATATGCCCCTCTGCTCTGCCTCTTTGCAGGCAGGGACACTTCTTTCCTGCCTCGTATTCCAGTTACTTCCAGTAAACTGCAGGAGATGGGACAGAGATGAAGGCATAAGCTAGCCAAAGATCTGCTGTTTATTAAGGGTTAATGTAGCGTGTCATCATAGAGGAAGCAATAGTTTTGAAGGAAACAAAGAAAATGGATGTGTCAGCATACTCATTTGTGACTGCTACAAACGTAAATAAACCTAAAACAACTACACACAACACTGAATCACAGACACTTGCTGTCTGCATAGGGTATGCCTCAAACCAACAGATTTTACTCAAGTTGGATTATAGAATATTTTTGTTTACAGGCCTACTTAGAATAAACTCTATCAAATGGTGCTTTTCAAACAACTTACATTTTAACATACAGCATTATACAACAAAAGAACACACATCAGGTTGCACTTTTTTTTTAATCCTTCCTTGATTCATCTTTTCTTGTTAAAGAACTCACAATATAGCTGTAGTTGAAATGCAGCAAGCGACAAGACAATAAAACACAGTTCTAGACAGAAACCAAGTCCTGTGTTGATGACACCAACATGGGCATGGTTCTTTGGACATGTAGAAGCTTAACACTGCTACTGCAATAAACTAAGTGTGTGTTCTTTTACACAAGTGCTGGGAGAGTCAGAGAGCTCCTACAGGGGAGTCAGAGAGGTTCTGGAGCCTCAACAAAATTTTGGGTGACATTGAACAATGACATAGGGGCTATTGTGAGAAACCTCATTTAAATCCTCTTCCTGTCACACACGTGAAGCACAGCAAAGACTGATCTCATAAACAAGTCAAAACAAAAGGAAGGTAAATGGCTGAATGACACCTGAGAAGGAAGATTAACCATGTACCACATCAACTTGCTTAGCAGCAGGATAAACTTTTGCAACACCTCTCTGCAGTCAAAGAGTCTGGAACCTCAAGCTTCATAAAACATTTTTCACCAGTGCACACAAATCAAACACAAAAATCACCACCACCCTTCATCTCCTGTTGTTTTCCTGTCTGCAGTTGCACCCAGCGAGGCCAATAGCTGCACCAATCTGCCTTCTCATGCTAAAAATTTGTACATTTGGTACTCTTCTCTGACAAACACATCCACTTCACAAAACTCTTACTTTCCTACTTTGCAAGTGCATTTCCCATTCTAATGACTTTTGCAGGTAAGATGTCTTTCAAACCAAGTAGCAAATCATGTTTTAGATTGAAAGAAGACAGGTTAAAAATTATCAGAGGGAAAAAATGCCATTTTTACAAACTTCACATAAAGCATTGACTTACAGCTCCCAAACAATGAACAAACAAAGCTGGACATTTCCCCCAAATTCATGCAGCATTTTCAAAAATCATCCCACAGGAGTGAGGACAAAGGGGTAAGCAGCAACAGGGTGTTGTGTGGAAAATGATTCACTTGCAGAAGAAACAAACTGAAGATTCAAGAGAAGTGACATGATGGAAAACCCACTGACTTCAAACAAGTCAGGACTTCCCCCTCAACACACTGGCTGCCAAGAAAAGCATTCTGCCATTTCAGGGAAAAAAAATGTTGAACAGATAACTTTACCAGAAATTGTCACCAAGACATTCAGCCCTTCAAGTACATCCATTTGCTGGAATCGTCTTCGATTGATGAGTGGATAAACCTTCCCCTGACCACTTCTGTCTAGCAGCATCAGACCACTTTCAGTGCCTACTAGCAAGTTCACTCCTGGAAGAAACAAAATCAAATATCCAAGTTAGTAGTCATATTTTTCACATATTCTGATGAACTGATGCCTGATAAAGAAAAGGTCTCATTTCAAGTAAGTCTAACCACTTCTGGTTTGGTCTCAGCTGTGTGCAACCTAAAAGATTTAATGATGTAGAGACCAAACTGAAGTATTCAAGAGAGTGAGGGACTGGTAGACCATAAAAAGCTTTCTAGAGCAACAGTTTCCAAACAAAGGGCATTCTAATGTTGGAGGAAGGGTGGGGAACAAAGAGATACCCAGGCTTAAGCATTCTGAAGATGTATTAGCTGTTGGCAGGGGGGTTGGTAAAAGGATGCTCTTGACAAGGACATTGCAAAAAAGTACTTGTAGGGCCTTGATCCCAACTGGGAGAAACAGATTGTGGTGCAGCTTTCCTGTAACAGGACAGGCACAGCATTGGTCCTCAGGTTCTCAACAACCTTTCCCACCTGAATGTTAAAACTAGAGGTATCATAGTAATTTTGTGTTTTCCTTTAGCAGATTCCTCCTGAAGATCAAGCAAACACAGGTAAGAAAAGTGAGTAGGTCACTTCTTCTATACAAGGTCCAAAAGTCCACTGGAACACTTTCCTGAAGTCCACAAAACCATTGTATTTAAAACCAAAGCTTTTTTTTTTTAAACTAATAAATATATGTATATATAGGACTAGTTTTTCAAAACCTATTAATATATTATCATATATTTCATAAATTAAATTTCATAACTATTCATTTTCAATAGTGTTTCAGCCCAGGAACTCACTAACTGTGAGCTGAGAAAGGCCAGACACAGGACAGGCAACAGAAATCAAACCAAATGCATAACTCTCTTTATCAGACTTCTGTGTTGCAATCCCAGTGCAAAACTTGTCATCCTTAAGTGTAATAAAATAATCAAACAAGAAAAGCGAAACTCAAACAGGATTATCATATCTATATAGCTTAATGGCCTTAATCCCTAGCCAAGTTAATCAACAGATCCAACTACACTGATGTCAACGGGTCTGTCATCTGGGACAAACCCACAGTGAACCTTTCCTAGTGCAGCATGTGGGCCCAGCACACCAAAGTCTGCACCTCAGTGCAGTCTGCATCAACAGCAGATGTGATGTGTCTACAGGGATGTGGCTTTTCATAATATCCAAACAGGGCATTGTTCACAAGGATGAGGAATGCAACCTTAACAACACCCTGGCTACCAGGCATGGCAAAAGGAGAGTACATTCACCCTGACCCAGTGAGTACAAGGTGGCTCCAGAAGGGACAGGGTATCAGGGAAGCAGCCTGGAGGAGATAAGGATGGGGAGGGGCCCTGAGCTGCTGGTGCTGTGGCACTCTGAAAAGCCTCTGGCTAGATGAAAAAAACAGTCCTAGCTCAAGGAGAGGTCAAAACCCATCACACATGTGTTTTCTTCTCTCTTGTCTTTTCACTAAGGAAACTTCAAAGGTCCCCATTGTCCTTAGAAGCCATCCTCTCTCTTGACTCAGATTTACTGCCCCATTATTCCTCTGCCTCCTCCAGACAGGAGAGTCCATGGATGCCAGCAGGCAAAGAGCCTGTCCTGGAAGAGGGTCTACTGCCCCCCCCAGGCTCTCCTTCAGCTGATGACACCTACTTCACCAGTGTCTGGGTCTCCCCCTGTCTCTGAACCCTCACATGGGTCTGCATTCACTGCATCACAGCCCACAGAGGCTTTTCATGCCAGAGATAGTTCATATCAACCACCTCCCCTCTTGGGAGACATCCACAAACTGGGAAGATAAGGAAAAAAGCAGGGAGAGTGAGGCATGCACTGAATCAGGGCTCAAACCAGGCTGTAGCAACACCAAACCAGCCAAGCAAGTACCCAGCAGTCAGTTTCCTTACTGCAGCTCCAGGACCCATTGACTAAAGCTAGAAGTAATTCAGCTTCAACATGTATTCTTCTATTTTTTCCAGTGTGGATTACAATTCAAAGCAAGCCACATGGAAACGGCTCCCTCAGGGTCCCTTTCCCTCGTCGCCCATCAGAGCTCACTTGCTCCCACCTTCACCCTCACCTCTTCCTCTGCTGCTTTTGTGGTGCAGTTGTTTCTGCTCCAAGTTTACATGCGTGCTCTCTCTGACTCCTCCCTTCAGCAATAGGCATTTTAAAAAGAAACTAATGAGGTTCTATGCTGGTGGCAAGCAGTCCCCACATTTTAGAATGCAAGCACTGTCTTTATTCACAGCCAGCAGAGCTCTTATACTGTCATCCTACAATTAAAAAGTTTTGGTATTTCAAATGCTTCCTGAAAAAATTACAAGATCTCTGTGTATGCTGGGTGGAAAAATCTATGCTGCTGCACCCTTATCATTAACATCAAGTTTCACCATTCAGAACTCGAAGAAATGTCATCACAGACCTAATGCAATCAGCAACCTATGGCATTACCACTGGTACAGGCAAAGCAAAACACAAAGCAGCCCCCCCCCCCCCCTTTTTTCATAAGAAACATCACCATAAAATGGCTTAATTTGCTTAAAGCTAAAGGAAGCTAAACCTTATCAAGAAAGAAGTATGTGTACCAGCTTGCTTTACCATCAGTTTGGCTCTACAAGGTTGGTTGGTTCCTTGATTCAACAAGGAAGTGCTTTGTTACAGGTGTAAAACACCTCAAGGATTTCACACCGCTACTTTAAATCACTGTAACAGTCAGATATATAGATCAAAGAAATATAAAACTATTAATGCAAATTGCTACTGGCAAAACAAGGCAGATCAGAGAAATTATGAGTCATCTTTACTGATGATCCCGTACAATTTCTTTCTGCATTTGCCCTCTCACAGCCTAAAAGTTTACATTTGAACAACTCTTCATTTTATTAGAGAATTCTTCATATGAATACATGCAGAAATTGTATTTGGGCAAGAATTTTTACCAGTATATTCTGAAAATAAAGAAAATGGCAGATAAGAAGAGAAGGTGCTGGGAAAGCTACTTAGTCGACGTGGCTTTACAGGCAAAAAGGATTAGGACAACAGTGGCATTCTATAAAACAAGAAATGCCAGAAACAACCCCAAAGGCGAACTAAAGCCTCAGAAAGAGCTGTGGAAAAGTAAACAAGAGAAGTGCACTCAGTTACCTAGACAGTTATTGTGTGACTCAGGGAAACAGCCAACTCTCCTCTTTGTAGTTTTTAAAATGGCTTGCACATGCATTTACAGTCTGTTTAGATTAGGGATCTGATATAAACGTGTATTTACTATATATAAGTATAATTTATTAATGTGTAGATAATAAAAATTCTGGTGGCCCCATAGATTCTAGGACAACAAGTACCTGTTCTAAGCCTTTCATGAGTATTGGATCCTGGCTAATTGTCTGACACCAACATAAATTATCCCTTGTGACAAAAGGGCCAGACACACTTAGTCAGCTGACGTCCCATATTTAGATTTTCTCTGCACTAACCACTCTTAACGAAACCAAGCCAGTGTCTCACACTGGAAAATGTCCCTCATACCCTTCCTCTTTTCCCTCTTTCTTCCAACATAAACTGATGACTGAGGCGGAAATTCTTCTTACATAACACAGCTTAATCAAGCTCTGCGTTGATACCTTAGCCAGAGGTTCAAGATTATTATTTTTCTAATGGAATGCCCTCTGTGCAACAGGTGTAAAGTGCAAAGATGATCACAAATTCCCAAATATTGCAAGAGTTGTACTAATGGGGACTAGAGAGAAACATTCCAATCAGCTGAATAAAGTCAGGACTGTGCCATCAGCATATATACATCAGTAGGAAATGACATCAAAGCAGAATTGGTCTTGGCAACAAAGAAGCTTTGAAGAAATGCAGAGAAATAGCTAAAGTTTCAGATATATGTCTCCAAGACAGCAGAACTCACAATGGCATTCCTGCACTTCAGAAGTGCAGGAGATAATGGAGGAAAAGGTTTGCATTACCCCATAAGGCAGCACATAGTATCTCAGAATTGAATCTCTTCTTGTATTTGCGAATCTCTGGGGTATCACTCTGTGGTCGTGTATTTGTAGGATTCACATTGACAACTGATCCTTTCCGTGTAGGGTCTTGCCTTATTGCCTCTGATCGCATTGCTTCACTAGAAAATCCTACTGAAAAGAAGAAAAGTAAAGTGTATGTAATAACCTTCAAATGCTAAATTCTGGCCACATCTCATTTACACCAAACAACCCAAATCAGTAACTGAGAATATAGAGCAAATCTTTCTTTTTGTAAGAAATGTAAATGGAAAAAGAAACAAACTATGCAATCCATCGCAAATCAAATAAAAAGCATGATGGTAACATTTCTAAGTACTTTAAGGAGCCACTGAAGTCACTGAACCCTTTTCAGTTGTTGTCTTCAGCTACTTTACTTACCCACAGAAGTCACAGTTGTCCCACTAGATGGAGAAATCTGTAGTAATCTGGGGTCTATAAAAGGTGTAAAGGAGGAGGAAGATTTGTGTTTCTGGAGTGTGTTACTAGCGGACTGAGTCTGCAATGTAAATTTCAACTTTATTAATATTAATGACAAGAAAAAGCATGGATAACAACAACCAACATTTTAAAGTCACTACAGAATTATGCTAGAGCCTCCCCAAGCTTTTATACTTCCTTTATAGATCCACAACGCACTGCAGGCACCACACCTTAACTACAAACATATGCCCACTACACATGCTACAGCAAAATGCAATTAGCTAACTTGTTGTCACTGTCACCTGATCTCCTAGTGAAGACTTTTAGGACTGGCCACTACAGTCAGGCACAAAGCAAGGGAATGTCTTTTTTTTTTAATAAAATACATGTATACTACCTCATCTGCAAGCTGTCCACTACCTACAACTTTTGTATATATGAAACATCTCCTAAAGTGAGCTAGTTTAATAAATTATGAAGTTTGATCTCTTGGCTTGTGCAACAGAATCAGAACCATCTGGGATCAAGTGTTCATTTCTTTGATGGATTATGTTTCAGTGTCCACTACTGTTCATTCTCTCTATTTTGTTTAACCTGAGCCTCTTGCCAGAAAGCTGCAGCAGGTTCTTCCACCTTTATTTGACAAAGCAACATATTAAACCTGTATTGAACAAAGGGGCTCATTAGTGTGGAAGGTGTAGCAAACGGTGACATGAAGCTATGAATATGTAGTGGATAAAATCACTGGTGCTTGTGGAGTTATGTGGTCAAAACATGAAAAAAACAAAGAAAGGAAGAAGACAAGTGAAACAATGAACTGTTAAAAGTGGAAATGGAACAACTTAAAAACCCTTGCTAGTTTAGTAATACAGTGACAACATCGCACACTGAAGCAGAATGGGACAAGTGGAAAAAAAAAAAAAGTATATACATGAAGGGCGTGCATGTGGATAAGTTATACCAAGCAGCATTGGGCTTTTGCTCAGCTTTATGCAGAAGTAGTTATAGACACTTTATCGTGAACTCATCTTCAACCTCTGATCCTTCTAAGCCTTCACTCTCTGCCCAAAAAACAGGAACGGGTCTTAAGAGTTTATTACTCCCCTGCGCAGCTCAATACCAAAAGGCTCCTCCACCATCAGCCACTGCCACAGCCTTTGCTTCCCAAGCTGAATTAACTGAATACTGCCTATTTATTGCTTAGATCAAAGTAATGAGCAAGTATATCTCTGGATCAATCAACTGATCTTTACAACCTACAAGACTACACTTTTAGAAAAATCAAAGACCAATGAAGCACAGCTGAAAATTAACAATTATGCTCACTGAATTTCCAGGAGGAAGTCCTCCCATTAGGTGGTTCAGAATAATTTCTGGTCCTGTGATAAACATGTGCGTTGCCATCAGCCTACCCAGCTCACCTCAACCTTCCCTTCTTGTCATAGCACTTGAACATCTACATGTCAGCACAGCTCGACCCTGAGAAGCAGCAGCTTATTTTCACTGACTTTTTTTGCTGACTTTTGTACCACTCCTGCTTGCATACAGAAAGACTCCTGGGGAGAGGTCTCTGGGTTGGTCACCCAGCCGGGAGCACAGCCACCACACTGGGTTGATAAGGGGCAAATGATGCCCTTTGTGTGCACCTCTTTGGTGGCAAGGAGTTACACAAAGGTGAAGGACTGGGCTTGCCCACCAGGGCTTGGTGAGTAAGGCAAAGCACCATCCTGGGAGCAGCCCAGAACAGCAAGAGGCAGCTTCTCCTGTGGCAAAGCCTTTGCTTCTCTGCCTGGACACAACCAGCACTGCTGCAGAATAGTCATCCTAACACAGCTGCTTTTCAGAGTACACACACACTTGGAAAAAAAACCTAAGATTTTTCCCCCATTCATTTTTTCAAAATGGCAGTACCCCAGGTTTTACAACCCTCCCGGGGAGCACCTTATTTGTTCACCCAGCCCACGTGGAAAGCTTTTCAGAGCAAAATCCCTCCATGGCCACTGCCACTTCCTCTCCCAAAAGGTGAGTTTCCACAAGCAGCTCCTCCTCACAAGTCTGGAGTTACTAGCCCAGCTTTAACTAACAAAGTCAAAATTATCCACTAATTTTTAAGAGGCACACTGTTTGCAATTAGCCTGCTCCATGAATAAAACAGAGGTTTTTTTAAAAAAAAAATAAAATCAAAGAGTATTGGCTTGAAAATGCAGTAGTCAAGTTTAGTTTAAAACAAAGGCCATGCAATTAATGACTCACTAAGAGGAAGCAAAAATAGTAAACTGGCAAGTTGGGCGTGGGACTGCTCTAGAGTTAAGGGCTTCTTACATAGAACTGAAATGTGTTATTTGGGGGGTGCGAACAAAGGTGAGAGGGGAAAAAAAAAAAGCAGGGGAGATTGACTGGAGTTCCTTTGCAAACTAGCTACTAGGCAATGCTGCTATAACCCTACGAAAGCAGCCAGCTGTGGTGTAAGACATACCTCATTAGTAGTTAGCTTGTCCTGGGGTGTCTGTGGGGACATGGTGGGTGTCGGCTGGCTGGAGGATGGGGAGGAGGAGGTGGAGGAAGTGGAGGAGGAATGGCTTTGCTGTAAGAGATCTGGCAAGAGGTGAATGCGACCGGCAAAGCCATTGCTCTCATGATGGCTGGCACGCTTTTTGTCAACTGTACTCTGCAGAAAAAACAGGCACACTTGTCTTGCTCAAGTGCTGCTTAAAGGTCTAAGTCCCTAACAACCTCTCTCCTCTCCCTCGCTCTCTTCCTACCTTTTAACATTTATTTATATATTTTATTTGTGTATATATATATATTTTAAAATAAGCTGATAATCCATGCCTTGATGCCTGGGATGGAAAGGGAAAGTGGGCAGAGCTATTAGAATTCAGCAAATTCCCACCTTTTCTGGCCAAAACTTACTTAGTTCATGTGGTTGACTTGCACAGCCAGTTCCACTAATTAACAGAAGAGTTAACTAACTGTGCCAGTAAGTCTTCCACCACAATGCGGACAAGCACATTTTTGGGGGGCAGGGAGGGGGATTTATTCCTTTATTGTTTTGTTTTGTATTTTTTGTTTAAAACTAACTTAAATCCTATACAGATTCAAGCCTGGACTGCCTGGTGAATGCATTCAGCTGACTATTTAAAACAATAAGCATGAAATCTTAATTTTCAAACCGGAGGGCTCAATTAAGAAAATGGCATTTAGTTGTGAAATTCAGAAATGTGATTACTGAGGAAACTCCTATAAGCTAGCACGCTCATTAACACACGAGCTCATTTAAAAACAGGGAATCATTATCCTTCAGAGGCACCAGAATGCAACATTTTTGGAATCAAAGGCAACAACACAGCACTCTAGCTCTGTCCACATTCTCTCCCTCGCCACCTATTCTGCTTTTCTGTTTCCCCACACTAACTGCTGCATGAATTTTTATGTACATGTGCGTGTATGTTATCTGGGTAGTATGTATGCCTTTCAACTACAGGGTAAAAAAAATGTTAAAAACCCCTGAATGCTCCCCCCGGCCTCCCTCCCAGCCCAGCTCCTAAGAGCCACATTTAGCTTTACGGTAAAACTAAACTGAATTCTTGCTGTGGGTACTTGCTCCACAAACCTGCAGCTTTTCTACCCTTCTCTCCCACAGGCTTGGAGGTACTCTGCATGGTGCTGCCATGGGTGTCACTGGAAAGCATGCAAAACAGTAGCAAGGGGTGAAGGGCTACTCTCCTCTTTGCATGCATCAAACATCTTGCTCATCTGACATTTACTACAGCTGTGTCTTGATAATACGAACAACAAATATAATGTAGAAACAGCATGGGTGAATGAGCGAGTGGGTTAATGAGCACAGAAAAGGTGCAGCACTACACAGGGAAAGAAAAGCAATACCTGTCGGACAATTAAGGTGCCCTCCTTAGAAGGAGTCAAGGCAGGCTCACTCTCCACGTCGTCATGGACGATCATGGTTTTCACTGACTCTGTTTCACCATTGCTCAAATTCAACGTTGACCTATTCGCCAGACAAGAAATAACTGGAGTGAGATAATAGCATTTGTGCCCTAGCTTTCGCTGCCCAGCACCAAGGCACACTCAAAATTAATTTATATTGTGATCAGAGTGGAATATTTACATAACCTGCCTAGAAAAGCTTCTCTATGAAAAAAGTCAGGAGTTTGTTAATTGCTGCTTCTTCTTTATAACCAATAAAGGAAGAGGAGGGAAAGGATATAAAGATTACTTTTTGAAAATATTACCCTCAGTGTTTGAAAACGTGAACACGCAAGGCTGCTATGTCTTGCTAATAGGTTGTTGTAAGCTAAAAGAACTAACATTCAAGCCAAAATATCCAACGTCCTTTTCCTTCAGCCACCTAAGAGGGAAAACCAAAGCAAACATAGGAGAACTAACACTGCTCGGACATCATCTGGTCCAGAAGTAGATTCATCTGCTCCTTCTTGCTCCATATCATCATCTTCCTCATCTGTTGTCCCTGACTCCTCACTTGAGGATGAATAATCTGTCACTTTATGTGGAGGCCGCACATCCTCTACTGCTCGCAATTCCTTTGCCAACGCAGTTAAATCCTGGTAGGAGAGGAAGAAAAAAACCCTGATGTTTCAAAGAAAAGAGAAGTTTGCAAGACAGCCCCATTGGATTAGTGCCTGAGTTTGCTCACTTGTCCACTGCTGTGTTTCCATAGCACTAGCAGTACTGTTTTCCATTATTTATTCACCAAATATATATAAATATATATAGTCACCATAACTCACTTTCTGATAAACTGAAGTACCAAAAGACTCTCAACCTAAGGAGGCCTTTCCATATTACAGGAAAATGTGTATACCCTGAAGCCAAAATATCTTGAGTATGACTTCAGTTTATCCCCTTATGACACCTGAAGGACGCATATATGCACCCAGACACAGCAGTTGACTATTGCAGTTCATTTTCCTGAACTTCGCAGGTTAATAGCATCCACCACAAGAAATCTAGGCAGAAAGGTAGCAAGAAGATCCCAAGGCTTATTAAGCCACCCAATGCACAGTCACAGAGAGCTGATCTCCTTGAAACCTTTTGATCCATTTTCAGTTGCACAGATCCATACTGAGGAGTTCATCTGAGAGGTCACATTCATCAGCACCAGCTCAGTCCCACCTGACTGTCAAACACTATGGGACATAAGCTGTTTTTCTGCCTGTAGCTTGGAGTGTGGGCAAATCAGGTTTGCAATCTGCTCTGAATTGTGTAGCTATGCTTTATTTAGCTGAATACAGTTTATGGCAAATACTTCACACACTACTATCGGAAGTGAAGGACCAAGCTTTGTGTTTCTTTAGAAAATCAGCTTTAACTGAACGATCTGGGTGCCAGTGCAGCATTACAATGGCAAGACAAAAAATTTTTAAAGCAAGTTAGAAATAATGTGAAAACCCACTGTGATCTCCCCAATACAGATGGATACAGCGCTGTAAATAGTGATAACAGCAGTCAGATAATAAAATTTCAGAAATCTTCCACAGAAAATAACAATTTAAGGTCTTACCACTTCTCCCTGCACCATTCAGCCCAGCATTGGCACATTCGGGTCAAATGCATGATCATTGGTCCAGCCCCAGGAAGGAAGCACAGGATGGAAAGTGAGAAAGGCAAAGGTTAGGAAGGAAGAAAGCAGAAATCAATTCCAGACGCAGAGCAAATTCTAACTTTTAAAGTATTGTGATATGTGCAGGAAACTGCAGAGCCCAGGACATGCTGCTGTGCCCAGGACATACTGCTGTGCCCATAGATAAAAAGTCCAACTCAAGCTGAAAGTCAACCCCAGAGGCATAATGAATGAAAGCTTACACTATTTTTTGTAAGTCTATCTGAAAGAGAGGAGGAAGAGGGGAAAGTGGGTGTGACTTACAGCAGGCTTGATAGGTCTGAAGACTTCCTTTTTCTCTTCAGGCTTTTTAGGTGCACTTTCATGACGCTGAGATGGCGAGCCCTCTGATTTGGATGATGCTGCATGTGATAACACCCCAAAAGGAACACAGAATAAAAGAGATTAAAAGCAAGGACCTAAAATATGTCTTCTGACTTCACTTTGGAGCAGGGAAGAGAGGTGAGAAGGCTATCATCCAGTTCCTGACAGCAAGACATAAGTTTCACTGATTCACTATTACACTGTCCCTGAAGGACTACACAAAACCCATCATAAGCTGTGAGCTATGACGGAAGCCCAAGTAAACTGTCACACAGCTGTAGATCAAAGAAGATAATCTGAGTGTGGCTACAAGCTGAAAAACCTGCATCCCCCAACTGAGACCTATTTGTAGCCGTCTCCACCCTGCAGCAATCACCAAGGTGATAGACAAGAAGCATCAAAAAGTGCCCTTGCACAGAGGAGGATGGGAGCTATGAAAGGACAGAGACTCAGCTGTTTACATGTGGGAAAGTGCAGCACTGACTGAACACGAACCAGAGAACGCTGAAACACTTTGCAACAACTTCAGGACCCGCTATCCTTTCCAGGCAAAGACAAACAGCCAAGGGGACACTAGAAGCTAACACACCATTGATACTGCATGCTCAAATGTCTTTCCCAGTGCGAGTTACAATCCTGCATTACTGAGTGCCGCACGACTCCATAAATTTAGAAACACAATGTCGTGAAGGGTGGGGGGGCGGACTTACATCTCATCCGGAACCGCTCGCCAGACCCACTCTGAGAGCCAGGGTGGGAGCCAGGCTGTGAGCCAGAGTTGCTTGAACCCGAGGAACTGCCACTGCCGGGTCTTGGTACGAGCTTCTCCACTCTTTCCCACAGCAGACGAGGCTCTATATTGCTGTATCAGGGGAGGGAGGGAAGTCTTCATCACACACAGTTTCAGATTCCCATTTCTAAACTGAAACCTCACTCTTTCTCAGTGTTTTCCTAGTAACTCTTCTGAAAAAGCACTTAACAATGAATCAAGGCTATCAGTGGCGCTTCACAGCCCAAACAGGGACTCTCTATGAAGTACCTTATTTGAGATGGTTAACAAAAATGTTTAGGTGAGTGTAAGCTATTAATTTTATTTAGAACCGGCTACCTGCCATTCTTACGGATCTATCAAAAATGACAGTTCTCTCAGCCTGCAGGCAGCAGGTTTAAAATTGGCTCAGAAGTACCCTGACCACCCAAGCATAAGCCAGAAAACCTTCACTCCCCATTCAAAAATACCCTTATCCCTGCGGAGTGAGCCAATTCAGGGCTGGGCTGTCCACAGTGTTCTGCTGAGCTCTGGGCAGCACCTTCCTCTGCGCCTCCCTGACCTCAGATGCTTCTGTCACAGCTCAAGAATGTTTCTCCCCCCATTAAAGGCTGGTTCTGGCTGAGAGGCCAGAAACTTTCTGGGATCAATTTACTTCAGATGATACAAATCCTTCTCCTGCCAGCAATGCCCAGAACTACAGCCAAGATGGCGTGTTGCACCAACAGGCAAGATGTTCATGAATGACCATGTTTTTTCATATATCTTAAGGATATTTTGAAAATACTGCAAAAATTACAGGGCAGGCAACTCAAAGGAGGAGAGGGAAGAAGAAATTTTGCCAGTATTTGTTGGCACACATGCTGCACCAAGGGAAATTAGTATTAATCATTACTAAAAAGGGATCCAAATCCATCTTCCTTTCATATCCAACAAACAGTGCCAAAAGCTCTCTGAAAATATCTGGCTTTCCACAAGCATTTTCCTTCCAATGCAGGAAAGGCAAGGACATGTAGGCTTACAAACCTCGTAGAGTTTCTTTGACCTGCTTGGTTATTTTGCTGCCCAGTGCCCTGCAGTGGAGAATCACGCCGGGAGAGGACTGGCGATCGGGATGTTGTTCTCACAGGTACCTTGGGAAAAAAAAAAGGTTCTGTTAAACCCAAGGAGATGTGAGAGAGAGGAAGAAGATAAAACCTCTTCTACTACTGAATATATTCTTATGATTTTAATGACACTTTATTTGAAGTCCAAGCTACCACCAAAAGAAATAAACATCCACAAAACCAAGGGACTTAGTTGGGATGCTGTTCAGATTTTGAAGACAACTCAAAGCTTAGTCTTAACATTAAGTAGTGTTTAATAGTTACCACACAAACACATACACACCCAGCTACCCTCCAACTACTAAGACATTTAAAAAGAATACAGCATTTTGACTGAAGCAGGGGAGGCACAAAGCAATTTGCTGGAACAGCATGACAATTAGGAGAGTAAGTTCAGGGGAACCAAACAAATGCCCAGGAATGGATCAGCAGAAGGCAAAGACTGGTGGGGGAGCAAGAATATACTCAGAAGAAGCAAATCCCAGTGGATGGGATGGGGGAGGGGGGGGAGAGGGGAGAAGAGGAGGAAATATATTGAATGTTTCCTTTTTGTTCAGTTCCACCTCAATTTTAAATACGTGTATGATTCATAGTTTGGGTTGCTAACAGATAAAGACAAAAATTAACTCTGAGCAATAACCTCAGGGATATTTTAAATTCTTTTCTGAATATGGTAATGATTTGTAAAATTTGCATAATAAATTGTCTCTCTGAAATGGCTGCATTCTACAAATAATTGCCAATTTTATATGAAGCTTCAATATTGTATTTAAGGTTGCTTATCATTAACCCATGGACTGAACATCTACATTATGATCTGCCTTCTAAAATACTGTTACCAACGCTGGCACAGGGCCACGGTCTTCCCAGTGCCCAGGGTATCACATCCTTAAAAAAGTAGTAATCAATAATCAAAGAAATAGCACACATCTGTCTTTCTACTCCTTACCCTTGGAGGCACCTCGTCACTGTCTGATCTAGCCCAAGCCTTTTGGGTGGGCTCAGGTACCTCCGACTTAGAGTCAGAACTCTGATTTAGGACTTCACTGCGTGAAGGTGGATATGGGTCCTGGGAACGAAGATGGTGATGAGCAAATTTGGGAGAAGGGTCACTGAAGGAATGGGATCGCGAGACAGGGGAAACATTGTTCTTGAGAGATGCCAGATGGGACCACTGTACCTTACAAGAAAACAAAACATAAAACATTCAATGCGCTCAGCATAACTGGCTTTCCAATTAACACAGAATAAAGGCAGGTGGGGCAGGCAGAGACAAATTGGTTATGGCATTAGGTAAGCATGGGGTGGAATAAATGTACTTAAAAGCAAGGCAAGCGCCCAAAGAACGTAACAGACTGAAAATACAGCACATACGCATTTTTTTTTGGTGAGGTAACACTCTCCACATACACATACACTGGTGCCCAGTAAAAAAGGGGACCCAATATCTGCACTGTGAGCTCAAGTCCAAAAGCCACTCAAGATAAAAAGTCACCTTCGGTTCCACAGTTGTCAGTGGGATTTGGTCAGGTCTCAGGGCAGCACTAGTGGGCTGGGAAATTTGAAGTGGATATCCAATTGGAGAAATGTATAGAATTAATGTTGTAAAATACGCAAACTGACATTTACGTTACCTAATGAATTTAGGAACTAGATACAGTTCCAGACTTTTGGAGAAAGACCATAACACAAAAGCCTTTATTCCTTTACAGTCATTGCAATATATACAAAAAACCCATGATATATATTGTATATAGTATACATATGTACAATGCATATTATACTTACACGATATATGTACCATATACTGTACATATATACATATTTATAAACAAACCGAGCACACATGTACACACACACACATATTCAGCTACACATACTAGGAAGACAAAACAGTGGTTCCAGAGTTAAAACTCCACTGGGATTTCCATTGAAATCCATATTGCCCCTTCAGCCTACTCCCTCCTTGTGGGTAAACCTGCATTTCAGAGGTGATTTCTGAAATCAAGGAGGAGAAAGGTCATCACTGAAGAACACACTGCTTTCACACCTAATAATTAAGCAAAACTTTTGCTTTCAACCTGACTTTCAGCAGGCTGGTTGTATTTGTTTTTATGTGATTATTATTTCCTCAATTTTAATACACACAGCTGTTGAAGAGCCTGATTATCCTTAGCATCAGTGGAAAACCCAGACTTTAAAAAGTAACTGGCACAGAGAACATGAAGATACAAGTCCAATATTTTGAAATAGTCATAGAGGTTTGAATAAAAGCCAGGAATTAACGAGTAAGAGATGAAGTTCTGTCCTGAATTCTCCCACTCTCCCATCTGCTCAAATTCTCCTGTTGCCCAAAAGAGTTGCAATACCTTGTCCCAATCAGGGACAGTTTCAGCGTGCACTCTCATCCACAGACTTCATTTGGGGAAAGAAAATTCTGCATGGAAACAGAGGAACTGCATGCATAACTATGCTGTTTAATTTACCATAAGTTGCTTGGAATTTATGGGTTATACCTAAGTCTTAGACAAAGGTTAAATTTCAAATTCATGCTGTAATTACTATGAGATACAAATAACAAGATCTGGAGGCTTTTCATTAGAAAACAACAGAATGATGGCAGCCACCCAGCTCTGTGGTTTCAACCTCTTTTTGATTTTCCAGGGGTGGTACAGAGCTCTATTTAGCAACTGTAAGCCTACTGGCAACAAACTTGCTTTTCTTAGTCATGTTTTGTATATCTCTTTGAAGCAGCGCTCATACTACTAAAAAACCACTTGTTTAGTTAGCTTTTTCCACAAGAATTAAAAAAAAAAAATAAACCAGCTCACTTTCTTTCCTGAGCATTCTTTTTGGTAGTAAATACCCTGCAGAGATCTAATTCTGAACTGGAAAAGATGGTCACCAGTGCCTAGCACACCATTCTAGAGTTGCACAGATAATAGAATGCAACAGTTCTAATCAAGCTCTAACATTAAAAAAAAAACAAAAACAAACCACAACAACACAACACCACGACAAAAAATTCCTCAGTTGATCAATAAAATAAGCAAAACCAGACAAAAGAGCAAATAATAAGAATAAGCTGCTTCATGTAACCCCCTTACATAACGCATTCTAAGTGCCAAGATCTGCAAACTTGAAGGAAACATGTTAGGACTTCTGCATTTCCTCCAGGCTCAGAGACATTTTCCTGGGCACTTACCTGGGGCTCCATCGGCCGCTGCAAGGCAGGCTGAGCAGGTTCTGAGTTTCCATTGGAAAAGGACTCTGATCTTGAAGGCACTGGTGGCTCCAACACTTTGCCCATCTGCTTAGACTGTGCTTCAGGGGAACCCTGATTCGTTTTTCTAAATCTCTCCTCCACCTAAGTAAAATAAATGGAAGTTAAGCCTGGAGTCAATAAAACCAATTATAGTTGAATTATGAAGGTGACTACAACTTTTCTTTTAGCCATAAAGCAATCAAATACATTTGGGGATTGGCAGGAATTTTTCCCTACTGCCTTCACTAGCACCATAAACCACAGTGAACTACACCAAGTATGCCAATATGGAAAATCCATACTAGAAAGACAGGATATGGGAGGCAGTAAGATGTGAAGTGATATAATGAAAGACCAAAGAATGACTTTCTGTTTAGACTAGTTACTATCCATCACAGCATTTTCCTCACACACAATAAAAAGGATATATGAAAACAGAAACAGCTTTACAATATAAAAGTACATTTCCCATTGCTATCCCTTATTGTAGTTATCCACCTTATTTGGCCCGGTTTTTTGTTATCTCCTTGGTAATGCACGAATAGGTAAGATAGGCTTTGCTACCCAGCAATAATGGAGGCTGTTAAGTTTTAGGTACAAAACTGTAGGACCGCTTGTCCTCTCTTTTACCAGACTGTCCCAACATGACCTCGCATGCTGCAGAGAACAGCCCCAGCAATTTGTTTCTGGTTCTCAGGAAGGTGCAGGAGTGACTGTACAGTAACCTTGAGAGCTTGTCAAGGGAAAGACTGAAGTCAGAAAGTTTTAAATCCTCAACAGAACATCAAGTCATGAAGGAACATCACCTCTTCCAAGGCTGCAGCATTGTAAGCAAAGCAAGAGATGGAGCAGAGCTCCAGGCAGAAAGGAAGTATCCTCCCATTTCCTAAGATGGTCTCATTGCTGGAATCAGAGGAATGCCTGTGTTTTTGCCAGGGGAGCTGCCACTAAGGAACACTAAACTCCCAACACTTTATATCAAAGTGACAAAGATCAAATTGTCAGTTTGGATGCATTTCATTCATTGAGATTCTGCTCACAATTCTGCTAACCCTTGTGTTTGGATCTCAAAACCAGTATTGGGGTGGTTTCCTAATTGCTCCCTAGCAATGACGGTCTGGAGAATGTGGTTGTTAACAATACCCATGTCAGAAGACAAAGGCAAGTTTCCAAGACTCGTTAAAGGCTGGGCTGCTTTACAAACTCAACCTGCCTCTGCTTTCCAGAATTTGGGCACAGTAACAGTTTGCTTATGGGAACCAGCAGACAAGCTTCTGTCATGTCTATACAAAATATGCCATATAACTTGGGAAATGCAACAATGAGGGAATATACTACTACTACTACTACTACTAAAATAATGTAGTCACCTTCGTAACATCATTCTCACCATACAATCAATTTTCATTTTCACCACCATGCTCTACTTCACAGAGCCATCCCTTAGCGTTCATAAAACAGGCTAGACTTCTTGTTATGAATATAACAAGGAAAAGCCACAAGTCTTTCTGTGTCAAGGAATGGTCTTTCATGTCTGTAGCTGTAGATGATAGGAGGTTTCCTCCACAAAACACACAAACTGCATGAGTCACATCTCCTTAAAACTAGGCAAGAGATGGGAAGGAGATAGCCAGTGCATCCCTTGATAGAACCAGGCTGTGTTCCAGTCATCTGACTTTCTGGACCAGAAAACAGTATTAAGCCTCACTTCTTGATCTAATCCCCTCCCTGTTTCCCACATCCAGTCTTAGAAGTTCTTTTCCTTACATTCTCATTGCCACTGGAACTGGGGGAGAAAAAAAACCCAAAACATCCTAATTGCCCGTACACTTTGCCAGAACAGGAAAGTAAGCCCACATAATCCTGGTGGTCAACATTTCTGTAGATGGAAGACTTGCACTGGAGAGCAGCCTACCTCAATGTATGAGGCATGGAATGCTTGCTCTCCAACTCCAGTGTCAAGAATGACATTAGAGTTAACGCTTGCTTTTAAGATTAACTGGAGCTGCTCCCACTGTCAGGTACTGAGACACCATGGCTACCCTTCCACCACATGTACACAGCAAACTCTGGAAAGATCTAGATTCCTAACACAATTTTTTCTGTGCTTTCAAGTTACTCATTGTAGCTAGGGTGATCACAAAAGAAAGATCGTGACAGAAAAACAGATGGCAAAGGATGTTAACACTTTGAATCTTCAGGAGTTTCTCTTCTTTTCAACTCTGAAAGAAAACTGGAGATGAGGAACAGGCATAGTTGTGCATCCCGCCAAAGCCATCCTCCAGGTTGCAAAGGAGTGCTGGACTGGCACTGCATTTACACCAAGGTAAGCCAGGAACATGGACAGAATGGCTGGTTCCATGCCTGTACCACTACATACCAGACAAGTCTGAACTTCTTCCACAAGAGAGAGGGACATACCAGATACCTGAATCACCAAGAGGAATGACTGAGATAGCACAAACATGGTTTATGAAGAACATGGACAAAAGCATCTACAAGAAGGTGAGTCTGTGCTTAGCAAGCCCAAACAGCAATACTTCAAAGGCAATGATGCACTACTGGACAAAGATGGACTGAGTTATTTTATCACGTTCCACAGCCCCAAGGATTGTTTTGTTCTTGTTCCAAAACGCATTTACCTAGTTCCCACACACTGGTGACGAATGCCATTAAAAGCTTTGACCAGTATTGCCTAGTCCAGTAGTTTGTGGGCAAGGAAGCATAAGAATAAGACCACTGAAAGAGAGACAGCTCTGCATCAAAGAGGCAATTACTTGCTTAGCAATGCTACCCATGGACCAGTGAAGACAGGAGACCTCATTGAAACAAACAGCACTCTCATGATTTCAGATCAACTTGTTAGTGTAAAACAGCCAAGACGACAGCACCACATAATATCCAAAGAGCAGGACATGATGTCAGAAAAGCATACTTAATACTTAAATAAAACTAATGAAATTCAGATGTATATTCATGAGAGGGTATTTCCAACAGCACGGGCTAAAGCACCAAATGTGTAAATAGGTGCTGTGTGGAAGCATCCCTCACTGGTTTTTGCTTTCCAGTTGCCTTTCAGTTTCCAACTGTCAGTACTTGTCAGAGACACAGATCACCAACTACAACAAATGCTTCCTATGAAAACATGTCTGATGAAGTGCACTCGAGATTAACTGATGAGATAACTGATGCAACAATTCCAAAATCAGGTTCCCTCAGTCTGCAGCCTCCCAGAATTTCTTTCCACCCTTCATACGTCAAAACTCTGAACTCCAATAATTGTAGCAGAAGTACTCGGAAGTACCCCATGCGCTTGGAAAGCAGCAGCCCATTTTTTATCCTGCCCCTTCTGAGTGACACTTTGGCCTCCGACTGTCCTAGAGCACGATCACAGTCACGATGATGCCAAAAGGCAGGAGCAGAGGAGCAGGTGTCACCTTGCTGCCCACAAGCAGGACTTACCTCACGCGCTCGTTCAGCAGGCTCATAGTGGGATTTTGGCTCAGGGGTATGATAGCTTTGCTTATTTCTTTCTTGCTGCTGCTGCTGCTGCTGCTGCTGCTGTTGCTGCTGCTGCTGCTGCCTCCTGTGATCGTGCTGCAGCGACAGGAGGTAGGCTTGCTCCTGCTGCAACTGGCGCTGGAGCCGCTCTGCCTGACGGTGTTCTTCCATCTCTCGCCATCTGTATTCCTTTGAGAGAACATGGGAGTAATTCAAGACATGACACAGACAGTACGGTGGATGTGTCCCTATCCATCCCATTAAAAATGCACATTTCTGATCGCTGTTGTTGTGGGATTTTTTTTTTTGGTTGTGTTGGTTTTTTGTTGGTTTTTTTTTTAGGTTTATTTCACTGTTAAAGTGTAACCAAGCAAGAGCTAAGTTAGACCGATACGGCATGTGTCTCGTGTTGGGAAAGTTGAGAGTGTGCTGCTAAGCTTGACATGATTGGAGAGTTATGTCAAAACTGATCTTTATTACAAGAAAAAAAAAAAACCAAACGTTATTTATACTTAATCCAGTGTAAAGTTCATAAAACAATGATTTCGACCAACACTAGGCCATTGTGTCCTAGGGTGGATTTACATATCATGTGTGCTTTTCATCTGCAACACAAGCACTCTAGGCTCTTCACTGAATGCCAAGGTCTGTTCAGAAACTCGACCACCACACCAGAACAGTTCCGCTTTAACATAAAGCCTCCTCTTACTGCCCAGAAAGCAGTGTGACCATACAGCACTTCTCATATGTGCCTGTCAGCCCACGACACTAGCATAAATGGCCTTTTAATCAAGCTCCTTTGTCGTCATACTGTCAGTGCAGCTGTGCCTGACTGAGGGAAGCCTTGGACTGGCCAGATAAATGGATCCTATAGCTACTGAACAAAACAGATACAGTGCTTTACCAGTAACATGGCCTGCTCCTGGAGCAGCTGCTGCTGTAGAATTTCCAAGTGCCGCTGCTCCTCTTCTAGCTGTCGCCTGATATACTCCTGTCACATAGAAATTACCCAGCAATAAATTTATTCAAAAGGAATGCATCAGAACCCCCTGGGTGGAACACCACACGCTACTTCCCCAGTTCAGCTTTAATGAGAAATGCACTTCAGGATGGATTAGTGCCTGCAGAACAATTTAGGAAGCCCTGCCTCCTGAGCATTGGATTTTGGCCCCTTCCATTCTGAAATTTGGACTCCTGCGAATGTTGACGTCATGGGCCAGTTTGTTTTATGTATTTTGGAAGTGGTTTCACGAAGCAGCAAAATGCACTTGAAGGTTTTGGAAAGTTAAAACACAGCAAGTCTGACTCGACACAGCCAACACAAAGTCACATGCAAGTTGTATTAAACATTAGTTTGTTGCACTGGTGCGATGAACTGTTAGCAACAGCTAGAGCCAGGCTTAGTGTAAGGCAGACCTGGAGCAAGCTCCCCCAAAGGGGATCTGCCAAGTGCAGCTGGGACCTGCCCAGCCCTCTCCCCTGATGCCCTCACCAGAAGCTTCTCCTGAGCAGACGCTGCCAGCCCTGCTGAATTATGCGATGGTTATGTGACACAAACAAACACCCGCCAGGAAACAGATATTAGACCAAACTCGCTCGCTCTTGCCATGTAGCCATCATCTCTCCACCTGCAGCCTTCAACAGGTCGAAAGGTTTACCTGACCCCCTGGGAAGATCTCAAACTCTGAAGCACCAAACCCAAGCTGGTAACATCCTATCATGCAATTAATGGAAGTATGTAACATGTGCATGCGCACACACACAAGCACACGCACACGTTTACAGTGTATGCATAAGGAAATTAATGGATCAGTGATACGGTGATGGGAGCTGTAGAGAGTCTTGTGACAGACTGATGAGATACACTACACTGCTGTTACGCACATAGGCTGAGCCACGGTTTGGGTTAACAGAAGTTCTAAGAGGGGGCATGTCTTCTAAGAAAAAAATTTTAAAAAGAAAAATTCAGAGTGGTTCAGCTTGGCCACATCAATTAACCATTTGTCATTATTGGCACTGTGCGTAATTAGCATTTCAACACTTTCAAAAAGCAGCTGGGGGAATACCCGGTGTCTGCCCAAAAGCAAATTGCTGTGCTGTAATTAGAGATTTTCCATATATTTATGCCCACTGGTTAGTCTTCTCTCCTTTTGACTCAAAAATCTTTGAAATATATACAAACAGTATTCCCCAGTAACACCATCACCAATGATCTCAGATACAGTGACTTCACACAAGAAAATCTTAATATATGCATATATATATATAAATATATAAGATCAGGCCAAAAACAGCATTTCTGAAGTTAAGGGGAAATTCATAGTCAGCCTCTAAGACAGTGGTTTTGGCCCTTTATTTGGGACCAGTATTTTGCAGCACATGCACAGTAATTATTACCCTGATTGTCACCCTAATTAAAGTTTTTTAAGGATTTTACAACATGCAGATTTCATGCATTAACATAGCAGCTGAATGTCATCATTTTAAAGGTTTCTCACCTGTACTTTCAATGGCACACTGACACAACTGAAGACACTTGGTGCCTGAACTGGCATACATTGTTAGAACTGATTTTAAATAGAGTAAGAGAGAGAGCTTGCATATTTAAGTTTTAGGATGGAAAACCCTCTGCAGCTCCAAGATTCCATCTCAGATTCAGGATATTTAAAGTTTACGATGAGCCTCTGACCAATTCTGGGTGCCAGAATTTGGCACACAATAGAGGAGCCCTTCTCTGGAAGGCCTTCTGAACAGGGGCACATCCTGCAAGACCCACTGATCCAGCAAGACAAGCCTAGAAATTCTTTTCAGTCCCAGCAATGATTTCGCCAATTCTGATGGATTTTAGTCAAGCCCAGAGGCACGAGCTGAATTTAGAATGAGTACCACAACAAGACTTTTTTTTTTTTTTTTTTTTTTTTTTTGGGGAATATTGAGGCTGCCAGAATTTTCCATAAAGCCCTACAATCTATTTTAGTGCGTTTGCTGTCAGAGACAACAAAGATGAAAGGGTCAGTGTTAGGTTGCCTCTAAGCTGCTTTAGGCTCACTGATTTTTTAAAAATCAAATTGGGATTTAGAAGAAACAAACCTACTGAGCATATATCTGTATCATGGACTCACCTGCTCCCTTTCTACCCTCCTCTTTTCCTCCTCTGCTCTTCTTCTCTCTTCCTCTTCCTTACGCCTCCTCTCCATTTCTTCCAGCCGTCTCTTTTCTTCTTGTTCCCTCCGCCTTTGCTCACGCTCTTGTTGCCTTCGAGCTTCCCGTTCTCTTCTTTGTTGCTACAAAAAGGAAAAAGAAACCACAAAGTTTTACTTCTGTTGTTATCAAAGAAAGAGGTGGGGTTGTTTTCTAACGTGAAGAGAGGGATTTACCAGGACTGGCAAGCTCTGCATATGACTGACAAAACATTTTATGCAAGTGATCCACCACCAGGAACTCATACCTAGCACACAACTAGACCAGCCTCTCAATGTCTCAGGTTTCTTCATACACACACACACAAAATCACGTACCATATTCTTGACAACTGAGGTGTGGAAACTCACTGCTGCTTTTCAAGAGAAGCTTGCAGTGAAATCTCAGTCTTGAAACAACTGTTCAACCCAAAATCTTAATCAGTGACAATTCTCTTGAATCTAAATGTTGCCAATGTTCAGCTCCACTGAATCATTTAAAATGTCAACTACCTGAGCTTTCAGTAAGAAATTGCGTCTTAACACAATTCATGGTCTGCTAAGAATTTGGTGCTGTTGGCCCAACAACCAAGCTCAGTTTAATGCACTGCCCAAAACTTTGCCTATGAGGGAAGGAAAGCTGACCAACAGCACCTCAGCTCCTCCCAGAACATCAAAAACACCTATATGTAAAAGAGCTGAGCTAAGCTTTACACTTAAACAGATATGCTTCCATGCATGACCTAAATGCAAACTGGTGCTGATAAGTCTGCTCAACTTTGAAAAGAACCTGGAAAACAGCTCTAGAGAACATGAACTGACTCACTTATGTCTATAGAGAGCACCACGTATGACTCCAGAGAAGACATTTTTAATGCCCATACAGTCGTGACCAACTCTTCCTGTACTTCTACAGAAGCATCCAGCTACTCCACCTACCTCAAAATCCCAGGCAGCCACCCACAACTGCCTAAGTGTCAAAAGACCCAGCTGTTTCCTGTGCGACCACCAGCTAGGAATATCTCTACATTTACTTCCATTATAGATTTCTATGATACGCTAAGAAATTATGGAAGAAATTAAAACAAACAAAAAAACAAATACTCAAATTTAACCCGAAGAAAAATGAAAACCTACACTGGTTACTCCTTTTCATGCTTAAGTTAATACTATCAACAGGGTGGGGGTTTTTTTGAGTAAAACTGCTATAGATTTGCCAAGCTTAAGGCACTCCAAGGAGTCTTGCAAGACCACTGAGATTAAAGTTTCATTTGTGCTCACAAATTCATGGTTACTGGTGTATGTTTCAAAGTCATGCTCAAGTAAAGAAGCAAAGGCCAATCTACACTCCCTGTGTAGATTCACAGGATGAGCTTTCTCAGCTCAGCACACAACACCCTATACGACTGTAAAGTAAGTGAAAGCTCAAAAGCCCTTTCCAGCTTCTGGAATCAGACATGACAGTAGAGAAGAAACACTGAGGGGAAAAAAGATGGTTAAGAATTAGTAGTACTTAAATAATTATCAGGTTGCTTTCAATTTCTTTTTAACTAGCTGCAGTTTTGGGAAATAACACAACTGTCTCACAGACCACTTTTCAAACACATCCACTCCCTAAATATGACATATTCCTTCCTGGCCCATAGCATCATCCTTGGTTCACTACCACCTTCCTGTGACACAAGACATAAGCTCTTTTCTCCCCCACATTTTCTGTTGTCTTCTCAGAAATGCAGCTTCTTTGCTCTTGCACCTCCTCTCCTAAATAAAAACATCTACCAGCCTCTTCTCTCTAGCTTAAGCAAGCTCTCTTCAATGAATGTAGCTACATAAACAGCAGAAGTGCTGCAAGGCAGCTATGGCACATGGTGCATTTGATAGCTTTTACTGTCTCCCTTCCTTAAATTTTTTAAGCACTGTAAAAGGATTAAGTAGGCACTTTTATTTCTGAATACACACATCTGTGTCAAACAATTTCTATATTTAAGTCAACATATTCAGATGTCTCTTGGCTAATCAAGTCTGACAGGCTCTTTGTTTAAGAAAACGAAGATGTGAAGTACAATAATTCTGTTGCCCTGAGGATCCAAGAGACAGCATACTGCTGACTGGTTAATATGCACATTTATCAGCTCAAGAACTTCTTAAACATATGAAGCCTGTCTGCCTAACAATATTGTGTTGACATTGTGAAGTAGATATACTGCAAATCTTGGGGCAGCATCATTCTCACTACAAGGAACATGGGCAGAGCTTAGGTCTTTCAGATGAAACAAATTAGTCTCTTCTTGCACCAATGGAAAAGTAATAATTATAAATAGTTGAACTTAATATGAGAAAACTAAGTTACAAATTGACTGAGAGATGATTTTCTGTGGCACTGTGAAATAAATCAAATCAGCTGTTGTAAGACAGCTAGTTTGCTAGCTCTGCACTAACAGTAGAAATTAGCTAGCAAAAGAAGGAAAAAAACAAAAAACCACCACTACAAAACCAACCTCCAAAAAAACCCCACATTCTCTGCCACCACTGTGCATTTAAATGTAATTTCCAAAGCACAAATGTGCAACTATCAACATGCCAAAGTACATGGAGAGATGAGTTTTCTTGGCATCCCTTCTGCCTTCCAGTCAGACACTGCCTCAGCCTCCTACCAGGCAGGTGGGAAAGGAGGCACCCAGCACCACCAAAGCCTACAGAAAAATCCCACACGATCCACATATTCCTGTCACTAGCCAGAAGAAGGCTTCACTTCCTGTATGCATGGCCTTTGAAACCTGATCATCAAACTACTGGCCACTAACAAAGTAGAATTTACTTTAAGGAAGCCCAGGGAAAGGGAACGTACAGTGACAAGCATCTCTCACATTCCTGTCTACATCTTGTCAAAGTGATGGCAAAGCTGGTCAGAGGCAAGTCATCACTGTACCAAGAAGTAGCCCATTAGCTTACTTCCCACTGCCTTCCAGCCAGCACAAGGTCATCTTCTTGACTGCCTCTAGCAACTCTTCCTTAAGGACACACTAAAACCCTGATCACAGTGTTCTGTTTCTAACACTTCAGCTTCTTCTCAATTTAGTAAGTGTCGTGGTTTGATGTCACAATTCTTACCACACACTGCAAAAAAAGGCCTGACATAAAATACTGTTCCTCGACATGTCCAACAGATTGCACTCTCTGAAATTATAGTTCCATATCCAGATCTTTTTTAGTTAGATATGGTATTCCCAACTTTCTTGCAGACGTTAGATGAAAAGTTTCTTTTCAAGGAGCTATCCGTTAACCAGAAGGTAAGAGCAGGAACTCTTCAAAATTTCAGAGATGCCAAAACAGAATTATGACAGTGGCCATAATGCCTCAAATTCCTGCCCTTCACAAAATTGGCATTCTCTCTGCCAACTACAAAAAACTACACAGAAAATACAGAGTCAATACTATGGTTCCTTTTTAGGTTTTAGGGTGCATAAATGATGCTCTCATAATGGTACCCAACATTCCAAACTGGAAGACCATGCAGTAGAGTATGATTTACCAGGAGGGGGCAATGCAACTACACATGTAGTTGCTGTATACCAACAAATTCAGGACCTCCTTCATACAGCAAAACGCTGAGGATAAATATAAATTCTTTAATTTTATATTCACAGAATATTATTAATCTGTCTTATATTCAGATGAAGGATAGTAAACACATATATTAATGATTTCTGCCACACAGAATTAGGTAGTTTGCAAGTATCAGCTTAGGAAGAGGATTGGAAAGATAAATAAACTTTTGCTTTGCCCAGACTAGAGATAAAGTAGTAGAACTTACTGAGTACCAATCCAAACTGCAAGCAATTCAAATTAAGTAGATATTAATAATCTCTCCTTCTGTAAAAGAAACCAAGTCCTGGCAAAAATCGCCTGCAGGCACACCTACATTAGCATCTTGGTTCAGATCAGGAGTGCTCCTTTGAAGTGAATTATCCAATCATCTCTGCTTACCAGGTTTTGTTTCATATTTTGTAGATGTCTTTAGAGAGCCAACCACTCCTTTTGGATGAAATTAAAAAGGCAGATGCATGCCAACCACAAGCAGGCACGCAGTCTAGACCTCAGCTAATCCAAAGGAACTCCTCCCATCTTCAAACACATGAAGTGAAGACTTTGGGTCCTCAGCACTTTAATTACTGTGCTCCACAAATCTGCTCCTACTGGACTGTACTACTTGCCACTGGAGCTATCATCTACCACTTCAAAAACATCCATCTTAGGTACTCATAACCAGGAACAGAAAAATCATTTAATGAAGTTATCCTGAACTGCAGAGGTCCATATAGAATGGAATTTCACCATGGCTAATGATGAATTTCCCAAATCAGACACATTCTTGCAAAGTATAAATTCAAATGCCTTTCCATACCCATCACACTGAGCACTGTCATCTTCACATTGCTAAAGAGAAACATAGACCCACGTTGGAACAGCACTGAACAGCTCAGGTTTCTCGTTTTAACCACCTAAGCACTCACGTGCCACATAGCTGATATTCATGCAACTGATCTTTGTGTACTTTTGGAAGGGAGAACCAAGCAATATCCTTCTCAAAATACTTCAGGTAATTCTCTGGACTCTGACCACGTATCATTTCCACCTAAGTAACACCAAAATTATAAGGTTCCTGCATCGATGAGTTTTAGAAGTCACCTAAATGCCTTTTAAAAAGTAATCTTTTCTCTAATACTGCTGAGAATTACAGTTTTTGGCAGATGTCCTGAACACCGTTCCTGTTGCAGTCTCAGTCAAACCCGTCTAGGCTCTGTGCCAGCATTGTAAGAACAAGCCCTCAATTTTAATTTAGGAAGCTGAGGGGATGGGGGGACAGCAGGGGGGGAAGGAGAGGGGGAGGGAAGTATAAGCAACTTGTCCAGGGAGATTATCTAATGCACAGAATTCTTCCCAAAGAAGATCAAACAGGTATACTCAAACATACATTTACTCTACATAAAGAAAAGTTACAAGACAGCAAAGCTTGGCAAAAATGTCAGCAAACTGACAAAAGCCCAGAGATTCAATGCCCAACACAAACCTTAACTCAGATTACTAAGTTTTTCATTGTTTACTGGCTTCATCAAAACAGGGGGGTGAGTTAAGGACAAAGTGACAACATTTCAATATTTTGGACTTCAATTGTGTCACAACACCGATGTTTATCTAAAAATGTGTCTACCACCCTTCCCCTATCTTAAAAAGCTTGTTTTGGCGGTTGTTTGTTAAAAATCACTTGGGATCACACATTTTTCCAACCCAAGATCCAACAAACTAAGTGGGTTTTTTTGAAAACTCAGTGTAAGCCTCATTCTTACCTAAAGAACAACATACTTCCCCATCACCTGCAAAATGAAACCTTTATAGCTCACCATTCTTATTTCTGTTTCTAAGGGAACCAGGCTGAGGTTATAGACTCAATAAAAGGTAAAAGCCTTTCTCTTTCAAACTTTACATTGTTCACTATGTAACCTTATTCTGTGATACATCAACCTACATTATATGCCATCTTGTGACAGCTGAAGTTGTTAGTTCTGTTTGGTATCTTAGAAAGTAGGACTTGTTAAACATAACTTTCAGGTATCTGCCTTTTCTTTTTAATTGCTCATTAAATTATGACTTCTACAACATCCCAAAAAAGTTCAATCCTGTGGTGCATTGCTTTGTTTCAACTACTAACAGCAGAACCTCCTTTATTTGAAAAAGAAAGTCCAGATTTTAAGGGCTGCAATGATTACTGAAGTTAAATTACTTAGATAATTTAATTTTAACCCCTCCCCTTACTTACCAAAATAGTGCCAGCAGAACCTTAAAGATTAAAGGAGCATGTAAAACAACTCATTGACTACCATAGTAGCAAAATTTTAGAGGCAAAGCAGTATCTCAACTTTTACCCACCTTTGACTACATCAATAAAATATTTTATATTTTTCCAGCCTCTTTTTATTATTTGCTCCCCCTGCAAAATTGCTATAGAGACAGAGTCAGAAAATGCTTGGAAGAGCTACAATGTTTATACTGGCAATCTCAGAAGGGTGGGGGAGAAGAGGAGAAATGGAGTTTGTATGCCTCCCCCTTGACCCTCCTTGCTTCATGTGTGGCTGAGTCTTTGCTACCAATCCTTCCTCATAGAAGCAAAGAACTGACTTGCACATTGGAAAAAAAAGGGATAAGGAGCCTAATGTGGCCTGGAAAGTTATTTGGAGTTTTGTTTTCTTTGTTGTGTAAACACATCACGGGATGCAAATCAAAGTTTGGTCCTGGCTGCATCCTCTTTAAACATACCCGGGATTTGGAAAGCCAGACTGGGTGTAGATTTTCCATCATTGTTAAGTGAATGGTTGAAACCGTGACTCAAGCAAAAGGTCATTTAAGGACAACTGGAATTTGACCCTGCACTTCCTGAGGAGCCAGAGGATTGGTTTCACTGCAGCTCTGTGTCATACCCAGGTCTGGTCAAAAAAATTGTTTTCAAATCCTCCTGCCTCTGAAGCTCACACTACATATTCCATCTACATGTATAAAACGTGTATATGAATGCACATGAGATCTTAGGAGGTGAAAAGCACAACAGAACAATATTGTACATGTACATGCATTTTCTTTTATCTTCAGGTAGTGTATGCAAACTGCACACTTACCATATCACAAAAGTGTGATTTGCATATCTTTAATTTTTGCAGAATTATAATTTTAATGCTAGTAAGTAATATTTCTCTATCTTATTTATAAATCTAGGTGTCTTTTAGTCATCATGCTACTGTGTATGACACAGTAATACATAAAATAATAGGCTTCTATCTACCACAAATGAGTGCCAAACACAGACGTTTGAGAAAACTTTAAAAGGAAATTAGAAGCATGTCATGGCCCCCCAAAAAAGCCATTTCAGGGAAAAAAACCCCCACATTTGGGAATAATTAATGTCTCGTCTCCCCTTCTTTACAGCTACCTAAAGTCTAGACATGTTGCCTCTTCTTTGGAACAGAGACCAAGACACAGCCTCTTCTCAGATGCCTTCAAACAACCCAGCCTTGGCTCCTGTTGCCTCTATAGGAGCTGCTGGGTATTCAAATGCTTTTAAGTAGCCAGACATGGATTTAAGTGCTTTGCTCTACGTTTGCCAGTGGATTTGCACATGTATTCTTTCCTGAAATGTGCTGGGACTACAGGGAACTCTTTAAATGGGCACGGGAATGGGAAACACAAACTTCAGAGTGGTTGTTTTGGCCCTCGAGCTCCAGCCTCCTGTCTCTACCTCTTCTAGCCGCCTCCTCTGCTCCTTCTGCTGCTCGATGCGCTTTTGCCTCTCTGCCAGCAGCTGCCTTTTGTATTCCTCCTGCTCACGGAGCTGCTGCTCCTGTAGCAGCTGCTGTCTCCGAAGGGCCTCGGACCGTTCCTTGTTTTCCTGCTGCAGTCTCAGGAAATCACGTCGGAGCGTTGATTCTCCAGGCACATTGACAATGGAACTGCAACAAGAGGAAGTTAAAGCCTCCCGTACAATAAAGCCTGATGGGCCATTAAATACTTTTTCCGAAGCAGAGAAACATTAATAAAATATAGCATGATGTTAAGTTTTAATCTCATTTCTTTCAGAGTGAAAACACTGGATGCATGTCAAATACATGCTCTCAGTGGAAGGCGTGAAATGAAGCCAAGCAAAATAAGGACCGACTCTGACATTGTGGAACCCCTGAACAGTCATATTTGCCATAAATCTCCCTCCATCCAGCACTCACTGGCTACAAGCCATACGAGGGGGAGCTTTAAAACCTTTAGCAGTCAAAGAATAGGTATTCAAACCCTTTGGTGGTGGTTTGTTTGGCTTGTGAATGCTCTTAACAAGATACGGAAATTTAGCGTGCTCCTGATTCACGGTTACAGACATTTTGATTTACTTGGCATAGACTGCCCACAGCCCTCCTAAAAGTAATTATTACCTTGGCTCTCCTTCTTGTTCAGGCACTTCCTCCTCTTCTTCCTCACTTCCACTATATTCATACTCCGTCTCATCTAATGGGAAAGAAACAAAGGCCTGGTAGTGCTAATCTTTACTTTTAAGACAGCAGGCAGCTGCAGTAGCACCCTAGTGAACCAGTTCCTGTCGCCTTCAGTGACAACATCACAGACCATAGAACTCCTAAGACATAAGCAACCCCATTTTCCCACACTTATAAGGCTTTGCAGCAGACTTTCAGCAAACTCCCTGAACAACACCAGGTTTCGTACGTAAGACAAGACACCTGTAGAACCTTGGCACCACCTGATTGAAGAGAACAGGCTGCCTGAGATACCTGCTCCATAGCTCTTGCAATGGCTTCTGAGTCTGATTTATGGCACCATTCCACAAGTGAACTACCACAGACCAAAGAAGGGAAATGCAGATATGCCAATATCCTCCTAAATACTGTTTAATGCCTGTAGGGAAGAGGCAATGTCCCAGAATGAGTAAATTTAACTTAATCTGAAAATAAGACACTTGAAACTGATACTTTCTCTGTAGAGTACAGTGCAAAACCTAAAAGCCCGCTGACTGTCAAAAAATGAATTAAAAAAAATAACCTTTCCAGGGCTTTTGGTTGTTTGAAGCTTTTCTAGGGGTGGGATTTAGAAGGCAAAGCAGTATTAAAATATGTATTTTGAACGAGCTGCAATACTTGATCTTTAGAAGGTGCGTACCTTTCTCTCCTCTCTTCTTTCTGGTCCTGTCTATATGGTCCTTAAGCTGGATTCGGACTTGCCTTTCATTTGGTTGGTCACGTATAAAGGGATGTTTCAAGAGTTGTTCTGTAGAAGGTCGCTGCATGTAATTCTTCACTAGACAGCCTTCTATAAAACTGAAAAACTTTTTTGACCTGAGAAAGCAGGGGGAGAAAAAACAAACAAGATCACAGATAATACTCAGATCAAACATTTTTTTTTCTGTTCTTCCTCAAAGTCTGTTTCCTTTCCTCCAAGAGAATCAGATCCCAAAGGATGATACAAGGTCTGTCTGCAAGTGTGCCTTCTAAAAAGAGCTGACTGAATGTGCTCCAGCTGACCACGAGGCTGGCTGGACCCAGGGCTGGCTGGACCCATGGTGATACCAACACATCTGTGGTGCTTAGGCACAGCCTCCCAGTAATGTGCCCTCTTTCACAGGCATAATTGCCCTGAAGGGCAGGATATATTAGTGAAGGCAAATCATGCAAACCCAGCTCTGCTACTGGGTAGCATCCAGCTTGCTTGGAGCACGGGCAGGGCAGCTCTGCTGTGTCTCCACCTGCCCATGCTATCTAAGGGCATGTCTGCTTCAGAGCAGCTATGCCGAAAGCCACAAGAGCAGCAGCCAACATTCCCCTGCCACAAGCAGCACCAGGCTGCTTTTGTACACACCTGGGCTCACTGAGATAGGTCTGTAAGAAATTAAGATTATTTTCTTTTTTTAACGTGAAGAGACAAACACAAAAAAAGTCCTCGCAGAAAAACAGGTGGGTGTTGAATGGTCTTGTCTGTTCAACACTTGGGGTCAAATTCTCACCAATGTAATTTAAGGGCATGAACTGAGCAGAGTTTCTCCTGCACACCACATATAGTGACAGGGTAGGGAAGGTAGCTCAGCTGCAGCATCACCTTCCTAAATTTGCACTTCATTCCAACTCTTGAAAGAGGACCTCTGCTGACAGAAGTCACCAAACAAACTGCTTCCCAAAATGGAAATAATCAAAACTGCACTTTTCATCATTTGGCCTATTTCCTCATAATCTGCCACTGAACACACTATCAGAACAGTTCAATCACAGCAGCACTGGCTTTGGTCAGAGTCACTTCTTGATTGCCAGGTGCTCTCATCCTGCTCTCAACACCTCCACTACATGGTTCAATGTAAAAACAACTGTTCCCATCCATTGCTTGGTCTCCTCTCCCAGGTTACAAGTGGCAGAAAAGATGAAATGACCTCAAGTTGTGCCAGGGCAAGTTTAGATTGCATTTTAGGAACAATTTCTCTACTGAAAGGCTCTGGAATATGCTGCCCAAGGAAGTGGTCAGGTCACCATTCTTGGAGGTATTTAAAAGACATGCAGACATGGTGCTTGAGGACATGGTTTAGTGGTAGACTTGGTGCTGGATTAACATTGGACTGACTGATCTTAAAGGTCTTTCCTAACCACAACAATTCCACTATTCTATTCTGTTCTGTGACTCCACTTTCCCACTCTGATCTAAGAGGCTGAATTCAAGGTAATTTCACTGAGTTGGATTTTTTTTATACTTCACGACTTAAGTGTTGTAATTCTAAATAAAAAGGTTAATGAAAGGCTTATACAAATACTGTACAGACATCTCCATTCCTTTAACATACATAGAAAGCAAGCATGTGAGAGGAAGAGGGATGCCTTGACAACACAAGCATATAATTAAGTCAATCCAGGAAAAGACCAATCCCAGCAAGCAAGCTGATTTTATATTATGTTGATATTGAATAGGCAGTCAAATCATTTCATTATTTTGACAGGATCACAGCATCTTGTGATCACATTCAATCTATACAAAACCTCTTTCTAGGGAGTATTTTTGTTTCATACGTGCCAGTCGTAACCAGTAACTGGGAGGAAATCCTCCGATACTAATGGATTCTTCTCAGCTGGCAAGAAGAGCACACTCAATTCCAATCGTTTAAAATAATTATAGTAAAAGCCTTCATTAGTTTTAATAGCTCCTTTCAACTTAGCAACTAAGACACCACAGTGCTGTTCTGTTTCTGTACTATGATACATCTGAGAAAATACACTGCATAGGAAGAGTGTTGCGGGAGGTAATTTTTTTTTAATATGGGTTCGTTTCTCACCTGAATACAGATGCTATTCTGTCAAAAAAAACAACCAAACAAATAACAACTTGGGTTTTATTTTTACACAATTCTAGATAAAATTTCCCTGGGACAAACAGAACTAACAGCACACGCTTTTTATTTTATGCTTTGATTCAGTGGCTCTGAAGATAACAACAGAGTGATATTTGCTAACTTAAACTGCTTTACAGTTCTGTGGAAGGGGTAACAAAACAGCAATGAGACACAAGAAAGCATCACTCTACAAACAAGAGAGAACTAATACGTACCATTTCTTGGATTTTAACCGTGGGGGAGGGTTCCTAGGTATCAGAAAGAGTGCCCTCATGGGATGCATGTCACAAAGCGCTGAAAGAAAGAAAACAAGAACAAATGGAAACATATAGATGTTGGCTTAGTTGCTCTCTCCCAATACAATAGTTTCAGTTTCCATAACCATTCCCACCATCTTGACCCCCATAGAGCACAGGCAGACAACAACAAGCTAAATGAAACTAGCCCTAAATGCTAACTCCACTGCTCAATGTACAAAGGGCAGCCTCAAAAAGAGAAAGATCAAGGCACGGATTAACCTTCAGACTCCAGTGTGACAGGAACATCTGTGCACAGCCTTCCTCCAGCCCCAAGTCATTCAACTTATATTCCAGTCAATCAAACACTGGAAGATGATGGCAGAAGGGAAGAATGACACAGATACTGTTTCATACAAACTCCATTCCACCTGCCCTCCTGCCCATTATGCGGACAATTAAGGCGAGATTCCTCATTTTTACTCTCCAGACTTGGAGCTTTTCTCTGCTTCAAGGCCTGATGGTTTTGAAGCATGGGAGGGTCCGTAACAAAAAAAAAAAAAGGGTTCCCTGCAGACCTGAAATACAAATCCACAACTTTTGTCCAAAGAAGTCCCCTTGGTTTCAGTGGATATTTGGCGGGTGGGAGTCCATTAAGGACAGCCTTTCCTCCTGCTCCAGAGCAAAGTACCACAGCAGAGTCATTGCGAAAGGAAACAAGGAAGCAGGGAGGAAGGCTGCCCAAGAAAAGATTTTGGAAGCAGATTCCCAATTTTGACCATCTTCCTATGCTTGACCTCTTGCCCCATCAGTCTCAGCCTAAAAGATCACTGCAGGAAGAGGTAACATTTTCCACACAGCAGAAATTCAGGATAAAGAGACTGATGTGAAGAGGATTCTGGATTCAAAGATAAGGTACCACAACCCTGGCAGGTAAGACCCTCAAATGCCTGTGGACCTCATCAGACCACTAAGCATAGAGACAGACTCTTCAGCCACCCCTGGAGGAACAGGAAGAGCCCACATGCCAGAGGACAGCCCAAGGCATTTACCTTGGTTATTTGCTTCTTTCTCAAATGCCCCTCTTGAGCTTTTACACAAGGGGCCAAGCTCTGCTTCAGTTTGGAAATGAAAAAATAATGTTGTCCTGTTTCAGGCTTACAAAACTCACAGACACAACTTTCAATTCAGAGCCACCCAGGCAATCCAATGAACTAAATAAAAAGGTACAGCAAAAAGGAGGTCAAGTGGTAGCTCAAACGCTGTTAATACAGCACTTGCTGAGGTGTCCCAGGAGCAGCTCTCACATGGGCATTAAGGCAAACATGGAATTAGGAAGAAAAAAAGCAGTAAGAGCTAAACCAACATACCTCATAAAACATGAAACAAAACAGGAGTGTTGTGCTTCAAGTTATAAATTTAACATTAACAACAGAAAAAAAATCATCAGACTGTAATAAAATGACCATTTTTTAGCCAGGAAAATATCAGTATGTAACCTCAGCATGATTATTTCAAAGACAGATTTCAAGCTGGGCTGTGGTTTGTGGTTGTTTTTATGTAAAAAAAAAAAAAATTAATTAACTCACTCTTAGGTACCTCAGACTGATATTTTTTAAATACAGAGGTCCAGTTAGGGTTGCTAGTTCAGTAAGGAGTTTCATAAAAATTACCAATGAAAGCAAAAACTAATTATTTTTTTTTTAAATCTTTCAGTCCTCTTCAGATGTATATGTATCAGCTGTTTGCCTTGATATTCAGAAGGAGTAAGTATGTGAGGGAACAATAAGCTATAAAAAGTTGTGCATTTTTAGTTTCTGGCTTTCTGTCTCAAAAATACCCATATCAACTGATGAGCATTATCAAGCCAGGATCAATATTCCCTGTGTTGAAGACAGATTTACAGTTTGAGTGATGCCACAGCTAAGGAAGATGAACACTACCCATCAACAAGTGGGAACAGAAGGAGAAGTAATGTTAGCATTACCCAGACTGAGGAAAAGCCAGCACAGAAACAATGTCAAGAGATGTTTTTTTCATTAAGGTCGATTTTATTGAGGCTCCACTGCCCTTCTCCTCAGATGAGGTTTCAGCATCCCAGGCCAGTCCATACACAAATTAGGACACAGCTCCAGAAAACAATATACTACCCACAGGAAGGAAGTGTGATGCTCTATTAGCATCCAAATATTCCCGTTATAGAAGTTAAATTGCTGTAGTCCGCACTGTAATGCTTAAGCACCATACTATCTTTATCAAAAGCGTTGCTATTTATGGGATTTTATATTTATAGGGCAAGCAAAAACCAAAGAGAACAGAAATAACGTCAGGATCCTTTCAGAAACCTCAAAACCAGGTTTAGATTACAACCAGCACCTCCCAAGTATAGGTTTCAGTCTCAATCAGCCCACTGGAGAAGCACACGTATCACTTACGGGGAGCTCCTTCTGCCATCTCTATGGCTGTAATGCCGCATGACCAAAGGTCACTCTGCAGAAAAAGAGGGAGACCATATGTTAGTAGGTGGATTTTACCCGTTCAGACAGTATGAATACTACTTACAGAGGCCCTGTAGGTGAGACTGAAACCAAATACCACAGCTATTTAAGTAGTATAAGTTGCTTTTTTTTCTTGTAACAGTATCAGAAAACTCTATTTGTCATATAATACATACATGTATGCACAAATCCATGTGTGTATTCATACAAAGCATGGTATCAACCCCTTTCTAATAACACATAAAAACATACATTATGACAATAAGGAATACATGCCTCAAATTTAGGTCTATGAAACAAAAGAATTTTCAATATTACCTTGTTTACAAAGAGACTAAACATTTCCTTACAGTAGATTCACAGAAAACACACAGTCCCCCAAACAAAAGATGGAGGAGAAAAAAAAGACTTTGGGGCAAAAAATCCCAAAACCTGGAAGGTCTGTTTCAGTATCTCAACCTGCAAATAAATCCAGATTCGTGGAATACACCCAGTCCTGAGCTATTTCCAATCCCAGCAATCAAATAACAGCTGTATATAGTGGGACAACTGGAAGAGGGTAGCTTTAGGTTAGACATTAGAAAGAAATTCTTCAGTAAGGTTGTGAGAGACACTTGAACAGGGTTCCCAGGGAGGCTGGGGGTGCCTCAACCATGGAAGTTCAAGGCCAGCTTGGGAGGCATCCCTGCCCATGTCAGGTCCTTTCCAACCCAAACCATTCTATCACTCTGTGAACAGCCATCACTGCTAAAATTGCAAGAAGCCTCTGTTGGACACTTTGCTCAGAGCCAAAGCAAACGTTCCTTTGCTGCCATCTCAGCTTTCCTTGAAATGCTATGAACAAGAGTCCTCCAGTGGCAGCCTTTCAAGGCACCATCTCTGGCCAGCATCTCTGACTAGGAAAAGTCCCCAGGAGGGTCAAACAGGGGCATGAGCTGGAGGAGTCCTGGTGAAGTACCAACTCCAGAGACTATCACAGTTGTCCCAAGAAGGCTGATGAAAAAGAGCTGTTCTTGAGCAAAGCAGTCTTAATTTCTGGTCACAGTAATGACTTTTTAAAAAAAAATTAGTCAAAACTAGCATGCAAATAAGCTCTTTTTGAACTACAAGCAGAGAAGCACTCCTAATGATTGCATTTACAGACCCATCAAGGCAATCTTCTTTTCTCTTGGTCCAGCCAAGCCATTTAAGCTAAACTGCTAAGAGTTGTGATTTTAGAAAATCGTTCAGCCATAAATTTGGTGGGGGGGAGAGCCCAATAGCCCCTACCAGGAACAACAAACATGTGTTTTCAGAGGCATTAGAAGTTATTTTTCACACCATTACTGCATTAACAAATACTGCAGAGTGGTTTTCCTTTATTAGATCATTTAATAGCCACCCTCCTTCCTTTCCTAATAACTCCATCCATGAAGATATAAAGCATTCTCCTTTTAGTACAATGAGCTTATGGATGTAAGAGGTAACTGAATCAAGAGAAATAGGATCAGTCTGAGCAGTCTTGGGTACAAAAACACCAATTCAAATAATCTGTGTTTTAAAAATAGGTTTAGACATACACAAACATACTGATAGCTAAAACCACTATCAATCTCAGCAAATTGGTGTAATTGACATTCATCTCTAAAGTTCATTGTAAGGCCTTAGTCACAGGCTTTCTGATCTCTTTGCTGACATTCCTGGTTAAACACTGGAAGACCTGTATTAATCTAAATGAAGATTTTTTTAAAAAAATCAAAAATTAATTGTCACAATTTCTCTTCCCTTGTGCTTTAATTAAAGCAAGCAGAGAAGAACTTAAAGACACAGGAAGCTATCACTAGAGAAATTCAACTTTAAATACTTTAACAACTTTAAATACACTTACATAACATTCTTAAAGGTAGTGTAAATACCATCAAGCCAATTACGGTTTTACAGTAATTAAATCTTAGGTTTGCAGCAAACTATGTAAAAGAAATCCTCTTTGTTGAGAAATTTTTTGAAGGATAACTTTTATCAACATGGAATGTATCCTTAAATTGGGAATAGGTCCAGTTTAAAGAGCTCCTTCTGTACTTCACTGGCTCTCCAGACAGTGGTTCTATTTAAGGCAACTCCTAAAATGCATTGTTCTGGGTTACTACAATAACTGGAACATAGTCTAACACAATTTAAAGTACAATCATTATACAAATTGAGAACATGAATGTTCTCACTTCTTTTTCGCCTTTTCTGAGCACCTGCAGCACACTGATGTCCTACCCCTTATGTCTCAAGGCTATGAAAATACAAGTGACAGCAATTGTTAAAGGCAGTGACCCATACCTTGCACTCCTGTAATAAGTATACATACATCTACATAAAATAGTATTACTCCTACAAAGCATAGGAAGTCCCAAAAACTGCCATTGATCATGGACATTCATGCTGTAAGCGTAGGGTTTGTGCATACTGGGGTGGTGTTTTTTTTTTCTGTGAACAGAACTCTTACTCTGTAATCATATGTAGCATCTGGATTTTCATCACAGGCAATAACTTCTGGAGCCATCCAGTATGGAGTTCCAATAAAAGTATTTCTCCTGCCAACTGTCCTGTCCAGCTGAGCGCTCACACCAAAATCCACTGCGGGTGGGAAAAGAGTAAAATAAAATAAGAGGAGAAAAATAATGCAGAGATTACTTCTGTAAGGTGATTTGGAAATAAAACCCTGTGGATGTTCCATGTGGGAGGACCATGCTGAGGAAAAATATGATGATTAATACTGAGGAAGCTGAGCCTTCGTGCTTCACATGCAATGTGCTTGGGCCACAAATGTCAAGAGACACAGTGGCGTTATGAGCACCTCCCCTGTACCTCTCACTGGCCTGCCTGTAAAAAAAGGGAGAGTTCAGCTGCAAAAATACTGCCAGGAGGCTGAGGAAGGGCTATCCCATTCCCAAATGGAAAAGTCAAGCCCCTTGGCCTGTACAGAGGGAGCTGCTGCCCAAAGGTCTCTCTCGATGCTACAGGAAAACCACACGTGCAAATGCTTGTCCTTTTCATCTGCCCAACTTTTCTGCTCTAAAATCAGACAGCAAAAATAATCCATTGTTCAGAAAATTGTTCTCTGCTCTAATGCACAGAGCAGACAGGAGCAGAAGATGAGGATTGTTCAAGAGGAGCTAACACTGAGCAGACATGCACACAGGTTGCAAAAGAGATGCTCTTTTCATTATAGGGCAATCACACTGCAAGGGTGTTTTCTTCCCTCCAGTACTCCCTGCTCACGGCAACAGTGATACATGCCTTTCTACTCCAGTAACTGCATCTGCTCTAGGAGTGCTGTGTCAGCTTCACTCATCCATCATCTGAGCAACACTGACAAGATGAGCTTGGTGGGAGAAACTGTTTGGGAGCTACCGTGCTCCACTTTGGACCACAAGGAGAAAAGTTCTCCTGAGAGCTTCCTCCTCCAGCAGCCAGGACATCTTTCCATGCCTTGTGCTGCAGGAAGGTGTAATGCAAAACAGAAGGGATGTGGGCTGGGTAGGAGGCCTTCAGCATGGCTCTATATTTAACCAAAAAAAAGGTGGCAAATGTAGCATGACACACACACAGAAGGTTAAAGTGTGCGGTAACTAGAAGAGACAGATTAGAGAGAAGGAAAAAAAAAAAGAGTCTGTCCACTTGGGAAGGAGTGAAGGGACCAGAGATGAGCAAGGTTTTAGGGCAGGCATGCCAGAGCTAGAACTGCATTTTGAACTTGATGCCACAGCCCCTTCAAGACTGCTGTCCAGATCGTGCTTTTGTGTCCAGAACCGACACAGCAGGTGCCATTTTAATTAAAGCCAAATAAAAGAGTGGCTCCCATCACTTCCTGAGTCCAGAATAAAGAGACTAAGAACCAACACAAGTCACACACAGCTCAGTGAGAGGCAGAAAAATGGTCCCCTTACCAATTCCAGCATGAAATCCAACATCTTTTAACAATGCAAGTCAGTTTCAGGAAGCAAGAGGAAATCTATGCAGGGCCTCAATTCACAGAGGAGCAGTGACAGAGTGCACACACTACAGAACATGTCACAGGGCTCTTAGAGGACAAAATCAGTTTGGGAACATTAGAAAAAGGCTCAGTGAATGAGGAAGTGGATGTGCTTGCCTACTTACCAAGTTTGACTTCTGCATTCTCTGTTAACAACACATTTTGCCCTTTGATATCCCTGTGAATCACATGATGGGCATGAAGATGTGCCAACCCCTGCATTTAGAAAAGGAGAAGAGATTCAGAGTTAGGCTCTCGGCTTCACACAGCAACATACTACCCATACCCAGCACCCCCAAAACCACAGCACTGGGTCTCAGGCTCTTGCTCAGCATCTGAGTGCATGTGACCTTTGGGAACCTTGTAGCAGCACATCACCTGCAGAATTTTTGGTAACAAGAGCGGAGACACAGGTCCCAGGTCAGTCACACACTGTACCTAAATACAGTTCCATATGTGCACTGCACAAACATTTCTCAGCTGTCACATGAATAAGGTTCAGCTCCCAGAAAGTCTCCATGCAAGGACACTTTCAATGACACCAGCATCAGTGTACATCACTGTCATCCAACACACAGAGGGTCACTCAGAATTTAGTCTGGAAAAGAGGGTGGAGGGAGAAAGGAGGCATCATCAGCATGCATGTATGCACCCCTGAGGAGGGGGTGGGAGAGTGATGGACTGGCAGTTATGTTTGAGCGTAAGGGACAATTGATGACAAATAAAAAGTCTGCTGCAAGGCTGCAGGTCTCTTTTCTAGACTCTATAAATATGAAGATAGATTAATTGTTCCTCAGGAAAAAAAACATGCGCAAGAAAGAAAAAAAAAAAAACAAAACAAAACATGAGCATTATACTTTCCAAAGGAAACAAAACCTCCTGGCATACGGTGCTTTTTGTTGAGACAGCACCTGGATGCATGCCCCAAAGCGTTAGCCATGTGGAGGGAGGGCTGAGGAAGACATATGTTGCATTTTACTCTCTAATGTAATTGGGAGAACAACAGGCAACCCTCTTAGCAACTGCCTGTATTTTGGTTTCTCCTCAACTCTCTGCTCGGAAAATTATAGTCTCCAGTGGGATCGTCTTGCTGTTCGTGTTGCCCTTACAGGCTTTTAATGTTTTATGAAAAATAAAGAAATAGAACCTTTACAGCTGCAAGAGGTTAAGAGAGTAGTGCTTGCTGTAGAGAAATATTTCCTAACACATGTTGTTCATTAAATGATCATTTACCAGTTTGCCTACATAACCATTCCCTATTTTCTTTTTTAAAAACAATTAATGAGCATGACAAGAAAACCACCATCCACACAGCTCCTCCTCACGTGGCCCAAGCAAATCAAGTTGAATGTCTGATGTCCCCAAGACCCTTGCTAATGATAAGTGTGGTCTTACTTTTCACAGGAACAAAAGCTTTTCCACAGCTTCACACAGGACACTTTTTAAAGCTTTCTTCTAAGCCAACCCAGACAGAGAGATCATGGTCTGTTCTCTCCAGGGTGCCATATAACCTTACTGCAAAAACACACTTGGCTTTACGGAGGGAAGAGATGAACATCTCCACTCTCCTGCAGAACCCAAGCTTCCCCAACCACACAGGGATCCACTGGGTCAACCCTCACCTATGTCTCATCAACTGCACCCATCTTTGGCCAGATGATCACTTTAACTTTATCTTTCTGTTAAAAGTTACACAACAGAAAGTCTCTGTCTCTGACAAACTTGGTGTCAAATCAGGTTTTGCAATGTCTCATATGTGACTTAAGCATTCCTTTTTTCCAGATAATCCAGTTCCTACTGGCAAGCAATTAGGGCTCCTTTTGCAAATCTCTCACAGGAATGAGAAAACAGCTTTCACTTGACTCTTTTTAGAGGTAAATACTTCTTTCGTCTTCTCAGCAATCACGACTACTTTACCTAAGGAGAATCCAGGAAGAATGCAGTATGGCATGCAATACTTTCAAGGTGACACAGTTCTCAAATCAAGCGTAAGAGCAGTCCAGCACAAGTTACCTTTCCTCATATTAAAGCATGCTGTTTGATTTGAAATACAACCATCAGTAGGTATTCAACTTTTCTTCTCCCTCATAAACAACTTAAAATGAGCCAGCCCAAATGCCAGCAGCAAGACTCTCTCCCCTAGCATTTGGAAGAGACCAGAATTGTGTATTTCCCTCCTCATCTTAAAAATCTCCAACGCAGAGTAAATGTATAACACTGCCAACAGCAGCATTGATTTCTGCAAAAGCCAGTGGTGGTTTCCTTTAATGTAAAGCCCTCAGAACTTCATTTATGATGAGGCAATTGAGCAAACATACTGTGTAGTGATATGGGTAGGAGGCAATTTGTTTTACAAAGAAGCATGAGGAAAATCATACCAGATTTACTGAGCACAACAAACAAATGTCAGTTCAAAAAGCACGGTACCAACTGGAAATTAAGTATGAAGAGTAATTAGTTAAAGCTTCAGTTTTAGAAAAACTAGTAAGTGCCATCTCTCTTCTGAGTAACTTTTGCAGCACCGTTTGCTAGCACTCTACAGCACACAGCCACAAACAACATAGCTACTTGCTCTGTGCTTGCAGGAGTACACAATCTGCAAGCACACTGCAGCACAGAAGTCCTGACTGCTGACCTGAGCCAAAAACTCCTTCCTCCACAGATTTGATTAGGAGCAGACAAAGACTGCTCCTAAAAGCACATTTGGAAAAGTCCATTCTGCACCCTCTGAAGTACTGTCTCCAGGTCTTTGAGCCCCCAACAGGAGAAGGGTGTGGACCTGTTGGAGTGTGTCAAGAGGAGGGACACAAAAATGATCAGAGGGCTGGAGCACCTCTCTGATGAAGACAGGCTGAGGGAGCTGGGGTTGCTCATCCTGAAGAAGAGAAGGCCTGGGGGGACCTAATAGCAGCCATCCAGTACCTGAAGAGGGCCTACAGGAGGAAAGCTAGGGAGGGACTTTTTACAAGGGCTTGTAGTGAGATGGCAAGGGGTAATGGTTTTAAACTGGATTTAGGTCAAAGATTAGGGGGAAATTCTTTAGTGTGAGGGTGGTGAGACACTGGAAGGGGTTGTCCAAGGAAGCTGTGGAAGCTCCATCCCTGAAGGCATTCGAGGCCAGGCTGGATGGGGCTCTGAGGAACCTGATATAGCGGGAGGTGTCCCTGTCCATGCAAGGGGGTTGGAACTGGACAATCTTTAAAGTCTTTTCCAACTTTAACCATTCTATGATTCTGTGAGCCTCATGCTTTTCAACAATGGTGTCTTACATATACTGTTTCAGAGCTTCTGCAATGGGGAAGGTCATTGGTTCTTCTGCTGGCTTCTCGTGACTAAAAATTTCTATTTTCTGCAAGGCTGCTCTTACACTACAGTACAACTCACAGCTAGTTAAATGATGTGGAATAGACATCTATCAGCTCCTACACACTCTTCTAAGTGATGACATGGGTAATGGAACTGATCAGAGAACAGCTTCTTGCAGAAATTCAAGCTAGACTACATCTCTATTAGATTGTTTATGTGTTTTTCAGTGGAGTAGACTATTTTACTTACTCTGAGAATCTCCCTGGAGATATATGCTATCCAGTCTTCTTTCAGTGTATTCCCTTTCGTGTTCTTCACAAGGTCTGTGATAGAGCCTGCTCCACAAAACTCCATAACAAGCTGCAAAGCATACAACAACATTAAACAGTCCCCAGCTGTCTACCAAAGCAAAATAATCAGGTTGCAGCACTGATTTGGGAAACCCTTGTGAAGCAGAGAATATAATTTATTTTACATCTCTGCCTGGAAAATGGATTCAAACCAAGTGTCTCCAATGTGTGTCAGACATATAAGGAATATGTCTCACATTAGTTACTGCATTTTCAAGGACTGATTTAATCATTGTAATTTAATGCTGGGAATCTGGATTTGCTCAGCTATGCAAAATGCATTAGCAACAACAGAAGTTAGAGCACACCCAGTGCTGAAGGAATCAAACTGATCACACCATTGCAACACATCTTATTCTTTAAAGCTCCCATTTATTTATGGAAGAACATACACTGTTGCCTCTGTACCCTGCCATTTCAAACCCAAGCTTCAATCCTTTAGACGGTGTAGATGGAGTGGGATAAGAAACGTAATGGGTACAATTCTCACGTGCAGCTTTCTTTTTAGAGCTACACATTCTTACTTTTCAGCTCATCTGCCATGTTCCCATTAGACATTTTACTATCCATCTGGGAAATGGGGAAAAAAAAATGTTACCTAAAGAGCAAATCCATTACTAATAGCAAAATCTTGGTTAGGCCCTCCTCTTAAGGATATATGATTAGCCTATGTGATTCACTTCTCTATCTCTTCAGGCAAGCACCAAATTCCAGTTTGTCTTTCCATAATGTGGTACTTCTGTCATCCTCAAACTATATCCCAAAGGGAAAGATTTTTATGCATATGTTTGAGAAATATGTTCTCACCCACAGTTGGTCGTCATGTCCTGGAGGACTTTTCTTAATGAAAGCACCATAATAAGTTGCAATATTTCTATGATGAGAATATTTCTTTAGCATATTAATCTCCAGTTTGATTTCTTCTTCTTCATCCTTTGAAAAGGAAAAAAGGAAAAAAAAAGAAAAAATATTAAATAAACAAAGAAAACATATGTTTACTATACGACATGCATTATTTATTTCCTCTTTCACACAAGTTGATTTTTCACAAGTTCAATTTATACTGGCATCACGGTGAGTGAACACACCCAGTGAATGTTCACCCCTTTTTACTGTAACAGAAATTTACTTTCCCAAGTTTTCAGTACTATAAAAAAAAGCAAAAGAAGAGCTGTATCCAACGATAGAGCAGGACAGGATCTGTTTAAAAAACTTTTAATGCCTTAAGCAAGTACAAAGCTAGAAGGCCTTTGTTCTATGCAAGCTGGAGAACTGAAAAAACATAAAAATCTGTTAATTTATGATAGAAGAGTATTACTCCTATCTTCTTCATTTTTTTCCTTTAATTTTGAAAATTGCAACCAGTTCTATTTCAATGCCAGACAGTGGGTCAGTGCAGTTGGCTGCCCTCCAAGATGAGTCTCCCCACAGTGAGGACCACAGGGTCCCACCATGGTACCAGCACGAAGCTGGCAGAGGAAAGCAAGAGGCGGAGGTCAGGAATTCCCCTCAACGTGCAGACAAGGCATCTGCCTTGTGTACAAGTTTCCTCCTCCTCCATCTGTGTCCATGGAGGAAGAGCAAGTGCATCAGGAAGAAAGGGCCGGAAGGCTGGGTGGTAAACAGGACGCTGGGACACAAAGGCAAAGGAAGGATTTCCCCCTGGCTCCCCCTCCCCTGGCCTCAGCAAGCTGCCAAGCAGAGAGCAGCTCAGGTGAAGGGAGGTCATCCCTTCAAAGAGCTGAAATGGGTAATGCTATGCAACAGCTCCATAAAACCACCCACAATTTGCTTTTGAAGTGTCGGTGGGACGCAAGAAAGGATCCGTGCGTGCTTTGAGGTGATGTCTAAGCAGCCAGCCAGCAGATAGAGGGAGAGGAGGAAGAGGAGGAGGAGGAGCAGACACCATCCCACCACCAATGCAGTCCCCCAGCTCTGTCTTACCACACCTCAACTGTGGGAGCCCCTATCTAGCACCTCTCAAGGCAACAAATGGAAAGACAGCTGTTTTACCTATTTAGGCACCATCTCCATTTGCTCCACAACTTTTTTAGCCTTAGATATTCAGAGGGAAAATGTCTACCTTAAATTGGTTCCAGGAAGAAACTGAAACCTCTGTTCCCTAGGGTGCCTGGCTGATGGAAACAGTAGCACGTATTTTGATCAGCTTGTACTGTCAAAGCTGATTACATGAGAAAATTTTAAGCTTTAAACTTCCTTGCAATTTGTACGCTAGCAATCAAATATCCTATTCACGACATATGCAGATGTTAACACTAAGTACACTTTAACTATTTGTACACACTGGCACGCATAGCCTTGGCAAAAGAAACCACCCTCTGCTACAGCAAACACTTGTTTCAAATACACTGATGGTGAGATGCAATGCTTACTCATAAATTACTATAATTCCCAAAGTGCACCAGGGATAAACTATTCTTCAGTCTTCCCATGATGTATCTTTAAAGAAAAGTACTGTGTATTTCTGAAAAAAATTAGTAAAATACTTGTAAATCAAAGCTTCCAATGAACAGCAGCCTTGGAAGAAAGTGTTATCAAAGAAGCTTTTTGAGCCAAAAGCTAACTCAGTGCTTCCTCAGCTGCTTCTGTTGTCCTTCCTGTTGTGTGTTTTTTTAATTTATGCAGACCACATGCAAACGACTACTAGAAACTACCACACTGAACTTTGAATTTAAGCAAAAGACACAAAAAAATCCTGTAATAGGACCTTTTATAAACTTGATGGTTTGGACTTGATTGCTGATAGGTTTACTATGCATAATTGGATTAATTTGCTATTGTGTACTGACTTTTTCTATAAAAATTATTTCCTCTCCTTAGTGCATAAACACAATAGCTTTTACACTACAATAGGCAGTATGTCCTAAAGGTTGTTCACATTTATTTATTGTAAAAACAGCCAAAATCACAGTGCTTAGGCAGGATCTATTTCTGCAAAATAAAATAATAGACAAAAAACACCCAAACCTCCTCCAAAAAAACTAACAAAGAACAAAGAGAAACAACAAAAAGATGCACACAGCCAGAACAGACTTCAGATAGCTACTGCTCTTTTAGTTTTTCCCTGTGGCTCTGTGACAGCACCTGCTCAAGGGCCTGCAGCAACACCCAGTAACAACCTTAACTAAGGCTAATAATGGTCCTAAACTCCTGTTTCAGCTGTCATTGGGCATTTGTCCACAACCTGAACAGCATCTCAGCTACAGTTCTATCCAGTCCAGATTCTAGCCGACCAAACTAAATGGATTCAGTAATTCTTGCCAGGCTTTGGAAGATTCCACTTACTGAAGTGTGGATCAATAACTGCCTGGCACAGAGTCCTGAAGACTTTGTGGCGACAAGAACTATCATGAGGATTAATCAGTATGGAGAATGCTGCCCCATCACTGTGGTACAGCATTTGGTGTAAAATTTAATAAATAAATAAATTAATAATAATAAAAAAAAAGTTGGCCAGACCAAAATTGTTCTGTTCCAGATCCAAGATTTTTTTTTTTTCTACAGTACAGCTGATTTCACCCCAGCGTGGACATCCAAAAGATGCTAAACAATGTGCGCCCTACTGGTGTTTACTTCTCCCCACTAACTACAAAAGGAGGATGAGGTCACTAGCCAAGATCCAGACACCAATTTTGCAGATGTCTTCCATCAGGGAGAGATGAATCCCACCCAAAAATCTCACCGGATAAGACTTTTTCCGCACAGGTCTACTTATGGACACATGCACCTCAAGGAGGGCAGGGATCTTCCCGTGCAGAGAGAGAGGTCTCAGCAGCCTCCTGGGATTTGGATTGGATTTGGACATGTGGTGTAAGCCAGCCTCAGGGGCAGAAGGTCCCTCACACCACCCCTGCCAGCAGTCCCTCAGTTAGCAGGGGCGCCAGGATCACAAAGGGGGAAAATTAAAACCAATTGAGGGGAGAGACTGTCATTCTCGTGAAGGAATACAAAAGTACATCCTTTTTTCTTGGAGGAGAGAGGCAGCTGGTGAGCCCTTCCTAGTGATTTTATGCAGCTGGCATCAATTACCACTCTAAGCCATTATCTATGGATACAAACTCCCATCGAAACCTTCTTTGTCTGGCCTGTGATGGGGCTGGTGTAAGTGTTTTATACTCATACATTCTCTGTCTGTTTGTGACAGCACGTCTGATTACTAGTAATTTGTGCAGTAAGCTATACTTTTGCAAGACTCACGTGGTTAAATCAAGCTTGGAGCGGCTTTCCTCTCCTTTTCCATGTGTTTCCCTTCAGAGATTAAATGGACATGTCAGCATCACTAGGGATTTCTTACCGCAACACTGTTTTATCAAAACTACTTTGCCTGTAAGATTACAAACTGCATGTGACACTTGAGCAGAAATCCACCTATACACTACTCAGATAATTTCTAACCATTTGAATTAGCAGATTAAAAATAAACCCAGGCATGTTAACTCTCAACATGCCATCTAAGGGTGCCTGATTAGCTTGCTTACAGCTGTAGCACAGTCACCGCACCACTTGCTCTTCTATCCATCATTGCACGCTAAATATCAGATTATTTTTTTCCACACAAACAGCAAATCGATGATTTGTTATTTTCATTACATCACCATTTACAAAAATGTGTTGACTTAAGCATCTGAATGATTTAAGTGTCTGACTGAAGTAGCTCCCAATCAAATAAAAGCTACTATTCTGTCTAAGAAATGTTAATTTGGACAGCTCGATTATGCCATTTCAGCACATTTTACGAAGGTAAGCCCCCTGAATCATTACTTCCAGAAAATCCTGCTTATTTACACAAATTCTTAGAAGATGGGCAATTCAGAAGCACTTTGCTGGACATCATGGTAGGGAGGGAGAAGGGAACTACAGCATTAGAAGTGCCAGAAGCAGGGGGGACATAACCAAAGGAAAAGAAAAAGCCCTCCATGCATACTCCATTTTTATATATTTCCCTAAATGTAATTTTCTAGGTGCCTCAGGAGATCAAGCAAAATAGGGGGAATAACAGTGTTTTCCAAGCAGTATAGAACAAGAAAATTATTTCAGGAGCTAAATTTAAAAAAAAAACAACAACAAAACAGTTATAGATTCAGTGAGGAAGTATCCCAGGACATGTAAGAGGTGACTTTCCATCCACATTCCTCTGGATGGAATAGCTGCCTGACCACTGCTCTTTTGGATAGCTGTTGATTCTGCCCTCTCAAAGGTTGGGGAGGAGAAACTCAGGATAATTTTAAATGATTTTATTTCCCTAGTAGTACAATTAGGGGAAACATGAATGAGGAAACACAGCCAAGCAAGGATAAAGCAAAACAATGTCCCGTGATGTAGGTATCAGCAAGTTTATCTCCCTCCAGATGATTTATATGCTGCCCTGAAACAGTCTACAGAGGAACACAAATCAATTCCTTAAGTAACTTTTCTTTCTGATTTAAGAAATGAGACAGTGACAAATATCAGCTCTCCCAAAGAGCATCCAGTCATTTTAAGCTACAATGAAGTGATTTAAAAATTAACACCAGTACCCAGCAGTGGAAAGCCAGACACACAGGCAAAAGGGCACGGGGAAAGGGAAGCCTTCAAGTCTCCTTTGCTTTCCCAGTGCTGTTCACAAAGCTTTGCTTGCATGAAGAACAGCTGGTGACACTCTGCCTGGGGCTTCAGAATGCACTGAGCTGCTGAGGATCACAAGCCCCAGCAGTGGCTTGTGGGATTTGGGAATCTTTAAATCACGGGAAAGCTGGGATCTGTGTGGAGGGGCAGGCAGCAGCCTCAGCCCAACGCTTGGAGGGGAAAGGGATTGCTAATCCATGGACACTTAGAGTCATGGAAAGGAAACTAGATTGCCTTCAGAGGCACTAAAATGATGACCACTTGGCCTTTCTCTCACCATCTCCCCCTGACACTCCAGCTGAAGAAAAACAGGAGAAGACCACAAAAAACAGGGTTTTTTTCCGTTTTGCTTCCTCTCACTTTTCATTTCTCCTCTCCACCCATATCAGTTGAAAAAATAATGGGAAAAAAAAAACGTTAAAAGGCCTAAAAGGTACCAAATGCAGAGACAAATCATGCCATCAACTTCTGCAAACCACCATTCTGCTTCTGTGTCGCATCCTCCCTCCTCTCTGCCACCCCAGACCTGGCCAGCATCCATTCAGAGCTGAAAACTGTACAGGAGAGGGAAAGTCTGAATAGTGCCTAGCACAATAGGTGACCTTTTGTGGTGCTGGAATCCACGATATACACACTCGTTAATAAAGTTGTCACACACGAGGGAGACGTTTTGGTGAGAAGCATCGGGTCAGTGTTGCACACAGTGCAGTATTTGAACGGGGGGCTGTGGCAAGGAGATTGTAATTTGGGGAGGAACCTAAGCACAGGAGCAATGAGACTCCGAGCACCAAGCAAGTGCCTGCCAAGGTAGGAAGTTGTGATAGAGCAGAGCCACTTGCAGTGCTGAGAACACAGTGTGGAGAAACACGATCCTCTCCAATGCCACAACGGAGTGTCAGAATTGGGAATATTATATTAAATACCCCTTGAAAGAAAATGCCATACACAGGCTTCTTGGAAGGGAAAGCCTAAACTGTTTACAAGAAAAGACTTTAATCAAGAGGCTCAGTAAACATTTAGCCAGTTCATATACAGTCCCTCCTAAATCTTTACATATATGAGCCTCCAACTTTCTTACTATGCCCTGTTTGTCTTGAGAGTCATTTTATGGAGCCTTTGAGCTTCTCTTACCCTCAAGCTAGAGACCTCATGCAAGTCTGTTTACCTTCTGCCTCTTTCTTACCTTCTCACCCCCAGCACTCACTGTGCCAGTCTCATTTCACGTGCAAGGTCTCTCTTTTACTGGCCAATTACCCACAGAGTCTTCCCACCTTCGCATCAGCACATCCATTTCTCTGCACCGCCCTTCAAGTCCTTCCCAAACACACACTTAGTCAAAGGCCCGCAGACTGTTCACCCTTAAGAAAAGGTGTCCATCACTCCATGCACTCAGGGACTCTGAAGGAGCACGAGACATTCAGAAAGCAACAGAGTGGGTGGTGAGCATCGCCCCACTGGTGCCTCTCAGAGCCTGCCCCTTGTCCACATCTGCAGCCCACGTGGAGAAAGCTCTCCTCAGCCTTTACCACTGCCAAGATTCCTGGAGCTCATCTTGTCCCTGTGAGGTGCCTACCAGGCTCTGAGCCACTTCTGCCACCAGCACAGAGCCTCACTTGCCAGAAGCAGCAGACCAGCAATGCTCTACCCAGGCAGAGACACTGCAGAAGATGGCTGTGATGCTTTTTTCCAGGGTCAAAACCAAACCAAAGCCAAAACCAAACCAAACCAAAACCAAAAAACAACCCTTAGTTTTGTGAGAACTGGCTGGGAGAACAGGGCTGTCCTTATGACCTTATGTAACATTTGGTTACCTTCAGCTTAAAGATTTCACCAAGCAGGTTAGGAACACACTTCCCAGCACATGCCAAACAGAGGCTGCTTTGTCTCCCCCTTGGCACAACACCCTCTCTACTGCACGCTAAAGGAACCATCTGAAACACAGAAAATCAGCCAAATTGTTCGCAACAGTGCCATCACTGAGGCTGCAGCCATAAAGCAACAATTAAGCTAACCAGACAAAAAAGCATGAGGGACAGCTAGCTCTTAAGCAGGGTCCCAGCACTGCCCGAAGGAGCCTGTGTAGCCGTATTGTGCAAGCACGGGAGATGGAATCACGTGCTGGCAGGATGGAGCCAAAAATCACGTGGAGACAATACTTGTCTGTTGTCTCCTTCAGAACCACCTCCTCTGCCAATCACTCTGACAACAGTATTTTCTTTCTTGCCTCATGTGCCCCTGGTGCCTTTGCTGATCACTGAATGAGTTGCACTGAAGGCTCAGAGACTGCACTAGTGCTGACCTTGCCCAGTAAAATCCTAGGATGCCACAGACTTTTCCAAAAACAACCAAGAGAAAAAGCTCCTAAAGGCAAATCAACCATTTCCTGGGCTAGTCCCTCGATCCTGGTCATGATTACTTAAAGAGCTTCCTGCTCAGACTGAATGTTTACCCCAGACTGCACGTCCATCCTCATCAAGCCTAAATTACTCACAAGTTATGCAACAAGCCGGCATTGTACTGACATCTTTAGAGCTTCACAAAAGAGGGAAGCATTAGTGCCCTATTTCCATTATTATTATTCACACTAAAAATGCCTGTTTTTATACAATCCTACATCCAGTCTTTTTGTTTTGTAATCAGAACAAGCCCTTGCTAGCAGATATGAAAAGTATGTCTGTGTGTGAAGTAAAGAAATTAGAACAATTTCCTTTACGCAAAACTCCGGGATCAGACAAGAAGAGAAGAGGTAGACAACGGGCAGAAAACAACCTTATGCACAAAGCCAAAAAGCTGCACAGCTTTTCTGCCTCCAGTCTCAGTGGAGGCACTTGAAGCCGTGGAAAGCAGCATCTCTGGGGACAACAGAGCCGTGGGAAGCGCTTACCCACTGCTTGGCCCCTCTTCAGCCTGGCAGTGTGAAAACCCATCATGCCACCACTCCCACCTGGAGAGCAGATTCCTTCCCCAAGGAGACAACACTTGGGTCCCTCCCTGCACGTGCAGCCCAGACATGGCTGGGCCACAGTTTGAACCTGGGAGATGGAAAAGGCTTTTGAGTCCTGCAGGTTTTACGCAGCTGAAGCGATTCAACAAGAAACTGAAGTTCTAGTTTGAAACGAAGCTTTAACTTTGAGGGAAGTAGGCAGAAGGCAAACATCTGAGAGAGGAGAGAAAAAAAAAAGGATGAAATGACTGAAAGTGGGTTTCCTATATACCAAATGTGACACAGAATCCATATTAGCAGAAATTTAAGCTGGGAAGGTAAAACACATTTTAAAACAGCAGTTCTGGAATAACACATTCTTCTAGTACATACGCCACGAAAACCTCTAATAACATGAACTCATTGATCCTTTTACAGGAGAGATTTCAGTATACAGCCTCACATTCACACTGACCAACAAGTCCTGCAGATGAACAGAAAAGAGAGATTTACTTAAAATCCCTCTCTCATTTTATGCACGGAATGAAAACCAAATGTTAAAAAGACCAAACAAAAGAACCCCAACAGTTCGCTATCATGAAGTTGTCCCCATGCACACTCGAGGAGAAACAGAACAAAGGAGAGGAAGAAAAAGTAATCCCACTTCGGTATTTCCTCAGAGCTGTTTCACATAGGATCCTTTATTAAAAAAAGATGGAGATGGAGAAGTAGATGACAAGAGAAATTCAGAAGCTCCATCACATGCTGCTGTTTCTTCACCCGACAGTCACTGGTCTACACTTTGGTCACTGGCAACATCAATGGTAAAGGCAGCAGTCACCAGAAGACAAGTTTTGTTACTAACTTTGTCTTTTGAGCCCAAATCAACTGGTGGGTGCAAGAACAACTTTGTAAGACATCCCTAATCCCTCAGCTGTCCAACATTCCCTAAGATTTCCAGGCTTTAATTAAGCAAACCCTCCTCATTAAAATGTTGCGAGTGCTGCAAGTTTTCCTTCCAAATATTTAAAACTCAGTCTGCAACACTAACAAAGCCATTCATTTTGTCAGAAAATAAGTGCTAAAAAAAGCCCTGAAAGACAAATTACTGCATTTTCCTTGCAGCCCACCAATCCTCTTTTAGAGAGGGACATACTTCTCGTATCCCATTTCTATGCAGAAATACATTTAATGCTTTTCTAAAGTGGTGTATCTTGGTCTGAGGTACACCTGCCAGATGAAACGATTCATAATAGCCATTACATCCCCAAACATCAAAGGTAGTATGTTGGCTTAAAAGCTAATACCAGTGTTTAATGCCTGTTGTACACGCTACTGGTAACCTATGCCCTGTTTTACACTCACAAAAGGAAAAAAGGAAAAACTTTGGGCTATGCTACAGCCTCTAGAAAACTCCTTGTAACTAAGGACTAGTGTGAGATCATGATCTGACTTATTCAACACAAGGTTCCTTTTGTGAAGCAGCCAAAATATGTAAATTACACAGCAATAAAAGGAATCATCCGATCTGTACATGTGTCTTACAAACACAATTGAATGACACAGTACTAGTGCACAAGTCCTTACAAGTTTTAATTTTGGGTAATCTTTGCCGAAAGGTTAAACACTTTAGCTCCTCTGGTCCAATATTAGTCACCACTCAACCTCTTGTCAGTAATCCGCAAGCTCCTCCCCTGCCTTACGCAAAGAAAGTTCTGCAGATGCAAAAGGCCAGGCATAATCAGAACCCAAGAGGTCCAAAACCCTGTTTCTCTCACCTGTCAAGGGGCAGAAGGAATCACAAAGCAAGCTGCAACACCAGCTCACCACGGTGTATTTGAGAACTGGGCTGAATATATACTGTCTGGTCAGATCATGAGTGGCTGCAGTGATGGGAAGGGAGGAGATCTGACCAAGCCCTACAGGCTTGTCAAATTACATTTAAATTTTAAAAATATACCCCAAAATACCTTCAGTTTCTTTCATCCACATTGCAAGCAAAGACTACTTCAAAAGCCATCAGGAGGAAGATTGCTCCTCCTCCTTTTGACACATCTCCACCTTCTCTTCCTTCTCTCTCTGCTTTTTTGACTACTGCAACTCCCAGCAGCAACAGAGCAGAGCATCAACATCAGGTTGGTAGGTGTGAGACAACCAGCCTTACACACACACACACACAGAAGTACTCCCTCCAAGCCCTCAAACCACTTGTTTTCCTGGGCAGAAACCGGCTCCTTCTGCAAAGGGCAAACCCAGGCCCACGTCTGATGTCAGTCAGGTAAGACCCAAAGTTTTTGCTCCTTCATGCTCTTCTGCTGCATTCCTGAAACCTACAACCCAGCAGAAGCTTTGGGGGTGAAAAAGCAATACCAAGCTCAGCTGCTCTTTGGGAATGAATGGAAAAGAAATAACCAGAAATATATGGGCTGAGAGCAACACTGCTGGAGCAAAGACCTGTAGTCATCTTTCCTGTTTACTGAAGAACAAGATCCACTCTTACAACCCTAAGAATTTCCAAAGCAAGAAGGACTCCAGATACTGTGTTTTACCTCTAAAATACACTTGTGCTCAGAAATACATTTCTTTTTTAAAAAGGAAATCCATCACAGAACAATTTACAACTGACTGACAAGATAATGATGATGCCTCTGTAATTATCAGGTCCAATCACTTAAATCACAATTTACCAGCAGACACACAAGCTACTTGATTCACAGCTAATGTTTTCTTGAGCACACACTAGGTCCTTCCTAAAAAAGGAGAGAAGACAGACAACCTCTATCAGTAACAACTGTGGCTGCTGATGAGAGAAATTCAGAAACGTCTGCAAGAGGCAAATTTTCCTTCGTGTTTGTGCTGAACCCTTCCAGAGGACAGATGACAACCAGGGCTCAGACCAAAAAGCTTTTCCTTTGTATTCAGACAGGAACAGCTGCTAGACAGGTACAAAGGTATGTCCACGTCTGGACACGCGCGATAAGCGAGTCCTTTATAAAATCAGTTGCTGAGGTTTTGATTTTCTTTGGTAGATTAACGCTGACTTATGCACAGCATTTAAAATCGCCTTGTGCTGCCAAAGCTCTATAAAGGCTGTGCACTTTAGTGTACAAGTAAGTGCATTTGGCACTACGCCACTACGTACAAAATCATTTTCGTGCAGCTGCCAGCAGAAGGGAGCTATATTCTTGGACCAGATGTTTTTGTTGTCAGCGCTGCCAAGCACGCCTGGAAACCTCACAGCTGAGCGGTGCTGCAGGAGTGAATTAACAATGAACAGAGCCACAAGATGCTCCTGTCCATCTATCAGATGGCAAGTCACAGCCCCCTCTCCCCCTCTCCAAGCAAGGAAGCTGTTGATAGCCAGCTAATTATTTACCTGCCTGAGAAGAAAAGCCCTTCTGACTCCGTCAGGATAAATAAGTCTCAAATGCTTGCAGAAAATATTACACCCCAGCTGCATTTACCCTTAGCTGGACAGGTGACAAAGAGACCATGACTAACAGCCAAGAAAACAAGACCAGAGAAAATAAAAGTGGTATTAATACTACAGTACATTTGTTTTCGCTGCTGGGCTGTGAACAGGACTGCACTTACTCAACGGAATTTCACCTCAAAATCAGAACCACTATGGCATCTCACTCTTCACTTTAAAAACAAACAGTTCAGATCCCAGTGCAAGCCTCTCAATCTTGAGACTGAAACACTAAGAGCCCAGGGAGGAGTTTTGGGATAGAGGTCCACTTCCCCACCCTGACCTGGGCTCCTGGTAAGGCTTGGCTGCTCCTCTTCCTGTTGCCCCATGGCTACAAAACAGGGGCTTCCAACAGGTCCTGACCTGCAGGTCTGTCCTTGCCTTTCACAACTGCACCACTAACAGAGGGGACCTGAGTGTCTATAGAGACAGAAATAATGAATTGTCAGGCAGCTGCTTAAAACTGTGAATGTACATGAACAGCAGGCAGAAAGCAGCCCCAACAAGAACAAGGCACCAACAGTCAGGTTCTGAGAAGAAGAAAATGAGGTTCACTCATCCACAACTCTCCCTTGACCACCTTCAACCAACCACAAGCTCTGTAAGAGAAACTCAAGAGGTCAGGCCACCCCATCCAGAAACAAAAGGCCCTGCACGCCAGGTAGGAAAGAGGTGGAAGCACACCCCATCCAGGCCACAGCCCTCCCATGGGCAGAGAAGGCTGTGAGCCTGCTGGGAGCTGCTTATGGGGTCAGAGCAGCCCACTCCTCTACCACAAGCCACTGGTAAAAAGCAACGCTCAGCAACTTGGTTGCAATATAAACACATGCCTAATGTGTTTTACTGAAATCTTCCTACACAGGAATCATCTGATCTCCCTCAAACAGAGGATCATTTTGGTTTCCTCAGCCTCCAGGAGCCACCACATCTCCTGAGCCAAATGTGGCCCCAGCCTGCCCAGCTGCTCCTGCCAGCCAGACATCTGCCCAGGAGCTGTGCTTACCTCCAGCACCAGGAGCAGCACCTTCCTTACGGATAAATTCAAAAGTTACATGTATTTAAAAAAAAAAAAAAAAAAAAAAAGTAACAACAGACAGCCTCTCTAGACTAGATAAATAAAGAGTCTCCTTCTCAGGGACTTTTTCCTTAAAAAAAAATGTAATGCTATCTAGTAGAGGGCTTCAGGGGAAGATGATTTATAAGCAGAAAAAGGCCTGTAATTTTGTGCTCAGGGTACTCACCCCAGCAGATATTACAACCTTTTACAATGCTAGTACCATAACATGATGAAGTGATAGTCTGAAAAACATCTTCCCTTACTCACGCTGATTTGAAACCAAACAAAGAGCAATTAGCCCAGCCAAAGGGGTGGGGCAGGGGGTAGGAACTAATTTACTTCCAAAGGAGGAAACTTGGACTGTTTAGAGAGTTTCAACACTCAGGAGGATATGCTTTAAGGCACCGGATTTGCTCAGAGCTGAGCTGTGTGACAAGGAAGCCATGGACAAAGGAGCCTTTTGCAGCAACCCTGCCAGCTCCACCAACAAGGCGAGGATCCACTGGTTGGTTTGGAAAAATTACCAAGCAGCAGAAATCCCACATGCAGCAAATTGGACCTCTCCAATTGCTGGAGAGAGGCAACTAAGTGAAAGACCATGTGTTGTGGAGGTCAGCTTCTGCCAGACGACAGTCATCCGAACAAAGGCCGTCACGGCTGGAGGCTCCTCTCCTGTGGTTTCCTGCAGCCTCGTCCTTCCAACAGGCACATGGAGAAATCCCAAAGCCCAGTCTAAAAGGGAAGCCTCACATAAATTGCTGGTTAAATTGGTTAAGCTTGTTTTTGACGGTTCACTAAGAAATGACGGTCCACTAGGAAAAGCCTCTGGCCAGCATGAATTAAAAAGTGAGAGGTGGGGGTTACATAATAGGAAAAAGATTAATGGAGAGTCTATTATAAAGACAGTGAAATATAATTTTTTAAAAATAAAGAAGTTATAAGGCTGTGGCTGCTTGCTTTTTTTTTTTTTTTTTTTTTTTTTTTTTTTTTTTTAACTCTCCTCAGCTCCATCTGTAGTCTGCAAGCATCTAGGGGTTTCTGCCAAAGTGATCAGTAGCAAAGAACTAGCATTTGTCTTTGAATTGCAGCCATTATGTGCTCCAGCATTCCCACACCACAGAGATAAAATAGGAGGCACTCACAAATTCTCCCTGGGCTAATACTGACCCAAAGCAGACGGGACAATGGCAGTGCATGTGTGCTGCTGCATATAAAGGCAGGACACAGAGGTGAGAAGGGGCATAGCTGCTTTTCATGACCTGTAAAACTCCCTCACTAAAAGTGGGTTTGTCTGATGGCAGCCCTCCAACTCACTGGCAAACCTCTTCAAAGCAAGACACCCAGATAAGCTTGCCTTTCATACAATACAGCCCTTATTCCCTCCATCCTTTGGTTCATGAGTAGACACTTTTCTCCAGGAGCTGTAGTGTGTGCAGTTGTGCAACAGTCAAAACCCAGTTTTGGTCACCTCTCCCCAGTGCTGACACTGTGGTGCTGGCCTGGAGAACAGGCGTGTGCCCATGCACACCGACAACCTGCACAACCAAGTCCTTCCCTTTGGCAAAGTTTAGGACACTGCAAAATCCTTTATCTGTGTTACCTGCCCACCAGTCCCACTCGCCTCACAAGTGGCCCTGCTATACCACTCATCTTGTAAAGATGACTAAAAAAAGAAAGTTAAACAGGAAGAAAAAACAATGGTGAAATAATTCATCTGAATGGAAGACCCAAAAGCCGCTGAACACCCCTAAGATCCTACTACCATAACCCAAAGGCCTCTTGCTGGTTTCAGAAGAAACTTCTGGCTCTCGACATCATATAGAAAGCAAGCAGGTTTCTTGCTCTGAAGCCCTCTAGTGATGGCCAAAAGCACAGCAATCACACAAGAACTTCCTTTTGTGCGCACACAGCAGACAAAATACAGACAAATCCTCACCCAAAGATCGCTGCTCATCAGCCATGCCAGGTCAAAGATGTTCATGTCTCAAGGAGCATGTAACAGCTTGGGGAGCCATGCTAAACAGAGCATTTGTGACTGTTTATATCCACATTATAAGATCTGTCCTCCAAAGGTTTATAAACACAGGAAGTTTGTGAACAATCATGGATTACACTCCTATTCCAAACCAGATATAATCCATCATTCGTGGTTATTAACTAAAACCCAGACAAAAAATGTGGAAAATTCACAAGCATATAGGCTTCATTCTAAATGTTTTGTTGGTTTTTTTTCTCTCCAGTCTCATACACAGAAAAATCCAACTTCTTGATCTACATTGTGCCCTAACAATAGGCACAATCTCTGATGTCCACAGCTTTTGAATATTCTTGAGTTTCCACAACTATATTTATATCGTGCATTTTCAAGCTGCAGAGAAAACCAGTAGGAGAAACATCTTCATCTTCTTTCTAAGGAAAATTCTTATTAAATGCCAGCCAGCCTCCTCTGCCCTCTGGATCCAGCACTGCCCTCAGGGATGCTGCTGTGTCAGAAGGTCTTTCCTATACAACTGTGTAACACCCAAACCCCCTGATTTGTGTTCTTCTGCTTCATCAACCAGCCATATGAACTTCAGCTATAACAGAACTAGCTATGCACTCTTCTTATCTCAAAGTGAGGAAACACTACATGCATCATATACAACAATGTTAAAATTGTTTCCGACTGTAAATTCTGCTTTAGCACTTTATCTATCTTAAGACCACTCACTGCCAAAGAAACTGCTGATTTAAGTCCTACCTATCTTGTATCTGGAGGAAGAAACAACAATATCCATTGTGAATTACCAGTGGTTACACACAAGTAGGGTACAGCAATGGCAGACTGGGCTTTTGTTCTGGACTTCATTTAAAGCAAACAGATGGCTTTCATAGGTAGATCTACTTCGACTACCTCGAACCACTAAAGGGTTGTTTCTTTTGCCCTTCACTAACCAAATGACCATAAAACTCAAGATTAAGAAGGCTTTTTTTGCCAGCAAATATAGCTTGTGGTCCAAAATGTGGTTCACCTAAGCCAGCCCCTTGCCAAGTCACCAGATCACCAGCAGCTTGCATCACACATCTTCAGCACAGGTTTTTCACTTCCATGGAGAAAGCACTGCTATCACTGCAGGATACCATCTGAACATTTAACCAACAGAAAATGCAACTTCTCCTCTTTTCTTGCCTTCCAGTGGAAGAAATCTTTTCCTGAATTTACATAGGTGTTTGTTTGTTTGTTTACATTTTGTAGTCATGGGAAAGAGAGAGAGTCTGCATGTACATGCTGCTCTTTCCATTTTTACCAAACAGTGTAAACTCTTAACAATTTGTGTTGCAAATCAAGACTAGGCAAGGTACATTTCTCAAACTCCTTCAACCAGAATTGAGGAGCACCAGCAATTCTGAAATAAGAACCAGCACCAGATCTGAATTTGTGTTGAGACTTAACGGACAACAGAGCCCCATCTGATTAATAAATCTGAAGATTTATACATAACATCTCTGTGTGTGTGCATATATATAAATATAAAATGGTAGTTTCAGAATTTATATAATTGACTCAAGGCTTTAAATTTTAAAAAAAAAAAAATTGTTGCAAAGGGGCATAGCAGTAGAAGTGAAAAGAAAATTCCAGAGTGAAAAACAACTAATTCACTTATAAAAATGGGTTTGTCTCCCAGGCTCAAAGAGAGGAAACACCAACAAATACTAGAGAAAAAGGCCAGTGGCACAAAATATGCAAAAGACAAATAAAACCCTCCCCTCAATGGTGCTGCCTTTGCATCAGTGTTTCCACAGCAGTGACTCAGGGCTGCCTGACTACTCATAGCCCTGGCCAGGAGGACAGGTTGGTTGGTGCAGGGAGAGCCAAGCAGCCACCAGCCAGTGTCCTGGTTTGGGCCAGGATAAAAGTGATTTTCCTTTTAGTACTTTTGCTTTCAACTAAGTCTCTTGTAAGTAGTTGCACTTGCTGAAATTAACAGCAAGTTTCTCAGACAGTGTCTGCTTCTAGGACTGATAACACTCTATGTTTATAGTTACTGCCAGAGACTGGTGTGCAGAGCCAAGGACACTGCTCAGCTCTGAGGAACATTTTACCCTCCAGGAGTAAGGAGGTCCCACCTGAAACCCTCCTTTGGGGAGGACCAGACAAGATAGATGCCAGAATTGACCAGAGTATTCCATCCCATACACATCATACTCAGTATAAATTTGAGGGATCACAAGGGTCAAACCCTTCCTGCTTCCTTTCCTCGCCTGTTCCCGGTTTTTGCTTCAGCATCCTGGGAGGATTCCATCCGTCCCTCTGCCTGTGGTCCTGATCCGTGCCAGCCTGAATCTGTGTGTTCCTGCCCCCAGCTCCCGACTGCTGCTGACCCCAGGATTCCAGCCTGGACTTTCCCAGGGCTGCCCTGCAGCCTCAGTGGTGATGTGAGAGTTATTGGGGGAAAGGGGGGAGGAACGTGGTATCAATTTTCCTGTATATTTGTATATATTTAGTAATTTTTCCTTAATTTAGTTTCATTAAAGTTCTGTAGTTTAGTTTCCAACCCATAAGCCTCTCTCCCTTATTTTCTCTCCTTCCTTTATCAGGGAGGAGAGGGGGATTAATAGAGCGCATCTGTCATTCGGTTTAATTGCCGGGCCAGTGTTAAACCTTGACAGCCAGCCATGGGGATGCTTGCTCTCTCTGCTGCCTGTGGTCTCTCTGCCCAATGAGACTTCCATTTGGTAGAACATTCTACATAAGAAAATGATTTCTCAGGAATCGTGGACACTCTTCTTTCTTGCTCTGACAGGCTGAGCCAAGGGACTTTGCCAGGCCAGTAACAGTTACCTTAAGGACTGTGGGCTGCTGCATTTACTCTAGGATTTCCACTTAGTTCTTAGCAGCTCTAGAATCAAACTGTGAAATTAAATTCGGGAAGAAGGAGCTACAGTGGGATATACCCCTGCTTTGGGGAAACACTACAGAAACAACTCATACATCAACCACCATGCAAAAATCCCTTTTGGATGAAGCCCGTCTAAAGAAATGAACCCAGGCCCCTTGTTGGAAAGGACCTGAGGCAATTCTAGGCTCAGCAGACAAGCAGCATTTTCTCCTATAATGATCAGCTGAACTAGTTTGCACAGCATCTTCAAGGTTCTTTTAACACTTGGCTCAGCCATGTGCTTCCCATTGCATATTTTAGAGATTGGGCACAGGGGAAGAAGAACACATTCCTGTTAGGCACAAGGGGAGCATTCACTGTGGTTACAAGTCAGCTTAGAGTACAAGGCATTCCCAGGTCCTTGTGCATTAGCACTTGCTGCCATAATCTTTAGTTTAGGAACTGGGCTTTAAGACTGTATTTTGGCCAACAATTCCCTACACAATCACTCAAATGGCATCTTGCAAAAGGAACACTGTTGAGGGACTTGGAGCAAGCATACTCAGTTGTATGACAAGCATCGTAACTTTTTCTTTAAAAAGAAAAAAGTAAGCTACCTTCCTCTACTGATTCACTGCAAAACAGTGGCCAGCTGACTGATACCAGACAGCAGCTGAGGTCTGCCTACCATTCTCAAAGCAGAGGTTATAAATTTTAGCCTCTCTCGCCTCTCTCTTCTCCATACAGCTTGTCATTTTTCACTTGTCAGGACTTCTAATCTTTGGAATTTCTCCTCCTTGTTAAACTTGGCCGAAGTTGGCAAGCACATCCAAAAGGTATTTGGTGGAAAAGAAGGCAGGACACACGCACTATCACCAAAAAGCTTCATTTCCTTAGGAAGTCAAGATAAAAATATGGAATGTCCCAGCAAAAACAGGAGGAGCCCACAGGCAGGTGCAGCTTATGAAACTACAATTAAACACAGTCAAGGAAGATTACATTTCAAGCAGATATATCCCCTTTAACATAAACAGTAAATTAATTCTCATCTCTTTGATCCTAGTGGCCAAGCCAGAGTTTAAAGTGCACCTCTGAAATGCAGCAGCTCACACTGGACCTGGGATCTCTTGCTTGCCTAATCAGGCAGGAGGACTACACGGCAGATCCATGTTCTGACTAGATAGTTGCTAAAATGAAAGCACAACACTCTGTCATTGGTTTTGCTCTGCCCAAACTGGCAAGAGCACACATGCTCTAACACTGTATTGACAGGGTTGCCTTGTTTCCCTTGAGTAGAGAGTGTGTCTGATTCAGCAGGGGTAAATGGAGCTGTGCTCTGTGTCTGACAGAAATGATACAAAATGCAGTCCCGTAGGTTTTGCTATTATCTGCACACAAAACGTTTCTGTTTCCCATCAGAACTCAGATCTCCTCAGACAGTTTGAGCAAACAGAGCTCAGGGCTCAGGAAGGCAGTGGTGAAATGCCTGCGCTGAGGCCACCTGCACCAACACTCCCCTCAGCTCAGAAGAAATGCTCCATCACTAGAACTTGTGAAGGCTACTGCTGCTCAAATTCATGTCAGTACAGGCATGACCCACAAGGTTAAATATCATGACTGTAAAAGCATCTGCTCATTACCCACACACTGAGCCTTCACCACCACTAGTGTGAGGGTTCAGATTTCCCTAACACAGATGCAAGCAGTCATTCATTATGTACATGAAATCACATTGTCATTAGTGACTTTCTCATCGTATTATAGAATCATATAATTGTTTGGGTTGGAAGGGACCTTTACGATCATCTAAAGCCCTCTGCCATGGGCAGGGACACTTCCCACTAGACCAGGTTGCTCAAGGTCCCATCCAAACTGGCCTGGAACACTTCCAGGAAGGGGACAGCCACAACCTCCCTGGGCAACCTGTGCCAGTGTCTCACCACAATCACAGGAAATATTTTTTTCTTAACGTCTGACGTAAATCTCCCCTCTTCAAGTTTTAAACCATTACCCCTTGTCCTTTTTCTAAACAGCCATGCAAAAAGCCCTACCCCACAACAGCAGGTCTCCAGAGGACTGCAGGTACCAAGCCTAAGGACTAAAGAAAAAGAGGCACAAGAGTAGCGTTAATTGCATGAGTACTGCCCATTTGGACTGATAAACAATGTCCAACTACTCATTACAACAACAACAGCAGATGCCAGTAGCTCACCTAGATAGATGACTTATCCTTTCCTTCCAAATGTGTCAATGCAGTTACACCGTCACACCAAAAGGAGAGACATTTTTAAGGAAAAGGTCTAGACTTGTCCAAAGACTTGCAGAGAAATCTTCTTAATGCACATTCCCTGTCCTTTTGCCAATGGACGTCAGCTGTAGCCTACGCAGCCATCTAGTTTCCATTACATTCCAGTACTAAACGTGTGCACTCTCATACTGACAAGCAATAACAGATCTCAGTGCCATAGCTGAGGAGTGTACCCTAGGCATCATCTGCTGTGCTACAGCAGTGTTACCTCATTCTCTTACAGGCAGGTAGACAAAATTTTAAAGGTTCCTCCCTAAACCAGGGAGATTCTTTTGCTCTCCAAACTATAGCAGAGTTCTGCCTACAGCCAGATACATATATATATATATCTATATATATATATCTATATATATATATCTATATACCTATATAGAGATATATTCATTTTTTGGTAATATAAGCTACATTACAATTTATGGAGTGGTGGCAAAACGCTATCTGCTAGACAAGACAAAACCTTGCACACCAGACCTGTCATAAGCATACAGATGAGAAGAAGGCAGAGGCAACACAGCTTTCTTTGCACTGTCCTAATACAGTGATCCACGATCAACCTTGAGTATGAAGCCAGCTCCTGGCCTCAGCTGAAAAGCCATGAAACAGGAATATTACTAAATGAGTACCATGAAGCCTTCACAGTCAAAGCTCTGCTGCTGTTGACAGATAATAGATGCTGGTGAGGCAGCAATGGTGCCCTTACAGATCTTCATGGCAAAAGGACATCATCCATTTCTTCCAGCCTTGACACAGTCAGGTTCCAAAACAAGCATGTTGAAATATATAGAGTATACCCACAAGGACAACTGACAATAGGCTGTATGTGCCTATGAGTCTTCTACTCAGGTAGAAATCTTGCATTAAGAAGAAATCATATACTGAAAAAAGCAGACAGAGAAACACTATGTACAAATGTTTGACACTTTAGGTTTTTTCTCTGCCTGTTGCCAAATATTCCCCCAACCACACAATACCAGTGTGAAGCTGCTCTTTGCTGTGGCACAGCAATGCAGAGCCTTGGTGCTAGACACAAGCTCTCTCCAGTCAAGCCATGCCATGTTATCAGTTCCCAAGCTGTTAGATAACAGATACGGCTTTCTGCTCTGACCTCAAACCACTTATGGAGCTCCTTACTCCTACTCTCTCTTGCAGCCACATTAAACCTGCATCCTCCTCTTCCCAAATAAGTTTCTCCAGCCTGCCAGTCTTGCTAACCACCCTAGGACTTGGATGAAGAGACTGAAAGTTTGCCCTTCATCCCAACTTGTGCCAGCACTGCTCCAGGGAATTTTCTTGATCCACATCCAAAAATCACAGATCTGACTCAAGCCAGGTCTTAGCTGTATTTGCCTTGCTGGGAGATGAAGTCACTGCTTCTTTTATTACTGTAAGGACAAAAGGCTCTCCAGAGTTAAACATCACTCTATTCTGTCAGGACTACCAGCTGGCAGCCTAAGCTCTGCTCTACCACCCCAGGACAGGGCTGACACTGTGAACCCCCTGCAAGGCCCTGTGCACAGCCCCCACTCTGAAGATGGACAGGACCACCTCTACCCAACCCAAACAGGGGTCTGGTAGAGGAAAAAGGCAGCACAGAGCTGAAGGGGACTGCAGCAGAGCCTGATCCCACATAGACATCACCCAGCACCACAGATGCCTTCTATCATCAGGGTGTTGGTAAAGCAGGGGAAGAACTGTGCCAAGCTGCTGGGTGAGGGCATGCAGCAGAGGTACGTGCAGGATCCCTAATTAGGGAGGAAAACAGTCAACTATACAAATGCTTTGCAGCTCAAAAAAGGCCACCCCGTTGGCTACAAGACTATTGTAATTTTTTTTACTTCCTCCTCCCAAACCAGATATTATAGCTTAAGGGACCACCCTGTTGCCTCTTTTCCTCTGAACTGCAATAGAAACTTCCCAGCAGCCTTGTCTTGGGGTTTTGTGTTTGGTTGGTTGGTTGGGGTTTTTGTTTGTTTGCTTGTTTTGGTTTTGTTTTGTTTTCCCTGACCTAAGCCCTGGCAGAAATTAGAGGTTAATCATCTTCAAGAATGACTGGACAGCAGGGCTGTCTGTCCATGTTGTAAATACCTTTTCCATTCATTCCTTTTTCACAGAGTGATTCTTTGTTTCACCAGGTAACTGTTTAACTAAAGGCTGCAAAATTTTGTACAGACTAGTAGTAAGCAATCTCACATTCGATGGGCAAGCAAGCGAGGCACCAGTAGTCTCCATGGGAACAATCTGGATTTTTAGATCCTTGACTTGTTTTCCCCAGTTCATATAAAGAGAAAAGGACATGGCAAAGATTTTTAATAATTCTACTGGCTTTGGGTTTGCTTTGGTTAACTTAGCACTAAGTACTGCCACGGACTGGTATGTGAGAGATCTATCAGGGAGCTGTATTAAGCTGGGTAAAAGCAGTGCACTCATGTTTCCACATTAAAAGGCCAGACCAAATTCAGCTTTTCCAGACTGTTTTGCCCCAGTTCTGCTGCACAGTGATGTTAAGATCTGCATTTCCCAGTCTGCTACCTTTTTTCTTTTTTTCCTCCTCCAAACAGATCAAAATTCACACACCCTCTATAAAAAGATTTTCATGAAGAAACAAAAACAAAAAAAACCTACCACATAAAAGTTAGGGGAAACTTTTAGTGGCTTTTTACTTTTGTTCCCCACTCATTTTGTCTGCCTGCATGTGTGGGGACACATACATTTATATTTATCTGCAGTCTTTCTGCAGACTGCTTTTAGGATATTTTATGGATGGTGGATAGACCATTGACTTGACTGCAGTTTATAACACCATGTAGGCTAAAAGATACAGGCTCACAAGAATCAAAGTGACTCACCTACTACAACAGAAAAAGGCAGTCAGCAGAGCTGGAAGATAGCAATGAATAATTTGAGTAACCTTTCCTGTCTAGGTATGGGAGAAGTGCCACGTGTTTCTGCCGGCCTGGAGATTGGTTTGGGGTTGTTAATTTTTCTGCAGAACACATACAGCAAGGGCAAGACAGGCAAGCACTAAAACCAACCCAGTTTCTTTCATAAATCAGCAGGATACAGTATCCAGTTGTTTACTTAGCATAATTTTACACAGACTAGACTGGACAAGCCATGAAACACTGGGCAGAAGAGCTGAGAAATGCTACTGTTCAAAAGGCACGCAGAAAACTTTCCCAAGGGATGCCAAGAGTGTGTGTGGGAAGAGGTAGGAGGAAGAAGCAGCATCAGGGGCTGTAACAAACAGAAAAGAAGCAGTTACCTTTTCCCCTCAAAATCAGCAAACCTTTCAAAGAGAAAAGCATCGCTGGAAGGGGAACACAGGAGTGACACTGGAAACAATCATGCAGCTGCAATGAAAAACCTCCAACAAAGCTAAGCAGAGTCAAGCTGCCTGTTTAGGGTGTAACAGAAGTTAACAGCTTAGATGCAGGCAGATTTGCCAAGCAAGCTTTGGTAAGGTTTTAAATGTTATTTGCTTCACAAGAAAATAGATTCTTCTGACTAAAAGGGGAGCTGCCAAATCTTACAGCATACTCATGCTGCATCTGGTAACACCAGTCACGGCTCACTTGGTACAGTATAGTGCTGCACACCAGCACACAGCAAGGAGCTCATGGAAACCTGGAAGCAGGGTCAGTGCGTGGAAGGGGTCAACACTGACAGAACACTCCATTCTTCAAAACAATGCTTCCAAAGGAAGAGAGACCCTACAATGAAAAGGTTAAAAGACAAACTACAGGAATCTCTGAAGTAACGTCTTCCCCCCAGAATACGCATGCAACCTGAGATCCACCATGCATATGTGCATTTTGGAAAATAATTTTTAAAGTATGTATATGCTGATAGTTCATATTGTTTCCCTTTTAAGGTCATTGGGCTCATTCCAGCAACAGAATAGCATTCAGTTGATGAGAACTGGTGAGTTTTTGGTTTTTATGTGTTCTGTGCTCAAATTAAATTTTTTTACCCTACACGCAATCTAGCTTCGCCCTCGAAGTAAGATAGGACCTATGTAAGCACCATTCTATAGGAAGATTTACAGATCTCTAGATCTTTCACATCCTTGACTGCTTGCTTTAGTGCTGAGTATCTGAAGCTCTATTAGCAATACACAAAATCTTCTACATCGTTTCTTAATTTGTTTACAGAGGAGGAAAGTGGAAGAGACAGGAAAGTTTTATGCACATCAACACCCCCCTGATGTTTCAGGCAGGAGTACTGACTAGTCATAATATATTCAAAGAGCAAGCTGGTATCTTCAGCCCACCTCCTTTCTCATGCTTAACCACCATTCTTTTCAAAATTAAAATCTGGAGAGAAAACCACAAGAAAAGCTGAAAAGGATGAAGAGCGTTTCCATAGTCTCATGCACATTACTGAGCTGCAATACTTCTTGCAGCATCCATAGTTAGAGGTTATACTATCTTCTTTCCTTTATCCCAACCAACACTTTTTTAAAAAGGAAAGCCTTTTTTAAAGGCTTTGACATCCCTCCTGTTTAGTATGACCAAAGCTTCACAGCCCAGAACTGATGAAACCTCACCAATCCTGAGCAATGTGGGAACTGCAGAATTGAGTCCTTGGCAAAACTGAAAATCTGGGGTGTGACACAAAGTGTGCCATCATTAGGCTAATTCGTTATGCATTTGGCAAAGCAAGCACTCCATCAGAGGTAAACCAGAAGAAAGTCTTGTGCCTGTTCTCAATCCAAGTTAGACAATACAATCAGACACCCTCCACTGAAGCAGAAAGGCACAACATTGTCAGTAAAATGCACAGAAGCACAAATCACCTACAGCTTCAGTAGCTCTTCATCAGAAAAAACAGAATTTTGGTTTTGTAGAAGTTTTCACTCAAGCCTCTTTCCCCACGAGCACAGACAGAGCTACTATTAGCCTACAAGAGCAGCTCCTGTAACTCTTAAAGCGGGCATAAAAGGTAAATTTGAGGCTGTAGCAGTTCTTTTGGGGCAGTGCTGAGGGTGGCAGTCACTGCCCCCTTTATCCCCATGTTCTCTCCTCCCACTGTCCCCATAAGCTATGGTGAGCTAGAACCAGGATGGAGCTGCACAGTCTGCCAGCAAAAGGAGGTGTTCACGAAACCATCCCTTGAGGATCTGAAGCCATGGCTTGATGATATGACCATTTCTGGTAGAACCATCAATTTGAGCTATTGCCCCTTCTACCCCACAGCCATTGGCATCTCTCTTTTGCTCTCATCCCACCTTGCTCATAGTGACAGCACAACTGTTTGTAATGTCATGTGCTACACTAGATCAACAAACCCATCCATGTTATAAGTAAGTAGGGGAAGGAGAGGAGTGAGGGTATTTTTAACCTGGAAATGGGGCCTGTTCACTGATCCAAGTCACCATCTCCCCTGTGGCAGTTGTGTGGACACCAGTATTGGGAGACAGGTAAGAAACCAGCAAGCAAGAGTGTACAGGACTGGAATACCCCAGAGCAACATCTGCCAATGAGAAAATGCAACCCTATCACCTAGGGTTGCCTAGGGTTTGCAACAGGATCATCCAAACCTGGTGTTAAAAAGTGGAGCTGATTTAGCATGACTCCAAAGAATTTGCACCACATTTTTAACCTCCACAGGCTCATTATTTTGAAGCAAAAGCATGAGATCCACTGGTAGGGCTGGACAAGACTTTTAAGCTGCATGGGGCTAACATCTCCAAATTCCTCCTTCTGAGTCACCTTCATACCCTAAAAATGAGCTTGTGAGATAAAATACAGTGTCAATATACAATTGGTTTTACACAACCAGCCAAAAAATTACAGAAACTTTCAAAGCATAAGCCATCTCCTGCAACATGAGCTCAGCCATAGCCCAGACAGCATTTTTTCAATTGTTTTTCCTTTTGAAAAGGATGCAACCTCTCCATTACAACTGCTTATGATTAATATATGCTATTAAAAACAGAGGCAATGTGCTATACAGCCAATCTGATTGTTATGGAAGAAGCCTTTGTCGTGCACAGTCCATCAAGTGTGTAGAACGGCTGCACAAATGGAAACGTTTGCTGTGCAAAGAACATTGACTCTATGTTAGCGCACTTTCAATTCTTCTCTGGTTTGTCTGCTTACCTGAAGCAAAAGAGCACTGTCTCCTCATAAAGGCAGCCTTTGAAAATCTCCCGCTGAAAGCTGATTTTTTATCAAGCCATCTTACAAAGTAAGAATGCTCTTGGCAGACACAAAACCTTAAGTTAGAGAACAGCAGCCGTGTGCACTGCCCATCGATCACAGGGAGATTCACAGATAAGACTCAAATCCTATCAGTTGACCTCACCCTGCCTTCTTGTTTTCTTCCCTCTCCTGCCTGTTTACCCATTACACCCCAGCCACTCACCTGGACCATTTTTACTTCCTGGCACCTACACATACTAAAATACAAATGCTTTTGCAGCAGCACCCTTGTAGGAGTTTTGTTTAATATAACAAGCTTGCCAAAGCCCCCCCTGCTCTGTATAATGCACACACATTAACATAATTGTTCTCCGAATAGCTATATAAGATTGAAGGCATTCAGAAAACTAAGATATTTGGTTCAAAGAGGCACAACCTCTCTTCAGTACTGTGGTATCAGTCAAGTAGTACATATACCACACAGGAGGATCTCACTCAATTTTAAATCTGAAGCTATTTGCGTTAATTGTAACTCCATAAAACACAAGTGGAATCAACAGGGAAAACCTCACAGTTTTCCAGATCTTTTCTGAAGCCTTAATTTAAACTGATTGGTTTTTGAACAGCATAAACTACAAGACATCTAAGGATTCAAATGTGAGCATCTTTTTTTTTTTTTTTTCTTTGGATGGGTTAATTTCCCATTTTTCCCATCCAAAGCTCCACAGTAAATCCCCCTGGGTCAGTTACAACTACTACTTTACACTGCTGAATTCTGCCAGCAATCTGCTCATCATTCCTGCAGATGTTTCTGTTTTCAGGCTTCTGGGAACTTTATTGAACCCATTTCCTTTGAATAAATGTGCACCCTTTTTAGATTGCAAATGAAACTACTGCCCTCTAAGCCAACCAGTCTCCTCACCTTATTTTTCAGTAAAAGCAAGATGCTACATTTAATAGAAAATAGTGGAAAGCGGGGAATTTGACTTCTTTCCCTCTTCTGAGAAACTCCTGAAAAGGGAATGCTATGCATGCTTCTGTGTCCTGAGACCAGCCAAAGCAATTTGTGAAGGCTGGAGGCCCCTGCACCCAAGTGTACAAAAATCTTTTAAAGGGCAGATGGGCTCAAGAGGTCAGGTTCTGCAAACAGAAAGTAAGCAATCATGTTCAAGGACCGTGCCCTTAACATAAACACAAGGTAAGACACAGGCCATCTCTCACTATTAAATTTTATCCATACAGCTAATAAAGAAGAATGTTCCTCTACTCACCTCAGTAACATCCATGACTTTGATGGCTGCCAGCTGACCCGTTTTGACATGCCGACCCTGAAGAAGAGAGAATCATCAGCACCATTGATAATTTATTAACATGCCAGAATAGTTAGACACCATGCATGAGGTATTTTATTTCTATATGCCAGTGTGTAGTGATATTTTACTGGGTGAATTCAAGCATACCTAGGGGGCTGTGAAAGGACATCTTTACGTTTTGCTGTTTACTGGTTAAAAAAAAAAAAAATAAATAGTGCATCAGACCTGCAATAGTTCTCTTTGCCTGTCTCATGACAGCTAAATAAGAACAAGATGTCATCTCCCATCAGCTATGCCACCATAAGGGTAAAGTTTCTCAAAAATTAACAGAGCCCAGGTCCTGTGATGGGGAGCTAGCTCCTGCAGTTCCATTCCCTGCCTCCCTCCAGCCTCCAGCCACATATTTCTCCCAGGAGCACTGAAGCTTGCTCTGGCACTCATCAGATCATATGATAAGCTGATTGGAGATCACTGAAATGGCATAAAGTTAACATGGAAAAAGCAAACTGTGAGGTGGGGGATTGCAGATCAGGAAATTAAACTGGTTTTCTCTGAAGGCAGAGCAGAGGCAGAGCTGGCAGGAGGCAGCAGGACCAGACCGGCCCCTCCAGCCGTGGGGGGCTGTAAGTCGCCTCAGCTGACTTCAGACAAAAACCTTTTTTGCTTCAGTATATTTTTACATGAGGTGGGGCCGTATCAATAAGCCGTCCTGTGTTTTTTCTCTAAACAGGCATTTGAGAATATAGTCCTAAAATCAGATTTTCCAGTTCTCCACTCAACGCCCAGCAGTCTGCCCCAAGACTTCCAGTCAAAAAGCCTGACCTCTCCCAATGCATTATCCCAGAGGATCTTCTCTAAATCTGTCAAGCTTTCCAGCAGGAATTATGCCCAAGTATGCCACTTCTTCACTTTTATCACAACTATTGAAATAAAACACAAACCCCCATTTCTCTGAAGTCACAGTCCCTTTACCCTTACCCTCCTAACCTGTCCATAGCATCCACTATAGCTGATGGACACCTGCAGCAGATTTTTTTCCTGGATTAATTTATTAACTTTAGAGATTCTTTCCAGATTGCCACCCCAGAACTGAAGCATCCCAAACCACATGTCCATTTGGGGAAATATTCACCCGTTCCCACCCTCCATGGAGGTAATGGCCAGGCATTGCTGGTGCATGAGAAAGGGTGAAATGCTGCAGAATTCACAGCCTCCACTCTCTTTCTCAACTCGCATTGCGCTGCGCTATCCCCTTATTAACCAATCCACATGATTTCTATAAATACATTACTGTACTCTGGCTCTGCTGGCTCTGTAAACTCTCTTTATTGCAAGCATTTCTTTTTACAGGTTGGTCTCAAGCTGGTTTCGATTTTGAAACAAAGTTAGGGTCATAATATGTGTGCAGTGGCCAAGACTGACCTCACCTTGACCTTACTACTTCTTGAACCAAAGTTTTTAGCAAGCAAGCTCAGGATTGATGCAACTCGAATTTCCCACCCTGGACCTCTGCCTAATGACAAAAGCCTATGGTCTTCTCCTCAACACCTACCATCCCACCAAGGGAGGAGGAGAAAATATTTTAAACCAAGCTGGAAAAACATCTTTTCCCAGCTCTGGCCCGATTTTCCACAGCTCCATGGAAGGAACTAAAAGGTCCAAGGACATGGGAAACACACTGTGAAGTACAAAAATAAAACGTTAAAGATAAGAGAGGAACAAGGACATCTCAGAGAAAAAATGCTCACAACACTGAGGACTGAGAAAGGAGAAACTTTAAAATATATAAAAAAACCCACAGTGAAATAAGGTTCACCAATAATTCTGTAACAAAGCAGAATTGCTAAAACGGTGGCAGAACACATTCCAAGCAGAAATGGCACACAGAAGAATAAAGTGGGAAAACATCCACAGGATGCCACGTATTTCATGGAAAGTTTGCTCTATTTGTCTTTTTAAAATCTACAAACTACTGGTGGGCTTGCTATTTCCAGAGCAAAGCCTGAAATTTCCCAGAGCTCAGTTTGACAGCTTTTCTCAAGATGCTGTTCCTCCCCATGAGACTGGCCCACTCAGGATGACTAATGTGCTCCAGCCAAATCATCTTCCCCCTGCAGCTGTAGAGGATCCTGCTTGTGCCACCACCAGTCCCCTATCAAAACCTGGGCTGCCACAGCTACAGCAGAGCAGCACTGTGATTGCTCCTGGTTCACTTTGCTGTTTCTGCAGCAGGGGTGGGAAACACTTCTCCATACGCCTCCTCAGGGAATGGAAAGCAAGGGAACTGCAGACTGTGGGAAGTGTGGGCTGCTCAGTATCCCAGGCCAAATTTAAACCTTGGTCATTTCAGAATATTGTAAAAAAATTACTCCAAAACCCCTTTTCATAATATATAGAGTATTCATATTCTAGAGTGCCTGCAACATACATAGGGGTGGGTTGCATGACACTAGTTTTTCTGGGGGAAGTAAAAAGGACATTTTGAAGCCACTTTCTTTTCATTAAAAACGTTTTTAGAGGGAGGGGGCAAAGCAAACTTCACAAGCACAACACATAAGCATGAGCAGAGTTTTTGTTTGTTTGTTTATATGCTTAGAAGCTCTGCTCAAGAACAGACTTGTCAAACTATTAGCAGGCTGGTATAATTTTGCTTGCAACATGAAATGGCCAAGCATTTCTGTTTTGGAAACTGACCTTCAGATTTTCATAGCCAGCTTTTGCTTTGGAAAAAATTTGTCTGTATTAAAATAGTAATAATAAAATCACAAAGTGGTCTAATATGACAAAAGAACCACAGAAGTCATAGATGGGAGAAACCCTCTGAACTCAATCTCCTAGGATTAAAATTTACTCAAATCCAAATCCCAAGGCACTTCAAAATGTGGTAACCATTAAGGCCCCATTCAGACACCATCTCAGCAATGCCAGTGGCTAACACTCCAGCAGGACAGCATTTTTCTTGCAGAAAGAGGCTCCCTTTTTAAGCTCTGTCTGGAACTGTGGCCCCTCGGGGCATCCTAGGCTCCCCCATCTCAAGGGTACAGAGTATCCAGAGGTTCTTGCAGCTTTGCTTCTCCCAGCAAATTGTCAGTAATTACCACCCAATATCTGAAAAATGCCACGAGATTGCAAAACACCACCCATGCTAACTGAAAACAGGAGTTTCTTAAAACATTGCTAGATACCAAATATCAGAGCCTGGGGATCACTTGGCCAGGAAGTTAAAATATGGGCATGAAATATGCCACGAAGACGACAGCAACCTAGATGCATATTGTTAGGCATAAGATTATTATAGTCTCCAGAGCCAACAGACTGAGGAGGCTGAAGAGGTTGCACTGTGTAGTAGCAGCAACAAGTAGTAAAGGATAAATCATCCTAGGAGTAAGAGTTTGCTCCTTAACAGGTCTTGGGGTGGGGGCCAAGACAAAACATCACCTGACTCTGGCTCCTACCATATGGGAAAGAACTCACCAACACATTCCCTTCATTTAGACTTTAATATTTTACTGACCAAAGTTTCCAAACTGCCTGTCATTTCTAACACATCCTTCCCTCCTTTCCCTCTTTTTATGAAACTACTCATATTAAAGCAGTTGTTTATCCTCCCAAGAAAGTAATGTAACAATATTTTTAAGACCCCTACTGCACCATTCTATTTTTAAGTGGCCTGTTGGGATGAGCAATTCCATGGAATTGAGCCTGCTGACCTCAAATCTTGTTCTGTTTTTTCTCATGAGTATGACAGAAAGTTCATTTACATATGGAGGGGTTTAAAATACATCTCTTCTCATCAACATAGCAACATTGAAGCATTTAACTGGATCTTAAACTGAATCCACTACTTAAGCATACTTCCAGTCATGTCTGATAGCAATATGCTGTTTATTTCTCATCTCAGTGGGCTTTCTGCATGTTGAAAAGCAGAAGGTACAAGGGGAATCCTTGGCAGAATGCCAAGATCAGAAGAACATCATAAATTTCAAGCCTACCCACACTCCCCAAGTCAGTTCATACACCTACTTCTTGCCTCTCTCTTTCTCTGCAGACATTATTACTGTAAATTTTTTCTTTGGGAATGGTTCAGAAGCAAGTGGTGTTATGGACTGTTTTTTTGGTGCTTTTTTTTTTTTTTTTTTTTTTTTAAGGCTAGGATGCCTTAATATTCTCTAAGCACTATGCAAATTAAATTCTATCAGTTCATTTACGTCCTCCCTCTGCTAATTATTCAAGATATGAATTCCACAGTAATGTAATTCTACTAACACATTTTCCAGCTTGTGTATTAATGTGCCTTTTGAGGGTCTGTTCCTGGAAGCCTGCGCCCCTGTTAAATGGCATGAAAGTGAAATATGGAGCAGTATCACAAATTAAGGAAGGCAGCATGCATGATTCACAACTTGCAAGCTTGGATTAACCTGTGCACAGTACACCATTAAGTTTTTGGAAATTTTTTCCAACCTTCCAGTATCCTAAAATGACAGTTTTGGAAAGAAGAAGAACTAAAAAAAAAAAAATAATCCAACACCCTACCATTTCACATTTAAGTTGCTACAATGTATACAGAAGCAGCAGACTAGATTTAAATATACTACCAAGTGAAAACTCACCATGGTACCACCTCTTAGTAGTTCTGCACAACATTACCACGCCAAAATTAAATCTCTGAATTTGCTTTTCATTATTTGACTCTAAGCTCCTACCAGCCTGAGGCAACAGGCCATGGAGCAATGCTCTGCTATTAGGTTGCATGCACCAGTGCAATAAATGATATCTTATTATTCCAATGCATGTTTACCATCAGCTCTTTTTGTCACTCTCTTAAACAGAAAGTTGCAGACCAACCAGCTCTGTATTGCAAATACTCAGAATCTACAAGTTGTTTCTTTCCAGAAAGGCTAAGTCTACCCTGTGAAAAACAATGGGAGTGATTCTGGTGGAGGAAACAAAACAAGATTTTTTTCATGGGCAAAAAGAATGACACAAAAGAAACAATCCTCCCCAGCTAAAACCCAGTGATAAAATAAAAAATATTCTTAAGCAAAAAGTCTACCTAGTTACATTTGTAGCCAAAATAATGCTGTTCCTCCTGACAGAGCATTATGTAAGTTATCTAATCACAGGCTCCAGTGATGGAGATAAATTTGTAAAAAAGCGGTAATATTTATCTGGCATGGAAGCTCCTTCTAGAATAAAAATCAGCAAACAACCTCAGTACAAAAGACTGGAAATCACTTCAGAAAGACACGAGAAGAAAAAAAGGCCAACATCATTGTTCTTTCTTCCTGTTAGACCATTTCTAAACCAAAACCAAGCAGAAACTATTTAAGACTCCCACTGTTTAAGACAGGACAGGGTTCTGTGCTTTTCCTCTATCTCTTGACAACAAATGCCTGGAAAGCAAAACAGAAAACAACACACTCTCTATCCTGCTTTAAGCATCCAAAGGCTCACTAGCTGTCTATTGAAGAAATAATAATGATGATTTACTCATGCATAGTACTGAATTCTGTGAAGTATGAATGATATTCAGTTGTTATTAGTCCCGTACTTCCAGGGACAGAATGAAAAGATTTTATCTGCTACTAAGGAAAAAGGGAGTCCTATATACTGATTTTTCACTTTGATTGCTAGCTTTGTGGCAGCTCTCCCACTCAAAAATACACTGGATATGCATTACTTCCTTCTCCCAAACAGCTCATTGTTAGAAAAGAGGAGAGGGGAGAGAAGGCAGAGAGGGAAGATTTGATGTTTCTTCTACAGGGACACTTGACCTAACTGCCTTAAGGCTCCAGGCTGGAAAATACCCTCTTCAAGAGCCATCCTGAAGGTCATCATCCCATCCTCACAGACACTACCAAGGAGTAGTGACCTTCACCAAACACACAGTTATTAGTTTTCTATTACTATAGAGTACCCACCTTCGGACCTCTCCCAAAAGAGAAGGGCTTCTAACTTTATGACTGCTTGTACTTTTTTCCAGTTTAAAACATAACTAGGTAGTAAACAAAAAAACAAAAAACCTGAAAACCTAAAACAAAAGAATAAAACCAGAGCAAAGGCACACCTCCCACACAGACATGACTGGTTCAGAGTACATTTGGCTTCTTCTGGAAACACCACCTAAAATCTGCTGTGTTTAAATCAGTTCAAATCACCCTTCCTTAAAGGCTCTACCAGTCACTAAATCCACCCCTCATAAGACTTATTTGTCTCCTTGGTCCCCCTTCCACAGTCTCTTTTAAGCAGAACAATTTCTTTCTGGCAACTATAATTAAAGACAAGCCAGATGGAGAATGCCAAGAAAAGAATTTAAACCCAAATGGTAAAACACGTAGATAGAAAATGACACGGGCTACAGCTACAGATGACTTCTCATTTCATACCTCAACAACTGCTCTCAGCACCAAACCTCTGTTAGATGCCAGCCACCGAATGAAGGAGAGGAAGGCCCAGTTTGGTGGCATGGCCACAGCAAGTCCCTGCAGCAGGGTCAGCACTGATCAATCAGGTTGAAAGTGATCACCACAGGTTGCCAGGCTGAGCCCTGTGCTCACCAGGTGCCACCCCACTGTCACTGACCACCTGCTGCCACTTCAGAGAGATGCTGTGGGGCACAGGGCACTGGTTCCACTTTGGACCAAGGCAGCCCAAACTGACCCACCCGGGTCCTTGATGGAGGCTTTGGAACAACACAGGTGCCTCCTCAGATGAGAGGGATGGCAGAGGAAAGGCAGAGTCTCACGATTGCTTCTCCAGAGCAACATCAAAAAAGCCTGGATGAAAAGGGCCCAGGGCTGCTTCTCTGTTTACTTGCTTTTTAAACCAATTCATATCGACATTTAACTCATCCCCCCTGGATGTGCAAATGTGAGATTTCTGACCTAATGGAGCAATTTCCACCTTGTGACCAAGGTCTTCTGCAAACCCAGGCAAGCCTGGGCCCATTTCACTCTGCTCACAGCTGAGAAACCTCTTGAAAGAGAAGACATGCCCCCAGCAAACCCTGTCACTTCCTCACAGTGATGCTACAGCAGCTATGGCAAACACCTACCAGTCTTTTCAAAGTTTTGGTATTTGGCATTGTTACAGCTCTAAGGATAAAAGCACAAAATGTAAGCAGCACTGGGTTCACAGAAAACCAAGAACACCTGCACAAAAGACCTACTTTTCTTAGGGGGTAAAGGGGGAAACCAACTTCCCCCCCCATCAATGCTGTTTTAAGCAGGTAGCACTTTTCTTGTGGTACGTTGTCAGAGAAGGGAAACCAAGCCCCAGGCAACACTGTGCTCAGAGAGAGGACAGAATGATGCCACACATGGCTCCATAACCAACATCTCCTGAGGAAGAAGCGATGGCCACTGCAGGCAGCACGGGGAAGGTGTCCCTCACTGAGTGGCATCCAGCAGGCCTGGAAAACACATTTGGCTACCCCACTTCAGGGGGCCTGACTGTACAAGGCACTACCCCACCATGTCATAGAACGATTGGGGTTGGAAGGGACCTTTAAAGTTTATCTAGCCCAAGCCCCCTGCAGTGAGGAGGGACACCTTCAACTGTATCACCTTGCTCAGAGGCCCATCCAACCTGACCTTAAATGTTCCAAAGGATGGGGCTCCTAACACCTTTCTGGACAACCTGTTCTATTGTTTCATTACCCTCATCGTAATAAATTTCTTCCTCGTATCTAGTTAAATCAGATTAAAAACAGCAGCCCTTGTTCTATCACTACATATGCTGCATAATAGTTTGTTCCCAGCTTTCAAAAGCCTTTAAGTATTAAATGTCTGCAATAAAAGTCCACTCTGAGCCTTCTCTTCTCCAGGCTGAACAACCCCAAATCTCTCAGAGCCTGTCTTCATAGCAGATGTGATCCAGCTCCCTAATCATCTTTGTGGCCCTTCTCTGGACTCAGTCCAACAGTCCCGTGTCCTTCTTGTGCTGAGGACTCCAGAACTGGACACAGTACTCCAGGTAGGGTCTCAACAAAGCCAAGTAGAGGGGTAAAATCATTCAACCTCCCTCAACCTGCTGGCTGTGTCCATCAGCCTTCATCCCAGCAAGCACTGGAGGGGTATTAAACAGAAATCAACTGTTTCTTTAATTTCAAGTATGCTAAGCAGACGGGGGAACTACTTTTGAAGGTACAAAACCTTATTGTAAATGCAAAAGACATGGTAGGAGGCGAAGGGAAAAAGGAGAACGATTGGCTCCACTGGTTTTATTTCCCTTTTTAATAGGGCTTTGGGTTTGCTGTTGTTGATTCAGCCTGCTGGACAAGGAGGAGCCCAGCACACATGCTGCCACGTTTGGCTGTCCCCACCAAGAAAGTCCTGCCTTTTGCCCAGCAGCACCACAAGATGCTAAAAAACACACCATGGGGAAAGGATCTGAACTTATTGTTGGACTGCTTTATATTAATGAGGGGCAAAGGGAAAGAGAACTATTTTCTTTTATACCATCCCAGTGGAACAATACAGCTGAGCAGAGCAGGGAAGCCAGGGAGTGTAATGAGTTTTAGTTCAACATAGAAAGATTTCACATCCACAACCTTTAAAAAAATTCCAGAACATTGGCAGTAAGAGAGGAAAGTTAATGAACTCTTAAATATACATTTTAACAAATACATTAAAAAAATAAAATTACATTCCAATCCAACTGTCAACACTCCTCCAGTGTTAAAACACACGACAAAAAGAAAGGCTGGAACTCTGTGTTTTAGGGATTTTTGTTTTTCCCACTGAGGGGAGACACCAGTTGGCATCTTTCGATTTGGCCATTGCCAACATAATCAGTGCCACTTCCAGTTAGCCACATCTCCCAACCACGATGGGCCCTAGCCATATTTTACTAGCCAAAATTTCCTAGGCAGCAACAGCTGAAACTAAAATGCATCTCCTAGAGCACCAGATATGCTGGAGAAGTACTACAAGAAGTTTTTTGAAAAAGGATCACACCGCACAGTGGAGCAGCCACACAAAGGGGGAGCATGTTTTATACAGTGACCCTGTACATAACATGTAAATTAAGAAATATTTTCCCAGCTTGTTTGCAAGATGCAAAACACACATTTAGCCTAAAGCTATGTATACTTTAATTAAACAAGGACACACACCAGAAGAGTCTTTCCAGCATTTTTATCTTCTGATACCCTGCCAAATACATCTGTGATTCCGAAGGAAAAAAACCCACAAACCCAAAAACAAAAAAACAACCCACCTTGTCCTTGAGAAACTGGCCTGTGGCCAGCGACTGATCTGTAAACAGCTTTGTGTCCACATGAACTATTTTCAAATACTCGGGCAGTATTTTCAGACCTCAAACTACTTCTGCTTCGTCAGCATGGGAGCCTGACTCAGAAATCCAAGCCTGTGCTAACAACCCCTTCTGTACCAGGCTTGCCAACAAAACCCCAACTTCAGAGGTCACCGGGCCCTTTATTTATTTGTTTAGCAAAAAAGAAGGACCAAAATGAACACAATTTCCTCTCGGGTTGCTACCCGAGTAGTATTTAAGTTGCATTCCCAAAGCCTGTGTTTATTATTTGAAAAGGCCACACGACAGAAAAGCCATTATGCAGCACACTCTGCTCGCAGGTTAATCCAGGGAAAAGAACGACATTCATTAAGGAAATGGAGCCTGCACCTTCTCCCATTATTACTTTTTACCGAGTACTCAAGAACACACCAAGTGCCTCACAAAAAACTAGTTAAAACACGTTCACTGCTCTTAAATAACACACTACGGGCCTTCACAGACCAAGCTGTGGCAAACAAAATGGGAAAGGAATTCCTTGGTAGGGCTTGCAAAGACAGCACGCCGTGCTGCTGCCATTGCAGCCAGTCCCCCACCCGCCCTGCTGCGTGCTGAGGGTACAAATATAACACAGATTAAGCAAAAGTTATTTTGGTGCCAAAGGATTTCTGAGATTTCAGTCTCCAAGACCCACGCCCTCTGTAAATGTAGGTAGTAAATACACTGAAAAATTTTCTTTTTTGCTCGGTTGTTTTTTTTAGTATTTCTTAATAACAACTGCACTTGGGGGCAAAAAACCCCAAACATCTCTTGTCTCATGACACTACACAAAAGTACTCTTCAGCTCACAATTCAACATCAGCTATTCCTGCAGAGCCTAAGTGACTGCTCTGGAGCACAACCGTCATTAGATGCAGTATAAAAATTGTTAGAAAGGCCAAGTATTTGGTGGTAAATCATGTGGCACACTGGAACAAATAGGACTCACTATTGCCCTGAACTTCAAAAGAGGCGTGAGGACCAAAATCCAGCTGCTGAGGGCAACTAACACATTTTTTAATTGCTTATAGCCAGGCAGCTTACCCCAGCATCACCATCCACTGAACCTCTCCAATGCTGCACCAATTCCCAGGTGGCAAGGGCAATGGAAGAAAGGGGTGGTGAGTGCCTCAACCCTGAACAGCCCCCACTCAACCAAGCCACTGAACCAAGCTGGGACAGCATTTCTCATACTATGCACAACATAAAGGAAGCAGGCAATGGGCCAGCCCAACAAAGACTACAGCAGATTGACCATCTCCTGGCTCATCAGCTCATCTCCAATAAATACAGATATGGAAATGTGAGCCTGGAAATGGTTCGGACTGAAGCCCCAGGCCCTGGCAAACAACAACAACAAAAAAACTGCTCCAGCAATTGTTCAGCCCCAACTCAGGAGTGCCCTACACGCCCAAAGTTTCCATCCTCAGCTGGGTGTTTTCCAAAGAGGCCGTTGTGAAAATCCTGCATGTCTGCCCATACCCTGGTGTGTCCAAGAGCAGACACAGCTAATCCTGAGGGATGCACCCAGGCACATCTGGTTTGCAGTACAGCTGGAGCCAGCATACCACCTCCTGCCACTTGGGTCTTTGCAAAATAATCACTCAGCCACTGTGGCTCAGAGAGAGACTCAGGTGGGAAACAATCCAGAAACTTCCAGCAAGAGGAAACAGTTTCTGCTTCGTGATTCACAAGTAAAAACCCTGCTTAATTCTACTCAAACTCAAAAATCTGTAATCCTACGAACACAGATATACATAATTCTAAAGCTGTAGCCAAATCTAATCTCTTAATTCCTTTTCATAACTTCTAACCTTTCTAAGAGTGGAAAGGGGGATAATAAACAAATAAACACATTTTTTAAACAAGTAGAAGCCTTCCACTTGTTTTAAGGTACTTGCTCAGTCACACTTTGCAAGGCTGTATTCAAACCTTACCTATAGAGAAAAGTTTGAGCAATGCTGCCTCAAAAGCTACCAACCATTGACACAAATCACCACTTATATCTGGAAAACAGTCATGCTAAACACAATCAGGTACTGTGACCAAATGCTACAGCCATGACCTAAATACATTATGTGGTACCGTGGTGCAGAACAGCAGTTCCTAGAATTAAGCAATCTTCCAATTAAGCATCATGCTCTGAAAACAAAATTAAATCAGCTGTGCTGTGTCCTACCTCTTCTTCTCCCGTCTCCCCACATCAGGGAAAGAAAACAAAATCCTTTTTACCACTCTGAATGCTGTATCACCAGCAGGACTGGATTTCCAAGATGCTGGGGAGGGGTCTACATACACCAGCTGTGCCTGTCCCAAATTACAGCACTCTAAGGAGAGCTAAAACAAAGTTATTATTTTTTAAATTGTAATAGAACTGCATTTCTGAAAGTTCCAATGCTTTTAAAGTTTGCCTTTTAAATTTACAGCCACTTGTCTAATTACTGAAAGAGCATTACAGTTTATTATAATCATGTGTCTGCACTGAAAACATCAATATAGTGTGCTGGGATTGATTGCACAATTATACAACGCACAGCTATTGCAACTGCTGTCAAAGTAGAATTCGTAACAAGTCCAAGGGCTTGTCTTTCATAACAGAAGCAAGAGTAATATTTAACACTTACAGCAATTTCACTGAACCAATGGATCAGCGGGAGAAGCACATACAAGAGATGTCAATGACGGGCACACACACACGCACAGATGCATGTTTATGCTGAGTGTGGGGCAGCCCCATCAAACACACAGCTGCATTAAGTGCTCACTATGGCACAATGCTCTAAACCCGAGCACCAAACACCACTTCACCACTCACATCTCCTGCCCTAGGTGACAAAACCCTGATGGAAGTCAGAAGTCCATCGCACCCACCAGTCCAGTAGGCAAGGATGCTTCACCACCCAGGGCAAGTACCCAAATCCAGAAACTCCACAGCATCAAGGGAAGAGGGGTCAGGGGCTGCCACCGAGGCAGTCCTGTGTGACCCTGGCAGCTCCAGCTCTGGCAAAGGTGTGCCAAGATGCTGTTCCACTATCACTGAAGGCAAAAAACATTCACACACACCCCAAAACATGTTTTCCATCAGCACTCACCTCTGCCTGACTCAGTTTATGGCAGGAAAGCAGGCTTCTACAGCAGGCTATTTCCAAGGGAAAGCTGGTGGCTTTATGATCCTCCTAAAGGCACCACAGGGGTACTGCCTGCACCTACACACAGCCTGACAAAGAGCAATTGGGTATGCAGAGACACACAGGTCTGTCCCAAAGGTTTTTACCTAGATCGGGGTCTGGAAAGATGTTTTAGTAAAAGAAGAAAAAACAAACTAAAAAGAAGAGGGTTCTTGTGCTACTTACTCTTTCTACTCATCCAGCTACAGTACATCTCAAACAGAGATGACTGGAAAGAAAATAAACAAACCCAGGCATAAAGCCTCCAATGAATTTCCATCTGAAACAAAAAACCTCAAACCTTAATTTGATATTACACTGGGCTTGAGTTCAAGTAAACACAAAAATTCAAAGCTGAAAGATACCCAGTACTGAAGAACAGAGTGTAGCTTTTCCACTGGTGGAAAGCTACAGGGGCTTTCTTTTCTGATTTTTGCCACAAACCGTTAAGTGTAACACCAAGAAAGAAGCAAAAATAACAGGATCAGAGGTAAAATCATCCATGACCCAAAAAATGAAAATTTCAGAAGTTGTGAACCCAAGTTTCTGCACGGAGCACAGAACAAGGGCTCCTCAATACAGAGCCAAATGGTTGGGGCAGAGAAAACAAGCAAATGCAAGTTACTGACAAATGCCAGCACTCCATTTTAGCAAAATTAGCAAGAGCTTAATTTTATTTTATTTTGATGACTCTGCTTTTTATTTTCATTTTTTACTAATGCGTCAGTTGCTTACAAACCACCTTCTGTACACATTTAAAAATGAATATTGCACAGTCTCCATTTAGTCTGCTCATTAGTTTAATAATTTTAAGAGAACTATTCCAAAGCATGGGGGGAAAAAAAAAAAAGAAAACCAACATTGATCCATTATGCGAATAAGCCTGTAGCTAAGAAAGTTTTAATCTACTTAATTATACTGTTTGCCACATGCATTTATAGTTAGTATTGAAATCAGTGAGCAAAAAAGCAAACAGTCTGAGTGCTACATGAAAATCTTCAAAATTCAGCCTTAGCTTCAGTAAAAACAATTTTAAATTATCAGGAAAACCTGCTGATGTGAATCCAAATTAAATCACTCCAGCTTCCCTGTCTTCTCTTTCATGTTCATTGAAGACAGAAGTTTGTTTTACTTTTATGACTCCCATTAATGTGTCACACACTCGACGATAACTGCACACTTAAAAATTACAAGATTTAGCTCTGCCTCAAGACAGAAGTAATTCAAAGCATAGGTGAGCCTGTGCCAGTAAGTTCCAAGCAAACAAACTTGAAGATGCACAATATGCTTAAATCGAGTCTGATTTCTTCAAGGAAATTAACTTAAAAAGGAGGCCTTCTGGCTGTGTTTCTCCAGGTTGCCCTGTGGAAAAGGCCTAAGAGAAAGCAGGTCAGGAACATGGCAGAGGGACAGATGAGCCCCAGTAAGGAACCAAGACCCCCATTAAGGAACTGAGACCCTCAGGAAGGAACTGAGATGGAGGTCTGCATGTCTGGCTCCGCACAGCCACCCTAGGGAACCACACTGTGTTACAGCTTTGGCAGAGCCCTGATAGGAGGTAATGACTGCAAACAAACAAAAGAGAATATTTTTACTGGTGGATGGGTCAGTGGCAAGGGGCTGAAGATATGACGTGTAGGTGCAAGTAGAGTCTTATCTTTCATCTCTTCCTCCACACCAGATCTTCAGCACTCCCAGCCATGACAACTCCATTCATCTCAGAAAACAGGATCTCAAGTGAGAACAACTAATAAATTCAAGTATTGTTTGGATTCAATTTCCTCCAGCAAGAACCACCTCATGAATGATGAGCAAAGCCTTTCTTTCTTCAATCAAGATTACCTGATACTGGATTGCGTGTGCAACTCACACGGCTGCTGCCCAGGCAGGAGTGACAGCAACCAAAAATCAGTCAGGGGAGGAGAAAAAACAATGGAGCTTTCTTCCTAACATCTCTGTTCACTTCAAACTCCCAAATTCAAAGAAATCTCTCATGGATAAACCACAACATAAATAGCAGCACCCATTCCAGGAAGCTGGAAGGAACTGCCATAGAAAAAGCAAGGGGGAGGAAGAAAAAGAGAAAGGGACTGCGTCCAGCACCATTACCCTTCACAAGGGATGCCTGCCTTGCCACTGGTAGGAAGCCAACACATGACAGCAGGCCAAACAAGCCCAGGAAAAAAGTGTGCATGGAAAGATTATAAGCACGAGGGAATTCCAGCAGCTACTACCACAACCTGCCTGTGTGCAGGACAGTCTTCCTTTAGAAACCTAAATTGCATTGCTAGCAGGGAAAAAAAAATTGCCTCAACTGTGGCAGTGACTTATTGCCAATACAAGATTAAGAGAATTTGGTTCCTCAAAGCTAGACTTAAAGAATTCTTATCCATTTAATGATGCTGTTAATGAGAGTTAATGAGGCTTCTTTCCACCACAGCTAGACAAAGGCACTTCTAGGACTGGATTCTACTTGTCCTTCCCACCACTTCAGCATGACTAAAAAGGTCAACATTCAAATACATGTACCTCACATTCTGTGTGGTAAAGAAAATAGTTTGATTTTCAAAGACTGGGAAAAAAATAAAAAAAGTTTCTATATTGTTTATCAGCTGCAATGCCTGAAACGTGCAAGGTGGTTTCCAAATATACAAAATCAGGATAGTTGAAAAAGGAAGAATAACAAAATTTTTGAACTTTAAGAAACAAATACAGTGCCTATTACATATTGTTGCCAAACTCCTTAGAAGACCAAACTGCTTCTGAAACTAGCAGCTGTGCTAGAGGACACCCGCACATAAAAATGATTTGGGGAGAAAAACTCCTGTACGCATTCAGATGTTAGCATTGCCACTGTTTTCCTTCAATTCATACATTCAGTGACACTTTCACTAAACCGCATTTGTATTTCTACCTTTATAACCACTTCCCTAAATCTTTTCAGTTTGCAAATGTTTCTTTCTACCCTTTTCAAGCCACATCCTGCAAAGTCTATAACTCCAGAAAGTAAGTGATGTCTTCCTTGTACCACCTCCCACTTCCTCAGAGGAAGTAGTCTTAGCATCCCATAGATAAAGAGCATGCACTTGCATCTTGCCTTTGCTCTGAAAGATAAAGCATGCCAATGGTACCTTATTTCTGTTATAACTAGCAGGTAGCTCTAAGCCTCTGCTTACAAATAAGCACAGAGCATCAGAAAGGTCCTCCCATGGTCTGGTGTTAGAAGGCAATGTGAAGATGGGAACATTGACAGGATCCATGAAAGAGATTCCCAGGGTAAACTCCAGCTGATCTCCCACCCCCAGGTCTAGTTTTCCAGCTTCTCAATTAAAATTACCAGAAGCTTCAAAACAGTTCAGGGAAGAAAAGTTCACAAGGAGATTACTATCTTGAGCAATGCTGAAGGGAGATGCATGAACACAAATCTGGGGTGTTTGTCACCACAAGATAGTGTGAGATGGGAGAACGCATGTCAAGAAGAGAGGTCTGGAAGGAGACAAGAACACAACACATATTTACTCCAGTAACAGACTTGCTATACAATTTTGAATATATAACTCAATTTCCTCTTTTTTTTTTTTTTTTCCCCACTTTTAAAAACACTAACTTTATACTTGTGTTGTCAAGGGGTTATTCATTAATGTTTATTTTAAAAATTGCTTTGGTGCTCCTGGGTAAAAGCTGCTACAGATAGATCATGTATTAAACAATAGCTAAATATTACCAAGACTGATGCAATTGCAGTTCCTCTGTGCTTTGTGGCCATTTGAGGCCAGGAAACAGCAGCCAACACTTCCAACAGGAGCACCAGACACATTCGGTGCCTCGCCAGATCCAGAGGAGAGCGACTGACACCACAGAAGCAAAGCAACAAGATCATGGGTGCTGAGGGAAAACTGAGGAAATGGAGTCAGACTTCCCCTTCCTCCAGCAAGTGGCTGAGGCCGGACTGTCTGCATCCTGCAGCTCTGTTTGTGCGGCCTAAATATGGGTGATGGATGCTTTGTGGGACATCTCAGGGCCAGCAAAAAAACAGCACAAGACCTATTACAGATCCATGCACTTTTACAGCAGAAGCAGCAGGTTATACAGGAAGCTCCAGTGTACCTCTCCCTGATAGAGAGAAGAGGAGGGAACAAGGGGGTCCCATCCCACCACCCACAGAGGTGCAGTGCCATCAACTACCCTTCCTCTGGACCAGCAGCTCCAAGGTTGTGTCCCAGCTTAGTGCACCCAGGTGCTGAAGGCAGCCAAGGCAGAAGGACAATGCTGCAATTTGTCAGGCAGTTGTGGTTTTTTAATAATAATAATAAAAGAAAAAAAAAAAAAAAAAAAAAAAAAAAAAAAAAAAAAAGAATGCTTATACAAAAAGGCATTTTTGTTTTGTTTACTTATTCTTCATACCAAATCCCTCCATCTTTTTTAATTTATCAGTCTTACTCCAATTACAAAAAAAAACAACCCTCCTACTCCCAAAGAGGTGATACAGTTTGTTCAAGGAATATATATGCATTATAACGCAGCTTCCGAATATTAAACACTTTCCATGTAAAATCTGGAAAGGCAGAAGAGCCTATGGGAAGGATCAGTATTAATTTTTTCACTGCTTTTCAGTATAGCAAAAGCAAATGAGTAGGTTCAGACAGCCTCTAGAAATTGTAGCTATTTTATTAAAGAAAGATCTTAAGAATAAACACTAACAGCATCGTTTGGAAGCCTTCAAGAGACTGTAAATCCAAGGAAATGCAGATCTTTATCTATAAGCCTGAAAGCAAAGAAAAGCAAAATGAAACAAATTTCTGAATTCCCTCTCTGTAGAGACACTCTGTCCTTCGGGACAAAACTTGATTGCTTCAGCACTGTCACTTCTGCACCTTGCCTGGCTCAGAGCTAGAGCTGCTGGTGTACTTTCAAACCTATAAGGTGCTCCTGTTTCCAAATTTAAAAGTCACTAGATCCTCCGAAAGCTTCGTGATTCAGAGATGGTGAGAGAAGTCTGCATTTAATGCAGGCCAACTCTTCCCACACTTCTCGACTGATGGTTCACTCTATGCCAAAATATTTTTTAAATCCTGCAAACCCCATGGAGAAGGTTCCAGAAATGAGGAGGAGCCCATGGGCAGGGCCATACAGAACCCTCCACCTGCATGGACCCTCTCCTGCGCCCTGCAACCCACCCAGCATTCGCCAGAGGTTTAAACCCTCCTCTTAAATTATACCTTTTGCAGGGCAAGATAGGACCCCTGGGGAACTCCTCCAAAGTAAAAAAGCCTCAAATCCCTGGGTCAAGATTGACTTGAACTTGCAATGAAGGACAACCAAGCACTTTGGTGTAGCCAGCCACTCCTGTGACCCTTCAGCAGGCAGACATACTCATCATCCTCCTTCCTCCCCCAGCTGCAAGAGTTACAGCTATTTAAAGGAACTGTCCCACATATCCAACAATGAGAACTTGTCACTCCTCCCCCCACTATTCTATGAGCAGCATTCAGAACACTATTAATTAGGTCCTAAACTCACCCTTTGCCTGGTGCTTTGTACACCTCTGGTTCATTAGAATATTACGAAGGTAGAACTGGAGATAATCATGCTGTTAGCAAGGCATCTTACAAGATTACATATAATGAGCATCAGTTAGGGGGAAATGCATGACTGCATCATGAATTTAACATAACAATTAAAAAAAAAAAGAAATTTAAAAAAGAGCAATGGTCCAATTATCTTCTCCCTACACCAAGTTTCGAATAAAGCCCTCTAAGAGGCCAACACTATAGCACAGTAGGGAGCAGCCCAGTGGGCTAAAATTGTGTTATTCTTCTCTTTGTTGGGAAAGGGGGACTAATAACTTAGACTGGAAGGCATTTAGCTATCTATTTGATTAGTCATTCAACAAAATGAGGAAGGTCACCAAAGCACCATCCAGTGCAAATGCATATCAGACCTCACGTCACACACAAATGTGCAGTTTAAAGGTAATTTCTCCCCGAGCTCCCCCTTTTGTCTCTTTTCAAAGCTGGGTTAGATACCAACAACCTGCTGTATCCTAAATTCTCTTACACTATTAGGTTTCCTGCGTTTTAAATGACTGAGCTTACAGCAAAACATTGCCGAGAATGCAGAAATTACACGTACAGTAATTATAAATAACTATTTTATACAACCCCCAGGTTATCCTTTTGATATTAGTATGTCCATGTACCAACAATAGAATAGCAAAGAGCAAACTCATGGCAAAAATGGTTATTTAAAAAAAAAAAAAAGGGGGGGGGGGGGTGGCAGAAAAGGGCAGAGAGGTATTTTTGTCAAGTAGAACAACCAGCTACCTTCAGGTTTACACAGTACACTCTTTCCTAGGCAAGCTCAGGATCAAAGAGGATCCTAAACCTCAAAAAATTGCTAGGAAAAGGAGAAGAGGTAGAGCAAGAGCATCCCACATCCACAAGGTCTGGCTGCAGCAAGCCAGAAATTACATTAAGTCACCTAGGGACAGCACAGATGGGAGAAACTTCATAGCTGGTGTCTATAGCATAAGTAAATACATCCCCTGCATGCAGATGTTCCGTGGGTTATTTTCAAGGTATAAGCTGTCTAGGGGAATAAATGAACTAGTTTGTGTTTGCCAGACAAGCCATTCTGCATCACCAAAGATACACATGATGTCACCAGTTCCTAAGGGGAAACAGCCAAAACCGGACAGGGACAGTGAGGAAGAAGGAAGCCTGCAGCCCACGCAACTTCCCTGCCACCCATGTCCTGAAGAACCAACTCGGTGTGAAACACAGGAAGACAAATCCCTTCCCCAAGGAGCTGAGCTCCAGGCAGGTGAGAGATGCTCCTGGGTGCCCAGAGATTGGGCAGACATACACTGATGGGGATGGGGGAAGCACACAGGGACCAAACTCAATGGGACTTCAACAAGAACTCTTCACCTAGGAGCAGAAGGGAACCAGAGAGAGAAAATCTGCAAAGAAAGTGGGAAGAGATAAGGCTGCAGCCTCTCCCCCAGCTATCGACGTGGTCTGGCTACAGGGGGAAGCTCGCATCAAACACTAATTAAAATTGGAACAACAGCCTGTTGGGACTGAATGGATTTACAGGCTCAGCGTGGGAGTGCTGCTCAGCCACAATTTATTTCTTATTTATACTGCAGCACCACTCGGTAGCCTCAAATCATGACCAAAGCAGCATTGTGCTAGGTACTGTTCAGCCACCCACATAGGCAACCAGCTTAACCCAAACAGCTTAGGAGCTGATACCCTCAATCAGGAAAGCATGTGCCCCCAGCTATCCCAGACAACAAGCAATCCAAGAGTTTAATTCTGTCCTACTTAGGGCAGAAATGCCTGTCTGGAAAAGGCCTAACATTGAACAACTGTTGCAGCAAATTCAGCTCTTACACCTGGCTACATCATGTCCAACACTAAGGCCCTGCAAGTTTCCAGCCATTCAGTAAGCTGGAAGGCAAACCCTAGGATGCTGCTTAACATTACTACAAATGTCTCTAAAGTGGTCAAAATGCAGCTGTGGTATTCAAAAAGAGGTTTTGCAATTCATAAACATACTAGGAAAAAAATTTTAAATCCCACTTAGACAAACTTTCACTGAAAAAATTCAACTTGTATTTAGCTCGCAGATTGGTCCTCTTGCTTTAGGATTCCAAGGAGGTTTTCCATTTTTGACCACTTGTATCAACTATGTCACCCTATGAATGTAATTTTGCCAGGACTGCCACAGTTTAACTCACAGGGTCTGTGATACTATTTATGCCCCTGGTTTTACAAAACTATGCAAGGTTCTGTTGGAGGCAGTTTCACAGGGTAATCCTCCACCAAGGGACTGTTCTGAACACAGGAATATTTTCACATCACAACAGCAGTTAAAATCTCCCTAATGCCAGTTTCTCCTCTAGTTTAAAATGTTTACTGTTGTCCACAGCAAAAGAAAGGATAGAATTTAATCAGATGAGGGGAGCTAATTCCTCCCATCACACTCCTGATCTCCATGGCCAAAAAAAAAAAAAAAAAAAAAAAAAGAAAACCACAGAGCACACAGAGCACAAACATTCAAAGTAATCTTTGGAGAGAAGGAGCCAGATGCAAACTTTCAGACAAAACAGGAAAAAAGAAACCCCTTAGTCAGAGGGTCTCCAATCTGAGTCTCATAATGGAAACTGTTTTACAACTTGAATTACAACTCATACTAGAACCCAAATTTATAGTATTTACTTAGCATTTGCATTTGTATATGCCTAAATCAAATTGATAATTAAGCTCTGGTCTTATAAGATTTACTTTGTTATAGCATCCTACTTGGCAGGGCATTTTACAGCAGCAAGTTTACATAGCAGTTCATCCATAGCCATGATTTACTTCACTTTCATTAGCTTAAAGACCAAAATCAGAAGACATTTAATTCTTCTAATTTAATATTTATAAATTAAGGAAGTAGGATCATGAGTACTGGGTTGCTAAAAGCCACTTCCATGCCAAGGAGTTCAACAATCAAGGCCTACTGCTGCCAAAGACATCACATCCCTTTTTAGCACCGCTTCACAATTAACTACCACTGTGCTGGGTGACTGGAGCTGTGATGAACCCTGTCAGGAGGAGAAAAATGTGTACCTTTCACCAGGCACGCCTCAAGAAGTGTTCAGTGAAGTACCAAGGAACTGAGAAGTAATTTGGAAAAGCTGAGGCAGAGTCCTAGTCCTTTTGCTTGTGTTACCACACCTATGGTCTTCAAAAACCAACAGACAGATGGACAAATGACCAATCTTGTAACATGGTAAGGAGGAACAAGTCCACATCACCCAGGAGAGTGAGCAGATTAAGTTACAGGCTGATAATAAACACCAGGAGCTCACGAGCTAAGTAGAGCTTCCCTTTCTTGGACAACAGCAAGTAGCACCTCACCTCCTGGCTGTGCTTATGCCAGTTCCTGACCAGCTAAAAAAAACAAACAAAAAAAACCAACACCAAAAAAACAAAAAAACAAAACAAAAAAAACCACACCAAACCTAAAAAACCAAAAAAACACAACCCTACAAGTAAAGTTTAAAACCCTGTTATCTCAGCTGCAGACAATTTTATTAGTACTCAACTCCCCACCTTTTAACTAAAAATACCGTCACTTAACGAAATCCATTTATTCTGTCCTCAGCTATGAAAACAAATTCTGTTTTTGAGGACAACATACGAGTAACTTAAGTACTTTCAAAACACGCCCCTGTGAAAGCAAGCTCTCTCACATTAGCCAGATGAACACAGGACTATTTTTCCTAGCTTGACTTCATCCTTTCAGCTAAAGCTGGGGAAATAGAAAGGTCGGTGCTGTTTATGGGAAGAGCAAGTCACCTTTCTTTTACTGCATAAGGGAAAAAAAAAGTCTATTTTGCTTAGAGTTACTTCTCCAAACCTACAAGATCACTTGCAAAAATACATGGGTAATTTGATCACTTTCAATAATTATCAAAAGCAGACTAGGGAGGGGGGAAGAAGTTCTGATCACCAGAAAAGAAAGCAAGAGGGGTGAAAATGCTCTTTCAAAGAGGTTTACTGCCTCACCCAAGATAAAAAAAAAAAAAAAAAATTAAAAAAAGCATGGATGTTTAGAGGTGGATAGTGGATGTTTAGGAGAAAGTTGTTCCGTTTGCAACTTCAGCTAAGCTGCATGAAGTTAGCTCCTGTCCTTGTTTGGAGATAAAGGAGGCAAAGCAGGGAAGCAGCTGCATGAGCAAGAGGGAACAGGCAAAAAATGGGCAAAAGCCAAGGATAAGGAAGCATCTTAGACTGTAAGTAGAAAGCAGGGTGTGGAAGCAGTGCAAACTGGAAACCCATGTATGTGCACCAACACCTCACAATTGAACCCCCTACTCTCAAAGCAAGCCCATCGACCCTGGGCAGACCGTACAGCTGCAAGTCACAGTTTATTTCTGCAATCTGTCCCAGTGCCAGTGCACTAGAGATGAACACCTCATTCAGAGATCTGAGCAGATGTCTGCAGGTGTGACTTCAGGGATACAGCCAAAAACCGATCTGAAAATAATCTGCTGCCACTGGGAGCAGGCACCTGACAGCTCCTCTCCTGGCACCTCCAGCCCCCAAGCTCAGGCACAGCAGCAGCCACAGGCTGGCAGAGCTAAACCAGCAAAAAACTGCTTTGTAGAATCAAAAAGCAGGTGAAGAAAAAGACAAGGAACACCCATTGCTTGGAGGCAAATTTGGTGTGGCTTTGCTGGGAGGCTGAGTGCCCATTGTCAGCAAGGAAGCAGAACAGGGTCAGGGATTTCTGTAAAGAGAGTGTTAATTGATAAAAACTGGATTTGAGCTGCCAACATGCACTTGCAGCCCAGAAATCCAGCCATATACAGGGCTGCACCAAAAGAAGCAGGGCCAGTAGGTCAAGGGACATTATACCCCCTGGCTACTCTGCTCTCCTGAGTACCGTGTCCAGTTCTGGAAGCCCAACACAAGAAGGACAGGGAGCTGTTGGAGCAAGTCCAGAGGAGGGCCATGAAGATGATCAGAGGGCTGGGGCATTTCTCCTACCAAGACAGGCTGAGAGTTGGGGTTGTTCAGCCTGGAGAAGACTTTGGGGACCTCTTATAGCCGTCTTCCAGTACCTGAAGAGGGCCTACAGGAAAGCTGAGGAGGGAGTTTTTACAAGGGCATGTAGTGAGAGGACAACAGGGAACAGTTTCAAACTGAAAGAGGATAGATTTAGGTTAGATATTAGGAGGAAATTCTTTCCTGTGAGGGTGGCGAGACACTGGTACAGGCTGTCCACAGAAGACGTGGCTGCCTCCTCCCTGGAAGTGTTCAGGGCCAGGCTGGATGGAGACTGGAGCAACTTGGTCTCGCGGGAGGTGTCCCGTACCGTGGCAGGGGGGTTGGAACTAAATGACCTTTAAGGTGCCTTCCAACCCAAACCACTCTGTGATTCTACGATTCTGAGATTACTTCTAGCTCTACTTTTCTATGAATGGATTGACTGTGTAGCTGTACGTGCATATATAAATATACACACACATATATATACACATTGACAAACACACAAACTATTGATACGGAGGCAAGGGAAGGTGTCACGCTTAATTTCCTTAATACAGTTTGCAGCTGACCGATCTTGCCCAGGTAGAAAAATAAAGAAAATAATAATAAAGCTAAAACCCCTCCCAATTTACTTCCACTTAAAAAGCCCAGCAAGTGTGGGTGCCATGCATCCCATACCTAAGGACTGTGGTCACAACCTTTGGTCTCTTACGTAAGGCTGTTCGGGGAGAAAAGAAGAGGCTTCCCCCTCAAGCTAAAGGAAATCTTCCTTTAGTTAATCTGCTGGTTGTTAAGTAACTTAGGCCAGACACGGAAAGGAGACTGGATCACATGCATGGGATTAGCACACTGCATACGCATGACCACGGCCCGTGCTGCCCGGGCAAAGGCGCCGAGGGGACGCGTGCGCAACCTCCGCTTAATACCCTTAAGTCACCCGAGGGGCTCTGTGGGGCGATTCCCAGCGAGGTGGAGGCCAAGGGGGGCAGTGAATCTTGCTTTGTCTCTGGTCCCCTCTTGGAAAACATGCCCATTTCATGCTCCCTTCTCCCCTTCCCAGCAGCTTGGGGCTTATGTTACCAGCAAGGCCACGGTGGTGTTGGGATCTGAGCTAGGAATTTTCCTGAGGAAATGCCACTAAGATGGTACCATCAGATCCTTTGAGAACGGAGATTAGACAAGACCCCACTCTGGGAGTTAATTATCCATTCACGATACAAACATGCTTTCTTTTACAGTAGCCAGACTTTTAAACCACTAGGCAATTTTTTTCCCCCCCTCAGGAAGGTTAACCTGCTATTATAAAAAAAACACTTATGGAAAGTGCCTACTGAAGTGTAGGATGACACAGATGAATACAGATGCCTTCTGCCAGCCAGCTAAAGCATGCCAGTCTGTGCCCAGAGCTGTGAATCACGATGCTGAAGTCCCACTGCTCCATCCTCTGCATCTCCTCCGTCAACCTCCATCAACTCAGGTTTCCAAAGCCCCCGTCTCCCTAAAAGGAGGCAGGGCAGTTCCCAGCACCTATGGAAGGCTGGAGCTGGGCATGGACACGGCTGTGGCCAACTCAGCTTGTAACAGAGCTCAGCCTTGCTGAGTGTCCCTGACTCTGTCACAGCTCTTGTCATCTTGAGGTATGTTTTTAAGAGAGCCCCCACACCAGTTGGCTCCCACCACAACGCTGGCAGCAGCGTGCTGTAATTTTGCTCAGCCATAAGAATTTTAAGCTGTGCTTAAGCACTCCTGCTAACCACACAAGACCTACCAAAGTGCAGTCAAAAATGGCTGAAGCCCTTCAGCCGGCCAAAGGGCACTCCAGATAAGTAAGTAAATAAATAAGCATGCTGCTGCAGACAATGAAAGCCTATCTGAAATATTTCAAAACCAAATAGCAGCATAAGGAGCTTCAATGGGATTTGTAAGGCAGTGCATGGGAGTACCATGTTTACAGGAATGAAATTTCAAGCGCTGTTCCACTTTTCAAGCCTAGCATGGGGACTTATCATAGGAAGAGCAGGGGGGGGGGAAAGGAGAAAAACAACATGATTAGTAACAAAGGCTGACATTTGCTTAAGTCAGGAGAGGAAGTCTGGTATTTTCAAGACAGCATGACTCTAAGTGCAATGGGCAACATGTCAATACCATAGCACCACCAGCAACCTTGCTGGAGGTGATACCAGAGCACTGCAGGACAGAGGCACCTTGGGACAATGGGGTACTTGGGAGTGAACCGTGTGTGCCAGCTCCAAGCTATCTGCCCCTCCAGGCTTTCACTGCCCTTCAATGACATCCCAAAACTTCCACCATCCTTACCTCCCTGGGGCCTGGACCACAGGGGCCTCTCTATGGGAGAAGGGTTAGAGCTAAGGACAAACCATGTCCCCAGAAAAAAAGCAAAACAGGAAGGGTGCAAAACAGAATAAGCTGCTGCTCTCACCTCGAGCATCCTCTTAAACCTCACAGCTCCTGTGTGGAGCAGTGGGAATGGTTTCATACTGACAGCAGCATTTGTCAGCATCAGCAGTGTAGAAGACAAATGATAAAACTCAATGTTACTTCAAAGGAAAAAAAAAAAAAAAAAGTGGTCAGTGATTTTTCTGAAGACGGACACTGTACACAATCCAGAAAGACAAGTTTCTTTCTTTTAAGACCTCCAAAAAAAATGAGGGCACATGGAAACTCACACTTGTCACATTTGAAAGTCTTGCCTGCAGGCCTTATACCCCCTGGGAATGAACTTAGAAACCTGTGTGAGAGACTTTGAAAATTTATTGTCCAAGCCAAGCATACACAGAAGAAAACCCTCCCTTCAGTCTGCCTCCTCAATGCCACTCCAAAAACCAGGTATTTTATCCAGCACAAATGTGCTCCTCTAACAACAGGAAGGCAGTAGTGAAAAGAGCACATTTAATGGAATTTACCCAGAATGAAAGTCAAGGTCTCCCAAACACCAACCTGGGGCAGCTGGAGGAGGAGAAAACACAGCTTGCTCCTACCCTTTGGGTCTCAGCTCTGAACACAGCCACTTCTCCAAGCCTTCTCCAAACACTGTCCACCACAAAAGCTGACAGCTGCCAAACTGGGCAGTGCTGTGTGATGGGGATAATAGGCAGGGAAGAAGAAGAGAAGGAAAGGACCACTGGGACCTATTTCAAGGGCCCCCCTCCAGCATCTGACACCAAACAGTGGCACTTTCAGTAACAACTACAGGGCACCAAGGGTTAATAACATGTAATACTAACATTTGTAACAACTGGTAAAACCAGATGCTAATGATTGCAGAGGAGTTTCTCTTCTGATGGGAGTTCTTACAAAATATCCAGCGTTTTGGTAGCCTGCTTTCTTCCCCAAAACATAAACTTTCCCATAAGAACTGAAAGCTTTGAAAGGATAAGTCGCAAGAGGTTCTGGCTAAACTTTAGGATCAGCAGCTGTGAGAGGCAGGCCTGTTCCTTCAAAACCTGTGGCAGGCATACCCCGTCGTGAGGCTACACAGAGCTGTGTGAGCTCGGGACCTCCCTGAAGTCCACTGACCCGGAGGAGAAGATGGATGGGCTGAGCAAAATAACCACGATACTGCAGGAGGGAGCACAGCAGTCAGCCCGACCTGCACTTGAAACAGTACTACCTTTCAAACACCTGGAAAACACCTGGAGGTCAGGGTGGAAGGGAAGGTGGGGCAGACTTGTGTTCAAATAAAAAGAGAGTAAATGGGACCTTTACATAATAACTAGTTAAGCATGCAATGCAGGAACAACTAATCACTGATGCCTACTTATTTTTTTCTTAGAACAAGGCAAAGACATGTCCTGAACTCCTAGAAAAAGGATTAAAAGAACCCTAAAGTATGCATTTTTGCTGCTTTCTTAAGCTGCCCATCATCACCCCGAGAGCAGTGATGCAAAGAAATGATACTCCCTTCACGTAAGTATTGCTCCTGGACTCCATGAGAGTGCAAATGCTTCAGGTACCTCTGTGCCACCCCCACACCTTCCTTCCCAATTCTCCCACGAAACAAATCAAAATAAGACCTGCGTCAAACAACTGTTAAGTTGTATTTTACCTTCTCTGCTTTCCATTAGATATAGGGATGGTGGGTCAAAGAAGTGCAGTGGTCCAACTCCCTCCCCATAAAGATTAATGACAAACTTCAGAATACCTGCTGCCATGCAGCTTTAAATACTTTAATGAAGTTCTGATAAGTGTAAAAAAATGTTAGAGTAAATTCAGCTTTGAACAGGTGTAGGCATCATTTCATGTATTTGCCAACCAAGAGTTAAAAGTGTAAGTGAAAATCAGGAGTAGGAAAGGCTTAAAACCTAAGGGCATCAGTAAGCCCTAGCCCCCCAAGAGTGACTTTTCCCTGCCCCCCCCTCCCTAAAGCCAGAAAAATGGCCAAAAGAGAAGCCAGCTGAGAGGATTTGCAACATGAAACTGTCAGGCAAAATACTGAAATTTTTTCTGTCTGCTAAAAAGGGGGTGGGGGGAACGGCCCTGCTGGAGAGGTCATTAAAGACAGATGGCTCACATACAGCAGGCTGCTCTGAAACCCAGGCACCACCATCAATCAACCCAGGTACCTGCTGGTTCAGGTAGATCCCCATGGTCAGAAAGCAAGGCTGTGGCCAGGAGGGGTGTGCAGCACCTCCCCAGGACACAAAACCCATCTCCCACTCATCTCTGCCAACAGCCCATCCGTGGCTGCTGCCACACCAAGCATGTCTGGGCCCGGGGAGACAGAGGAGGAGGACAATGGTGCGACCACGAATGATTTTTGCATTTATGTTTCCTGGACAAGTATCAGCAATCTGTCAAAAAAGGAAAGAAAAGCCCTAACTGAACCATCAGCTACGCTCATTAAAAATCCTAAAGACGTCTGGAGAACTGCCCTTTCTCCAGCATTAAGTCATTGGCAACTTCATCTTAACTCGGACAGAGATTTCCCCATCCTCCTTCCCTCCCCCTCCCTACCCCACGCCAAATTTAACCGCAGAAAAGAGGACTGAATTGTGCTTAATAAAAAAAAATTAACCAAGGGCTCACAAGAGGGGTGAGGGAGACAGGAGGGAGCTGCAAAGATAAGTAAATCCTTTGCTTTACACATGTCTTGTAGTTATTTATCCCCTCCCTGCCATCACGTGAGCCAAGCCAGAGTCTGCACAGCGAACAAAGGGCCTTTGCCGGTCCCTCCACAAGGAGCCCTTTAAGCATTTCTGCACAGCAGACAAGTATTCTTCTAATTAGCCTCCAAACTGGGACAACAAAATAAAAATAAAAAACCTTTTATGCAATGTTACCTCTTCACCAGGCTGCAAAAAGTGATCTGGCCGGGGCACATAAAGCCCCTACTCATTGGGTGTGAAAATTCCTGAATTTCACCATGCTGTCTATCCCCCTCTATCAATCAACAAACCAAGCACTTTCACTAATGGTGATTCAGCTAACTTGCTAATTGCTTTGCTCTTGCAAGACCCCACTGTATCCAGTTCTGGGGCACCCAGCACAAGAAGGACATGGAAGCATTGAACTGAGTCTAGCCACGAAGATGATCAGAGGGCTGGAGCACCTCTCCTATGAAGACAGGATGAGGGAGCTGGGGTTGTTCAGCCTGGAGAAGAAGAGGCCCTAGGAAGACCTTATAGCAGCTTTCCAGTACCTGAAGGGGTAAGTCTACAGGAAAGCTGGGGAGGGACTTTTTACAAGGGCGTGTAGCAAGGGGATGAAGGGTAATGCTTAAAACTGGAGGAGGGTAGATTTAGATTAACCATTAGGAAGAAATTCACCCACTGTGAGAGTGGTAGGACATTGGCACAGGTTGCCCAGGGAAGTTGTGGCTGGAAGCACTCAAGGTTAGTTGGATGGGGCTTGAAGCAACTTGGTCAAGTGTGAGGTGTCCCTGTCCATGGCAGGGGAGTTGGAGCTAGATGGTCTTCAAGGTCCCTTGCAACCCAAATTATTCTATGATCTACATGGTACCTTGAAGAGGACAGTCAGTTATTTTAGGTCCCTATTTGTACAGAGAAAGCAGTATAACCAACTCATCTTTCTTAATAAAATGTTAACTAGAAGCACCGTCTTCAAAAGCTAACCCAACTCCGGCCCAGAGTTCAGAGCTGAAAGTTGCAGAGATGATTTTTGCACAAGGAGAAATACAAGGCCTGAACTGGCTCAAAACTGGCTCCAAATGCAACCCTCTGACAGTGAGTGTGCATGTGACTGTCCATGTGTCCCCGTGTCTGTGCATTCCTGCACACTAGCAAGCCCTGCAGCACAACAGGAGGATCTGCAGAGCAGCAGACCTGGTCCTGAGGAGCTCAGTCCTGCAAGATGCTCAAAGCGACCCCTGCCCCACTTGAGCCAAGTCACCTGGTTTCAGAACTATAAAATGAGTCGAAATGTGCAGAATCAGGCACTAAAGTAGAAAATAATCTCCTCTGCCTAAAACCATAGCAAGCCTCGCCTGCCAGTTCTTTTTAATCGCTAGACTGACAGCCATGTGGTGAAGTCGACATCGCCAAGTACTTGTCATTTCATCAGTGCTGCCAATTCCCATCTTGCTGAGACAATGACACATCAAAAATAGCTTTCATCTGTTTATATACTGCATGCTCGGCAAACTATGTCACCAACTGCTGGGGTGGAAAAAGAGCCCTTTTTTAATAATCTCCATCCTAGGAAAATAAGCAGGATTACATACTCTCTGAAAAATAAGAAAAATGCATTCCGTATTTTGGGAAGACTTCAACGTGCCCCATATTTCATTTCAGATTATTATATTCTGAAAATATTTATTAAAGTAAATCATAATAATATTCACTCTTTAATAACAAAGGGCAAAGGAATCATAACCCCAACTTTATTTTCAGCAAAATGCTGTTTTCTGAAGCTGCTGAAAATATTTAGAAGACAGAAGCAGATCTCCAAAAGCATTTTTCCTTGTAAAAGTGGGAGTTTTTAGCAGGTCCAAACAGATGCCAAAAACAACATACACAACATTTCACAGTCTTTCTTCACATTTTCCTTGGTCTCATACAGACATACACTGCATGAGTCACATCCCTTTGTTCTGTCTTCCTGGGCTATTCAGATTTGCTGAGCTATTTCTCAGTGGACGCCATAATTAGAAAAAGTCCTGCTCCCTACTGAGCTGATGAACATCTGAGTTTGCGTACAGAAGAACATACCATGAAATGTTTACTTGCTCAAAGTCTGCTTTGTTCTTCCCTCCTTCTGTAAAGAATACAAAGGGTACAAACATTTTAAAGCACTGAGCTACCTACATGAAAATTTTGAAGTAGATCTTTCTAGAAATCCAGAATTTGGAATAAAGGCTGGAGAAGCAAATCAGAAAATTACAGCAGATCACTCTACAGCTGAGAAACTATATCCACGAGACACTATGAGGCAAGCAATGCCTAAAATATGCTTTGATTCTTCATAAAATTCATCCTATACTTTCCTGAGAACTGTGAAAGCAATTGCAGAAATTCAGGAACAAGATGTTTTTCACAGATAAAAAGAACATTTTCAAAGCTGAAATAACTTATTTACTTAAGCCCTGAATTTGCTGTTAAGAGACAAATTTTCATCTGAAATACTTGCAGAGTATGTGTAAATGTTTCAGAAAAAATGGGATACGTAGCAGTTTTGGAAGGGAGTCCCAGCTGAGACTGCAGGAGATGGCAAGCCTCAGGCCTGACTTACAGAGCTCTCGTGACAGCTTAATAAATCAGAAAAACGTATTTTTCCAACTTGTAGATTAAAACAAATACCAGTTTGGTGATAGCATGCTTTTGAACAGCCATGTTTCCAAAGGAAAAAGGACTGTTTACACTAGCCTGATACTCTAAATGACGGACACACACGCATCATTAATTATGCCTGGCAGATGGAAGCAAGCTGTGAGTGCCCACAACACAACCCACGGGTCATCAGGCTGCTGAGGTGTAGGTGTAATTTTGTTATCTTGAAATGAAGGGAGATGAACAGCAGGGAAGATGATGCTGTGCCTGCTGCAGACGGCTCCTGGGCGCTCCTCCCCAAACTGAGACATCCTCCAGTGTTTCTATGACTGTTTACTGGACAGCAATTTCAACCAGTATGTTTTCACATAGCCAGACAGATTGCTGCAGGATGACAGCAAAACCAAGGGTGGAAACATGGTTTGTACCATAAGGGTTATCAAGCATGGATGAACTGGGTGCAATCTTGATCAGAGAAAAAAAAAAGTAAAGATCGCTCACTCCACATCCCCAACCATCAGCTGCCAAAGATCTGGATATCCTGTGGAAGGCCTCTGTCTTTCTCTGTATATATATGTATATAATCCTTTTCTCCATCACTGCCAATTATTACAGACATCAGCCTAGGCATTACAGAACTGGAGTCTGATCCCACATGGAAGCTCTTAGGCTAGTCCAAATATACTTAGATTTTTGTGTAGAAAAAGCTTAAGTTCTTGGAAACAAGCTTTTAACATCAGAAGTGGCAGCTCAATGGCATCTTAAAAAGTAGTACCCAGCACTGAGTGCAGCTGAGGGGATGTAATGCTGACATAAAGCAACCAAGCGAAGGAGAAAGTTCCTCTATTTTCTCTCCATCAGGATTTAATATCAAGTTTGCTAAGTGGAGTTGTACAGCTCAATGGAAAAAGCAGATTTATTTTTTCCCTGCACTCCTCTCTCCTTTTCAGCTGCCTTCTTCCTTATGGAAGCAGTATTAGGTAAATTAAAACAGCCCTTCACACCCCTCAAGACCTGCCAGACCGAAAGCTCAGAAAAGTTCCTTTGAAACATAGCCCTGAAAGGAAAAGCTCTCCCTTGAGGAGGTGGCAATGTAGAGGCAGGGATTGATAAACCGAGATATTAGCTGTTGGTCTGTTCTCACAGTCCAAACCAAACAAGTGAAAATAGGACAGAATAACATATGCGTTAAGATTAAATACATATTTTAAAACAATATTAGTGAAAGACTGGTAAGAGATCCAATGCAATGCACTCCATGCAACTGCTGGATTCTTCTGGGGTTTGTTTTCCTTTTTTTTTTTTTTTCTAAGTAAACATATTCCATAAGAGGAAAGATATTCACATATGGTAAAATTTTAATTCGGTTAGTTATATAAACTACATGCCACTATAAAAATTCTCACCAGTAGTTTCAATTCCATAATCACAAGCTGTTATTCGCTTTCCACGTTCTGCCCCACTGAGAAGTTCCTCCTTCCACTTCAAACATGGGTTAAGCAACTCACAGACGCATTTAAATCAGATTGTAAAAGAACTCTGTGAACATTCTGAGTATAAAATATACTAAAATTAAGTCTGACTTTGTCATCATACTTCATCAACCTGTCATCGACTTCACCGGGTACCCAAAGGTAACACTGAAAACTGAGATAGGGCATAAGCACACCAAAAAAAAAAAAAAAAGACAATGTAAATTATCTCTCAGTTTAGTATTTCTTAGGCTAGCCTACAAGTATAATACTTTCAAAAAATTTCACAAAATTATAAAGCAAAGCTTCTATAGAAAAAAATCCTCATTAAGAACTGTATTAAAATGCCACGCAGGGATCACCCAGAATGCAATCTTAGCTCTTCGTGAGATGGCCTTTTATTCCGAATTTTAAAATAATTAAAATGTATTATATGCAAGTGTTGGATGGGGCTGAGTCCATGACTCAGTTCCCATGTCACCTCCAATCACAATGACAAATCAGCTCCTCAAGATGAAGTCTGAGAGCTATGGGTAAAATGATTTATTACTGGTAGCTCTAATCAATCCAAACCCAACCATTTCTAGTTCTTTGGTAAGTAAAATAAACTAAATTTATTTCCTTTATTCCAGGCTTCTTCCATTTGTGATACACCTAATTCAGGCAGGAAACTCTTCAAATCTAGGATTACAAAAATGTAACAAAGATATTGGAATAATATGTTCCTCCAGGCCCCTAGTCAGTGGAATGATTTGCTAACATAAACTTGAGAGCACGCCTGTATTTTCCTCAGTATCAATGCCCCATCCAAAATTAAACATAACACTTCATACAGCAGCCTTCTATATACCAGCCTACAGACATGCTCCAAGAGCAATGAAGCTGAACAAACACTGGGTGGAGAAATGTAGGGGAGAAGGAATTACACTCAAATTGCCACTTTTTAAGAGAGATTATAGTATTTACTCTATAGTGCCTGCCACAAGAAGATGTTTCCAAGGTCTGGTTAATGTCTGTGTACAGTTCGCAAGAATACAGGGTGGAATAAAAAAATTTAATTTTTATTATTATTAAGTTTCAAAGGCACCCCAAATAACACACTTCACTGACAGCCTTAATGTGTGGCAATCAGCATAGCTTAAATCACTGTAAGTAATCTCCAAGGAGAGCAGTGATGTAGTCATCCCAGAAACAGGGAACAGGGGTCAGGGGTCAAAGAGCTTACCAACATAAGAGCTTGCCACAGACATCTCAAAACCAGAGCTTCCAGCTCCGTCCAATATATGGCACATTCACACATGACCTGTAACCCACTGCTAAATCCCAGGGCTGGGATTCTGATCTCACTAAATCTGGGAATTATTTGGGATTTGGCCAGGACAGTCCAGAGCGGAGTTGGACGGTAAACGCATACCTATGCTTCAGAGCAAGATTAGCCTGAAGAATTATTATCTATAAAAGACCAGAAGAAAACAGAAGTGTATGACAGCTACACTGTGAAAGAACAGTACTTTACAAGGAGTGCCAAAGCCAGGCAGATTTACAGTCACTGAAAAGCAAGCAAACAAAAGAAACCATGAAAAAGACCTTTTTTATTATTATTATTATCCAGTACGCAGACCCAAATTTTGGGCCACTGAGACTATTCCTTTATCCACATAACCTTTTATTCATCCTCCCTGCAAACTGGTGATAAAGTCCTGCCACACTCCACTTTCCCATGTTTAGGCTACACAAAGGGAAGATGCACAAAAAGGAGCTTCTGCAAGACTAACTGTGTATCTACCATTTCATAACTTCTGAGCAAATAAACCCTAGGCTAACCTGGGGTTTATGTATTTTTGTGGTGCTGGAGAATATTTGCTCATTTCTGTCAACGTTACCCAAACACAAAGACCCTAGAGAGATGACCTAGTTGTCCTGTGGTAGCTGAAGGTCTTTCTCAAGCCAGCTCTCCATCATCCATCCCTGCCTCAGCAACAAAATTCACCCACTGAAACCCACCTACATGCATGCTTTGCCTTCTCCACATCCAAACAGCATCTGAGGTCCAGCTGCCTCTGCCCACAGCTGCATGATAACAACACTGGTAGGGCAGGCACCCCACTCTCTTCAGAACTGCTACCAAGACAGGATTTCCATCAGCACACCATCATCCCTCATGGCTCACCTGCAAGCACTCAAGGAGGTGCCAGGCTGTCCTCTCCTATTTCGGCTTGTTTGTTCATGGTAGGTGAATTAAAAGGGCAAGCACAAATGCTAGCTCAGTTAGTTGCTTTGCCAAGGAGTTGGGAGCAGGAATTTAGTCAGGATTCCAACAGGCTTAATCCTACAAACCTGAACTATCCATCACAGCTGAGTACCAGCAGCTCAACTCACCAGCAACTGCTCCTTGCAAGTTGCATATGGGAAGCACATTAAATTTCCCTACCAAAACAGAGGATACTGGTCACATGTTCCCTTTCTTCACATGCTTAATCAGAAGGTGTTTTGAATTTGAATGGAACTATGGCAGAAACTCCCTTGTGTCATTCAAAGCTCACCAGAAAAGCAAATTCTGGTTTGCTGCAGGCAAAGGATTGCAAACAAACCTGAAGAACTATCCCAAGTAAGCAAAGGAAAGGTTGGTCAAAAAGGCCAGTGCCACCTGCACTTATTTACACACTTAAACGAGGCTGAAGGAACCAGAAGGCTGCAGACTTGCTTTTCTGTTGTCTCTTCAATCACCCTTCCTCACATAAAAACAACCTCATAATAGCAGGTTTGGTGGGCTTTTTTTGTTGTTGTTGTTTTGAACCTGTAATATACAGCTATGGCAGTTCTTCACCTACGACACATTTTAATCATTTGTTCCCCTTCTGAATTCTGTGAACAAGTGCATCTTCACAGAGATCTGTTAACACCCACATGACCCATGACACCACTTTTAATGATGAAACCATCATTAAAAAGACGAAGGACAGAAGCCAAGGAGACAGTTCCTCTAAGTAAGCGGTTTTATTTAGGAGGTTCTTTATTAATATGATATACAATGCAGAACACCATCCTGAAAAAAACACCTGCACAGTCCTGCAAAAGTGCACAAAATCCAAAAAAAGAACAGTAAACTCTGTAACCTGGGGGAAAACAGATTTCCAAGACTCGCTGCTGGCCAATTTAAATTACTCTGCTCCACAGTTGTTGGGTTTTGTTTTGTTTTTTGCTTGTAACTGGACTTGCATTAGCACTTTTTTGCAGAGAAACCCATGAAGCATCCAGTCAAACACAGAGAGATCAAGCTCTTCTATGCACAGGGATGCCTGGTGCTTTGAAGCAGGACCTTTGCATCCTACAGCCAGGCCCTGGGAGAGGCAGCAGCCTGATGCCCTCCTCAGCTCTGCTTCTAACTGCAAACCCAAACAGCACTGACAGCAGCAGGCCACTATTTTTAATTACGCAGCTGGGATCATCTGTTCCCTGAAGAACTCTCTAATTGCTCTCTGCTTGACAGTCCCATCCCCCCCTCTCACAGCAACCAGGTCTTGAGCATCTCATAACAACAGCCCTGAGGTCCCTGAAACACAAGCACATCATTTCTGGAATATTTTATTCTCTTGAGGGTTCTTTTTCTACCATCAAGAAAGTCTAGACATAAAAGTGCGGAACAAGTCATCAGAGACCAAAAAAACCAAAACAAAACAAAAAACAAAACAAAAAAACCTGAGCATCAAATATGCACACCTTCCACCCCAAAGACTATGTTATTTTAATACCAATCCATACCAGTATGGAAAGGAGGGGCAGGGAAGCCACTCCAGCACCAGGACAACCTGCACCCTTCTGCTTCAGCCACAGAGCACTCGGTGCTGCCAGGGTCCCAGCTGAGCTTACCATGTCCCACTCCACAGCTCACAGGGAGCACAAGGAAAGGGCTGAACAAGGGACCTCCAACACCCCAAACCCAGGGTTTCCAGGCACTCATAGAAACAATCATAGAGTCACAGAATGGTTTGGGTTGGAAGGGACCTTAAAGATAACTTAGTTCCAACTCCCCTGCCCTGGGCAGGGACACCTTCCACGAGACAACATTGCTCCAAGCCCCATCCAGCCTGGCCTTGAACACTTCAGGGATGGGGCAGACACAGCTTCTCTGTGCAGCCTGTGCCAGTGTCTCACCACCCTCAGACTTCAGAAGCCAGCTCACCTATTCTTATCTACTCAAAGGAGAAGATAAGGGACACGCTATAGCTGACAAAGCACAGAAACATTTTTAACACTTCAGTCTTACCTTCCTTCCTGTGAAAACCAAAAGTGACCTCCACCCCTAGGGAAAGGTATTCCAAAGAGGATCCCTCTGGGCAGTGCCAGAAGTGGGAGGTTGCCCATTTCACAGGGTAACCCTGCATCAGGGGGGCCACAGGGTGGGAATCAGTCCACCCCCTTCTCCAAGCTGCCAGCCACTTAGCCAGGACCTCCACAGAAGGTCACAAAACTTGTGGCCTCCCCAGCATCGCTGGGGCCAATGGCCACCTCTCCAAAGCCCACAAAAGAGGCCAAGCTCACCCTCTGTGAGGGTTAGCATTTGGAAAGCACTCAGACGAAAATTAAGTGCTGAGGAGGAAGAAAATAAATATTTGGCACACAAAGCTTCAGTTTATAGCACAGTAGGTTTATAAACAACTCTGTGAAATTTAACTTTTTCAGTTTGTTGCAATTTTTTTTCCACTAAAACACCCACTCACACACTTGTGGTACAATTCATTAATATCATTCTCCCCTTTCACCTTTGCCCCCAGCCCTTTTCCACTAGTTCTGGAGGCAGTAAATTAAATGTTTGAAGAAAGTTTCCACTGTAAGTTTTTGGTCTCTAACTTCATTTTAAAATTTCATCATGCTTCGGCTATTTCAAACATCCTCAGCCAGCCCAGAACTGCATATGACACCCACCCATAACAGGAAAATTAAATGCTTATAATGAAGTACCTCTCACTTGGGTCAATGGAAAGTATTAAATCTAAACACAAAATGTTTGGCATGTTCAATCTCACTTTGTGCTTCTATAGCCTCTTACTTTCAAACAACTGTAGGGAGAGATGATGCTTTTCTAGGGTCCTCTGTCCTAATATTATTCTTATCTCCCATTATGCACCCAAGCCCATCAAGTGCTTTCCTCTGTTACATGAAGACTGTAAAGCTGTTTAGCTACTCCTTAATCCATCCTGCTGTTAGGTTCTATGGAGATGAAGACATCTCGATAGTCCCAATGTTGATTTGCCTCACTGTCTAGAAGAGCTGCCAATCTTCTTGAAAAAGATGTCTGCACAAGAGTGGCAGGCAGAATATTCCTGCTTGGAAAATCAGTTACAGCCTCACCTTCAGGGGACACAGGGTTTCACAGCCATATCAAAATAAAAGTTTGCACCTCAGTCATGTAAGAATCATGGAATATAGGTGCTATATAGACAACAACATGTATCCACCACGTATTTGTGGGAAAGAAAATATAAAGACATCTTGCACAGTGCATCATACAAGGTTGGAAGGAATCACAGAACAGTTTGGGTTGGAAGGAACTTTAAAGATAACCTAGTTCCAATCTCCTTGCCATGGATACGAACACCTTCCACTAGACCAGGTTGCTCCAAGCCAAATCCAACCTGCCCTTGAAAACTTTCAGGGAGGGGGAAGACACAACCTCCCTGAGCTATCTGTTCCAGTGTCTCACCATCCTCATAGTAGAGAATTTCTTCCTAATGTCTAACCTAAATCTATCCTCTTCTAGTTTAAAGACATTAGCCCTTGCTCTATCCCTACATGTCCTTACAAAGAGGAACTCCAGGGATGATCTGGTCCAACCTTTCTTGGCAAAAGCACAATCTCGACAAGATGGCTCAGCACCCTGTCCAGCTGAATATTGGAAGTGTCCAGTGCTGGGTAATGTAAATCAGAAAGAAGTGCAGGTTTACACAACCCTGTTTTCACCAACCTACTGCAAGAATATTAATGCAGAAACACCAAGACCAAAAATACTAATGAGTACAAAAGCCATGTAATCATTTTCCCAGATTAAATCCATCTGTCCAACAGAATCCATCTGTCCAAGGAGCTTATTAAGGCAGGAATAAGTCTTTTATTAGTCGGGTTACTAGGATCCAAGCCTTATCTCTGTCACCTTTGAGTCCTCCCAGGTGGGCCGGCCAGCCGGCATGAAGAGCCAGCTGCCCCTGACACCACCAGGATTTGCCATAGCTCCCACCCCTCAATGTCCCCTGTACCTCCCAGCTCCACAGAGAGGGAAAACTTTGTCAGTGGGAAAGCCATGGAGGTGGAGGGTCTTTTTTTGTTTGGTTGTTTTTTGGGGGGTCTTGGGGGTTTTTTCCTCCCCCTGCTTAATTGTATTCATGCGTTTGACGCTCAAAGGGAAAAAAGCAGTGCTCTGAACGACTCTTCTCGCCCATAAAAGACAGGAAGGGCCCGGCTGCAAGCACCCCAACCTCAGCAGAGCCCGAGCTTTCAGCCACAGCACAATCCCACCTCTGTGCCCCGGATAGCTATGAAGGGAACCACTCAAAACCCAAACCCGGGCAAAAAGAAGGCGAGCAATGTCTTCATAAGCTCGCGAGGGCACGGTCCCGGTGTCTGGGGCCTTGGCTTGCCAAAAAGCAGCAGAGCAGGAGGCGAACAGTGCCTCGTCAGTCTCCCTGGCCTCTATTCAGAAGCTGGGAAGCCAAGAGACTGCTGCTGAAATTCAGCTTTGTTCACTGCTTGGCACGGCCGGGAGCGGCTGCCGGCCCAGAGGCCAGCACCAGGTACGCTTAGAAGAGAAAGGTCTCCCAGAAATGGAAAGGAGGGGAAGGAGTGGCTAAACAGAGACATATTCCCACCAGGGATGCCAGAAAAAAAAAGGAAATGACAAGAAAGATGAAGGGGGGAAAAAAAATCCTGCTCAAAGCAATTTAAGCAAAGGTTACAACCAGGCAAGGAAAAAAGGGCAAATATCAGCTTAGTTTGGAAGGGAAATTGCAGCAAGAGCACCTACCAGGTCACAAATGTTTTTATTTTGGCTTGTTTAAATAAACGACATCTATCAACAATACATTACAATTATAAGGTATGACTCCTTCTTTGCCCAGATAAGTTGGAGATTTGTTTATTCTCCCCAAAGCCTACAGGAATTTTTTCCTGTGTTTTATAAACTCTGTTTATAAGATAAAAATATATATATTTGCAGGCTGACGAACTACAGGCGGACACACTACAGCAGACAAAGAGAAGAAGAATTAAGTCAAAACCCCCCAGAGCAGTGGCATATCCACATCTACTGCTCATAATCTCTGCTACAGGAGACCAAAGCATGCTTCAGAAATTCACCAACACACGGGCCAGGACACCGAGCAGAGGCCATCACTGTAATTTCTGTGCTTTAAAGACAAACTACAGCAATGGCAACACAAGCTCTGTTGAAAAGAGGATAATTGCTTTAATTTTTAAGGACTGCAGAAACAGGAATGGGAAAGATGAGCAACCCAAATCCAGCATCTCCTGTGGCAGAGCCTCTGAGCCATTACAATAGTGGACTATTAAGATAGCACAGATGAGGCCTATGGGGAGGGTCCGTCACACATAACCAAGCCCAGAAGCCAGTTTATGTTTCCTATAGTTCAGCAAGCACTAGTGCGCATCCTTAACACCAGATCTCTTTATCAAGACAGCCCTGAAGTTACTCATTTAACCCCCAAACTGCTCACCCTCCTTCACATTTGGAAACACTGGATGAAGTGGACTGCAGCCAGCATAACCACATGCACGTGATTTGTATTGAAGTGCACACATCCTACACAAAGAAAAGAGGCAAGGGCCTTCTCACCAGGGCTGGGGCAGGAAAGTTGGGAAAGCTTTCTGACAAACTCCACTGTGAACCAGGATGCACGTCCAAGGAGCCAACTGGTGTAATGCTGTACCTGACCCATTTCACTGGGCTTATTTTAGCACAGTGAGATGAGCTGAGAAAGAGTTGCTCATTTTCAGACATGCACACAGTTGTGCCTTCTCCCCTCACAATTAAGACGAAGGAATACAAATTTACATTTCATCACTTCAGCCACCAAACCCACCGATTTCTCAAAAATCTAGGCTGAAAAATCTGTAAGACACTGCCAAAGTTGCATACACTAGACCATGTGTAAACCCAAAATGACTGCGGGCTCAACATTTTGTACCAGATCACACAATTTTTCTTCTCACATTTCCTACCTCCCAAGAGGAAATAAACTGAGATAATAGGCAGTGAGATGTGATGAGGGAAATAACCATCAGTGAGTACAACCTATTAAAAAAATTAATTTGTTTCCATAATTTCCATAACACTAATCTACCCTGATACCTCAGGAATCAGGAAGAGAATTACCGGCTCTACTTGTTCTAGATTTTTTAAGGGTCCCTAACTGTTGAAGATTAAGCATATTTAATAATATAACTACAGAACCTCCAGCTTAATGCATAAATAACTCCTCAACTTTTAAGTAAGGGAAAGTAAGTTGCTCCTAATCACAATTCCTTCTGGCTTTCAGTTACACTCAAGGCTGAGTCTAACCCATCTTGTGTTTTGCAGGACACGTCCCTTTCTGCAGCTGGTCCAGAAGCAACATTACACCTGCAGATGATATACCTTCAGGCTTCCCTCTGAGGTCATCCCATCCTTCCCCCTGAATTTAGATGTACAGAGAGCTGGACATGTACATCCTCACCCGGGTGAGACAGTCACAGTGCAGTAACTGCACTAACGGGAGAAAAAGGAGAGGAGAAAAAGAATTCAAGTGAGACCTCTGAATAAAGACTTTTTATACTCTACACTTACTAAGGCTTGTCTACATGGGAAAGTCAGGGTGAAGGAAGCGACGGTGTGAATTTTCAGCCCACTTTTTTTTCAGTGGACTCAACAAACCTGCGCGCTTAGTGCACACTCAGCATCCACAGGGGGAGTTAGTGCAGAGCAGCTAGCGTGCTGTAAATTCACACCCTAGCTTACTGCGCACTAACTTCCCCATGTAGACAAGCACTAAGCTGTGGGAGACTTCATTTGCCTAAACGCATCCATTTTTTTGTGGTTTGGTTTGGTTTGGTTTTTCCTCTCAGTGGACTAGTTCTGGAAAACTCGGGCCATTACTATACTACAGGAAAAAAAAATAGCAAGCTAAAAACGCCAAACTTCTGGTAAGGCAAACCACAACCGTGCACGAAAGCACTTGAAGCTGCAGGTGGGCAGATTCAGTTTGTCTCCTCCAGGTCTAAGCAGCATCCCAAGACCCATGCAAGTGAAAGCCACTAGCACAAACAGCACCAGGAAGATCTCACAGGCCAACAACTGATTTTCAACTTCTCCTAGGTTCCACCTGTCACAGCAATACAGGAAAGAAAGAAAAAAAAAAAACCAACCACAACCAAGAGCAGTGGGAAAATAGGTTGCACCTCACCAGTGTGTTGAAGTGAGAGGCGACCTTCCAGTGCCAGCAGGCTGAGCTGCTGGTGCCACAGGTCTATGCCATAGACACTGTTCAAAACTTGTTGTTTCTCCCTCTGTGAATTAAGGAGGGCTCCCCACACACCCCACTGTCTGACTGATTTGTCAGTCTTTTCTTCTTAACAGCTGCCTCTAGCACTCTGTCCTCCCCTCTCCTCACACCTTCTCAAAGAGAGCATGTTCCTTATCAGTACGATATGGATGCAGCTCTGCCCAGGCACTGACACCCTGGGTGTCACTGTTTCAGAAGCTGGGACTTTCCTATCCAGAGCCTCCCAGTTTTAACCCTGCTGCCTGGTGATCCAGGCAAACTCCCTGTATCTCATCTGCAGTCCTACCCAGGCACCCTTCAGCAGTGACAGATTATCCCAGCATCATTCTCCAGGAAAACAAAGAAGCTTAGCAAGCCCTAGTTCCATCCTCTTGTCTGTCGCTGTTTCCAACCACAGATTTGGCTAAAGCAATCAGACTTCAGGCTCCTGAACCATTCCCAACACTTAATAACCTGAAAGACCATTACTAAGTTAATATTGCACTTCAAGGAACAGAGAACCTCTTCTGACTTGTAACTCTATTTGATGCTTACTTTTTGTGACTTACTTCTAGCTTGATAATGGCAACAGGCAAAAAACACAAGGTGTGAGTTTAAGGAGCTACCATTTGAATGCGTGCATACGCCTCAGGAGTTATGTGAGCTGTACTTCAAACTTGAAGTACCTGGTGCCCTCTTTGGTCCTCTACACCATCAAGAATCACATTTGTAATTTACTATTGCCAGAGCAGAGCTACAGCAAAGACCACAAAAGCTACAGGACAGGCACAGCTCTCAACAGAATTTCCTTCATCTGAAGGACACATGCCAAGGGCTCAATCCCATCAGGGCATCATTTACAGGTAGGACAACACCAGGCAACAAGCACCAGCAAGGAGCTGGAAGCACTGTCAGTGAGGGTTGGTTACAATTTGTCCTCTTTAACCTTAAACTTCAAAAAAATTCTTTTAAACAAAGAAACACAACATACTACACTGATCTGCTAACTTCAAGTTTCTCCATCTAAAGTTCAGTAATTTTTAGGGCATGAATTGTAAAGTCAGGAAAACTGACTCCTTCAGAAAAGCTTAAAAAAATTCAAAGGAAAGTGTTAAACCCCATGTTTTTCACACAGCTCTGCCATCTTCTCTCTGCAATACCCTTAGCTCTAAATGGCTTGCAAATTAAACAAAATACGGAATATGACTCCACAACTCTGCTCTGCAGAATACAATCAGCCTGCAAGGAAGTCCAAAGATGACAAAGAGATTTCAAAGAAAGCAGTTTGTATGTATTACTGCCTGTGAACATTAGATTTTTTACAAATATCACACCAACCACTGCAGTCACCTTTAAATGAGGCAGGAAAGGGTGCCCAATAAGGAGAAAAACTCCAAGAAAAAGCAACAGTATTTTCAAGCGGCCAGGGAAAAACAAGGATGATAAAGTGGTTTCCAGGCAGTTTTCAGTTCTTTTACCTCAAGTTATAACCAAGCTAATCAGATCAAAACCAGATCTGGCCTTTGAATGCATCATACAATATCAAAGAACTCAGTGCAAAAATTGATACCAACAACTGTTCTTCCACTGTCTTATCTGGAGATAACAAAATCCTGATACTCTGCAACAGTGCTGCAGACCACATTACTGCTGGAACTACCTCAAAACCAAATGGAAATATACTACTCTGCTACCAATCTCACCTTGGATTTAAAAATATAAAAGCAAAGCAAGTAGAACAGTAATCTCGGCATTTTGACTCAATGTCAAATGTTTCTGACCCCCTTTGGTATTTAAAGCAAAATACCAGGAGATACATTGCAGTATTATTTGGGACTGTTTTGGAAGGCACTGTCACATCTCTATCAGGAGAAGCTAATTCCCATCAGCACACCTCTCCCAGGACACCTGGGAGATACTGACCCTCAGTGGTATGGACATCCTTGCCTCCTGTAAGATGCACTGTGAGAAATTATTATCATCCTTTGAGGAACCATATCCTTGCAAGAGGCTTCTCCTCTAGAGCCCACTCCTCTATAGCCATTTGGTCACAGGCAAATAAGCCTGGCCCAGTCCAAACTCAACATTCCAGTCTTTACTTTCTTAGGTGGCCCTAGTGGATGGGAGATGGTCTAAGACAACACTTAGCACTTTTTCCACAAAACAGAAATAAAGGAGAAAGCTGAACTGTATGTAGGATCATGCAAGAACAAAACTACCAAACAGATTTCCTTGAACCTCAAATTTTCACCAACTTGAAATTTCCAGGAAGAGATGCGCACACACAAAGTAAAAAGTAGGTATTTTGGGGGGTTTATTCCTTTCCCACTGTTACGTGCCATGCTCTGGAAAGTAGGGTTCTCACAGCTCACCATTATGCAGAGCTACAAGCCAGTCTCTCCATCCACCAGTGAAAAAGAAGGTATAGAGGCAAATACGTCAGGTAACCAAAGCAAGTCTTCTCATTTCCATGGTTAAGAAGGAAGATGGAAGCTCTAAGGCAAAGCAAGCCTTCCAACTTTTCTTTAGCAGCCTACAGAACAGCTGAAATTCCACTTCAAGTTATGGCCTCTGAAGAAAGACAGGGCTGGGGACTGGGTTTGAGCTACTGAGTGAGGCAGCAAACATCCCATTCATTGTAGGGATATGCAAAACCATAAAAGGAAAAAAATACATCTGGAATTTGGGAGCAAGAAAGGAATATAAGCAATAATAGGAATGCAGGAGTTTCACTTCCCCTTTTTTTTTTCTGTTTTCAACTTTCAATTTAAAAAGCCTCCTATGAAAGGTTTTCAGATTATACAGGCTGGTATTGTGAGGGCTACAGTATGGACCCTTAAAATGCAAACAAGGATTCTGTTTATGCTGACAGAGCAAATTGAGCAATTCAAAACCTAGCTTCGAATATTTATTTTCATATTGAGAATGTCAACATTCTTTTCTGTCTACACCACAAGTGGGTAAGGTACAGTCACTGCACAAACCAAGGTCAAACACATCCCTCCAAGGTTTCATTTGGCTAGATACCACTGGAGGACTTATTTCTGCAAGCTCGGAGATATGTAACCAAGCAAGAGACTAGAGAGATTCCTGAGAATTTGGAGGGATAGAAGGGTGCATTTATTGGCGTTTTAAATTATAAGCGGGTGAAAGATTAATTGTTAAAACAACAAGGGGGCCAGAGCCCAGAGGAGGCCCACAAGTGCTGGTGCAGCAGGGTTCCCCCCTAAAGCACAGCCACACACACACACACCCTGACCTCCCAGCATAAGGAGGGAGGGGAGGCTTCTGTAATGAGAGGGTAAAATAAATATCTGAGGCATTTAAGCTGTTTTTTTTCTACACTTAGATTTCTTTCACGGCAGTGGGGCTGTAAAACAAGAGCTTTCTGGCTGGAGCCCACCATTCTTCAGGAGGCTTTTAAAGAGCATAATTTCAGAAAGGGTTTTTGCAGTCGACCCTCTGCCAGGCAAATAAACAGCCATCGAAAGGACATGAATGTGCCTGTACTTTTCCACTGGGTGGGGTGGGGGGTGTCAACTGAATGACTTTTCAGCAGAGAACCCGCATGTGTGCCTTCCTGCCACCAGGATTTCTGCACACAGAAGGATCCCAAGCGATAAACTGCAAGAGCTGCCAGAATGCAAAGAATTCAAGTGTGACGGCTTGACCATGGCTACGCTGTCTGAAAGCATAGGAGCAACCTACCAGCACCCTAATGGCTGAAATTACCGTACGCCAGCACTGACTGGTATTTTTTTTTATGGAAAAAATGGGAAAAAAATACAGAGAAACCTAGCACTCGCCTTTGTGAAAAATCTTTCCATCATAAAATGAAAGAGTCTGGCTCCTGGAAACGTTCAACATTAAAAGCAACATGCAGTACCATAGCCTTTTGGTAATGTCTGCAATTAGACACTTTCATCAACAACTTAGACTCAAGCAGAAGTATAAACAGGCAGAAGTGTAAAACACAAAGACCTAAGATTGCCTACTGTGGATTTTTTGTAGTTGCAGAGCACAGAGGTCCCGTAAGTGCCAACTGCCCCCACACACACACCAATGACACACTTTGAGGTGTACCATTCTGACGTACCTCTTAACTACAGATTAGCCCAGGATTCAGCAGGCCAAAGCATTTCTTTATAAAACTGTCTTTTCTAATGTTGTACTGGGAAGAGTTATCAACAAAGACAGAAAAACAAACCTCCAGCCATTCGTTTCAGACAGTGCTTGTTTCGACCAACTATGGGTCCAACCTTCCCATCTTCAGGGGATGCTACAGCAAAACCTCCCCTGTAGTGCCTCTATGAGAGCCTCGAGTCACTTTTCCTCTACTCTTTCTTCTTCACCCGAGTTCAAAGAGGTCTACTCCAGAAAACAAAAACTATGTTTACATTTCCACTGGTTGTCCAGCATATAATTCATTTCTGAGGTAACATGAGGGCATTTATTAGCTCAGACACACACAAGCATCACAGCTACCATCTCCAGCTGCAGAATGGCTAAGGAGAGAAGGAGCAGGCAGTGAGATGCTCTTGGATGCTTGTCTGGTAACCAGAAACTCCACACAGGTGTTTTGTCTTCATCTCTCCTTCTGAGTCACCAGTCTGAGACTCACAGTGCAGGGTCATTGCCCCAAGGAAGACAAGAGTGATGTGTAAAGAAAAAAAAGGAACATTTTGAGACTTTTTTTTTTGTTGGGTTTTTTTTCTGATGTGTCTGTTAATCATCATGTTTACAAGGGGTAGTCAGTCCAGCCACAGACAAGTTTGGCACTGTCTTTTCTCCTCCTATTGCCATCAAGCACATCTTTCAACAGTATTCACTGATCCACCATATGAAACAGCAATTAATAAGTCAGACAGGGGAGTGTAGCACTACCCAAATCCCGATCTGCCCAACTGGGAGCAGCAACTGCACAATTACCTGCACAAAAGGCTGGCTGCACGAGAAGCATGCTACAACACACGGGCACAAATCAAGGCACGCTGTGACAGAAACCAGCGTACAAGAAAATACACTGATGGATGACACAGCACAGGAGAAACCCAACTCACACGGTGATGCTCCTGGTGATTTTTCTTTTGCTTGTATCGCTGCAACGTCACCACCTGCAGTTACTGTGTTGTGAAACAAACCCCCCCTCCAGGGTGTTTCTGAATGATGCCAAGGATGCCTTAAGCTAACTAAGTACAACAGATCAGAAGCCTTGACTTTAAAGAAAACACATAGGCTGTGTTTCTAGGAATGTAAATGAGACACCTGCACATCCAGAAAAATGGGAACACTACAAAGATAATTTAAAAGTATGAAAATCCCCCCCCCATATATTTTTTTAATGAATATGCAATACATTATGCAGTGAAACAGTAACTATTTGGTGAAAAACAAGCTGCGGGTAGGTATAACATTTCTATTCAGAGCACTCTATGGCTACCTTTACAAGGCCAGTGCTGAGTACCACACGCCATCTAAAACTTGAGAAGCAGGGTCAGGCTGTACTACAAAGCCCTTTTAGGTCCAAACAGATGCTCTACTGATCCAGGCAAGAATCGAAGGTACCTAAGATCACAGCCTGAGGCTCCAGGGAGTGCTGAGCCTGCCATGCTTGTGCTCCTCTTGGTGAGCTGTGCAAGACCTCCCAGGGACCACCCTGGAGGTTTGCCACTGCTCAGCCTCTTTTCACTGGAAATCAGAGGGTTAAAATGGGCACGTTTTCATGCACGGGCAGGATTTGAGTTGTAGGGTGCTCAGGTTTGGGGTTTTTTTCCCCACGAAGTGAGCCATCTGATACTGGGTGAGAAGCCTCACACTTCAACCTGCTTGCACGGTTAAAAGCTAAGTTTAATTGCACAGTATTTATGAAATACTGTGGGTAAGAAAATCAATTGAATCACATTTAGAGCCATTGTTCATCGTCTCATACACAAAAACTTCACTACTGCCAAGCAGGGCAATCATGTCAGCAGGTTCCAGTTGTGTCTTGCCTTCCCCAAAACACTACACAGTCAGTCTGACAAAAAACAAATTATGGGGGTTTTTTATACCCTTATACCCAGATGATACACATGTACCCTCACCTCCTGTTTAAGAGTTATACAATCCTTTTCAAAGACAGTCCAGTATTTGGCATGTCACTATACATCCTCTTTTCAAGGTTCACAGTACAAAGTGGAAAATAGTAAGCTAATTCGCAAGGTTCTTCCAGTGTCAGCAAAAAACACTGCCAACATCTTTTTCTACAACCCTGGGGCTCAGATGCTTAGACCCTAATCACAACAAGGTAGGCAGCTCTCAGATGGGGAAAAGACAAAACTGTATCAGTAACTCCCTCTTTTGCTTCAACCTCCAGTGATTACTCATCTCCACAGCAGGAATCCAGAATGTGTCTTTTCCTGCATATGCTTGTCCTCCTCTTGCCTTCACTCCCACCCACCTGAGGCTGGCTCAGCTGCACACCTGAGAGATGTTTTGCTTGCGAAGGGAAAAAACAGTAAACATAAGGAAGGATCATCCCCGGTTCAAATAAATAAAAGGGCAGCACAGCCACAATACAATCCCAGGGAAAAACCTATCAAGAAGGTTGCACACCCTTACTACAGCCTCCGGATAAAATTAAATTATTTATCTGTCTTCTGATGTGGGGTTTGCATCTTGATTTAATATCCCATCAAGAAACAACAACAATAACTTAAAAAACAACAAAAAAATTTTGAATTGTGTATTGCACTGGCCAGTGCATCAGCTGTGCCCCAGACACAGGGCCCAGGAGGAGGAGGAGGACATATGATGAGAAGGGGTGCAGGATATTAAGTAGGATTTTGGTTTTACTTCACTCTGACAGGACCCATATGACATTTCTTCAGAACAGTAGCATAAAACTGGAACTTTTCAAAACAAATCTGGACGCATCTGTGCATGCAGCCCCATGGACCCATTCAAGGGAGATGAAATAGATACAGGCTGTTACTGATCATCAGTATAAGAACCATTTATTCAAGCTGAGCCATACTGCAGGAAAAGAAGTCTAGATGTTTGTCTTCACAGTGTGAAGTGTGTGGTCCCTTCCAACCTGGCTAATTCTATGATTCTATAGATTCTCCGTCCCTGGAGACATTTAAAAAAAGACTGGATGTGGCACTCAGTGCCATGGTCTAGCAACTGCTCCGGTGGGTCAAGGGTTGGACGTGATGATCTCTGAGGTCCCTTCCAACCTGGCTAATTCTATGATTCTAAGTGGGGGACCTCTCTTCAGCTCTCCAGCCTGACATTTTTAATCCAGGTTTTTTGTATTTACAAGGGCTCTGACTCGAAAACTAACAGCTTCCATCCAACCTGGAATCCAACCCAGGGTGATGGGGGCCTCCTTATCCACATGAGCCTCACCCAACCTGACACACTGCATCCCAACATGCTCTTAGAGGCAGTCAGAACCCTGTTTCAGATAGGTACATGTCATCGTGGCTGTGCCCAGGCAAGGCAAGCCTTGCAAGCAGCACTGCCCCATGCCAAATGGGGACCCTGCCTTTCCCTATGCATGAAATAAGATCACCAGCTCCCCACCCCAAAATTCTGGAAAGAAGCTGGTGGCCATTCTGTCACGTTTCTCTTCCATCAGCCAGAACTCAAACTCCCTGACAGCTTTCCACTGGCTGCAGGAGAAAAGGGATACCCACACTGGCGCAAAACCCCGTCAGCAGGAAAATAACCTGTTTAATAATAATAAAAAAATAAATATATATATGCGAACAGATTTGAACCAGCAGAGTGAGTTTGCATTGTGAGGACTCAGCACTTCTGATCTGGCATTAAAAGGCCCTAAAACCAGCTTTCACAAACTGCCAATCTCCAGCCACAGTTTCCCAAGCTCTCCTTTCAACAGCAGGGCCAAGCCCAGCATCCCTCCTCCCTCCCACCGCTCCGGCTGCTGCTGCTTTCCACAGCTGCCCAGGGAATGCAACTCAGTTTGCTGCCAGGACTGTACCAGCCTGGCTGAGGGGACAGCAGCAAGGAAGGGCCAAGTGCTCCCAGCCAACACTTCTGCTGAAAGAAATGCCTGAGAAACAGTCACGTTTATATTCTAGGGTTTAAATTGCGAGACTCCTCTCCTGAGAAGAGTGTGAGAGTGGCAGAGGCCCCTTACTTGTGAACTTGAAGACTGCAGAAGAAAAGTAAAATGTGAACTCAAGTGAAGCTGACCTCATTGTACAATCAAACCCTCACAAAATGAATTGTTCCCCACACTCCACCCCTTTTCTGAGCTTGCTTAGACTGTAATTATTAACAAGGTAAGTGCCAGCTCTCCTCCACGGACACACCTAAGCACGTCACAGGGGCCTGTCACTTGCTACTCCCAGCTTGCACAAAAATGAAGTAAAAGAGTCTTGCTTCTTGAAGATGAATTAATCATTTCCTTTCCACCACCCCCTTTTTTTTCAATTTTTTTAATGTTGAAAACTGATGCTGCGTTCAAGGAGGGGAAAGCTGGAGCAACTGGAATACAAAGAAGGCAAGAGGGCAGGAAGCTGTGGATGGGCACGTAGGCTCTTGAATACAGTAGCTGATCACAGCAGAGGGCATACTGTTGGTGAAATAACCATGCCATCTATTATTATAATTATACTGAGAATTTATAATGTTGAAAACCCCATGCAGATAAACAAACAAATAATCTCATCATGAGGAGACAGCAGACACCCAGCTCTCCCAGCCAAATCAGCAGGAGTGGATTTGCATATCTAAGAAACAGCTGAGTACTCCAGAGACAGTATTGTACCCTCTTTCTGAAGAGTCACTTGCTCTGAACCACTACCTCCCAAGCACAGTGCCCCTCTGAACTCACGTAACAGCTCTGGATATGGCCCAGGAATTACTGGGGTAGATGGAAGTCCCCCCTCCACATCCTTCTCACTGAGCAATCTGAGCTGGGGAAGTTATGGGAGCAGAGTGAGGGAACATCTGCCCTAAATTCAGGCCATCTAACTGCTAGTTTCAGTCACCTTTTGATCAGGGTCTAAGACAGGTCAGGTGAATCACTCCCCCGGAAGCACCTAGTCCTCTCACAACCATAGATGCAACCAAGTCTGAGTAAAGAGCTGAGCTTTGGACATTAATTGCAGGTGTCTGAAATTCAAAAGCGAGGAGGCTCTGTGCACAAGGTGCCAAAATTACACCACCACACTTGGTAAAATAATAATGGAAAGCAGTTAAAAAACAGAAAGGGAGGGGGGAAATAACTCACTGGCTCACCATGAGATGAAAAGGCATACAAACACATCAGGCAGATGCGCTTGTTGGGGTTTTTTTTCCCCCCAATATTCATTATTTTTCCACCTTTCTGCCCTAAATGGAAACACACTGGAAAACTGCCATTTTCACTGTAACTTCCATAAACGTTGTACCTCTATATTCAGCTACGTTTCAGTGGGTCAGCACCCTTTTCCCATTACCCCCATTAAGGCAACAACATGTATTACATAAATAGCCACATTTAAATAAGCACAGTTGTGTAACATTATGCTGTGAAGTTCGAATATAACCTGGTTTAGTCTTGCCAGCCTGGAGAGAAGAGACAGGCTATAATTACATTAAGAAACCTCTTCTTTAACCCTGATAGAGACCTAAAGAAGATAAGCCTTGTCGACATTTAGACTTTCTGTTCTGGCTTTCTGTTTTGCTTCTACTGTCAATTTAAGGCAGAAATGTGTATTGCAGCACTTAAGCCAACCCATAATTCATGGCAGCATCCAGAGATGATTAGTCCTGTTGTATAATCAGGTCTCCTTGATACATCAGGGGACTGCTGTTCATGCAGGAGGAACTTACTGTGCCATTTTCACTACTGTAAGCTCGATTAGACAGGATCCTTTTTTTGCCTTTTATCAACCTGATCAAGCCTTGTATAAAGCTACTGATAGACATTGGAAATAAAAATTATGACATCTACACATATGTCCAAGCACAACTCTATATATTGAAGCAAGGGCATTGATTCAGAAGTCCTAATTTTCAAGAAGCTATTAGCCTGCCAGAGCAGTTAGCATTAGCTCTTTCATATGTTAACATGCATGATTTATACTATTCTAATGTGCAGTACACACACAGTTCTCTCATACACTAAAAAATTAATGGCATCGACACAGAGGAGGCCAAGCAACAACACAGCAGTGAGACCGTGTAGTCAGGAGCTGCATGAAATGCTTGAATAGCAATCTTTCACACATGGTTTTAATTCAGCATAGTAATTCAATCTCTTTGCATTACATCCACCTTCCTATTCTTTTATACTTCCTTTTGTTGCCTTATCTTTTGCGGAGAGACAATTTTAAGTCAAAATTAGCACTTTTTGTGGTTTCACCATTTAAACTCCGGCGAAGATTTTGCTCAGAGTTTCCAGCTAAAGAATAGCTCAAAGCACAGCACAAGCAAGAAGACCATTCCAGCAAACTTTTTACTTTTTGCTACTTCCTGGAACATGTGAGTACTTCAGTACCAGATTGAGAAAGAAACATTTTCCAGCCCAATTGACTGTAATTTTGTAAAACGAATGCTGAATAGATATAATTTTTTTCTAAAGATATAGCAAGCAACAGAAGCGTACAGCAACCAAGCATCACCCTGAGGAAAAACCCCACTCTGTGCATTGCAGTACTTTGGTACTGTCTCATGAATGACTTTGGGTCTCCTAAGTACACCAACATATCAGAAAACCTCTCTGTCTTTGACCTTTCTGAACCAAATATTTAAGCAGAAAGTCAAGGTTCAGCAGCAGCTGAAGCTGACATTAAAATTGCAACAATAACTTCAAACAATTTTTGGCACTTATTCAGACCATCTTCCTGACTTAATCATTTGAGGCAGACGACAACCAACAGAATTTTCTGCTCCCAACACATCACCAGCAAAGGCTCAGCCAGGGAGAGCACCAGCCTCCCTAGTAAAACAGTTATAAAGCCTTCTCACAGTTTAGCATCTTTAATTTGTTTAAGTTGGTTAGATTTATGATTTGGGAGTGGAAAGAATCCAAGATAAAAGGGAAACATTAGGCTCCAGGTCAGGATTAACCCTGAATTTCCAAAGACATACAGGAAGTTTAAAGTCACTGGCCCAACACTTCTGTTTTCTCTTCATCAAGGAAAAAAGCAAGAAACAAAGCAATACTTCATCACGAGAAACTATAGCAATGTTAGTAATAGTTACCACGGTGTTCCTTGATTTTTTTGTCTGGTCTGTGAAAGGAAATGGTTTGTTCTTAGCTGATATGAAAAAGATGGTTTGGATTTAAAACCCACTGGGGACATAAGGGCCTGATAAAGTCAGGAGCTTTCTGTTCCCATGAAGCAAAGAAGAATTTGACTCCCTCTGTTCCTCAGTCCCCCACTGGGGGTAAAACTGATACCTCCCTACAGCAGCTCGTCTGTTTGGCCTCCTTCTTATCCCTTGTCAGTGTTGATGCACTCTTTTTTTCTTGAGCATCAGGAGGGGGATGAAGTTGATACTAGCATCCCCATATCCCCTCTCTTCCAGGTGGAAGAACTGCCACAAACAGCCAATCTTTCATCCTCTCTTTCATCCAAACAGTGTTTCATTATTATTAGGTACACAGACTTGGGACTTCTGAGACAACACTGTATGTGATGACATATCACACAAAGCTCTACGCATCATACCATCTCCTTCCCAAACCAGTCAAACACTTACTCATGCAAAGTATTAAAATTGCAGTAAGAGAGTGGGATCGATTCTACCAAGACTCTGATACAGTTGGGAGTATCCTTCAGAGGGGCAGGAGACAAGGGACCACATGCCAGAGTAAGAGCCTGCATCCCAGTTTCCAGCTAGCCAAGTAATCTTGCTAAAGCACTACAGAAGCATCACCAGTGTTTCCTCTGTTTTTTGAGTGCCCACATAGCTGCATTCAGGGCTGCAGAGTCCTTGAACATAGTGATTTTCTGCAGCCCAAAAGTCTTAAACTCCAGTTACAACCCTGGTGCACACAATTCTCACCACCATGTTACTCGTCTGTGTATAACCCTCTCCAGTCAGCAAGCTGGTTTTGTTGGAGCCAACTTTAAGGCATCTGCTTCCTCACATCCTTGAGGTGGGTGAAAAGTTTCTGCACAATTTATGATGATGGATTCACACAATTGCAAGGCATTGCCTAGAACATCATTTGAACTCTACTTTTGGTATAACTCAAAAGCAGAGAAGATATTATGAACACAACGTAAGAGAAAGGTTGGGAGAAAAGTTGAGGGCTTATACTGCCTAGCCACCCCTCTCTCAAAAACTTACCATTTTCTCTATAACACAGCTAAAAGAAAACTGGCACCCTCAGGTTGGCATGGGGTGAAGTCAGAAACCCATTCGTGAGACACCAAACCATATTTCACTCTACTTGTCTCACACCTGGAAATTCTACACAGACTTCCCAGTTTATCAAAGCACTGCATTTCCATTCCCTCCCCCCTGCCCTGTAAATCAGTACACACAGGGAGGTGGATTTGGATGAGTAAGAACAAGCATCCTACTTTCCAGTTCTCCTTTTCAATTGGTATATTTTCCAGCCCCATTCCTAGTGAACGTAGCCCTCTTCAGAGCAGAAGAAATCCCCTGGACAAGGAGAAGAAACCACCAGGCAGCACATTTTGCAGCCCAAGCTCAGGAAGTCCACAGGGCACTGACAGAAGGACACATGGTGCTTCAAGTCCTACAAACTCAAGATCAGTCTGCAGAGGCCCAGCTCTAACCTTAAAAATGGATTTCATCAGTATTTCAACCCTGACCAGTTGCAGTTACCAGATGACTGTTACCAAGATGATGCTGGCACCACTAAACTCTGCCTATAAGCACGGGGAACAATCAGCTTTTACAGATATAAGAAAGTTGAGTACACCAATCACACTACCAGGCACCAAAGGACAAAAATAGTATTTCCAAAGACCACCAAAAAACCCCAAAAAACAGTTCATATTGATGCATATATCTGTGTTAATGAAAGAAAAATACTTACCTTATTCTCTCATTCACAAGTCAACATTGCACAAACAGCTAGCCATATGTTTTAAAGTGTATCAGGCAACCATCACTAAATTGATAGGGCTTCTGCAGAAGGATGTTGTGTTTATCCAGGGTATCCCTAAGAGGTTGGGCTGACATTGCCTTCTCAGAAAAGGAGAGCTTGCCTGAGCAATTTGCTTAACGTTGAATCTATTTTAAGAGCAGTGACCCAGATCTTTGTTTTGTCAGCAGATGACTTGTATAACAGAGATGAATTGACAAGGAGTTAAACCAGCACTGGGCTATGCCAAGGTGCTGATAAACATCAGCAGAGGCAGGTGATGGAGGAAGCTGGCACCACCAGGCTCTCCCACCTGAGATTAAGCTTTCAAACAAGCAGCCAGCCAGAGGGTCATCTCTGGTTAACAGAAGCCCTGATGCAGATATAGCCTCATCAACTGTGTGTGCACCTACATCCCATACCCACACTGGGAGCATCTTTACTGTGGTTATTCACAGTGGCAGCGTCCTCTTAAAACAACCAGAGCCCTTCAGTAGGAGTTTCACCAGAGTATTGCACACAGCAAACACATCCTCTACCCAATCATACATAAATTCCCTGATGTTCCTTGAGAAATTAGCATCTCATCTCACAGAATGGTTTGGGTTGGAAGAGACCTTAAAGACCATCTGGCTCCAAGCCCCTTGCCATGGCCAAGGACATCTCCCACCAGACCAGGTTGCTCCAGGCCCCATCCAACCTGGCCTTGAACACTTCCAGGGAGGGGACAGCCACAAGTTCCCTGGGCAACCTGTGCCAGTGTCTCACCACCCTCACAGGAAATATTTTTTTTCCTAATGTCTAGCTTACCTGCACCATACCTGACCAAGACAGGTGGTAAGAAAATAGGAAATGGCCAAGCTGGTGCCCACAAGTGAGCTGTTTGCTCTGCTGGAGCTGAGGGGTACAAAACACTCCATCCACACTCCCAGTTGGAAAGAGCTGCAGAGACTGAGGAGACATTTAGCCATGACAAGTGTCTTTAGACACTGCTCTGATCTGAAGCATGCTTTTTACAAGTGGTGATTAAGACAAAACTGAGCACTTAGCAAATCTAGAGGGGAAGGGCTTCTCAGAAGCCTTGAGGCTGAGGTAAAAAGAAGGGCTGAGAGCAGGCAGCTGGAGAAGACCAAGCTACTCAGGTAGCTTCTATTACATTTTTTTTGTCTGGGAAGCTCTTTTGTTTTCAGTTTCCAGCATTTCTTAAATACCTACAACCTTATGGAAAACAGGCTGACCAAAATTTAATTTCCCAAGTACTGGATATTCTGAAGGATGAGAACATGCAAAACCCATAGACCAAGCAGATACCATATAAGGGAAGGGGAAAAAAGCTAAAATCACAGAAATATCTCTGGGGAAGGTCTCCCAAAAACTGTAGATTTGGTCAAAAGGATAAAGACTGTTAGTATAACCACCAGCCTGCACCCTTAGCAGGGTTAAAGTATTTTTAGCAGGCCTGCTTTCCGAAGAAACGTGTTGATTCCTCACAACAACATATCACAATTACTCACATGGGATCAGTGTTTTTCCTTTTAAAAATTCACGTTCTTGCTAGGAAAGATACCTGCAATGTGAATAAGCAAATTAAGCTCCCTCTAGGGTGGGTTTATTTTTATTTTATTTTTTACCCTATGCAGCCCAGAGCCTGCCAGCCCAGAGCACGTGAGTGATAAAGCAGCAGCAAGAATAGATTGACTGAAACAGCTACAAGCAACTGCTTATGGCTGGGTTTTTTTCCCCTTGACCTCACTCTCTATTTGGTGTTTTGAGAACAGCACTACACTGCCTGACATAAATCACACAGGGAAAAAATACAGGTGCATCTGCTCAACAGAAATTGCATGTGTTCGAGGATCCCTGAAGAGAAAAGTTTATCCCAACACTGGAAATGCAAAGCAGGGAGCAGGTGAAAGGTCCAACTTTGCTCATCCAGGAGCTGAGGGGAAGGAAGCAAACAGGCACAGCAGTTGGTGGCACCCACATGCTCACAGCCCACAGGCAAATATCCTCCTAATATAACTGGATGAGAAATAAAGACATGTAGCCCTGCATTAAAATGCACAGGGAGAATGAGCTTCTCTTCAGCAACACCTCCCTCCCCCCTCAAAAAAAAAAAACCCAAAAACAAAAAGAAAAACCAAATAAAACCTGAATATTTTCTGATACTCTGAACTGAATGTATTTCTGATATTTCTAGTAAAGTAAAGTAAAGTAAATCAGAAGGGGCAAATGCCCTCCTACCACTCCTCCCTTCCAGCCCTACCATCCCTGGATGTACTAGCTACTAACATCACACTAGCAAATTGCTGCTAATAGCAGGAAAAAGAAAGGGGTCATTAGAAGCAACTATACATGCTTCCACTCTTAATAATGGATTTTAATGAAGTATCGGAAGCAGCAATCAAACCAACCTCATGCTAATACAATTAAATTAATCAAATAGTTCTGAAGCAACAGGTTTCAGGTCCAGAGATTCCTGGACCACCCCAAACTGGAAACATAGCTTTACAGCCAGCTCCACAGGCATCACCTTGCCCACCACCAAGTGCCCACTTCCTACAAGCCCAAGTGCTCACTCCATGATGAAGCATGATCATCAGGGGGGTGTGGGGAGGCAGAAAAAAAGATGACCAAAAAAATGTCATAAGCCTGCAGGCTTAAAATATCACACAGTAAAACCACGCAGAATTAAAGTCTACTACAGATATAACAAATATTTAATACAGAAAATTCTTCAGCATGCTGCTGTCAACTAAGCTTGAGAGAAGCGTGCTCCTTCGCTAGCATGGAGCTTAATCTGTTCCCAGTATGCCTTTCTGTACTCAGTAATTTCAGTTTAAACAAAGATGAACTGTGGATGTAGATTTTAGCTAAACCACTGCCTTTCTTTAAACATACCCCGGGTAAAAGGGGCATTAACCTTCTCTCCCCTTGCCTGTTCAGCACCACTTATCAGCGAGATGAAGGGGTATCTTTCCCAAGTGTGCCCTTTAATCCTTCTGGTGCCTCACTGTGAAGCCCCAGCAGTGCAATGCCCCCCAGAGCAGGATGTGTGTGTGTGTGTATGTCCCACCCCGGCTCTAATCTTCAATCAATCCCAGCACAGAAAGCACGAAACACAGCAGGTTAAATTCAGCAGAGCAGGACAAACAGGATCTGTGTCCGAGGGCAAGAGCGTCTCTCTCCTGAGTTTGTTCCAGCAATCCAAATGCTTCACAGGGTCAAGCTGGGAATCTGCTGTGATCTAAACTCTTCCCAAGAGTATAACGTGCTTTCAGCAATTCCTGCATGGGGCAAGTCCAGATCAATGGAGGGAAGCAAACAATTCCCAAGTACACCTATATTTTTATTGAATTTGATATATAGGAGCAATTAACCACAATGATCAGAGCCTACTGCCTACCCAGTGCATTACAGAGGTCAGCAAAAATCCATCAAGGAAACAGATCTGCCCATTTTCCTGAATTTTGTACCATTTTTCATCCAGTTAAAATTTTCAAGAAGCACAGTCACAAAAGTACAAAATACAGCAGCCTATATCTCCCCTTAATGCCTTTTCAGCCAGCCAGTACCATACAAACCACAAACTAACAGTTTGCCCCTGGAACTGGAGCTGCTCCTCAGCAAATGCATCTCTGTCCAGATGGTGGTCTCAACAGAAACTCTTCTAAGTACCTCCTAATACCTAAAAACCAGACTTGGCTCAATCCTCCCACAACTGTCCCCTCCTTGCAGATCAAGGACAGGGGAAAAATGGGGGAGGGAGGAATCTTAAAAAACAGCTTGCACATTGTGCAATTGTGGTTTTCCTGGGAAAGAAAGGCTATGTTATGTGAGCACATTCAAAATAACATATAGTCAGGGGAAAGGGCTTTGATCTTTATAATTTGTTACCTGCCACTACCAGAGAGATCTCTGCATTATTATCTACCTGAAAGACTGATTAAGAATACGGCAGCTATCAGCATGCATAATGCTGGAAGAGATGAACATCAGCTTTTTCTTCATCCCCTGCTGCTCACAATATGGCACAAGGCCACAGACACCCATACACACTCCCCAATTCATCCACAAGGTGAGAAAAATCTGAATAGATAATTAGTTTTACTTCACCTGCTAAGCCTGGCAGGCTGGGAAAGTGCCAGTATAATAAGCCTGGCATGAACTGCAGCTCTCCCACCAACTCGGCTCCCGAGGAGGGCAGAAAAAGCAGTTCCTGGACAATACAGCCCAAACCAAAGCAGGACAGGCAGCACCCAAGGGGAGAGCATCACTCCTGCCCAGAGTGGATGGCCCTGGAGGGGAGGAGAAGCCCCTACACTCCAGAAGCATGACCGCAAGGAAAACAGTGACTAAGCTCCAGGCTGACGTATAAAGCTTCCCCCACTAAATCTTATTATCATCCTGATGAATTAAATGAACCATTTCTTAAGGCCATGATGCCCACAGTGTCTCAGAGGAACGATCATACAGGCTAGCCCACAGGATGTGGTGATGGTCCACGTGGAAGCTGCAAGCCAAGGGACAACCCGCTCTCCTCTCCTTTGGTTTTCCCCTTCCCTCTCTGCTTGTTGCCTAACACTTACAATCCTACATACTGACATTCAGCATTCAGAAACACCTCCTTACACCTAAAGGACTGGGAAACAAAATTCATGTATACTAAATGCCCTACAGTGAATTGTGCTGAGCATCTAGAAGTCATATCAAATTTTGAAAAGCCAGCATCACTGTAGGAAAGCAGTCCAAGCAGGGTGGCGGGGAGCAATGGTGCTCTCCTGGACAGCAATACTAGCAAAGTATGTTTCAGAAGAAGAAAATTTTAGAAAAGGTTGTTAAAAATATATTGTATTGACATTTAAACCAGTCATTCTCCTTTTACCTTTCTGACAGAACGTCTTTTCTACCTGCCACACCCAACCTCAAAAGAAGTATCAGTTGAAGTAGTTTTTTCAGCTCGATAACTGCATTTCCCTCTCCTGAATACGATTAACAGCCACCTCCAGTTTAAAAAGAGATCCCTTACACTTGCACCTGCATCAGAATCAGCACTGAAATGCCTTGAGAGCTTTTGCTTAAACCCACACTTTGAAAAGTCATGACAGAGTTCTTTTTCATAAGTCTGAAGAAAGTGAAATGTTTTGCTACAATTTGTTCTGCATGAGTGTAAGACATCACCCCTCTGGAAATGCATTTTGCAAAATCACAGAGAGAAGTAGCATGAAGTCATTCTCTTTGTAGAAGAGCAAACTGATTTGCAGAGGCTGGGTTTGAAGCTAAAAGAGGCAATTCAGAGATAAGACACTTTAATTTTGTTTGTATGGTAAGAGTTTCCAAGAACTCTTAAGATACCTGCCCCATTTACACACAGGTTGGTTAAAGCCCTTGCTTTGCTTCCACTCTGCACCAACACTTGCATCAAGTACCTTTGTGCAAAAAAAATAAATCCAAAACAAAATCCATGTGGTAACTCAGTAGAAGGCTGCATTTTGGCAATAGATGCAAACACATGCAGAACTGAATGAGCTAGTGCCTGTCTCACAGCAGGGATGCACCTGGATTAAACAAAAGTCAGAAAACCATAGCAAATCAACTAGAGGTATCTGCTTTGCTCAGCAGGATGATCTGAGACACACCACCAACCACAAGGAGCTGAAATCTCTTTCTTCAAGCAATTTTAAAGCAGACCCCATGAGAGTTTGCCATCACAAGCCCAGAGCAGGAGCTGGGTTTTGATTCTGCATTTCTTGGGAAGGATGGCGATGGCTGCACTGGGAGCACCTGACACACACTATGGCACCTCTCCCCTTTCTGGCCACCCTTTTGTGTTTCCCACACCAAACACAAGTCGGTTTTGCCCCATTTCTTCCCTCCTCCCCTCAAAGAGAGAAACAAAGGGCAGCAGTCTCTAAGGGCTCGAGACTGAGGTATCTGGGGCTTGGTTTATTACACGCTTAACAGAGCACTGAATTACTGGTGGTTACTGCCCAGTTTAACTGCTTTCCTTAGAAGAGAAACATGAGCAAACAAGTGTGTGTCATGAAAAAGCCCCTATTCAGGCAGAAGCCAACAAGAGAAAAAGCATCCCAGGTTTACTACTGTTGATTAGCAGTTTTGCATTCAGGCACCAGCTGAGGTTTCAGCAAAGACTAATGCAAAGAAATCCCCATCTTGTCCACCACCGCCGCCTCCTCAGGGGGCTTGTCTAGCCCTGGATTTACCACCCGAGGTTAGCACAAACTAAGTCCCTGAAGCTTTAACTATAGGGACTTAGCACATGTCAAGGGCAGTGTGCCTCCTCTAGACAAGGGCTCCCAATGTATTTCAGTTAATATATACAAACCTCACACCTACAATCCCAGCAGAGAGAGGAGCCCTGGCAGAGAGCATCCCCCCCTACACAGAGCTCCTTCATCAGCAGGGAAATCCCTAACTTCAGGAGATGACACCACAGTTTTGTCCAAAAGACATGTGAAGACAAAATAACAAATTACCTTAGTGGAGAAAAGACAAATCTGAGACCATTTTCCTTCTACTTTGCTGTACTGATGAGTAATAACTGTGATACCTCTGCCTCCGACTTGAAGGTGAAGCAGAGGTAAGCCTGAAGCCTTCATCTTGGGCATGGATCTTACCAGTGCCCAATAAAGAGGGACTTAAAAAGACTATCTTCACATAGAAGCAGGGGGTGGAGAAGAGAAAATAGGCACTCTCACTCCCATCTACCTAGTCACCTATTTTTCATGTATCCTGTAAGGATTTCAGACCAGTACCCCAACACAAAACACAGCTGAAGTCAGCTCTGAGGGTGGAAAAGTGTTGAGAACAGGGTAAAACAGATGCAATTTCATTTCTTCAGCAAGCACTAAAGAGACCACAAAAAAAAAAAATCTAAAGAAAGTACAGAATGCATGTGGAGAAACACATTAATGAAAAAACAAACCTCACTCATCTTGGCAGCATTGCAGCTAATAACAGAGGTCACACAGATTTAACCATCTCCTTTCTATTTGTTAGTTACTTTTTTACTAAAAAGAAAAAAAAAAAAAAGCCACAGACATGCCTAGAGGAAGACATGCAAAGGATGATGAGTGTAGAATTTAGAGGAAGGGAAAAAAGCAGCAGGAATTCACCCACATCAGATGAGTATGAGGGAAAAGCGCAAGAAGGACAAAACAAACCACAGAAAGGAAGAAAAACCTGCCACTGCTAAGAAGGAGCAAAAATATGAAATTCCTTTCATGACAAAAGATTAAAGCACATGTCAAAGATGATTAAGACACGAGGAACTTCCAAAAAGTGGTATTTATAGAAAGAATATGTTTTTTTTTTCCTTGAGCCTGATACAGGAACATTGTCTTGAACCTAAAATGTGCAAGCCTTTACCCACACATCTCTAACTCCAAAATGCAGAGCCAGAATGCTATCAAGCTTAGTTCCACCGTGTTCAGCAAACAAGGCCTGATTCTGGATAGCCAAAGCATTTCCAGCTTTAGAAAAATACTCTAAACTAAACCAACATACACGTGAACACTGCAGAAGGGCTACTTGTGCCATGCCCTCATTCTACCACCCTGTTGATATTTACTCCTCTTAAATCATAAATATACAGGTGGTCTGCCTAATCTGCTAGGGACATCATTCCTGCTGCCCTAAGACTGTAAAAACACTCAAAATATTTTGCTGAAAACATTCAAATCACGACATCATGTATTTGTTGAAGACAAGTTTGGCTCAGACGCTCACAAGGCTTTTTCTGCTGACACACAGAAGGGTTCCCAAAACCAGGTGGTTTTGCTGAGGGCTGTGACTCAGACACAAGTCTCTAGTCATTTCATCCTGTTGGTTTTATCATCTTTCAAATTGACTGTCCATTAGTCCCTATTAAAAGAAACCCACAGAATTCAGTGCAGCAGAGGCAAACTCAGTGTGCTCCTTGCAAAGACACTCAGGACTAAGAATCCTTCAAACAGCTCCATCCATCTCTGGGGAAGAGAAGCATCTTAAGGTCAGGTACCCATGTTTCATGGCTCTCTGGGAATCACATTCTGTACTGCTGCTGGGTGCACAGTCTGCACAGGAGAAAAAGGAATGTCCTTTGAAGGCAGACAAGCTATTAAATTTTTACTAGGTGAAATGTTTACAGAAATAAATCTAGTCTTTTCCACTCTTGGTTATTATTGTAAAATATATGGTAGCTGACATACAAGTAATGGAGCTTTAAACCAAGAGTTCTTGGAAGGAAAACACACTCACAACTTTTCAGCTAACCTTGACAAAAAGCCAGGTTTTGGTAAAGTTTAGCAACACAAGTGGCTTTATGAGTTTCCTCATTTATTGGGCACCTCTCACCCACACAATAAACACCTTCCTGGGAGCAGGGAAGGCAAGAAGAGGGTCTGCTGAGTCAGCATCATCCACCACAACTGACACAGACCCACGAGCAGCCAAAGCTCAGCAGAACAAACCATCACCTTAGAGGTGTTGCCCCCCTCAGCCTTCTTCAGTGGGTTTTCATGTACATGTCAATGGTTAAGATGATGGCACCTGCAAAAAGGATTTGACCTCCTCTTCTCCTGAATGTATTGATCCTACAGGGTGAATGGATATTAACAGTGATGCAAAGGCTACTGGCTTTCTTCCCAAACTCCCAAGGACCTACAAACTAAGTTGATACCATCTTTTAGGTTTGAAATGCTGCCCACATTGGTTTTTCCCATCTTGCCCTGCCTGAATTACAGAGAAAGATTAAGACCCACCTCATGGTGCTACTGGGTCAGTAGAAGCTCCAGCAAGCTGAAGTATCTCCAAGCTTTCAGCACAACTCAGTACCATGTAAGCAAGAAACATCCCTCTGCCTGCTGGAATAAAGTAACTAGATACCACCCAGGGTGTTTCAGCTGTCTGTTTAACCTTCCCCTCTCCTTTCTGTGATAGGAAATCCTACTGGTGAAGAGCGAAAAATAGAACTCTCCCCTTTCTTATACAGCCCAGTGCCCCCACACCGTATGCACACAAAACGTATTTCCTTACAACAGCACACGCTGACTATGCGCTCCATTATCAAAAAGCTAAGAGGTGCAGAGCTGCAGAAGAAGAGGTTGTTCCAAAGTCAAACCCCAGTCGCAGTAAGGACTTGTCCTGTGACCAAAGTGGTGGCATCAATGACAGTGGCTTCACTGTCTGCTTCTCTCTTCCTTTTCCCAAAGCACTGCCATAGCACTCGGTCCATGAGGAAGCACCTCTAACCTCAGCAACTTAGCCAGAAAGAAGTCTGCTCAATAGCTAATATATTTTTATTTCTGAGGAGTAAATCAGTGCACTCTTCCATTACCTCAGAGGAAATCTAAGGAAAGTTAGCATTACTCAGGACTGATTTACTGCCTCAAGCCATTCAGAAAACCATAAAGCTAGTGACATGTAAGACAAGCAACTCATTCACAAGAGCTCTTTGATCTTAAATACAAATAAAATTAGGTCAATATTAAAAATTTTTATTCTTTGCCATATAAGACTTCCATAAAAGCTAAAGAAAATCTTTTGCCATCCCTTCTTTTAACACTCAAGTTATTTTGCAAGAAACACTTCTTTCACATGACTTGAAGCATTTTCTCCATATTCACTTGTCATCACTCCAGAATTTAACCCTTGGCGAGCACTTAAAGCTAAAAGGGGGAGCTGCACAAAGCATTCTCCACAGCCCCCAAGGATAAGTCAGATCAAAGGCTTTCACTGACTTCACATGGGGAAACGGAAGGAGCAAAGCACACCCTTCCCAACACCCAGATTAAGCAAAACAAAAAACAAACAAAAAAAAACACAAAAAAACCAAAACAAACAAACAAAAAAAAATATGTCAGTAATTTGTTATTCAAAGCAATTCCAGCAATTTTTTTAACAGATGAAGAACAGAAAGCCTGCACTGTCACCATTAATAAGCTGACATTCTACCTTCCCCCACAAGACCACACCAGCAACACGGGCGAAGGCGATGATTTCAGGAGGGAGGCCGGGGGCACGGAAACTCTGCCAAAGCCCCAGCAGCACAGGGACTCCTCTGAGCACACCCCTGGATGAGCATATCAGGTGTGAGGTACCGAGCTGCTGTACAGAACACCTGCCATGAAATCAGGGAGGTCTTTTACCTCCAAGGCTTCCCTGCAGTTCTCAGAGTCTTTTGTTCCCTGTCCTGCGACAGTACATCATTAAATTAATCTGCCAAAATAACAGCAGATTGCAGGATAAGCTAAGGATATAGTATCACCTTGAATTTTTGGTTTAACATGCTTGATTGTGTTAATGTGGCTTTAAAATTTTATTTATTTGCTTTCTAAATCAACCAAGAACTCTCATATGCAGAAGGCCCCTGAAGCTATCACTGTAATGTGCTACATGCTCATAAACATCAAATATACCAATTTTAAAGGTATTAACACTGCTGTTTAGTCATGGTAAAATATCCTAATACCTTCCATCACAGAGAGCAATGCAGTTGAACGTGAGCGGCTCAGTATGAGGATTTTTGCAAAACTCATTTAAACAAAGGAACCTCAAAGACTGCAAGAAAGCACACAAAAAGGGTTGGACTTGATGATCTCTGAGGTCCTTTCCAACCCAGCCAATTCTATGAAAACAAAACACAAAAACCCAAAAAGGTTTGATGGAAAAGAACACCTTGCAGAGAAACATACCTTTGAAAAAACACCCTGTGTATCAAGCACTTCATTACAACCCTTATCAATGTCATCAAAATAGTTAAAACTATTTCTATAATGCTCCCCTAAAAATGGTAAGCTGGAATAAGTGCTTTCTGTGGAGAATATGGTTTATTTGACCAGGAAATATCCTAGCACTTACTGCCCAAGAAACAGAAAGGAAAGATGAGGAATTGTCTGCTTTTCACACTGAAGGTTCTTCTCAACCAGACCACTCAGAAGTTCTGCAGAAATAAACCTGGCTATATTTAAGTTCTTTTATATAAGAGTGCAGAGATACTAACTGAGGGCAAGCACATCCATCACTTGATAAAGGCATGCAAAAACAGGTCACTTATTTATGAGTCCTTTGGGAAAAGGAATGCTTTCCTTCCAGTGATAGGTAAGAGGGATTTTACATGTCATTCAATTTCACATACTCATTTAAAAAGGCATCTTCATGTATACTATATATCCCAGAAAAGGGACTGTAGGAGCTACCACATGCATGGTTCAGAATGGGTACATCTAGAATATACACAAGTGTTATATTCATTCTACGTTCCCGTTATAATTATCTGACAAAGACTCAGGTGAAGAGGAATTTATCCCATCCTAGGGTAGTTACCTCCAGAGGCCATTCCCCTGTCCTATTTCTCTCCACTGTGAGTCCCAGAGCACACAGTTCCAATTTAAACAGAAAAAGGACAGTAGACAGCCCACCTACTTAAGCACCTTACAAAAAAGTACCATCCAAGTCCACTGCACAGAAACAAGCTGCAAATTACTGATCAGACATGCATATCTACACCTCTCACTACAAAATTAAATTTTCACCTATAAGGCCACCATAAAATTAATGAGATACACAGAACCATCACTTTTTAGGAGAAGCACAAAAGAAACTCAGGACTTCCAGTCATCAAACACTGACTCACTAGTATATGCAAGCTCCCCCAAAAATTATTTTAATTATTGCAGTAGCACATGCTAGGGGACTACAGCTGAAGGTCCATCAGTATTTCCATTTCCCTCATGTACCCCTCCCTGCAAGGGTTTAAAACTCGGAAACAACAATTCCTTCTTGAAGACAGCCTTGTAAGATGTGCACGGTTGTGCTTCCTTTTAGATATTCCATCGACTTTTCCTTTTGAAGAATAAAAATCAAGAAAAATAATTAATTGCAACATTGGGGGGTCCCAGACTTTAAGATACATAAACCCAAGTACAGCATAGTATACTTTATTACAACACATTAAGGCCTCTGGACCTTAAGCTGCATTTGAAAAGAAAACAACCCAATACCATTAGATAGCTCAAAGCGGAGGGGGCAGGTTTTGAAAAAAGTTTGTTTTGTTTTGAGCTTACTGTTTAAATTAGAATCATGAACTCTTGCCCACTGTCATCCCCTACAGCTACTCTCACAAAATCCTGGGAAGAAGCAATTGAAACTACCAGAGCTTAACTGAAATTGACTGTAGTATTTTTAAGACTTCAAGTAATGTTTAACTGTTCTGAATGCAAAAATCCCAAACAAAGTGCACCAGCTTTGAGATAAATCACCAGGAGTAAACTATAGCCTTGGTAGTCCTCAGCAAGTTAATAAAACTCAGATTTGTTGCAACCAAGTATTTCAAGCTGCTGCCATTCCTTTACCTACTTAAGTAATGTCCTCCCACTTTCACCTCTGTCCCCTGGTGAAGCTGCCAGGTACAGTAACCATAGTCAACAAGTCTATACCATGGGCTGGTGCAGTATTTAAAGATGGTAACTCAAATGTTCAAACCTAAAACCAGACCAATTTTCAAAGCCCTGAAACATCCAGTGACACTAAGGGGAATTCCATAGGCATACTGAAAGGAAAAGTCATTTTTGGGGATAATACAACAGGGAGTGAGGAGTCAAAGACCAGGCAGACAGGTGATGTGGATGGATGTGAAGACTTGTATTTCCATCTGGAGAGTGGCACTACATGAATGAAAGCCTTGGGAGGAGACTTAAGAAGCAGGGCACCAGCCACACCTCCAAAGGTGCAAATACAAGGTACCCAGAGGGATCTTTTAGGACTTCCCCAGACAGGGTGGTGGGAAGAGCACTGAGCAAGTGGACCTCGACAGCAGTCCCATAGTTACTGGGGCACTCAAAGCACATCGGGGCAGGGGAGGAAGCAGACGAGGACCCACAGCACACTTCCAACAGCCCCAGAAGCCATGCTGACCACAGCAGACCTTCTCCAGGGGCAGTGTTACCTTTCCCTGGAGCTGCCTACAGCCCATGCAGCTCCTTCAGCTGCAGGTACAGACCCATGAGTCACTGAGATGCCTGCACAGAGAGCAGCTCTTATCAACACACCATGGGACCGCTCCAAAGGGAGGTGACAGAGACATACCAGATAAGCACTACAATACCAGTATAACTGCATCCACATTAGGAGTTCTACTGCATTAGCTGTTTTATTACTAGGCAGGCTGATCAGGACCTGTTGGCACTTGCAGTGTCCTGTTTGCACAGCCATAATGACAGCTCCAGCAGCAGAACAACCCAGGGAGGGACAGCTTCGCTGGGAAAGAAGGGTTTTGCCAGGAATCTTAAACAATCTCTCCCAAAAGACATCACTTATTCTGGCACATGATCATACCACTGCTAGGTGGGGTGAGGGAGGGCTCATGAACCTGGGCCACACAGGCCCAGCACAAAAACCCATGTCAAAAAGCCTCCTGGTACGCATAAGTCCAAAGCCTACGGAAAGCTAGGGATCTGCCATGGGGAGAGGCTAACCTCTTTCATAACATATATATATGTATTATTTAATATAAATTATATATGCTAATGTATTTCTACTGACAATTAAGCTGTCCCTTACTTTTTCTCATATTAAGCACTTCTGTGACTCCACACCACCTTTTGTTTCCCATAACTATGAATCGTGCACTTATTCTCAACATTTAACCCAGGTTTCCTCTGATTTCCTCTGTAAATTCACCTTCACCAGGCTGCCTCTCTCTGAGCTGTCCCACTATCTCTTCCCAACTCTAAATCTTCCCATAGATTTGGTCCTTCACTTGTCAGTATTATGCAAGATCAAGCAGGAGGAGAGCATGGGAAAACCTCAGGGAGATGTCAACACTCTTCATGCCTGCTACAATGAGTTGCACAGGGCACTTGAGACACGAGTTAGTCACACCAGTTTCTAAATAAAGTGGAAAGAAGCCCACTGCATCCATCCATCCATCCGACTCCTATGTGCTTTGGAAATGCCAGTCCCCTGTAAGGCTGAGTAGCTCCATTCCCCAGTCTCTGAGATTTCATTCTTCTCCAGTGGTGCTTTTACAGATTTGCCGAACAGCAGCAAATTAAAACCAACACCACTGAGGGCAAGACATAGTTATTAATTACATTCACAACAACAGATTTCACTCTGCTGCAGGATGGCAAAGGGCAGCAGAGAAAGGAACTGCTCTGCCTGCACGATTGCTGCCTCCAGTCTGTACTCCTCTTACAGAAAACTACTCTGTCCTTTTCCTAACACTGAAATAGATACCACAGGACTGCTGAGCCCTGTGACCACCCAGGAGGAGATACGTCAAGCTTTGCTCAGGACAGAGGACCTGGAATAAGGGTCAAGCGGAGGCATCGTGAGCTTCACAGCAGCATTTCGACCATTTGGCAGTGATCTACAGTTTGTGATCAGCATCACGTTTTGTGTCTTTGTGCAAGAGGTTCACTGGAAGTAATATTGAGATGCAATGTCAAAATCTTCAGGTCTCCTACATTCAAAGCTACGTCAAGGTTCCCAAAGGGTATGCACAGCTGTAGGGTTTTTTTCCTCACCTTTCCTGCAGTTGCCTGCTTTCAGAGCCAACAGTACCTTTTTTGAGCCTGTGCCGACCTGAGAAACAATCGGGGACCCACAATGCTACAAACTCAAGATATTTGATAAGAAAACTCTCGTACAAAGCTATGCGATCCCCTCCCAAATCCACCTCTCGTTCAGGCGAGTTGAATTCTTTCCATCAGCTCCAGTGGGAGTTGGACTGAGAACTAAAATAACACCGCAGATAAGGAACTTACTGTAACTTTTGACTAAAGTCAAGCTTGCATTATGCAAGTCAACGCTATTGAGTTTAAATATCAGCGTCATCCACAGGCAGGGAAAAACACTTCTGGCAGAGCCAAAGAGTGTAGTCAGAAATGTAAAAAGGGAAAACCAAAAAGACTGCTTTTCTTCCGAAGAAAACAGATCTCAAGAAGGTAGGTACACAAGCTACCTGACTGATACCATGCTCGCAACAGGAAGTACCAGTTGAAGAGAAAGGACTAGGACATAATTGTGTACACAAATACATGCTAGACCACATAAGAAAAAACAACTAGCATTCTAGTCCAGAAATTTATACAAAAAATGCATACACTGAAGGCAGGGGAATGCAAAGGGTGAACACCTCGTAATGCTGGGTTCCCTCTGGGGACATTCTTCTACATTACCCCCTACGGTGGGAGGCACAGACCTTCCATCTTCATAGAAGCCAAAAAAAGCATCTCTGCACTCTACTACTAAGGCTCTGGTTCATGGAATATAACCTTGATAGTATGCCACCAAAATTTTCATCACCAGGAGAAAGTAAAAATAAAGCAAGGAAAGAGAAAATGTATGTTTCTGTTTTTCTCCCCTTCTTTCTTTAATATCCTCAAATGAAAAAAAATCCCTGTGCCAGGCCTTATGAATAAAGCTCACCTTCCCTGTTCTTGCAGCAAGGTGCAGACACCTTCATGAGGAAAAACATTTGTCTTTGCAAGTCTGGGGAAATACCCCCTACCACTGCCAACAGGGAGAAAGCACACATACACAGGCAGAGAGTACAAAACTATTTGAACTGAAATTTTATCCACACCAGCTGAACAATCTTCCTACAGAAAGCTGAAAAAATTTCCAAAGAGCCAGAGAAACACTCTGGGCTGTATTTCATTACGTCCATCACCTCAAAACCCTGCACACACCCAGGTCCCAGAAAGTCAGGACCTCTTCTAATTACATCAGGAATAAGGAGTCCCTGCTACAGGAGCCTGCAATTTGATTGAGGACAAGACACGCAAAAAAGACGTTTTGACAAACAGACAGATGGACTGGGGGAGGAAGAATGAGAGGGACATGTGGTTACCCACAATTGGCAGGTTGCTTTCTTTTCTCCTTTTCTTTTTTTTTTTTTTTTAATAAAAATAAATATCAGTAATCCCCACTGGCCACCTGCCTAGCTTTTGTATATTTAATTAAGAAGGATTTGGGTGATGGAGAACTGGTCAAAAGTTCAGCCAATTTGGAAGAGGATGGGGGCAGGGAGTTGCAAACAACACCCAGGGCTTCATCTAGCCAGAGCACCCAAGGAAATGCCAGTATTCCAGTCACTGCCTGAAACTTTTCCCATGGCAAACCTTCCTTCTGCAACACAATCCATAAAAAATCAGAGGAGGAAGGGAAGAAGAGCAGTTCATACTTAAAGAGAGAGCTAGTCTAGACCAGTTCCTGAAAACCAGTGACCTCACTGGTCCTCAGTACAGTTTGTCTTTATAGGGATAAGACTGGAATTGTCTTCACATTTAACAAAATCATTTGAATCCACAATGATGTCCCTTTAGCAGTAAGAGAAAGAAAAGCAGGGGGTGGAAAACTCAGCTGAATTAGTAGAGAATACCAAGCACTGTCTTCTCTTCCTAACCCTCAACACAGTTACCTTGTAAGATAGAAAGTCCATTAAGATAAAAATAGAGTATTCTCAGCGTGGGAAAACATTTATCCAAGTCTTAATTTATTTTCAAATCAGCGTTTAAACGATCACATCTTACATCACTTCCTTTTATGAGGCAGCAGTTAGACAATACACATCATTTACATGCAGTTTCAGAATGCTGCAACATAAATCAACAAAAGAAGCCTTCACTGTGAATTAGCTATTACAAGGCTCTTAGAAAGCCACACCAGCCTGTGTTGAGGGCAATTAGGAGTATCATCCCTAATTCTCATCTTTCTGGTACATTCTCAGAATTCACACAAAAACATCCTCCTTCCCCCTCCACCCCAGTCTTTGCTTCTTCAAGAGAATTTCGCTGTCTGTGAGATGTAACAGTGCACTCACAACAGCTAAAAGTGTTAGCTGTCTTTAAAAACACACGCCCAGAAGAAAACCAAAGTGACAGAGCAAGTTAACACAGTTCAGTCTCAGTAACAAAATTATTCATCCTTATGCCATTGTGAATGATCAGATATTTTAAAACGTGCAAAATATTAGTACACAGGTAATTTTTTAAATTAAAAAAAAAAAAAAAAAGGAAGCAAGCACCCAGTTTGAATCTTATCTTGAGGCAAATTTCAAAAATGTTTTCATTTCATGCAACTTTAAATTAAGCTTACTACTGGATGTGAAAAAAAAAAATCTAACTGCAGCAATGCTAAAAATGCTTCTCCACTATTAGCAAAAGATAAAAAAGGCAGCTAGTAGTTTGGTAAGCTGGCTACAAGTTCCAGTTCCACCAAAGTTCCCTGATAAAGCGGGACTGAGTTCAGGAGGGAAGGGGACAAGAGGCACAGCCATCACACAGGAAATAGTACAATTACAGGTTAACACTATTTTTCAGTTTAATTCTGTGCCTTTTAACACCATTTTACAGTTGAACTCTGTGCCTTTCTGTGCCTCATTCCTTACTGGCATTGCACGAATTAAAGGTGGCATCAGAGGGCTGAGGGGTGCTGAGCCCCAGGCAGGGATGCTGCTCTGCCAGCTCTGCCTGCAGCTCTGGACCCGGACAAGTCCACACATGTCCCTGGCTCCCATCAGCTGATACCAAGCTGGTGAAGGGAAATGTCTCTCTCTAAACTCCAGCTGAGGTGTGGAGCTCCTTAAAAAGTCTAAACTACAGACCCAGCAACAGTTCTTTAGCATCAGCTCCAAGGGAACTCGGGGGCTTTGGACCGCTTAACTCTTTGCTTTCTATCAGACCAGCAACACGACCTTGCAGAAGCTTCCCTCTTCCTCCCCCCTGCCATCGTTTTGGGATGTTGAATTAGCTACAGAAGAGAGAGCTTCCAGGCCAGGCTTTCATTCTCCAGGATTTCAGTGAATCAACAAAGGAACTCCACTTGCCCCCTGAGCAATGAGCCACCCCCACGCCTCTCCTTCCACTGCTGCTCCTTCACCTGTGCTGGGCAAAGACTCCCACAAAAAACACTTTCTATTAAACACCCAGGGCTGGGGAACCTTAACCTCATTTTCCCCCCTCTCCCTCCCGATTCACCACTGCATAACAAGTTCTTCTTGAAATGCAAGGCTCCTTTATAGCACGTGGAAAGCTGCAAGTGATGCTACATAAAGACGAAAACAAATTCTACAAATTTCAAGCTGAACACCTGAAAAGCTTGTATTTTTAATACCTCGTTGCAGAGGTCCCATAAGCCAACTTCCTTAGCACAAAAGCTAACTGACCTAACAGCATTAAATCCCAGGGGGATCCACACTGCTTTGTGACAGCCTCCACTTCCAGTCAGGTGGCAAAAAACTAAGGGGTGCCCCCCACATTTCACGTGCCTATAGATACACCTCTACGCGGCTATCCACCTATATATAGCTAAACAAATAGCTATGGCAGAACTGCCTATAGAAATACCGGTAGCTCGGCAGACCTGAGCAATTAATTTCCAACAAGAAAAAAGAAAATAATAATAATAATTAAAAAAAAATAATAAAAAATAAGAATTAAAAAAAATATATCAGGCCCGTTTTCTGTTTTTCAACAGGTCGGTGAAGCCTCCTTCCCACGGCTGGAGAGGAGCCTCCCCCAAGAAGACAAAACGACCTTGGTTATCATCATAGCCGGGGTGTATGAGCTAGACAAAGAGATAACGTCATGGCCCCTCCCGCCCCCCCGCAGCCGCAGGAAGCCAGCCAATCCCCTCCTCGCGCCCCGATGACATCATCACCGATCCCGACACGCAAATGTGGAAGTCCCATCCCACTAACCCCGCACCCCAGAGATCTCGGGGCACGGGGCCCTCGGAGGCGATGATCCTACCCGCCACTACAACAATGGGTTGGAAGGGGAAATTAAAAAATAAATTTTATATATATATATATATATATATTTGGGAAGAGGGATTTGAAGGACGGGGTTGCTGGGTAGGAGGAAAGCGGAAGGCAACAAGCAAACACAGCATAACGTTTTGGTTAAAAGCCCTGAAAACACACACAGTTTCATCTGTAGGTGTCCCCTGAAGCATTTTTCCTAACAAAACAGTGGTGGAGAAAGTAAAAATTACCACACTGTTACTGCACTGATTTTTTATTATTTTTTTTTACATCACTGCATTCTTCTAAGAAGAAAGGTTTACTCACAGTGAGAAAGTTTTTTTGCTTTGCTGGTTTTTGTTTATGCACAACCCAGTTATGTGTCCATATTCTAAGACTATGCACACAAACGTGGCCAAATGCCTAAGAAGCAGCAGTGCCAATACAAACTTACACACCTGTCATTCCCATACTGCCCAAAAGGCTCTATAGCAAAAAAGTATTTACCTATTTCTTTTATTCTTGACATCCAAACCACTATGCCTTGAGTTACCAGGCAAGAGGAAACAGTGCCACTGCTGTCTAACCAATGAATAAGGACAGGGAATCTCAGGCAACCACTAAAACTAGTGCCCTGACAGAGCCTGCTCCCCCTGCTTTCAGAGTGACACTGATGCCCTTAGACCTCAGGTGTTCATTCACTCTTCCAAGTCAATAAATGCATGGACTGAGTTTCATTGTTAATGTTAACTACTCCAGAGCCTTCTAACACACTGAAGAAAAGCTAAATTAATTATTTCTATTGTCAAGACAGGTAAACCACCAAGAACTTTGCTTGTTATGTCAAAGCACCAACAAACAAGCAGAGAAACAATGCACCAAATTGCAATAATTAATATGACAGTTTCAAATCACCCATTCATACCTGGTTTTTTGTTTTGTTTTTTTTTGTAAGAAGGGTTCAGGAGATGGAAGCAGAAGGATTACATAAAATCTGTAAATGGTGTCACTTGATTTGTCAGAAAAAAAAATGAAATGGTCAAGGTGGTGCCACAGGGCACCTTCTCATCCATCTCCCCCCTGTCCTCTGGTCTTTTGAGCCACATCCTTTTTCCCAGCTTTCTGCCAACAGCAGCCACATGGCTATTCCACTTCTGGTCTTAAAAATGCAACTCACATGCTGCACAGACTGCTTCTTCATCACGCAGGCTGAGGTTCACGCCCTCAAAACAAGCTGACATGTGTTTCATTTGGAGAAGAGGCACCAAAGTGCTTTATTTAGTTACTGGACCTCTATCTTGCCATCAGGGAAACTCACCAATTATACTACCTTGTTTATAAGCAAAAAAAAAAAAACAAACCACCCCAAACCCAAGCAGCTAGGCACACTTGGTTACTTTCAGTTTTCCCTCCTTCTCACTGCAAATATGCCTTACATTTCTATATAATATAAAGCTATAGCCTTCAGTCTTTAGCCAAGAACTAAGACTGTGTGAATAATTAGTCATCTTGTAGCTAGCACTCACTGCAAAGTCATGCAACCTCGAGATCTGTTTGTTTCACAGACTGCACACTGGAGGGGAGAGGAAAAAAAAAAAAAAAAAAAAAAACGGGGAAAAAAAAAAAAAAAGTTGGCTAGTTTCACACCCACATGGGCACTCTCCGATTTCTATTTTTTTAAAGTCATACACTTGTCAAACAGGTTATACTGGGAATTCTGATTTTCACCAAAAAAGCTTGCCGGCTTCGATCGCTTATTATTGTCACTCGGCCCTCCCCCCCCATCGCTGCACAGCACCGCACAGCACCGCACAGCACCGCACAGCACCGCACAGCACTGCACAGCACTGCACAGCACCATTCATCCGCGACCCGACAGCTCCAGCACTTTGAAGGTTTTCCAACAAGGAAGCCGGGTGACAATTTTAATGAAGGCCAATGCCTTTGTCTAAAGTCACCACAGCAGCGGCAGCAACTTCCAGGAGGACTTTCAGGAGCAATTTTGCATAAGCCCATGGATCTATCTGTACAGTTCAGACATGACTTTGTCCACTGGGTTTGGTCATTTTGCAGGGTGGGGGAGGGAGGGAGGGCAGGGGGCAATACCGACAATAAAGGACTGTTTCATCATTTCAGGATGGTCACTTGGGAGAGTGCCTCACTGGCAAAGCAGAAGCCAAGAGGCTGACAAACTTGTCACGGGCAGCAACAATGACAAGGACAACATTTTGATCGTCCCCAACTGTTCAGCTGGGCCATCAGCCGTGCGCTCAGCCTGGGTGCCCTCCAGAAAAATGGCAATAATAAAAGGAAAAAAAGATTCCGCCACAAACCTTGTAGACTTGCCCGTACGTGCCATTGCCAACCACTTCCACCAGCTCAAAGATCCCAGCGGGGTCCTAAGGAGGGGGGGAAAGGGGCAGGGGGGGGTCAGGGGACGAGGGAGAGGGAGAAGAGAAGCGGGGTTACATTTTTGTCAGGCGATGGCTGCTGGCAGAGCCCTGCGAGCCCATACCGGAGCCAGCCAGCGAGCCCGGCTGCTGGCGGCGTGCAGCTGTTGCGCCCTGTTTTTCCACGCACATGCCAATACATGCAAACAAAGGAAAAGCAGCCCAGGGCCGCGCTCCCCCCGCCCGCCCCCACGGGGCTCCCCTCACTCGGCCACCGGCCCCCCGTGCCCCGGCACCGGTCTCGGCCCGGCCCGGCCGCTCCCACCCCCGCCGGCCCGGCAGCTCCGGCAGCGCCGCGCCCGCCCCCGCCCCGCCGGCCCTAGGGGGGCCCCCGCCCCAGCGCCCCAGCCCCTCGCCCCGACACTCACCCGCAGGGAGGAAAGGTCGATATCCACCAGACTTTTTGCAGGAGAATCGTTCGCCATTTTCCCGTCTCTTCCTTTTTTTTTTTTTTTTTTTTTTTTTTTTTTTTTTTGCCTTTTTTTTTTCTTCTCTGTTAAATAATAGCGAGTCCGCCCCCTCGCTCTCCCTCCCCGAAGCAGCTGTGAATTGCGCGGAGCTCCTCTCCTCTCTTCCGCCCTTCCCTTCTTCACTCCAGCCCCGCCGGGATGAAACTCTTCAGCATTGGGAGGGGTTGGCGGGGGGGATGATGGATAGATAGATAGATGGTGGGAGGAGGAGGGGGGGAGAGGGAGGTAAGGGAAGGAAAAGAGGGAGGGAGGAAGGCGCGGGGGTGCTGCGGTCCGTCTGCCTCCCCGCGGTGCGGGGCTGGATCCCCCCGAAGCGGTGATGCCCCTGGCCGGCCGGTCGCTCGCTCGGTGTAGGTGGGTGGGTGAGTGGGTGGGTGCCCGCGCGTCCCCGGTGGCAGCGGGCTCACACCATGTCGCGACGACGGCGGCAGGAGCGGCGCCGGGGCCGGCAGCCTCTGGCAGCCTCACGGTGCGCCCCGCGCCCGGGCATGGCACGGTTCGGCCCGGCCCGGCCGGGGGTGGCGGCGGCGGTGGGGCGGTGCTCACGCCGGGAACCGGCAGCCGCGGCCCCGCTCTGGCATGGGAGGCTCACGCCCAGCTCTGCGGCGGAGACCCCGCCGCTTCCGAGCCCTCGCCGCGACGCTGCCCTCGCATCAAACGGCGCCGGGCACCGGCGGGCAAGGGGCTGCGCGTCCCGGCGGCGGCGGTGCACGGGCGCGGAGCTGCGAGCCAGACAAAGATAGCCGGGGAGGAGGAGGAGGAGGAGGAGGAGGAGGAGGAGAAGAAGGAGGAGGTGGAGAAGGAGGAGGAGAAAAGGGATACAAAATACACCGAGAGCGGAGAGAGAGAAAACAGCTCCCCCTTCCCTTCTCCAACAGGAAAAACCGGCGGAAACGCGCCCGCACCAGAGCACTGCTGGGTAAACTCGCGGGGAGAGAGAAAGGGAGAGGAAGAGGGAGAAGGGAACGGCCCCGCAGCCCTTCCCGCCCCCCAGCAACAGCTCCGAGGGGGCGGGGGCGGGCGAAAGCGGTGCCCGCCCTGCTGCCAACATCGCTTGGGCCCGGCTGGCGGGAGGGGGACCACGAGTGTCCGCGTCAGGGCCGTGGAGCTGAGCGGCTGGACAGAGGGACCGTGCCGGGCCGGCCGGGGGGCTGATGCGGGCAGCTCTCCCGCCTCTCCCCCGAGGCGTAGACACGGTGGGGGGATTGTGTTCGGGGGTCTGGCAGCCGCCCCGCTGTCCCTCTGAGGCCAAGGCACGGTCGGTGTTGAGATGGTCGCCACCGGTGTGACAGGGCACTTGTTGGGAACAAAAAATAGGAAAGGTGCACAAGGGTGGTTGGAGCTACCCGCTGCCTGTGGGGTGGGTGCTAGGGTTATTTTCCTTTCTCATCTCTTGTGAGATGAATGGCAAAACCTCTCGTCAATTTTTTCCTCCCCACCAGAACCCCCAGGCCCCCAAGCAAAAGGTTCCTGCCCCATCTGGGACCTCTGCAGAGATAGATACAAATACTGGCCTCCAGGAGCAGATCCAACTCATGAGAAGGCATTTTAACACATCATTTACTGATGGCCAGAACTATCTTAGGCCCCATTCCCAGCCAGATGGAGATCCTCCATCAGAATCTAAATCACGTGGAAAAATCTCATTAAGCTCTCTGAAGCTAGTTGCATCAGACAGTTGCACGCAGGTGTAAAGCTTGGCAGGATTTGTCTCTCATTGAAGTTCTTTATCACACCAAGATGGCAAAAATGTTACCTGCTTGCAAGAGGTCGAGTTACGTTTCCTGTGGGAACCAAGGTTTTCCTGTCTCTTCTACTTTAACCACAAAATTACATATACATAGCTATAAGTATCACAGAAACATACATTTAAAACAAAGCAAACCTGTTGAGCAGAAAGTGTAAGGATAAATTACCATAACAGTTTAATGCCATACTTCATTTTCACTGAAAGTGTAAGTAACAAAGAAAGGAAAACTCAGGCCCAGACCAGGCAACTGTTTTTCTCTATACAAGAACCTATAGTAATAAGAAGGCAAATGATTTCAAATGGGTTCAATGCTAGGTATGACTGAGTGCATGCATGTGGTAGTAGGATCAAGTCTAGAGATGCAATAAATTTCGAACAGTGGATTTCCACAAGAAATTATAATCAGCAATCTGGTTTACATTACATGGCTTATTTAACTCTGCCTTTCTATGCATAAGAGCAGCCTTGCTAGGTCAAAGCCATTGCTCGTGTAGCCCAGCACCCTAACTCTAGACACAGGCAGTGGTGAAGGATGAGGGAAGAGCACAGGGATACTTTAACCACTTATTGATACTTTCCTGGGGTGTCCTACCAACTTACTGCATCTCAGGGAGTTCTTCAGCAGCATTTGGTGTCACCCTATTTCATACTCTCTGATGATTTTTTTTCTTTCCATTAGGTTGCACATTTACTTTGTGGATTTGTGCATGCTTTAGGCTCTTACGGTGTCTTCTGGCAGGGAGTTCCAAAGATGAACTGTCTGCTTCTGTGAAAACCTCCATTGCTCATTGTCTTTGAACATGTTACTTTGCAAGAATCCCCAGATGGTTCTTGTGTTAGAAGAGTCAATAATAATTTCCTATTATTTTTCATCACTACATGCATTTCTTTAAATAGACTTCTGTTATCTTTCCTTTCCATTTCTGACAGATAGAAAATCCCATTCTTTTTAGTGATACCAGGAATGTAAGCCATTTCATATTTGCCCTTCACTGAACTCAATGCTGCAAAAAGTTTCAAGCCCAAACTCTCACCTGCAAGTTTTCCAAACCCAATATGTAACACCTGCCTTGTGCCCCTGAAAAATGCAATCTGAATTTTGTAGTCCTAAAGCCCTGAGCCCAAATGCACGTTTTCACTGTTATAGCTCTCATGTGGCTCCACTAAAGCGGTCCCTCCGTGCTTTGAGCATCTATTTTACTATAGTGAGTTTCATTTGTTTAAGTGTTGTAACAGAAGACCAATAAAGCAGCAGAAGTGCTAATGACGTGATTGTGAATCCTTGAAAATTGGTGCATCCCCAAACTTAAGAGAAGAAATTAGTTTTCATAAAGCAATAAATGTCACAGGAGAGCTTCCTGCTAGTGCCCCGGGGGTGAAGCACCACACCACTTCACCTTCTTTTTCCTTCCTGCACAAGCAGAGGGATGAAAGGGTTGCTTTCTTAAGAAAGAAGTCTCTCTGGCTGTGGCCAAAACCACTTTGTTCACATGTTCATCACACACTTCACCAGCACAGTGTACTTACCCAGTCTAAAGGTTAAAAGACCAAACCTAAAACCACTGTAAAGAAAATGAGATGTCTGTTTTAACTCTTCCTTAAGGAGTGAAACCAGCTCTCCTGAAGGAGACAGAGTGAGATGGCCATCGAAACCCACAGTGCAGATGAAACGCAAAGAAAGGCCATTCCAGCCCTGTGGATAGTCAGACCTCACAGACAGAGCCATAAATAACTGTGTCTTCTAATGACAAACCCCTCTCTGTACTTGCAGCAGCCGAGGGAACAGAGGAGCTCTACTTCCCCGAGCAGTTTCAGCATCCCTACAAGAGGGGATGTGTCAGCATAAGCGTTTGTACAGCTGTGTGGTGAGCCAGGACTCATAGCACAGCTAGCCCAGGAAAGGAAAAAAAAAAAAAAATACTGTTACTATTGATCAGTTTGCCGGGCTGTTTCATTGAGAGGAGTTGTGCTGACGTGGGGGTGGGGGGAACAGAAACTACGTGCAGGGGAGGAAGTGTAACCATAGCATTGCCTCTTCGTGGCAGCTGTGGCTTAAGCCAATTTCAACTCTCGGTGGACCCATAGGGGTAGAACTAGAGAAACTTCCTTCCTTACTGGAAGAGGCACTGTGGGAGTAATGGGAACCCAACATTTATGTTCTGGCCACAAAAGAAATTCCTTGCCCTCTATCTTTTTTTTTCACAGTTCTTTGAAATTGTCTTTGTTTTATTCTTTTCTGCATTTAATACACTGGGGCCCTAATCACTGACCAGAGATGTAGAGGTCATCAACTGCATTAACTTTTTAAGAGCTTAATCATCAACAATATTCAAGCAGATGAGTAAAGAGAGAGGAAGTCCTGTATTTTCAGTTTATTTCTTCTACTGATTCATGCTGTAGCCTTGGGGCATCTCATTTCCTGCCTCCACTCCCATTCCCTGTGTGGAAAATGGGAGTGATTTTGACCTGCTCCATAGTGCGAAGTGTTAAGCTTGTGCCCCGTTCAACTATTTAGGGAAACAGTTCTTGCTTTGGCCTGAAAATCCATGAGGGAGGCACAAGCTAGGGTGAGGAACACCAGAGCAGAGAGAGAGATTGAATTGAGGCTCTGCACAGCTCAGCCCTCCTGCTGCAAGCAGGCTCCCAAGATCCAAAGGGAGATTGAGAGGCTTTAAAGACTTCCAGTTCTCCTCATGCTGGTGAGTTCTCCTTGTGCTGCTGATTACAACACATACTGAGAGAAGATCCTGTACAGAAGGATGCCTTGCAATCATCCTTCCTCCAGTTTATGCTCCTCTCCTCCACTGCTGTTTCCACCACCACTATCTCACACCACCATGTGAGGGCTGCTCCCTGTGAGCACTGCTGGCACACTTAGGCTCATCTGAATGTCACATAGGTGGACGTGTTCCCACAGCTCTGGTCACTGCTGCTGATGACATCCCGCTGCTTCTCCCCTCCCCAGGACACTGTACAGCTTCCCAGACCAATGTGTCACCCTCATCCTGACATGCAGGCAAGGCTCGGGCACATAGCTGGACCTGAGTACAGAGAAGCACATGCCAATGTCCCTGTGGGTGACACAAAGTCGTGCAGGGCCCAAAAGAAGAAACTTTCCACCAGCCATAAACTTCAAGGTGATCACTGTCCACCCCTTGGCTTCCTCTGTTAGCAGACAGGGGAGTGGATTGAAAGGACTCCTGAAACACAGGGGCTGCCTAAATATATCAGTCCTGCTAGTGCAGGAAGAGTGGCAAAGAGAGGCAGAGCACTTTCCAGAGCTGTTCAGTACAGGGTGGGAAGATACAGTACTATGAGCTCTGTCAGCACTTTGGAGCTGCCCACCTTTCCCCAGTGCTCTGCTATTCTTTCAGCTGTGCCAGTACAGCTCCCCTATATTGTGGTCAGCAAAATGGAAAACACCTTTTTCTTTACTTTTTGCAGGCTTTGCTTTACCTCTTGTTGACTCCCTGCTTTGAAAGAGTGGTGGGTAGTAACATGAGAGCAGGAATTCTTCAATTTGTTATTGCACAGAGACCTAGATACCACAAAACTACATCCTAAAAGTAATTTTGGGGTGAAAGACTTACCTTAAACGGCATTGCACCATAGTCTAGGAAGACAAGTTAACCTTTGTCTTTTAGTAGTACCACACCTGTGCAGCACTGAAGCACCCAGAAGCTCTGACTTGATACAGATCACAAAGGAATATATGACAATGTACTTATGAAAATAATATGATGTTTATATAATCTATATGCTTTCATGCTGGCTGTGGTGAAGAAAGATGGTACCTGGTCCACCTAAAGCTGTGTGATTTGATAAGCTGACAGCTGAAATGGAACGAAGTGTGCCAGGACAATGTGCTCCCAGAGAAATCTGTAAACACCTGAAATCCATGATCATCTGAACCAGAGGAGTAAAGTTCAGCAATTTGCATCACCTAGCTGGGGCATTTTGAATCTGGTTCTGAACATGCCCACGCAGGATTTACATCTGTGAAGCTCCCATCCCTGCTACAGAACAAGATGAGGAGGGGTGATTTTGTGCTGCCTTGGTCTTTCATTGACTCCACATCCCTACTTGATCTCCCCAGACAGAATTCTTAGTGAAGCCCAGGGTTCCACACAGGATAGCAATCATCAGTCCTGCAGCCAGGCTTAAAGCTGGCAAAAATGTACAAATTTTGTATGTAAAGCTGGCATAAAAATACTGTTGCATGCTTGGCTTAATTGAGAAGACCCCAAGTATATTTTCAGACAGTGTCTGCACTCTAGGTTTTAATAAGCTAGCTGTTTCTGGTCCTGCTATCTATCACACCAAGCATGCAATTACTGAGTGTGGCTGGCTGTCACAGGCTATCTCTGCTTGTAGCTAAGCTGGCTTCTAGTTATCTTCCCATGACCCAACTGTGACACTTATCTCACCTCTCATACAGGGCCCTGAGCCATATCTGCAGTGGCTCTGAGCAAATTTTTTTCCTCCATGTCTGAGTCAGAACTCCCTGGGGAGCATTGTCCTTTCTCACGTTTGTCTTGATGTGCTTTATCTCACTCAGGGGCACCTGGGGATGCTCACCGAGGGTTTCTGAAATCTGTGCTTTGGGATGATGAGCAAGGCAGACAGACGACCTGCTTATTCCATTTTTGTGCCCTAGAATAAAAAAAAATTGTTCTACCAATGTGATAGTGGCTGTGGCCCTTCAGGCATTTCTCTATGAGTAGCGTTTATGTAAGGATCTCCCAAGCTTTCTCCACCAAGCCCATGTATCCTACACTTTTCCTCAAGGTCTTTGGTTCCTCTCACTGCATTGTCCTTATTGCTGTGCTAGTGCCTTTCCTTGAAGAGCCATGTGATTAAACAGATCAGCCTTGTATAGGACTCCTATTTTCTGATTTTATTTTGTTTTATTTTATCAAGCTCAGTTGTGTTGACAGTCTGGTGAAAGAGCAGAAACGAACGAAGCAGTGAGCATAGAGGTGGCTGGGTTGCTCTTTTGTAGGTGTCCAGCTGACAGAGAAAAAGTTCAAGTTGAGTCTGCAAGCTTACCAGGCAGCGGTAAGAACAGACTGCCTGAACCAGGCAGAGGAGGTCAGTGGGGATTACTTCTCGGGAACTTAGGGGTTTTTTTGGCATGGTCCTGAACATAGCCTTGATGTGCCATGTACTGAGTCAGAAATGCCACAACGTGATGCAAAGCACAGAGCCTGTACGAATTTACTTTGTCAATTCAAATATTCAAATTCAAAAGATTCTGAATGAGTCGTTTTGTCCCAGAACATCATCTGATGGAGCAAGTAGTATAGCCAGCTTAAACCTGGTAAAAAAAAGCAGAAATCTGACAGAGAAATATTTCTATATACTTGGACTAACTGAATGGAAAGAATATTTTTGTGTGCTCACATCTGATGCAGAGCGAGCGGATCCCAAAAAGCCTCCCCACCAACTTGTTAATAACCAATTTGTAACCATGGGCTAAGTTGGTACAGAAGTCATCACATTATATCAAAAAAGTCAATGCACTTCTACCAGCAGTGGGCTTCTGCAAGAAAGCTGTGAAAGCAGAAATTCCACAGTGCCTGTGATCTGAATACAGCTGCCTTTAATCCTGCAAATCTATCTCCATGTTGAACTTCATGCATTGTGCAAACTCCCTGTGAATTCATAAGTCTTTGAGGATGGTAGCTTAAGCGAGGTAAATTATAGAAATCAAAATTAAAGTGTAAAGCATATATTTCAAACAAACATTAAGGCTACTGAAGTCTGCCCTTTGAGAGCTTTCTTCTTCAGTTTCCAAGTGACATTTATTTGAATGTTGAAGGGACTTTAATTTTGTGTTATATATTACAATGAGTAGGGAGTTTTGTTTTGAAAGTAACTCTAAAAATGAAAAGTGAATTATTGCCAAAATGCAAAACAAAGGGGGGAAAAAGCCTACGTGAGAATTAACTATCCTTTCAGATGAAAAATTAAACCCCCAGTGGTATTGAAGGAAATGTAGAACCATGTAAGGATTTCCACAATTAATACAAACAGGTTTAATTGGTTTAAGTTTTCCTTTCATTTCATGCAGCATGAGGTCCAAGAAACCATAATTTAATGAAACTCTGGCTTTGTCAGTGAAGCTAAGCTAAAACACTCCCTCTCCTTTCTTCCCTGGCATCTCATATCTGGTTTCACACCTTCTCTATGGGCAGTTCCTGGTGCCAGAACAAGGGTTTGCAGGGCAAATCTGCACACCAGCTTAAAAAAAGTGATTTTTAGCATGAATTGGTTCTGACTTCTGTCATAATGCCACAGGCAACTGCAGTGGCATCAGCAAGGAGGCCATATAATGGCAAAGATGAGCACGTGGGAGGCTGAAATGGTGCAATGGCATTGGCAACTTTTTCAGTTAGGTCTGACAGCAAAGCCAAGATCTCATGATGAGCTGCTGCTGACATGTCAACAGAAATGCCAAGGAGAGGTCCATGGGAAGAGACAAAGCCTTTAGGCAACACCATACAGCATATAATTTGACAAAAGACACCCACTGGTCATAATAGATGGTTCAAATGAAAAGTATTAGTCACTCTTGGGCCAGTGATTGACACAACATAATCCTCCAGGTATTAGTTTATTGTTTTAACAAAATGTCATCAAGATACAGGAAAGGCATGAAAATTATGGGGTATTTCTGGGTTTTGATTTGAGTCAAAATGTTTTAGCTACAGTTTTTCTTGAAATGTCATTTTCTGTCCTGTCCTCCTAGATCCTGATGATTTACCAGGTGGCTCTTTTGTATGATACATTTACTTTCTGTGATCTGGTTTTATGGAAGTCACATAAGAGGGTTGCTGTGACAGAGCAGTTTGGTGAAGCTCCTCCGTGTAACTGTTAGTGAAGAACATCCTAATCAATACAAATTATTTTCTCTTCTGAAACACAGAGATTTTTGGGGTCTACTGGTCATAACAGAGACTTTGAATAAAGAGGGTCTCCAGAGAGCTATCATCTCCAGAGTAACACATGGGATTCACTTGTCCAATTTGCATGCCTCTATCTAAGCTGGTCACCTAAGCTGCTTCTATGGACTGAAAGACTGAAAGAAATGCTGCTTCTATGGACTGAAAGAAATAAGCACTGCCAGGGTGCAGTTCATCTCCTCCTGAAACAGACACCTGAGCTGGCTCAGAGGAATGGTATCTCAGCACTGGCTATGAAGAAGGCAAGGTAACTTTGGATGCTGAAGCCTGTGCTGAAGGCATCCCTGGCTGGTGTGATGAATCCCATGCAGCCAGTCAATGCTCTTTCATGCAATGCCAGTTTTTGAGATGTTCAGCTGTGCAGTTCTGCATGCTTTGGGAGTTGCTTGTCCCTTGGACTAACAAAGTGAAGTCAAAGAGGCAGATATTTAGCTGATGTGAATTAGTGTAGCTCTTATGAAACTGCATTGCAAGTTGTGTTGACCAACTTCAACCATTTAAGATCAGCGTATTTACTATAAGCACTCATCACCAGAAACAAGTATGCTGTTAGTCAATGATGAATAGGCAATTTGCCCTTAGCTCTGTCATCTCTGAAATGGAAAAAGCAGGAAAATTGATACAAAGAATAGAAAAACAGCCCATGATTTGCCAACAGCACTTGAAAACTTTTTTTCTGTTGCATTGATCGTTATTGTTCCCTCCTCTCACAAGCCCAGACTGGAGCCTTACTTGGGCTGGGTGTAAACACAGATGGACAAATGATGAGATGAAGGTGTGCACCACAGGATTATGTCCCAGTTCAGATGACACCTTAAGTACCGAAGGCAATGGGACATTAATGGCATGCAAATCTGAGCTTCTGAGTAAGGGCGTTCCCCCAGATCACATCCTAAGCACTTGGCAAGAGCTCTTTGCAGAGTTCCCCAGGACACTGCCAGATGTACTCAAGCCCTGCCTGCAGTTCCCTTGCTGATCAAGTCGTTGATTTCCAGCAGGAGAGAAAGGGTATCTTTACACTAGTTTTGGGATCTGAAATTCTTCTCCCTCAGATAAATGTCAGCTCACCAAACTAGTTTTTCCTTGCATTTGAATCTTGATATGGTTAGGGTTAAAAAAAAACACAACTAACTCTGCATCTGGAATGCTCTTGACCCCCTTAGAATCATGCCAGCACAAGAAGTGGTGGAAACCATGCACCTCTATCAAGGTGGATACTTGTGCAGCAGATAAAACAAGGCCCAACATTAGTGTTCACCTGGCTCTGCTGGGAAATAATACATATGAAATTTTTCATACCATCAAAATGCAATGCCAAGTGGGTTAAATTACTGAGTTTTTAATAAGGGTCAGTTGCCTCAGAGTCAGGCATTCCAGGCAATTTGTAACCGTTAGAAACTTTACTCTCACTACCAAAATAATGTAGGGCAGAAATAATTTATAATTTTGGATGATGAAATTTTACACTGGCAAGGTGTAAAATTACATCTAAATATCATCCATCTCCCTGCAGCACACACCAGTTTCTAAGTATCTTCATACTACACTTTACAGGACAACAGCTAATATCCACTTAATGTCACTTAAATATTATCTGTTATCCGGCATCTCTGAGCACATAAGAGAAAAATATTGTCTTTATCAAAATGCTGAGAAATTTGAGGTCACAGGTTCTTTTATACTAAGAACTAATTTGGGATTTGGGATACCTAACTTGAGACAAACTATTTTCATTCACACATTGCACATCATTTTTCTTGGCAGTTGATGTTGTATACTCTTTCTCAATCCTTTCTTTTTCTACAATCCTAACATCCCCAAACGCTTGCAGATCTCCAGAAGTTTTGGCTTCCCTTGAAAAATCCCAGGGCTAAGCATTTTGCCCAAAAGATGACTTGCCTGATGAAATCTGTTGCTACACTGCCTTTTCACAGAACCCTTCAAGCAATATTAGGTTAAGTTCCCAGGCTGTCTGAGGCACCCAGGACCACAATGCATCCCAGTACTCACACCACCCCAGTTTACACAGTCTGCCTTCCTGGAACACGTGCAGGCATCCTGCTGCATAGCCAAACCATCTCCACCAAGTTTGATCAGTCTTCTGCCCAGATGCTGTCCAGATGTGTGCCAGCCAGTGCAAAAAGGGATACAGTTTTATGCTATGTTGCTTCACCATATTTCAAAAGGCAAAACAAGAGAAGTTTTGTCATCTTGCAGTACCCTTCAAGCATTTGACACTCCAGCACAGGGCCCATCACTGCCAATAACTTACATTAGCTCCTTGCTGCTCATCATTGCAGGCCAAATGTAGCTGATGAGTAAGAAAATTCAGTCAACAACTTGATGAGGTGAAGGTCTTCTGCCCCAATAAGAACCTGTTAATTGATGTATGCAAAGGAATCTGGACTAACAATTGCTAAGGAGGATCTAAGATATCTTCTTTCTGAGCCATCGTCTCCTGGCTGCTGTTTTCCCCATCTCTCCTCTGTTCACCCCAGAGACAGTAGCATGGGATGTTCAAGTAACCAGTTCCCTAGACACCCCTGGACTCAGGGCTGAGGAGCCCAGAAACACAAGGACTCTGTAGGGTCTGGGGCCCTTGACTTTAGTCTAAGTGTAGTAGATGAGGTCCTCATCTACTACTCATCTTACTCAAAGTGCCCCTCAGCTGTACCACTAAAATACTGAGAACAGTAAAGCTGTCCCTAGATTGCTTGCATGAATTTTTAATCTCCAGCACTCTGGGGTCTGCCTGTCCTTTTTGGTTGGATATTTGTTGAGTCCTATTTGTAGGCAAAGAGATGATCATCAGAGTTGACTGCATTTTATGGTGTGTTAAAATTTAATCTAGGCAATAAGAGACAGACTTCTGCACAAGTTTCAGAGATGAGAACCATCCTAAATGCTGTAAGATGTCTACGCTGTGGAAGTCCAAACTTGACCTCTTCACATCTTTCCATAGTAGTCAGCAGAGAAAGAAAAACACTTCTTGGGCATGATTCATCTCATGTAAAATCGAGTATGTGAATCACTTTCTAGAAAAGCCAATTTCTCTGTATTGACTCTGAAGGGAGTCTAGATACCTAACTCAGGCATAAACGCTTGCACTACGAATGACCAGGCTTAGATGGGATGAATCCCACAAGCCTTGTCTGGACTTAAAAACTCATAAAAAGACTTTTTATCCTCATCTAATCCCATATTATGTATGCATTTGTTAGCTTCTCGGGTGTCTCCAAATATCTGCTGTAGAAGAGCAAATTTGTCCCTTTACCCAAGAGTGCCAACCACCACTCCATCAAAAAGTTTGAGGGCAAACACAAGCAAGAGCAGTGGGACTTGACTGCAGAACTTGAGGATCAACAAGCAGGATCACAGAAGGGTTAGGGCTGGAAGGTGCTTCCAGGTTGACCCCTGCTCAGAGGGCACTTAGCTAGTGCAAGTTGCTCAGGACAATATACTATCAGGTTTTGAGTATCTTCAAGGATGGAGACTCCACAGCCTGTCTAGATGGTCACTCTTCTAGTAAAGAAGTATGGGGGAGTTTAATGCTGAAATGGTATTTCTTGTCTTTCCATTTATGCCAATTGCCTCTTGTCCTTTTACTGATCACCACTTCTGAATTCGTCTTCTTTAGTTGCTCCACTGGGTATTCATACACATGGATCAGATACTCCCCGAGCCTTCTCTTTTCCGGGCTGAACAACTCCATCTCTCTCAGCCTCTCCTCATATATCAGATGCTTCAGTCTCTTCATCATATTCATAGCTCTTCACTGATTTGCTCCAGTAAATTCCCATCTGTGTTGTACTGGGGAGCCCAGAAATTGAGCCCAGCACCCCTAAACCATACAGAACAGATGGAAATAATCACCTCCCTTGACTGGCTGGTGACCCTCTTCCCGCTGCAGCCCAGGGGCTACTGGCATCATCTTGAGCTATTGCAATAGACAAGGGCAGAGGGCAGCTGCCAGCATGACTATAATTCACTTCCCAGGAATGCCAGAAGCATGTCTTCTAGTTAAAGAGCTGCAGCCTTTAGGCAAGTCAAGTACAGCACAGTAGGGAGGATGCTTCACCAGGAAACCGTATGTGTGGAAGGGCAGGTAGGGTGTGCATAAGGAGAAACACCATTCTGGTACTAGCCTTCAGTTGCTGCTGAAAGAAGAGTTATACACAATCAAGGAATCATTTATGCTGGAAAAGATCTCACAGCTGATAAGTGAGTGGCAAGGAAGGGGCAGCTGGTCTCCATACAAAAGGAGATTTGAGATGTCGCTGGCAAAGAGAGGAAAAGCGTGAAGAGAGGGAGAAAGTGGTGGCTGGGCACACACATAGATGTAGGGTCTCCAAGGGCAAGAAGCCTCTGACGTTTATGCAGGTGGCATTGTCTGTGGTCCTAGAGTCACATTTATCACATATCCACCACTGTCATGGTGGTTTGCAGGTGGCTAGAAAATCCTTTCAAGCATGGGGTCCTGCTAGAGGCACTTGGGTTAAAGGGGCTCCCACCACCTTTGCCTGGACTGTGAAGGACACGGATTTACCATGCTGATCTGAAGGGGGTTCTCCATTCTGGTTTTGAAGTCGTATTTGTGCGTGGTACAAGTGAGCCTTCAGCCTCTCTTAAAGATCTTTAGGATAGATGAAGATGGAACACTTATTCCAGTGAAGATACTCAGGAAAAAAATGCAGAATACAAAGGACCAGTGGCTGTGGCAGAAAATAATTTCAGCTCTCTGAAACACACTGCTTTGCCCTATGAGGGGATCATAGTGGACAAGGGTCAAGCTGTCAGCTATTTAAAGTGTAGGTTTATCTACACATATTCAGATACAAGTAATATTTTGGATGTTTCGATACAATACTTTACCAACACTTGTGAGAGAAGCTAGGTTGGTTGTATTACCGCCTTCAGCAGGTCATTTCAACCCCCCTTGGGCCTTTATTTCTCATCTGTCTCAGAAAGGTGCTGTGAAAAGAAGACATCTGGTGAGCACTAGCAGATGGACAGAGGCTGCTGGCCCACAGAGATCTAGCATCTTCTCATCCAGCTGGGCCCATCTCCTCCCTCGTGGCATGGTCAGTGCTGCTAGCTGAGAAATCTCAGTGTTTTAATCTGGTCAGGGTGATGAAATGGCTGTGGCCAGGACCCAGGGAGCACCAAAGCTGGCATACCAGCAGAACGAAGCTCCTGGGCAAGGGCAGGGCTGGGCTGGGTGGTGTCAGTTCCCAGGCAGAGCAGCCCAGTTTCCTGCAGGAGGGGAGACACCAAAACCTCATCTTAATTCTTCTGCACGCAAACTATTTCCCAGTGTCCTGTGAGTTATGAGGGGACATTTGTAAAAGCTTTACCCACTTGAGTGAGTCACTGAAGAACACTGCTGGGATATTATTTTATTTTGTTCCTGGTTTGCCCAGTCCACCGAAGTGACTCAGTTACAAGTGGAGATAACAAGAAGTGTTCACTGGAATAAAAAATGCCAGCGTTCAGCAGGGTGGCACCCCTGCTCAGTTGTTCGTGCTGTAAAATTCCAGCAGGCAAGGAAGGCTGCTTGGCTCTTGTCCAGGAACCAGCAGGAAACAACCCCCACTGAGCTGTGATTCAACACCAAGAGAAAAAAAAAGAAAAAAGAAAAAAATTTTAAAAAAAGGAAAAAAAAGGAAAAAATAGGAAGACATCCCTTCCTCTGTAACAAGGAGGTTAGATGAACACGGCTAGGTTAATAAAGCCCTGTCACATCTGGAAACCCAGATTGGAGAAAAAAAAAAAATCCAATTAGCTCCAACTGTCCTTAGTACAGCGGGTCCTAAATCAGTCCCTAGAGAGCCATTGCATCAGATAGCTGCATCCTGCAGTGACTGGCTACAGGCTCTACAGCAGTTGCCACAGATGGCAGCCACCAGCCAGGAGAGGGGTGCCCATTAGCAGAGAGGCAAAACTCAGCCTCAAGTGCCTCCCTAAACCTCAGAAAGTTGGTAATGGTGTGAAACAGCTGCTTGCTAGCTGATGCCCCTCCCATGCAAAAGAAGCTACTGATCTAAATTAAAGAAAAAAAAAATAATAAAGCAAGCAGCTCCTACAAAATATTCCAAAATATTCTTCCTCTCCCCCCCCCCCCCCCCCCCCTTTTTCTTTCGTTCTGTTGGAAAGCACCCAAGCAAAGCCAGAGCATGTAGCTTGTCCTTATTCCAGGTGCTAGAGCTCGCAGGGTGCAAAAAAAGCACCGTGAGAGACTGGTTGGATTCTCTCAGTTAGCAGGTGTTGGAAGCCTGCAGGGATCTGCAGGTTAATTAATCCTGATTTACCAGGGCTGGGGAGGCTCATTAGCCTCCACCCTACAAATGAGGAAGCCAGGAGGAGCCCTGTGGGGGGAGGTAGGTAGTGTTTGTGGGGAGTGAAGCTGAGGCAGAGCCAGCTCTGGGGAAGAGAGGCTTTAGGTGGGGCTTATTGAATTCGTTTTTCATCCCGTTTCTCTCAATAAAAGCAAAGTTCAGATGCATTATATTTTTACCCTTTAAAACAAACATCTAATTTGTCGATGGTTAGTGGGAGCTGCTGTGCAGAAACCAAATGAAATCTCCCCAGCCTCTACCGCAGAGCTGGGCGAGTGCTTTGGTGTTCTTCACCTTTGCTGTCTCGGGCCCTAAATGAGGAACTTTTAAGGTCTGTAAAAGGGTGAGGGGGGGGATGTCTGACTTGCTGTCAGGGCTTGTGAGACCCCATGCTTGACTTGATAGTGTTTTTTGTGCTCGCCTGCCTGCATGTCATAGGATATACGTAGCTTTCTAATCAAACCCAAAATGTCAGGGAAGGTATCGCTGGCCAAAACCCTGTTGACTGTGGGGGAGGGAGAAGGGAATGGAAACACCACGGGAGGGATGGGCCAACTCTTTAGCGTAGCTACAGCTTCGAGCATAGCTGCAATTGTTTATAGTTCAAACAACAGGCTGATGGCACCCACTTGCACCTTCTTGCTCAACAATGCCTCTATCTCCTCTTTTTCCCCTCCTCCTCGCCTTTGGGGTGTTGACACCCTGACAAACTCAGCCCTGGCCTCCGCGGGGAGCAGGGCGAGGTTTTCCAGGGAGGGCTGAGCTATGCATCCCAACTTCCCTCCTCCTCTTCCCAGCTCTTGCCCACAGCATCCTCTCACCCGCTCCCTGAGGGAGTTGAAGCAGCTGAGGCTGGCAGGTAGGACAGAGGGGTGGGAGGTCGCCTGGCTGCCACCACCACTGCAAGGGGACTGTCCCCAACTAAGGGTTGATCCCCGAGCAAATATCAGTGAGGGAAAGGGAAGGACACGACTCTCCTGGTAGGTGGAATTGCACAGTTTTGGAGAGGAGAAGCTGCCCACAAAGCTCCTGCAATGGGAGGGCCCCTAAAGCCCCCATGGAAAAGGAAGGGCAAGCCAAGGAGCAGCCTGGGATAAGGGCAGGTGGGAAGGGGAGGGAAACACAGAGGTTTAGAATGGAGGGAAGTGAGAGATGGGAGTAATCAGCTCCTTCAGTGTACCCCTGGAAAAGAGGTCAGAAGGGTGGCAGGCATGAAAGTGATCCTTGAGGGGATCACCCTGCTCATGTGTTGGGCCTGTGAAAGCTCTTCTTTCCTTCTGTGTATTGGGCTCAGGCCTCTCATCCAGAGTGTGTTCTCAGGGCAAACTCAGATCAAAATAAGCCCTTATTGATGATAACAATTGCCTTTGATAGAGCTTAAAAGACATGAACAAACCACACTTTTTTTCTTATAGTGGGTGAGGGAGGAGGGGAGGAGAGGGAAAGTGTGAGTGGTATTCCAGGGAGGACTACTAGGCTCCAGGCTATCACTTGTCCCAATTCTCAAGGAATAAATCAAGAGTAAACTCCTAGAGTTTAATTTCACGTGAGAAATGAGAGTGATCTCATTCCCATTTCAGAGGGCTTGTCGGGGTGCCCCTTTCCCTCCTTAAGCATCTGCAGCAAAGATCTGAAAATTAAAGAAGCGATGAGGGTGGTGCTCACCGCCCAAGGATAATTCCCAAATTCCTCTCCCCCCCACAGACACATCCCACCGAAAGCTGCTGCCTGTAGCGTCTTCCAACTCGGGCCACCTAGTGGCATTTGCTAGAAATCGGTATTACAGGCAACATCAGGCTACGAGCCCCCCAAAAAGGCAAGAGACTGAGAAAAGGGTTAGTGGCAGCTCAGTGGTCCATCCATGTCTTGCCCAAGTTGCACTGAAAGCCCTTTTTGTCGACGGCTGGGCTGCCCTGTTCCCAGAGCATCCTTTGGGGCACAGACCAAATGCTGAGCATCTCAAGAGGAGGTAGCAGGGGGTACAAAGACACGCAGCCCTCTTTCCCAAGCCCCAGCTTGTGTTGGTTTCCTTTGCTCTGAGCTGAAAGCACTCCTGTTGCAAACGCCTCAGACAACAGAGTCCTCTCTCCTGTGTGGAGAGAGATGGATGGGGGATTGTGAAAGGTCCTTCCTGGGGCCCTGGGAAAAAAAGAAAAAAAAAAAAAAGGTTTGTTGTTTTGTTATCCAGAGGAAGGGGAAGTGGGGATCTGTCTAGTTTGTCCAGGCACTGCTGGGGGCAAAAGGGAAGTCGGGTGGAAAGGAAGTTCAGGCGGCCCCAGGGTATTTCTTAGGGTGATAAACTGCTGTGGAATGGGCATCCGAGTCTGGAAGTGGCCAGCTTGAGTTTCTAAGTTTTGAAACATGTGAAGCAAAATGAGTCAAGCTGACCTCTACTTGTTGTGTCGTGTCAAACTGTAGCTTGAGTAGTTATTTTTCTCTCCTTTCTCCTGAGTGAAATCCAAATCTGCAGCAATCATAGTTAGTTCTCCCTAAAATCACCACACCTCAAAAAAGCACAGCTTGTTAAATTTGCTTTTGCCTTTTCAAGTTTCATGGCTAGGAATCTTTAAACAATGCAAGTACTTCTTTTGCTAGGATTTGCACATGACTGTAGGATCAGGGATTAATTAAGGCACTAAATGTCACAAGACTCACAGTAAAAACATGGAGATTCACAATATTCATATCTGTAACTGTCTTTCAGATTAGATTCAGCCTTCAGAAGGACAACCTTTCCTTTCTTTTTTCCTTTTTTTTTTTTTTCCTCTGCAGAACATAACCCAAAATATCAAAAAGCCAAGTAGGAATCTGGTTTAAAGAGCAACAAACATAATATGTAGAGGCAAGGGTATGATAAGAATGTTGTGATTGGACATATCAATCATTTCTATGGCAACAGAGAAGGATACAACAATACCATAGAACTGAGCAGAGGAGACTGGGCAAAAAGAGATCATCATTATACACTAATAGTAGTTTCATTTGCTTGTGGTAAAGATAGAATCACAAAATGCAGAAAACCATGTGCATAATATCCAAAATTATTATTTATATTTCCACATTTATAGTTTACAGAAGCAAAAGATATCTTGTATACAATGAGTTTGTCCTTGTTCTTCCAGGGAGTGTTTGTAAACCCGTATTACTGTAAACAAAGGATATGTTTTGTGAGAGTGTATATAATATGGTATAATATGCTGGGAATGTGTGATTGCATGTACAGACACAAAGACTGAACCTTAGCTACCCACAAAGCTTTTGCCTTTCTATACTACTTGGATGAAAATCATGTTTAAAAAGAGTGACCATTTTCAGTTTTCATATTTTTCTAGTATACTACTATTTCATACTATACTATTATATTACTATTTATTTCTTCTCTTTTTTTAGTCACCATGGGTGGGATTAACTTGCCCAAATTATAGTGCCTGGATAAGAGCACGGGGCCAAGGAAGACTGAGCCCCTGTGGTCAGTGGTGTCTAGCAAGCTACTCTCCTCCTCTTAAAGTAGACCCCAATTGCCAAATTGCTTTCCTGACTCTGCTGTGTGGTCTAGATCCTTACTGATTGTACCAGGAGCTTCAATAATCTTGCTCCCAAGCAGGCTCTTAAAACTTTAGATGCTGAAGGCACGGTCCAGCTTCCTGCCCATCAATTTCTGACACCATTTCAGCCCCTTTTGTATGGCTGTGACATCCCCATGGAGCTGGGGGAGAACCTGTGGGAGACTGCTGGAGCAGCAGCTCCAGAGGAAGCAGGGTATCCAGCACAGAATGGAACTGGAGCTGAGCTGACTGAATGAAGCCCTTCAGAGGGGAGCAGCAGGTAAGAAGTCAGGCATGAAATCAGTGTGGGGAGTTCATGGAGCAAGTGGGGATCAGCAGGGGAGGAGACTTGTAACATAGCTGAGGCAAGGACCTGGCACCAGGATCTGAGCTCAAATGCAGCCCTGGGCACAAGAGGTACAGAGTGCATGTCTAGGGGTCCTGCAGGAGGCTTCTCAGGGCAATTAAAACCTCCTATGCAAGTGTATAAAACCTGTGTATGCAGGACCCTGACACCCTGAAGTCAGGGTGAGCTGAATCCTTACCACTGATGTTTACAGTACAGATATCTGCATGTGAGCCCATCACCCACGCTTCCTCTCCAGTAGCAGGAAAGAAGCAGGTGCTGCCAGGAAGCTGTATCAACTATTATGAAGATATGTTATCAAAAGAGAGAAAATACACCCTGGAAATACCTGTATCTCTCCTCTGACCACAAAGGAAATCTCAATGTAGATGGATTTGCTATAATGGGTCAGAGGAGCCCTGCCCGATGTATCTTTGAGAAGATCCAGAATGTTCACAGAGAGCAGAAAGTATACACAGATGTAGCCCCATAACGTGGAGCCTTCCTATCCATTCACAGGCCTTATCTTTGTTGTGATATCAGAGGCAATATTAAAAGAAATCTCCTAGATTAAACACTAATGATGTCATGAAAATGTTTACTGTTGGCTGAGTCCTTAAAGTAAATCACATTTCCTATGGGAGAAAGCATGTACTGCCCTTCACTGCTGTTCACCATGGGGACTGTCCTTGCTGTTACTCCTCTTGAGCTGCCTCTGCATGGCAAGCCTATGTTAAAATATTGGTACAGATTTCTAATGTCTTTCATTTTAGAACAGGGGCAGGGGGGAACTAGACATGGCTGTTTTGAATTAAGGTAAAAAGCAGCCTCCCACATGAGGCCAGAGCCGGTGCTGAAAGCCTCCCACACACCCACATACAAACATATACACCACAAAATAGAACACAGAATAATTCAGTTTGGAAAGGACTTATCTAGGTGCTGTTTATCCCTCTGGTCCATCCTTTCAATAGAACAAGGCTCTTTCAGGTCAGGTTGCTCAGGGCCTTGGGTATCTGTGTTGTGAGCATCTCCAAGGACAAGGGTTCCAGAGTCTTACCAGGCAACCAACCTGTCTGTGAGGTTTGGTTTCCCTTTTATCTGACTGGGGCTGCCTTTCTTCCAGTCTCTGCCAGTTGCCTCTTGACTTGAGCTTGGCCTTCACTGGAGTCTCCTATAGCATCCTTAGAGCCAAACTGCTGAAACACATGAGTGTGCTGTAGGGTGGGTAGAAAGCTAGACAGATCACTTAGCTTAAAGTTTTCAGGTCACAGGTACAAAGTCCAGCTAGCAGATGATTGCTGGTGGCCTCTGTCAGTGGTCAGTGGTGGGGTCAGTGCCATTTAACATTGCTCTCTTCTTGTTCACAGATGCAGTCATCTCAGCACAGAGGGCAGGCAGAGTGGTCAGGCATGATTTGTCCTTGCTAAGCCCATGCTGGCTGCTCCCAGTTACCCAGTTATGTGTCCAGTCACATCTTCCAGAAGATATGACTATTATCTTTCCAGGGAATGAGGCTAGGCTTGCAGCTTCCTGTATCCTTTTTCACCCTTCAGGTGTGCCATTTGCCTTTTCCAGCCACTGGAGACCTTCCCCACTGAGTGCAACCTTTCAGAGATGGCAGAAAGCCTTGGCTGTCTCCCTTAGCACCCTCAGTCCAGCCTGTCTTCAGACTACATGTGTTTTACAATACCAAAACACCACATCCACCCACAACTGGATGTTACACAGCCAGTGCCAGGAAGTGCAGTCTTTTAGCTGTGTTTTTCTAGAGAATCTGTCCTCGGAGATTAAATAGAAAGCTTTTCTGATCTCCATCCTGCTGCTTTGCAACTAAAAGTGTCGGTGTCTGCAGAGAGATATAAGTCAACCTTTTCTTTCCTAAAAAGGATTGCAACCACCATCCACCCTGCTCATAGAAACTCAGAGGAAAAATTGAACTCTCCTCCTTTATAAACTTCTCCAAAACCAACACAACACTCCCCAGAGAATTAGGAACTGGAAAGCAGGTCTGGACGGTCTGCGGGCTTTTCTTTCTTCACTTACTCTGCTACTGTAAATAAGCCACTTCTTCTACCAAATCCTGCTGCTTGCTCAGCCATGAAGGGTGAGATGTCCCATGGCCAAATCACCTGTAAACTTCTATATCTGAGCACACTGCATGGATCCCTTCACAGTCAATGGAAGGAGGCAGGCTTTGCTACTTTTCCTTGTAAGGTAGATATCTAAAACAAGTCGGATGTTTTTCACAGTTCCTGGAATGAGGCCTAGAGGACCAGCATGGATGTGGATGTCCACACACACTGAAGCTGTTCAGTGCTAGCTGAGATGCATGCTGCCTGAAATGCATATTAAAAAGTGTCACAGATCTCTGAAAGCATGTTCCTGGCTCCTATCCTGGCCTTCCAAATAAACTCCAAATCATCAGAAAAATGGCGGCAAAACAACTAAATTTTTGCACATCTTAGAGCAAATCTGGAGGGAAATTAGTTCTAATTATTCCATGAAAGCACCTAGCCATTAATACCAAAACCAAGGTGTTAGCTTGACTACCTTCAAGGATTTTAAAGACAAAGATAACTTCTCAGAAGCTGACAATTTGTAAAAAGGTCTTGAGTGTAACAAAACATTTCTTGTGCTAGCAATGACCTTGTGCCAACTGTCAGAACATGCCTCCATATAGTAGAAATTATCTCTTTCACAGGCTTGCATATGGTGACCTACAATTAGAAAATAAGTGTAAAACTCTTTGTGTGGCTATAGTTCCATAGGCTTACAGACAGTACAGGGGAGAAAACAGTAATGAATCCAACCCCTTTTGCTCTTAACAAACATGTTGAGAAGTTGCATGCAGGGATTAGCCTAGATACTCCCTACAATATTACATCAACACCATGTTTGCATAGTTACTCCCAGTCCCAGAACAAACAGTAAGGAAATAGTGATTCAGACCAAAGAGGTTTCCAGAAACCTAAGCAGACAGACTGACTGAGGTGCTTGTGCAACAAATAAAAGTACCATGACTTCTCACCAGCTAAATTCATTCTGGAGTAATTTACTCAACATTGTGTGAAGCACCTGTTAAAGTTTCAACACCAGGACTTTTATCATTCTGGTAGAGGCCTGAATTTGAAAAAACATTCCATCACCTGAAAACACAGTACATTCAAGAGGGATTTTTGCTTCAGGACAGATAATTCCACAGTTAATTGAAATTTGTCCTTTTTCAGCTTAGCCATGCCTGCATCCCTAATTAATTTTAGGTCAGATTTTGTTATCTTGATTTGGATCATCAATTAGAAATTAGGAGTCCCCAGAGAAGGTATTGATGAAGAACGCAGGTCTAGAACAACCTGTGCTAGACACTGAAGTCTTTCTATTGCATTAGCAGATGTTTTGAGGTGAATAAAAATTCCTTCAAATCATAATATGCAAAAAGATAAAAAAATATGTGAAAATTGTGGAAACAAAAACATAAATCTTTTTTCATTCCATTAAATTACTTAAGATATTCCTGGGTTTACTTCATGGGTTGGAGAAGACTGTTTGTCAGAGGGCTGTAACCTGTGCAGCCCCAACTTTTTATTTACATATTTATTCTTTAGGGGATCAAGCAAAACAGATCCAGCAGCTCCCATTCCTGCCTGACTTAGGCTCTGAGAAAATAAAAGCAGCTGTAATCTATTGCTTTCAGGTATGGAACACTTCCTCAAAAAATAATAAAAAAAAACCAAACAAAAAAGCAAAATAAAACAGAAAACAAACAAAAAGAATGCCCTTTATCTCTGTTCTGAGATAAATCTATCTGTGAAGGTAACACACGGAATAAGACAGGAAAAGGTGCCAGTAGACAGGCGTGACCTGGCTTTCATTAGCTATACCTTTATCTAACTGGGTGGAGACACAAAAGAAACAAAAATCTTTCCATTTACCTGTGTCATTATGGGGTGAGGCACCCTGGCTTTGGTGCACTGAAACTCTGACAGCAGTGGTACAGTCATGCTTTCCCACTAGCTTCACTTGCTGCATCTTTTTCCCAGCTTCACAAATCCCCTCACTTTCCCCCAGCTTTCCCCATCCCTGGAAAGTGGTTATGTGTCTCCAGAAAGCCATGGCTCTCTCTATCCCTCCTGCCTATCAGCCTCCTACGGTTCTGCAATTTATGGCTTGCATCTTTCCCCTCATCCTCTCTGTTCATCTGACAGTCTGAGCTATTTGATTCAACAGCTGAAATGCAGCTTTCTAATACGGACTCACTGCTCCCACTGGCTCCAGAAGAATTTGCACGTGCAGTGCTAAATGAAGATTTGCTCAAAGAAATTTAACAAGACAGCTTGTCATGTAATATATATGCAACTCCACCTGTTTCAGAAAGAGGTATTTAGCTTATGGCTCTTTTCAAAGAGCAAATAAAACATTTAAGTGCAAATAAAACTGCACAATTTAATTTACTGCAAATTCTAGGATAATATGGTGTTTTATCTGTTGGTGATTAGAAACCATTATGCAAATGCTTTCTGAAGTTAGCATGAAATAGCTGCAGAAAAGTCAAAAAAGAAGCACAGTGGTGCACAAGCCACCTTTTTTTTCAGTCCTACAGCTGAGAAACATGTTGCTTAGCATTCAACATGAGCTGCGAGTCAAATTCACTAGCTTGCAGATATCACATATTTTGCAAACATCAAATAAAATGTTTTACAAACATGGTTTGAATACTGTTCCAAAGTATTTGGGAAATACTTTGAAATGTATCTAGTCAAAGACAACTGGGAGTTTTCAACATTTCACTAACTCCAATGGGCCAGTCCCGGCATAAGTATTATTTTTATCTCTTTCTACCAAGAGAGTACAAAAATTCTAGCACTTAATATGTTTAGAAAAGCAATGCTGTAGCTGGATGCAGCACAAAGGACATAAGGCTTTCTCTGTACTATCTGGGGATTAAAATTGGAAAAAGTATATCACTAGCCTGGTTTTCTAACAGAATCACACAGCAGAAACCGAGAGAGGCGGATTATACACAGGTATCTCCCTCTCTGAAGGAAGGTTTGCTCCTTGCAGAGCACTTCATGGTGTTGGGGTGAAACCTCATGTAGTGGGTTGGGATGTTCATCACCTCCCTGAGCAACTTTCAAGAGTGCCACGGAGGCACTACCAGACTCTACAGTTCTAAAATAAAACCTGACCTATGGGTTAGTACAAGGACAGCTTTCTCGTTGCCTGGGGTACGTAGCCTGGCACCTACAAAGATTTCTAACCACCTCTTCCTGCAGCCTCATTTGTGCAGCTAATGTGTTGCAAATGCAGTTTTATGAACCACTCTCTAGATTTTCAGTAACACAGAATCAGGACCACATATCTTACTCACAGCAGCTTACCCTCCTCAGCCCAGAAGAACTGAGATCAACCCCAAATCCTCCAGCATTTCACAGCCCCCCCCCCTATATCCCAGGGATCTGGAGCTGAGGACACAACTTGTCATCCATGTTTGTGCCTAAACTGCCTACTGAAGCAGGAGATTCTGGATTAACTTTAAAGATACTTATATATGGCTCTGTATGAGACTCCAAACCCCAGATTACAGCTCTGCAGCATAGCCCTTCATTTGCCCCTCCTTGAAAACTTCTCCCACAGCTGAAAGGTAAGGATTGTTCCTGATAACGGGATCTTGGCAGCTGCAGCCAAAACCAAGCCCCTCTGCTGGCACTTAAGAGGGATTTTCAGTAATCTGGAACAGGGGTTGAATTTTCTGTGTATAAATACAGGATGCAGCAATGTGATTAATGACAGTTATCTTCTGTGATAGCTTTCCAAACAGGAAAGTTTGGTCCAGAGCTGGAAGGTGAGGGGAGCTGTAGCTTGGGCAGGGAGAAGGGCCATTACACCTCCTTTTCCCCTGAGTTTGCAGGTCTGGTCAAGCACCACTCAGGTCTCACAGAATTTTTTTTTAGGCTTTTTCAGTCAGGCTTAAGTCAAATCCATGTTAGTCCAGCGCAGCACTAGTGGTTGGAGGTGATGGTACAAGAGATGGCACAGAGAGGCACTACAGAGAGAAACCCTCAGGAAAAATTCCAACCCTGAGTGAAGCATTTCAGAAACTCCCAGTCATCTTTTCCTAACATACACCAGGCTCCTCGCAGCTGATCCCATAGCAGAGAAAGAGAATGTCACAGAAATTGCCTCCAGAGAGACCATCATGCCAACGACTGCCCTTCGCAGATTAGCAATGTGATACATCCTCTGGTGAGAAATCAGTGGGATGAAATAGAAAAATCCTCAAATTTTGCACCCTTCCCACATTCATCAGCCCACGTTTAGGACAGGTCATCTTCTTCCCAATTGGTGGGAGATTTAAGGGCAGTTTATAGCCAGAGGGAGACAAGTCCTTCAGATGAGCTGGTGTGGTACAAGGCTATTTCCCTGGGGCTCTGCATCATCCTCTTCCACCCATGAGCCCAGCTGAGCCACCAGCTTCTCTGCTGCCTGTGTACAAAGAGCTTCCCACCAACCAGGCTCTCCACTTCCCACATACAGAGAGCTTTCCACCAGCCCTTTTGTTTCCTTTGCAGCCGCAGAGCCTCCCTCGCCTTCATCTGCTCCAAACAAATCCTTTGTGGATCTGCCACACCAGGGCTACAGCCCCCAGCCCCAAAACCGGCCCATTGTGGCCTAAAACTTCTTCCTTGGCTACGCTGCTCGCCTGGCAGCACGGGGAAAGCTGAAGTAGGACATGATAAAACCTGTTGGCCAGAGTTGCCAAAGGTAAGTCTGTTTGGCTTCCTTGTTTGCAGCACCTTGACAAGGTCAGGTCGAAGCATCTGGCAATGAGTGACTAACTCAAGGCTGCTGCGTGAGTCAGCAGCGCAGGCTGGCAGGGCTCAGGAATGCTGATTGCCAGGTCTTGCAGTCACCACTGGCTCATGTTTTCCCCGTGGTTGCCCTAGCAAAGCTCTCCTGGGTGAGTACAGCGCAGAAATATCTCCTGTAATGCGGATTTCCCACTGCAGTTCTTGGCAAAGCTGAAGTGCTGCAGATTTGTCAGCCTCCCTCCTCTCTGATCTTCTCTAATTCCTCTTTTGAAAACCCATTACCTTCATCTGCCTGGCCTTTTGCATCAATCAGCCATTTTCACTTGATGGGCTGTTTCTGTGTTTGTTTTGTGTCTTGCAAACCCTGATAGAAGTTCACCAACTGAATTTTGTAGACTCCTTCATTATGCACATCTTGTGTGCCAACAAATGCAGCCTGCATAAGGAAAAAACACAAATCAGCACTATTTGTTTTTTTCTAAAAAATAAGTTCTGAGTTCTACCCAAAGCAAAGGAGTTTCATTGCATAAAGCAGTATTAACTAAGAAAGAGGGCAGTACTACATCCAAAAGCAGAAACATTGTCCAGAAAATCTTTTTCCATCCTCAGAACTGATCATTTTAGAGCTTCCATTGCAATAGTGTTCAGTCACTGAGGAACAAATTCAGCCCGATGCTGAAGAATGGTGAAATGTAAGCCTGGCAGGGCTGCTGTGAGCCTCCATGTCTCCTCCAGAGGTGATAAAGCTCAGGTGGGAGTTTGCAGAGGTCCAGAGGATAATAATTTTGCCTTCATAAATCGTGTGTCATGGGCAAGAGCTGGATGAAGCAGTATGTAGGTGCAAATGAGCACCATCCAGTACCACTCTCTGTCTGTGAGGCCAGCTGGGATGGAGCACTCTGCACCCATTATATTAAAATCTCTTTATTTCTAAAGTTTTGTATCTTCTGGGAGGCAAATCTTGACTGTGCTAGCTCCTAAATCCAGTGGAAGAACATTAGTCACTCTGAGCCAAATCCTCTGGCCAGGCACTGTTTAACAAATGAGCAGTGCTAATGACCAGGGGTCAGCAACAGCAAGTGCCCTTGTCACTGTCTAATTAATTAATACAGGAGGAGGGGGTAATTCCCCAGAAAAACAGCCTCATCTGCACACTGGCTGAGGACTTTACACAATGTCATATACTTTCACAGAGCTTGCTCTTATCCTTTCCTTCAAGGTTAGTGGCCTCTCCTCTGTGCCAGCACAATTGCTTACATGATTTGGGGGCTGAGTTGGATCATTTTGGTGACTAGCACTGGTCTTAACAAGCACATGTGATGGCACACCTGAAACTGTGGAGACCTGAAGTGTGGTGGTGCAGGTGAGGGCTGAAGTGGAAGGCCAAATTTCACAGTGTCAGGCAAATACTGTATTTCTTTAAAAAAACCCAACAACTTCATTGAATTACTGCCTAGTTTTAGAACTTGCAGAGCTTGGTCTATTCATCTAACAAGTTACATATTTTTTTTTAATGAGAAATGCTGGCATCTGGAATTAAAAAAATATCATGTGATTACTTTTGAATTTATTTAAGCTGGTGACATGACTTTTTTTGTCACCAGATACTATATTGCAAAAATATGCTTGGTCCTTTCAGACTATGTGGAAGTTTTGACTATTGACTGTGGCAACTTTAGGCCCCTTTGACAAAGAAGATACTTTTGTTTTTGTTTTTTAATTTGCAGCAAAATAGTCTGATCACTGAAGTTCCATTCCAGAATCTTTTAGACAAATTTGATAATGAATTATAGAAATGCATTCCTTTCAATATATAACAAATATATAATAGAGTTTTTGTCAAGTGACAAATAGTGAATGTTATTTATTATAGCTGTCAAAAAAAAAAATTAATGTCACAGGAGAAGATCACTCAGCATCCTGCAGTGCTGATGCTAGCTGTCATCCCTTTTGGAAAGAAATAGCAAGTGAGACTGAGGTTGAAACCCCAGCTGAAAAAGCTCTCTTTGCAGATGGCAGTGGCACCCCTATACCCCTTTGATTACACCCTTGTGTTGTAACTACATGATCATTTGATTCCTGTCAGAATGAACACCTTAATTAATGCATTTTTCTGCATGCTGCATGAGGCTTGAATGCTTACCCATTACACTTCTTCTGTGTGGGGAAGGGGAGGTACATGTTTCACAAGCAGAGGCACTTTACTTCATGGTTGAAATGACAAATCCAGCTTGAAAATGTCCAATATGATGTGTGAATTCATGTTTTCCTCAAGGATGGATCCCTGGCACAAGCTTGCTGAAATTTGCTTTCAGTGGTAGTAGCTGACATTGTGTGGCTCTTACCTGTTTTCTCTCTGTGGGACTGCTTTTCAGGGTCAGCTTTTCTCTTCTCCTGCTCACTGGGGTACTGGATCTCTGGAAACAGGGTCCAGCCAGTCCTATTGGAAACAGTTGTGAAGCCTGGAAGTTTTGCAAAGCTTTGATCCTTCTCCCTGTCTCTTCTTCCCTCTGGTGATGGAGAATTGTGAATCTCTGGCACTACTGACAACCAGGAGTGGCAATGAAGTATTGGAGAAGAAATCTTTCCTTTGCCCTTCAAGCACACAGAAGCACAGTCAGCTCTGGGTACCTCCTTTCTATCCAGTTAATACAGAGCATGAACGTTTTCACACCTGAAAAAATGAAAGAAGTTAGTTAAAAACCAATTACAGGCTCAACTAATAGAAACTGGATCCTGATTCTGTCCCAGTCTGGACTTAGGACAAGATATGGGATAGAAACAGTTTAGATTTTAAGTCAGCATAAAAGATGCCACAGCTAGCATCATTCCTCCTGCAATTGAGGAGCTGATACTCAACAGCCTCAGGCTGGCAAAGTCTTGAAGTCTGATATAGCCCAGCGTGGGAACAGTGTTAGGCTGTTCACAAGAGTCACAGGCTGGCCATCCTGGCTTAGATGAATCAGTTTCCATAAGTGCCTTTTGAGCAGACATCCAATGCTCTCCTCCGGGAGCTCATGCTGATACAGTCAGCAATGAGATGCTTTTACTCTGACTTAGGGAAGTAGCAAGAGCCCTGGTTGCACCTGGATAGTGTAAGCTGTTCCCTGTGAGATGCATCAACCATGTGGTGGTGAGAAACCACAATGCTGTTGTTCAGCTCCCTGTTTTTCATTTTTTTGTTTTGCATTCCCCCAAAAGACTGTACACTTTACATCTTTATCCAAGCCCATATGCGGGTGCTACCAAATTGTACGTCAGCAATACACTTACATAAAATAATTCTAACTCTCTACAACAGCATCATAACCATCAGCTTATTTTCAAGTCTTGAGAAGAGCAGATGGAGAGAGTTACAAATGAGTCCTACAACAGAAAGATCATAGAATCATAGAATCATAGAATCAGCTGGGTTGGAAGGGACCTCAGAGATCATCAGGTCCAACCCTTGATCCACTACCGCTGTGGTTCCCAGACCGTGGCACTGAGTGCCACATCCAGTCTCTTTTTAAATATCTCCAGGGACGGAGAATCCACTACTTCCCTGGACAGCCCATTCCTATGTCTGATCACCCTCTCCGTGAAGAAATTCTTTCTAATATCAACCTAAACCTCCCCTGGCACAACTTGAGACCATGCCCTCTTGTCTTGCTGACAGCTGCCTGGGAGAAGAGCCCAACCCCCCCCTGGCTCCAGCCTCCTTTCAGGGAGTTGTAGAGAGCGATGAGGTCTCCCCTGAGCCTCCTCTTCTCCAGGCTGAACACCCCCAGCTCCCTCAGCCTCTCCTCACAGGACTTGTGCTGGAGTCCCTTCACCAGCCTGGTTGCCCTCCTTTGGACCTGCTCCAGGACCTCAATCTCCTTCCTGAACTGAGGGGCCCAGAACTGGACACAGGACTCGAGCTGTGGCCTCACCAGGGCTGAGTACAGGGGCAGAATCACTTCCCTGGACCTGCTGGCCACGCTGTTCCTGATCCAGGCCAGGATGCCATTGGCCTTCTTGGCCACCTGGGCACACTGCTGGCTCCTGTTCAGCTTCCTGTCAATCCAGACTCCCAGGTCCCTCTCTGCCTGGCTGCTCTCAGCCACTCTGTGCCCAGCCTGGAGCTCCCCATGGGGTTGTTGTGCCCAAAGTGCAGGACCCGGCACTTGGCCGTGTTGAACCTCATCCCGTTGGAATCAGCCCAACTCTCCAGTCTGTCAAAATGTGCTGGTGTGCGAATGAAGAACTCCAGGGTCTTTCCTGTAGACTGGTTGAAGTTATAAAACCACATCTGGCACACTGGCTCAGCCACTTCCAAGGGCTCCAGAGGCTCCTGGAGATGCCAAGCCCTTGCTTCCTACCCCACCCTGCTGCTGCTGGTTCCAGGACACTTCCTGTTCCCCGTTATATAAATTTTTGTCATCTCTTGTCTAGACTAAAGCAAGGCCATGTGTGTCAGCAAGAAGTCATGAGCCCTTAGGAAACTGCACCAAGAACAGAAGGCTGCAGCACTCCTTACTAGCACAGTCTAGGACTGTCACGGGTTCGGCCCAGCCGGTACCAACCAGGCCTGCACTCACCCAACCCACACCCCCACTTGTGGGACAGGGAGAAGGAAACCCACCCAGAGGCTCCTTAATCCAGACAAGGACAGGGAGATTTTCACTCCCTAATTACAGTAACGGGCAAAAAACAGACAAACTCAACTTGGGAAGGAAAAGAAATAATTTAATCTACAGGAGAAAGAGAAAACACGGCCAGATCTTAATACCTTAATGCCTTCCCCCCCCCACCCCTCCCTTCTCCCCGGTCCCGGATCCCTTCCCTGCCGCCTCCCCCTCAGGGCACAGGGAGGGGCAGGGGGGGTTTAGGGTCAGTTCCCCACACGCTGTTTCTGCCGCTCCTTCCTCCTCAGGGGGAGGACTCCTCACAGCCTTCCCCTGCTCCAAGGCGGGGTCCCTCTCCCGGGAGAGTCCTTCAGGAACCCCTGGGCCATGAGTCCCTCCCACAGGTGCAGTCCCTCAGGCACAGACTGCTCCCGCCCGGCCTGCACACAGAGTCACGGCTGCTGCGGGAGCAGTCACCTCCTCTGGCACCTCCTACACCGCTGCAGATCCACATCTGACCCTCTCCATGATCCTACACAGGCTGCTGCTTCACCTGTGACACTTCAGGGGCTACAAATCCACATTTACCCCACTGTGCTTCTTCAGGGACTGCCCCACCGCGCTCCTCCCTGGGCTGCAGGGGCAGAGCTGCCATCTCACCAGGGGCTGTGGGGAAATCTCTGCTCGGGCACCTTTCCCCCTCCTTCCTCACTGACCTTGGTGTCTTTTCTCTGGCGTTGCTCTCTCACCTCCTCCTCTCCTCTGCTCTGCAAGTCCTTTTTATCATTATTATTTTTTGCAGTTTCATTTCCCCTTTCATGAATATGTTACTCGAATGGGTGCATCCAGCATTCCATATCTACTCAGCCTTGGCCAGAGGTGGGGCCAGGGCACTGGGGGAAATTCCAGCAGCTTCTAACAGGAGCCACCCTTGTGGCCCACTCCACCTCTGAAATAGCACTGCACTAATCCAGGACAGACAAATACCCTCTTGTGTTTCTATAAAATGCTGAGTCCAGCCCAAGTCTCTTGTCTCCAAAGCACTAGGTGGCCTGGGTCCCAAATTCACCTGAAGCTCCTGCGAGAAGACTGTGCTGATCAGTTTTCTTTCTCAGCTGGAAGAGAACTTTCCACAATAAGAAACCTCATCTTATGGAGAATGCACTCCACAAGAAACTGAAAAGTACAAGCCTGCATCTTTTATGCCGGCTGCAAGACCTTTGCTTTAAGCCTCACTTTTTCACCTGAACACAAATTGCAGCCCATGTATTTTACAGCCAAAACAAAGCAGTGCACTGCAAATAGAGTGTTCATCCCTGGGAAGGAACATGAAAGAAAACACACAACACATGGTACAGTTGTCACGATGTGCATGGCTGGAAAGCCCATAAGTCCAGCAAGTGCCCATGCAACCCAGGCTTTGCTGTTCACAAGAGCCAAGGTTCTGGGTTTTTCTAAGCATTCATGGCTGTCATATTGTGTCTTAGGAGCTTGGTATGAGAATTCTTGAAGGTTGAGTGATTATTTTGGCAAGCCAAGGAGGTCCTCTCATCCCTCATCTATGTTGGTAAATGCAATGCAGCTTTATCCATGTGGAAAGCTAACCCTAGCAATGGTTGGCATTGCTCCTAGTAGGGCTCAGGCAGTCAGAAGTCAGCAGACCCCTCCCTGGATTAAAAGCAGGTAATAACTTGGTGTTAACTGCCATTGTTGACAAGTGGTAGCAACCTTTCTGATTTATACCCTGGATATTCTGATCCATATTCTAATACTTGTAGTGCTAAAGTGTGGTAACAAAGCTTTTTTTCACATATGCTCCTGCATACTTCAATGTAGCTGTGACTGAAAGGTGCAAGCAAAGATAACCATCTCAAAATTGTTTGCCAAAGGAAGAAGAACCCATTCAGGGATGGTAAAACACTTTTAGATTGTTACCTGAGAGAAAAATGCTCTGTTCTCTTTCTAAAACCCTAGATATCTGGCCCAGCCCTATGGAGGCTCTCAAAATACATCCTCATGTTATCCCTACAATTAAAGAGGAAGGGGCAGTTCTAGGAACTGATCACAGAATCATCAGGGTCTTATATTCACAGAATTAATTTCCCCTAATTTCCCCCTAATTAATTTCATGTTCTCTAGTTGGCTGGGCTTTCAATATGTAGCCAAAAAAATACAGGTCAGCATAATTTTTGACCAAAGGAAGAAGTAGTTTTGACTGCTTGATTTTGTGTTTGTATTGTGTATTTTTCCTCCATGGTCTAAAACCACGAAGGTTGACTGAAGACACAAGTGTAGCTGAAGACACTATTCTTGAGATGAGGATGCCTCTATTCTGGTAACTTTCAGTTAGTAATTTTTAATATGGATTTATAAATATGGGGAGCAGGGGTGGGGAGCGACAAACTCAGCCAAAACCCATAAATCTTTGCATTTCAAAAACTCCAAAGGCTTGAGCAGGCAAAATGGCGGTCAAGTGTCATGCCCTTGAAATAATCTTTGAACTATGACCACCATGCAGAAAGTTGTTTTTCGTGACAATGATATAAAAGGCAGATAGGAACATGCAGAAGAGCAGCAAAAATGGCTTTTCCAGGGGTAGTTCTGCCCAATAATTGTTATGCTCTCATCTGTACAACCTGTGCTTCACAACACAATATAGTATTTCATGACTGAGAGGGGCTAGACAGACAGAAGTAAACATTATCCCATCACTAAAGCTGTATAGTAAAGCTTGGATTCTGTTGACAAAGGATTGGCAGGAAATATCTTTACAATGCCAGGCTCAAGTTTGTTGATCTCACACCATCACTCCATGGGGACAATCTCCTCCAGCACAGCAGGGGTTACCAGGCTTCTTCACTACTTAGCACAGATTAGGAAAACAACCTAAGTAGGACTAAAGAGACCAGTTGAGGAATAAATGTCCGGGTGGTAAGATACTGAAGGTCAAATCTGAGCCTAGTCTATAGCTCCATTGTATTTGGATATCAAAGCAGATAGCTGAAGTATGCATGAGTATGCATTCATTCATTCATTAAGAAAGGGTTACTGTGGCACATTTTCTCCCGATCTTTTTCCCCTTTAGCTCAGTACTTTCATTCCTGGTGAGGTCCCCAGAAAGGTTATGCTGATACAGAATGATAAAGTTGCACGTAGGTAACGATGATGAGGCTTTCCAAGGAGCTCACTTGCCTTGCTAGCTTCTACATGAAGCAATCCAAATTTTGCTGAGACCTCATGCAGGAGCGCTGGCTAAAATCAGTCTCTTAAGAGTTGCCAGAGTTCTGTGTACTAACAACAGGACAACTGTAAGGGCCTGCTTAAAAAAAAAAACGTGGCAAGACCCACTTGTTTCAGACTACCATCAGATATTCCTGTAGGTGGCTGTGATTACAAGCCACATGGGATTTGCAGGGTGAGTACAGGACCACTGGTGAGGCAAGCATTGAACCAGGGCACAGCACAGGCATTTTACCCTCTCTGTTTCACAGGTATATGAACCATTGATTTGGAGGAAATGCACAAATAGGTTGTTTTTCTCCAAGCTTGTGGTTAAATCCCTCCGAGTTGAAAGTGTAAAAAAATCTCACAAGCCTGCAAAGTGCTTTTCACTGTCACATGTTCCCTCTCTACTCTGCTCTTGTGAGACTACACCTGGAGTACTGTGTCCATTTCTGGAGTCCTCAACATAAGAAGAACATAAAGCTCCTTGAGCATGTCCAGAGGAGAGCCACTGAAATGATCAGAGGGCTGGGGCACCTCCCCTGTGAAGCCAGGCTGAGGAAATTGGGGTTGTTCAGCCTGGAAAAGAGGAGGATCCAAGGTGACCTTATGGAAACCTTCCAATAAAGGGCCCTACAAGAAAGCTGGAGGTGGGCTTCTTACATGGGTGTGTAGTGAGAGGACAAGCAGAAATGGTTTCAAACTTGAAGAGGGGAGATTTAGGCTAGACATTAAGAAAAAGTTCTTTCCTGTGAGGGTGGTGAGATGCTGGAAGAGGTTGCCTGGGGAAATTGTGGCTGCTCCCTCCCTGGAAATGTTCCAGGCCAGGTTGGATGGGGCTTGGAGCAACCTGGTCTGGTGGGAGGTGTCCGTGCCCATGCAATGGGATTGGAACTAGGATGATCTGTAAGGTCCCTTCCAACCCCAGCTATTCAATGAATCCATGATTCTATGTAGAATTACTTACGGCATTTATGACAAGGGCTGAAGAGATAAAATCTGATATTGTGTGCGCTGATTATTTCTGCCCTTGAACAAAACTTCCCATGTCCTTATATTTCAGGCATCTGTGCTGGAGTTGAAAGCAAGTCTTGTATCTGTATTAATCTGCAGGAGTGTCTTTCTAATTTAAGAGCTCAAGCAGACTTTCCTGTTTTTAACCAAACCTGGACATTGAGCCTAATAGACAACACAACCTCCCTATTTATTCAGATATTTTTAATTTATTAGAAGCAGTCACCCACATTATTATATGTTTTGTAATTAAAATACACAAAAGAACAGGATTAACTGGCAGAACACGAGGAGCTACTTACCCAACAAAAAGAGACAGGGCAAAATACCACATGTAGTAATATTAATAATGAAAAATTACTTCAGATTTATCCATGTACAGTTTATTTCACAACCTTCTGCCAAAGGACTAAGGGTTTTTAGTATGAACTAATAGTTAACAAATTGGGCTTTTGGAGAATGAAAAAGCTTTGTTACACACACTCAAATAACTTTCCTTTCTTTCAGACTTTCAGTGTATACTAACCCCTCTGTCATTAATGTGGTCATCCATCTCTTATTTGAAGTTCTTCCTAATATTTTTGATTTCTCCCTGAAGTTGATAATCCACTCTTCAATTTAAGAGTCATGTCTTATTGCATTCATTTGTTGCATAAGCAATAAAAAAACCTAATCAATCAAACAAGCCTATGCAGAACAAAAGTGAGCCCAGCAAGTCAATTAAATCTTGTTTTCAAAGCAGAATCCAGGCCCCCCAAAAAGTTACCATTTCAATAATAATTAATCACAGCATTAAAACAAACAAACAGCTTGTCTTTTTATGTTCTAAGTATAATTCTAAGACTGCACTAAATCGTTCACCTTGAATCAAAACTGTAGATATGGCTTTGATTTTTGCCTGTTAAAATATGATATTACTCTGGTCATCTCCTGTATTCTTTTAACCCAGTTAAGGAAATTATGTACAGGGAGGACCCTACAAAGCTTTGCTAGTGGCTGCTGCTGTGTTTTGTTGGGGTGTTTCAATGTCTTGACTGAGCAGGGTAGCCCACTATTTATAGGAGCTGCTCAGGAGAATCCTTCACTGGAGGTCTCATAAATTTCCAGACAATTGCAACAGCCTCCGCTCATTTATTTCACCAGCTATGATTGAGTTATTTTCTCAATAGAAAAAGGCTTTTGGGGAAAACAGTAAGCATTATTGTGGGTTTGAAATGTGTTCTGATCTTATTTCCCTTGTATGAGGAAAATTCTGAAGAGCCATCTTACAGTCCCAGAAAGTATTTTATTAAGAATGGTCTCAAACCCCATCCTCACATCCTAGCTTTTCCCCATTTTCACAGCTTCTGGAAGTTAATGAGCCTGGCCTAAGCTCAAAAGCAGCATCAGTAGAAAGTATATTTTTTAATAAACAAATCTTGGCAAATTGCAGAAACTTGTTAAATACAACACAGATAATAAAGCACTGTGAATTGTCTATCTGAGGGCAGTAGGAATCCACTTGAGAGAAAAAGAAATTATGTACATTTTCTAAAATGTGTCTTAAAATCAAGTTTTGCCTATTATTATTCCCACAATTCTACCTTCTGTGCTGGAAGAATGGACACACTACCACTGGCTGCAGTTGGAATGAGGCTGCCAGAGCAGAGTGGCTGTTCATTAAAGTTGCCTGGTTCTACATTTTAGATTTTAACATTCATTAGTAATGTCATTCAAAAGTAAAGGACAGAACCCATCTCTATACTCTGAAGTGCAGAGGCACTGCACTCTCCAGGTGGACCTGCTGCTTAGTAACTAAGCAACCACATCCTGCATCTCTAATTCACATGTGCTCATCTTACCAGAGGATTTTCTTTGGCAGATTTTACCTTGACTCACTTGTAGATCTGTACATTTCTGTCTGAAATGTGCTTGTTATAAAATCGTGAATGAATTACTTCAGTAAATAATTGTAGGTCTGAAGTTTGTAACCCAGATGATTGACATTTTCAGCTGGGAATGTTTCTTCTGCAATAAATTAAGTAGCATTAGTTTATGCAGCTTTTGAACTGTATTTTTGTACTGAGAAGTTTTTTTTTTTAATTAACAAGTGGAGTGTGAATGTTAATTGTCCCGCTGACTATAATATTGCCAAGTCTTGCTTTGCTTTATCCGCAAGGATCTTAACATATGATTTGAATAAATAATCAAAACAAAGTCAATATAAAATTGAACTGCCTTTCTGTGACCTAACGTTTGAATTAAATGGTTGCTTCCTGTGAGTAAGTTACATGGGAATTCTCAAAGACCAGTATTATGCTAGTAAAGCTCGCATGACCACACATCCATTTAAAATAAATATGAAAAGATTACAACCAGAGTTAAATGGAAGTTCCCTTTTGAATGCAAATGAGTATTTAGGATGTGTGTTCACTCCAGTGAATACACTGCAGTACTTGCTCATGCAAAACTCCATCAAAACGAACCAGTGAGCCAGTCCCATGTTAGAAATAGCACACAGTTCAAACAAGAAGTTTGCGGTGGTGGAAATGTTTTATGTAAGCCAGCTGAGAAATGCTTAGCAGTAAGGAATGTAACTGTAAGCATCAGGAATGATGAAGTGTAATTCAGGACCACTCAGAACTACAAAGCGGGACCATGAATCAAGGATGTCAACCAGTCCAGAGACTCACCATGGCCAAGCATTATTCCAGCCCCCACAGTGCTCCTTCATGACAGTGCACAACTATAGAAATAGCTAAGGGGTCAGAGTACAAACACACAAGCTGCTGAAAGGTTTAACAAAGGTTGATTTTATAACTTACGCCAGTGGAAACAGAGAGAATAAATTTATATAGAAGGCATCTTCTCATCCTAATCCATATCAGTCTAATTTCATTGGCTAAATTGGGAAAAAAAGACATACTCCCATTCTACCAGAGCAACTCTTCATTCAGTCTTTATTCAGCTTCGTGTCTGCTGCTTGCTTCAGATCCAACATTGTGTGTGTGAGCCCACTGTATATATATCTATTCTAGCTGCATCAGCTGGCCTAAGAAAATCTGCTGTTTCTCTTTGTTAATTTTATCTTGGCTATGTCTTTACACTGCTGCAGCTGCTATGAGTAACATAAATGAATGGTCTTCTACTTATTTGACAAAAAGCCAGACGTAGGCAAGTCATAATGCTTCATCTGCAATTAAGAAAGGGGCTATGCAGTAGTCATGGAATTTAGGTTTCCAGGGATGTTTTGTGGTTTTCTAGTCCACGTCCCTGCTCAAAGTGGGGACCCGTAGGTCTGATCAACTCAGATGAGTCCTGGGCCTTTCAGGTGTCATTATTTCTACAGTGGTCATGTGATAATACTTATTAAGTCTGTTATGGTGTTTTCTCTCTTCCTCTCATGCATTAGTAGTCTTAGATACAAGTATCAAATATAATTTGTATAACTATAAGTAAGGCATGGTTCATGCTATCTCAGTCATGCTACATTTTCTAGTCTGAAGTATAAAATAAGATTTATAAAAGAATAATGAGGCTATAGGGCTTGCAAATATGAAATCTGGAGAAGAGTTCTACACCTGTATATGGTTTCAATCATATCACCTCTGACACTTCATACACACACTATTTCTTTGATGTGCCACTTCGGTCTAAGACTTTCAAAAGATGGAAAGATAAAACTACGTCACTCATGTAATACATACTTTACCTTCAAAGAACTGTTGAGGTAGGATTTTTGTTTGTTATAATAAAAGTAATTCTCAGAGGAGATTAACTTTTAAATGCATCGTCATTTAATTATGTCAAACTTATTATGCTGAAGCTTTCAACAAACACTTTCAAGAAATGTGTTGTTTTACCTAGTTATTTAAGTGAAAGACTTTTACCTGTCACTTTTAATTAAAAAAAAAACAAAAAACCCCCCCAATCACCTCTTTTCCCAGTGAAGTCTATATTTATTCTGGTGAGGAGGGAGATGGCTTTTCTCTCTTCAAAACTTTACCTTCAGTAAACTTTACCTTCAGTATATTTGAAAGCTGCCCTTAGTGCCATTCCTTCCTTCAAAAATAATTGATTCACTGTGTAAACCTTCCTGACACATAAATAACAGTCAAGGGTCGTTTGTATGTGGTCTGCAAATCTGGTACAGGAGCTAATGTCAGAGCTGCTGTTTGATGAGATAGATTAAGCTTTCTTGTATCACTCACCACTACTTTTATTGTGAAGAAAAAAAATATTTTGTTTCTATTCTAATTACTGTAACATGCAAAACTAGCATCACTATTTCAGTTTATAGTACAGCCATTAATAATAGATTGTCCTATTAAACAGAAAGTTAACTCAAATATGCATTCAGGATGTAGAAAACAGAACAAAGAGCAGAATAAAAAAAAAAAAAAAAAGAAAAAGAAAAAAAGAAAAAGAAAAAAAAGAAAAAGAAAAAATAGAACCGGAGCAGCACAAAAAATACTACTTCACTCTGGAGGAGCAAACACAGCATCTTCTGCCAAGCAGAAATGAAGCAGTTGCTTTCTCCTGTAAGCCTTACCTCAGCCACTTCTGGAGAGATAGGCTTTTATCCATATCTCCATCTTCATGAGTCACCATATAAATTGGCTGCCCTGAGCAGTTCTAAAGAAGGAGAAATACAAAGAGCAGGTGTCATCAGCCCATGGTGTAAACCACAGTCCTCAGCCCCACGGTCACTCTCCCAGAGGCCTACGTGCACAGGCAGAGGTCTGCTGGAAGTGTTTACACCAGGGTCCCTCAGGAATACAGGGACAGAGCTGCTCAGACAGACCCCCATACCACTGGTGGCAGGACCACAGGCAGCAAGAGGTCACTGATGTCAAAGAACATGGAGATACCTGGAAATGCTGTCATCATGCCCCCATTTTTCATCCTGGTCAAAAGATCAGTAGCCAGTGCTGCCCACTGCACTAACAGAAGATTTACTTAAGTTTCCTTCAGATACTGTGTAGAAGAGATTTCCACCCAGTCTGCCCAACAGACACTCCAAAATTGAGTAACTTGAGATGTAGTGATTAGAATGATAGTGACCATCCTCCATGTCAAGTCACCAGACCCTAGGCCTTCTAATGGCTTCACATCTTTCAAGTGATCTTAATCAGGCAATGATTGCATTGTTTGAATCAGTTCATTCCAGTCCCGACACATCCCAATTTGCATACTGTTTTGTGTTCCCATCACTGTCATTAATGTTTAATGCTTTAATTGAGCCATCAATCCCAACTTAGCAAAAAAATAACTACATATTTAAAGTTAAGAGAATTCTCAAATGCTTTGCTGAAATGAAGTGTTTTTGCACACATGGTGACACTCTTTGCTGAACTGGGTTTTCACGAGCAAGAGTTCATTTGCCATAGGCACATGGGAGAGGAAACTTTCTCTTCCTCATGTGTATTCATGTTGAAGTGTGTGGCTTGTGAGAGACACAGAGTTTTCTATAACATCAAAACATTATATTCAAGGATAAGGTGGTTGCAATCCTGTCTTGGTCTTGCTGTTGCTCCAAATGTCATGACACAACCAGATATAATCTTTTGTATTTTCTGAATTCTGTCAAGCTGATTTATTTTAAACTTTGGGTTAAAAGGTAGCTAGAACTCTGAAGATCTCTCTTTACAGCAAACTAATCAGGTTAAGGTAATGACTGATCATTGGCATTATTCAAATCTCAAAAGAAGGAACTATCAGTAAACCTTTGCACAGATGTAATTTCATCCCTGGTAAGTAGAGAGTAAAAAACCCACCAAACTAACAAAATGTACTCATTGGTTTCTCAAAGCAGAATATGTACCTTTGCCCACCAGGACTCTTACTCCAACACTGACCAAATTATTTTAAGTTTTCATACTGAAAATTTGATAGTATGTTCCTCTAAGGCCTTGGTGGCAGGGAGAGATTTTTTTTTTTTTTTTTACTTTTAAAGCTCTTTTATACATTTTTTTCTACGGGAGAATAAATTAAATAAATCCCACAGAGACCTTTTCAAAGCTATGGGAATACAATTTGTTACAGTCACATATTTTCAATACTTCCGACAGTGATGGAAGCAGTAGTGGATTCACTTGCATTCATGCCTGTTTTATATATACTTTAGCTTAAGTGCTTAAAAATCTTATGAAGTGGTTATGTTAAATATTTTAAGTATTTGAGAGATGTTAGCACTTGACCGTTCCTTTACAAGACAGCTGTATCCAGCAATAGCTCCTACCCAGTCCCTTTACCTCTGTAGCAAATAAGCCACAAGGTATCCAAATCTCCCCTTGAATGCTGGCCAGGGAGGGGAGGGTGCAGTTAATCTGAAGAGGAAATTTTGTGCTAATGACACTCATTCCAGAGTTTTAGAGGTGTCTTTTACCGCAAAGGTTGATTTAAATTTGTCCTACTCATGGGTGAAAGTCAGACAAAAGGAGAGTCTTTAGATCATCTTTTAATTAGTTCAGCCATCCTTCTAATTTTAGGTCAAAACTTTAATCAGTCAAAGTGCAAGTTCATTAAATACTCTTTCATTTTACAGAAGGATAATATCCATGACAGCAATAAACATCTTAGCAACTTCCAGTTTATGCAAGAACAAAGACTTACCACAGTTTGACCTGGTGTACATCCACCAGTCCTATGTGACTGGATTAAACTGCAGAAGCAGATTTCAGGTTTTCAATCAAATTCTACTAGCAGCCTGGTATTTAAAATCAAAATCCCCCGTCTGTCTCACCATCTCCAAAAATACTATGTTTATTAGAAATGCTAAAGAGACATTTTCTGAAAAACTGACAAAAAACCCTAATGAAATAATAGTAGTGTCAAGGTCTGAACAGCACACAGATCTGTCTTTCTCCTTATGTGACCTGGAAACTGGGCAAGAGAAAATCTCTCAAGATATGGACAGTAACTGGACAGTTTCTTTATGCACCATGTGCTTCCTTTTCATAAAAAAAAAATTCTGAGTAGTAGGTGTAGTAGTAGTAGGGACTTTCTGATCTGCATGGTTCCCTTTGCTTTCAGTCTGTCACCCGTAATAATCCACTTAAAATTTTTCAATTTTAGATAAGATGTAAATGTTTTTTTATCTGCTAAAACATCTTTTGGGCCTAGGGAGATTCACAGACTTTGTGGAGTTTCAGACAGGCCCAGAAAGCCAGTTGTTGGCCATGAACCTTGACAACTATCACCAAGACTGAGGTACATGCACCCATGTAAGCAAGCTAGTTGCTGAAAATGGGAGATGAGGTAGGTACATGAAATGGAAGGCACTGCTGTGACTGCAGTGTGGACAGGACAAGCCTGGAGCAGCAGTGAGTGTGTTCAGCATGGGCACAGATGCAATCTTGTAGGGACAGCACCGTCTCCAGCATCTACTAGGAAACCCACCTCAGAAGTTCTGTAAGTATTTACATGGCAAGATCATGCGGATCTTATGGTTGCTACAATATGACTGCTGCTGGTTCTTATGACAGGTAGTTGAAAGTAACTTTAAAAAAGCTTTCCCTCTGCAGAATCTGCAGGAGTATTTGCATTGTAAGCTCATTGTCCAACAGGGAAGGTCAGTAGACTATCATGACACAAAATCAGACAACAACCAAGAACTGGAACTGAGAGAAGCTTCCACAACACGTTATCAAAGCACATTGATAATCTGTTATTGATGACAAATTGTCCTGGTCACAATGTGCATACTAACCCGTGTATTGGGCAAACATAATTTTCAAGGCTTTTGTGAGCTCAGTGAGTGACTAGCATCTTCCCTTGGGGTTCCCAAGAGAACACAAGGCTTTACAGATTAACAGCAACATATATTATACATGACATCTGTGTGCACTGCTCCTCAAAAGCAAGCTACATTGAGGACTCAGAGAACCAGCAACCTTCCACGATAAATTCCCCTTTCCTGATCCCATCTGTCCCCATTCACCTTTAATACTGCCATCTACCTACACGATGGCTGTGGTCATCTTGCCAAAACAAAGCAAGGAAGCCTGTCTGTGTCATACGTGGGCTTTCAGCAGCTAATTAACACGAAGAAGGCAGGGGAGTTTCTGAGAAGCTGAGCCCTGATGTAACCCAATGACATCCACTAGGAAGCTTTTAGACGCTCCAGCCATCATACATAATTTATTTTCGCCAGTCACATGGCAGCAAAGCTCATTTAGCATAATGGGCACTTGCAATGGAAAAAGTGCTTACAGGGTTTCAGTGCAGCAGACAGCCCTTTCATCTCCCTGTATCAAAGAGAAATTAAACAGTTACGGGATTTCACAACATTCTCGCAGAAAACTCTGAAAAATGGTGTTCGAGACGCGTGGGGAAAAAAAAAAAAAAAAAAAAAAAAAAAAAAAAAAAAAAAAAAAAAAAAAAAAGAAAGAAAAAAATATAGGGCTTACACTACTCAAATACACTTCCTCAGGGCTGTCCATTCACACCTCCTCCTCCCGCCGCCTCTGTATCTCCTGATTCACATCTAATTCATTTCCTCACCTGCAGTTCCTGTGAAACCCCCCATATTCGGCCACCCACCCGGCTCCGGGATGGCTTCGCCACCTGAGCCGCAGGTCGCCCCGAGGGCCACCCCCCAGCACTCGGTTCTGCTCCCGAGCGGCAGCAGAACCCCGGGGGGCCCAAACCCGCATCCCTTTCGGCGGGGCTGCAGCGGCCAGGCCGTACCCCTAAAGGCGAGCAGCACCCCGGGCCTCAGTAGATTTTGGGGAGGGGGTTTTGGAGGGGTGGGGGGGTGGGTTTGGTTCGCCGGCTCCGCGGCACCGGGACCCAGTTGGGGCAGCGGCTGCAGCGCGCGGCCACCCGCTGCCCCTCCCCGCCGAGGGCCGGTACCCAACGGCCCGGCCCGGCCCGGCACCGCCCGGCACCTCCCGGCACCTCCCGGTATGGCGATGATGCGTGCTGCCCCCGACATCATCCGCTGGTGCGTTCTGTCCCCGACCCGGGAAGGACAGCGGGAACCCAGCTGGGGAGATCCGGGATGGGGGGGGAGCGAAAGGGAAGGAGGCGGGGGAAAGAAAGGGTAAGGCTGGAGTCCCCTCGCCACCCCCACGGGTGGGCTTGCTGCAAGGAGGTCTCCTCGTGTTAAGGCTTCCTTCCCGCAGTTTCCTAAGGCAAAAATCTGGTTTGCCCTCACAGCCCCATCACCGGGGTGGTGCCTGAGCGGAAGAATTTCTCGGGAAGGCGGTCTCCTGCCACGAGTCTTACTGATACCGAGGTGGTTTGGCTCGGTAACGGGACGGATGGGGTTGCATCTCAGCCTAGCCAGTCACCGGGGGCTGGGCCCTGGGCTGCTGTTCCCTGGAGAGCAGCTGGAGAGGGATGCCTGGCTGGCTGGACCACTGGTGGCTGGAGTGCCTGTACACTGCATCACGGGTGGCAGCACTCAGGTGGTGTGCTGGCACTCCCAGCGGTACTGAGTGACTGACGTTCTCCAAAGTTATGTTTGGTGAGGTGAAGGTAACAGCTGAACTCCTCAGTGAGGTAATTTGTGCGATGGAGTAAGGTTATCCCCATCATTTTCATGTGTTTTGGTAAAAGCATCACCAGATGCTTGACAGCCGAAGAGAAACCAGGGTTGCTCTCCTTTCCTCAAGCACAGAGAAGTCCACCTGGTAAACAGTGATGAAGCTTTGTGTGAAACACTAACAACATACACATGAGAACCTTAACTTGACAGAAAGTAATCTTAAATGTTTTTTACTTCCTCTCTCAGTAATACCTGAGCAGCAGGAGTCCGTCTGTGCTTTTTTTCTGTTGTAGATGTCACTGCTCCGTTTTAAAAGAACTGAAGGAACACATTCATCCAAGTTTATCCAACAAGCTTGAGACACTGAAAAAAATTAATCATAAAGTCCTTGAAATAATAGAATAATTGAATGGTTTGTGTTGGAAGAGACCTTAAAGATCATGTAGTTCCAACCCTGCTGCTGTGAGGAGGGACACCTCCCACTAGACCAGACTGGTCAAAGCCCCATCCAGCCTGGCCTTGAACATTTCCAGGGATGGGGCAGCCACAGCTTCCCTGGGCAACCTGTGCCAGTGTCTCACCATCCTCACACTAAAGAATTTCCTCCAATATCTAATCTAAATCTACCCTCTTTCAATTTGAAACTGTTCCCTCTTGTCTTCACACTACATACCTTTTTATTAAGTCCCTCTCTAGTTTTCTTGTAGGTCCCTCCAGGTGCTGGAAGGCTACTGTCAGATTTCTCCAGAGTCTTCTCTCCAGGCTGAACAGCTCCAACTCTCTCAGCCTTTCATAATAGGAGAGGTGCAACAGCTCTCTGGTCATCTTCATGAGCCTGAGGATGAAGTGATTATTTTTTTCATTATGACAGCCTGCTGAATCTCCTTCTCATGTTTTGAAAATTTTTAAATATTCAGCTTCATTTTACTGTTGGTTCATTGCCAATAGGAAACCAGATTTTGCTCCAGAAGTGGTTTAACAGCAGACTCGCAAACTTGTATAATGGCCTGGGTGCCAAGGGTTCACCTGTAACAGGTGGCAAACCCCTAAAAGCTGGAGTTCAGTGTGAGGTCCTACAGCTGATCATGTGAAAAACACCACAGAAAGTATGGATAGAATGTAGCAGGTAAATGGATGAGGTCTTTTTCCACGTGCTTTTTCTTTAACCTCCATCATTCTCCTTAACCACTCTGTCCTTTTGATTTTGTTGTCCTTATTAATATCTTTGTTTTGATGCATGCCATAAACATTCAGGTTTTGAGAACCTTGGGGCTAATAGGCAAGAGGATGAGCACCATGCTCTTCTCTGTGTGGATTTTTTTCCTAACAGACAATATTTTTGTATTATGTGTCAGTGCTAGGAATGTGTTTGACGTGTTATTTGAAAAATGTTGGCAGTATGATAGATGCTAAATTTAGGAAAACAGAATTCCTGGATATTTTGTTCCTAAATAGTTAAAGGCAGAGACAAAATTATTGGCAGAAAATAGCTACTGAAGCATGAATTAATTTCTGCTGCTCTTCCAGTGACTATTGTGGTGTTATATTAAGGATGAATTTGGACTTAGGTTTAATCTCCTCTGGGACTGCTCAGTAATGAAGGGGTTTGAGATGGTTGCTCTAGAAGAAGCTCTGCTGGGAGGCAGAGCTCAGTCAGGTCTCTTATCTAGAATAAATTTCGTTTATCTTTCAGCCCCATGATGGGAAGTACCCCTGTAGTACAGCAGATCCCCTATCTTTGGTGCTGGTTCCTACCCATGTCAAGCTTTTGCTGTGGGGTTTTGGGGCTGGAGGTTGTGAGGAGCTGGCAGGGAGCCTAGCACAGCTCAGCTCTCCTGCTTGACAGCACCGGCCTCTTGGGTTGCTGGGGGAGGAAATAGGCTCTGAGGAGGTAAAAGCAAGGCATTTTGGGGCATTTTGCTAAGGAGAGGGAAACCTGGGGGTGGCAGTCAACCTTCTTCCCTGGAGAAAGGGGAGGAGGCATGAATCAAAAGTGCCATAGATATTGTCACATCAATCACCTTCTTGCTCAGTTTGTTCTAGCAAGGCAGTTTGCTGAAGATCTTATCTACTGCCAATACAGCTAATACTGAAAGATATATACTGGGTCTCCTGAAATCAGGTTCCTAATAAAAGAGATGATGCTGATTTAAAATCCAGCTGGTTTATCTCACATGGTGATTATGAAAAGTCAGTTTTCCAAACCAACTCATTTTCACGTAAAGACACAGTGAGTAACTGGCACTGTGCTGCACTGATGCATTCAGCTGATTAACTAAATATGCATAAATAATTTGGTATAATGGAAGCAGAGTCAGAGTAAGAAAACACTCAAGTACAATCATTATGTCATTCTTTAGAAACTAATCTTTCTGCTTCTTTGCTCCTGTATTTGTACTGCAGGAGGCTATAGTCTTCTGGAATCAAATTATTTACATTATCTCATAATTAAAGATTTTTTTGGTTTTGTTTTCTGATGAAGGCAATGCCTTACACTAATATGTAACGGCATTTATGTCTTTCTTATGTTATTCACACAAGAAGTTGCATTTACTTGACTATGACCATTCTGGTAAATAGGATGAGTATTTAAACACCTAAACCAGTTTCAGTTCTAGTAGTGCTGTTACACAGTAACTGTAAATTAAAATTCTGTTCTCTTACTAAACGTACTAAAATCAGTGAGATTGCATAAGTACAGAATTTGATCCTTCATAGAGTTGGTTGACTGTCTATCCCAAAACACCATATTGCACATTTTAAATGGAAAAATTGAGACCTTTCGAGTTAGAAGATCAAAGGTGCATTATTTGATGTAACGACACCATATGAAAGAAACTAATGTGTTCTGTTTTGGAATAAATGTTGTAATGATATTACTAAATTGTAATTTTTAAACTAAAACCCAGTGAGATCTAACTAATCATCAGTCTCATACAAGCTCTTTTACACTTTTGAAACAAGGAAAGTAGAAATTAAAAAACATTAAAAATATAACAACCTAGGTGTGAAAATGTATATTTTTTTCACAGAATACAGATTAGCATAGAAATATTTCCTCTCTTTTTGATTCTACACTTCCATAAAATCAGAGTAACTATTAGAGAGTTCACTGTAAACCTGATGAGCTACTAAAATCACAAGCTAAACATTCTTTTTTCTAATTCTGACCCAAACCAATCTATGTTTTTGTTTTAAAGGTTAGCTGATAATTTCTATTCATGTGAAGGAGCCACTCTACCCCGTCGTTTACTGTATGAGTTGTATATGGAAAGCTGCAATCCAAGTCCTGAGTGTCAAGTAAATTCATCCTCCTTTGGAAAGGTACAGGGTAGATAGGCTGTATAAGATAAGAAGCAGAAATACCTAAACAGAAAATATGGTGATCAAACAAACACACTGCATATCATAAGAGAGTAAATAACAGAGAAGAATGTATACTCTATTATGCTTGTGTCTTTTCTAATTTATTTCTGGTAAACCCTCACATAGTCTTTGTTGTGCTTGTGGTGGAGCTCACTTTCTTCAGGGAACTGGTGTGTGTTAGTCACACTTGCAGAGATTTCTTTTGCCAATACATTTTAGAAAACTTTACCAGGGTAAACAGCACAAACTTAAACTCATCGTGAGGAGCTGATTCTTCTGTCCTTAAAAAAACTTTTGGTTGTTCCATAATTTTATACTTTCCTTTTTTAAGTATGCTTGGGGAAATTTTGCTCCAAACACAATGTAAAGAATTTGTTATAGAATAATACAAGCAAAGAAAATGCAGATGTAAAACCCAACCTCCTTTACACAGTCCACTCTTCTAGTATATGGAGGTTGATACAATGCACAGAGCAATTATGGCTTAGAAATCCCAACTGCAACAAACACTCATAGCTATTAAAATTTATTTAACAAAATAAGGAATATAGAATGCCTTGTGAATATTTGTTACCCAAGACCTTTGTTCAGAATTTCCTGGTTTTACTGCTGGTAGTTTTCTGGTAGTGCCCATGGTGAGAGCTACTAAGCATTGTTTTAACACAAAACTGAAATAATTTAAGTAAAAGTTGTCCCTGAAATCAATTTCACTTCTGCAGATAACCTCTTTTTGAGAATCATTTATCACATTTCAGTTGAGTCTAATTTTTTTTACTGGCTAACTTAAATCATTCTTACTTACAATTAAGATTTGAGTGAGTGATCCAGTGTGATTTATTACCATAGCTTAATGGATCATCACCCATCATCCAAGACCATGTGTAGAATTTGCCTGTCTCAGTGTAGAGGTCTGCCATGAATTTAATCACCTTAAAATCTCTTGGTAGACAATGGAGAGAAATAGGTAGTTACATATGATTCCTCTCACCCTAAATAAGTAATTTCAGGCAGCTCAGCTAAAACGTGCCTTGGAGTTGCCTGTTTTTCTCCACTGACTATGAAGTCTGCAGCAACTATGTTTAGACATCTCTAGCTTGTAGCCACATAGGTGGGGTTAATCCCATCTTGTCTGTACGCTCTTAGGTGCTCCAGCATGAGCTACCACCTGTAAGTTAAGCCTGCTTGTGGTTGAAATTAATGCATTTTACTTTTAAGTTGGGACAGGAATGGAGACAGCATAAGTCTGGTCACGCCGAAGAGCTTAGCTGATGAGCCATAGATGCTATGGGTTGGAGCTTGCAACTCACAGCCCACAGCCATAGGTGACCCAGTGCATTGAGGTGCAAGTTAACACATCCCAAGTGAACAGGCTGGGGTGAAGCTCCCCAGTGTCTTGAAAAGGTCTGTACTTCTGCAGCAGGAGTGGGAACCACACAGCAAGAGGCTGAGGAGGGTAGAACTGCAGCAAAGCTGGTTGAAACTAAAGATGTATGTGTAATTGGGTACCACAGGCTAACTAATGGGATGGGCTATTAATAGTTCATCAGGCTGTAGTAACATGGTTGTATTACATGTGTGTAGGCTGTTAGGACTTTTACAGTCAAGCCTCATGTGAATTAAACTGTGATGACTGTAGAAACTACTAATCTCACCTGCCCTATCTGTCTGCCCAAATACACCACTGTCTCTGGCAAAGGGGCAATAGGAAGAAGCACCACAGAAGTCTCCGTTTCATAGGCTGACCTTTTAAAAAAATGAGATTATGCTTGAGAAAGGGAGCAGTTGGGCTGGATGCTACATCGGTGTGAGTTGGGGAAATTTGTCCTTTAGAAGGCCTTTGGAGCAGCAAAGTGCTCTTTACACGGAGTCCAAACTTTGCACTGCTAAGCGGAGGCTCCCCTCACTCTTCTCTAACATTCAGCACTCAATCCCCTGCTCCTGATACATGGGGAATGTTAGCTTCTGCTGCCCTGGGTTGGTTTCTGTCTTCACAGAGAGCTCATGCAGAATAATCACAGCAAAGTGGATTATCAACCCAACAGTATCTCACTACTCTTAGGGCCTAACCTTGACAGATGCTGAGTGACCTCAGTTCACCTTCACCACTGTGGTGGTCAAAAGGTTGCTTTGCAGCTTGATGATTCAGGTCCTTTTAAAACAGATTAAGTCAGGCCTTATCCTGAAAGAATTCCTTGCAATACTGAGTGGGTAGGCAAAATCCCTTGTGTGAGCAAGTCCTATGTGAATGAGTAAGGCTTGAAGGTCTGGCACGGTACTGGAGAATCTTGGCACCTTCAATTCCCCATAACTGCTAGACCCCACCTGGCTGCAGGTGGGCTCCTGCTGTGTGCACTGGCTGTGTTTCTGTGCAAGTGAAAAAAATTCCTAAAATTTCCTACCTGAGGGAGGTAATCCCTTAAATTGCTTAGATTTCGATCTGCAGAAACCTGATGGAGTTCAGTTCAAGAGTTACAATTTGAGAGGTATGTAAGAACAGGTAATAGCCTGAAAAAGATGGAAAGCAAAATAAGTGATTAAGGAGAAAAAAACATAGTAGATATGGGTTTTGCAGCTTAGAATTAATTTACCAAGTATCTCTAATTTTCTGTTTGGTTTTTTTTGTTTTTTTGGTTTTTTTTTTTAGATTATTCGGTTAGTTTTCCCAGGTCTAGGGACAAGACGGCTGGGCACAAGAGGGAACACCAGGTATTGTTTTGTCTACCTTTCTTTAAAAATGTTATTTATAACTGTTCTGATAAAACTTTTAAATGTGTGAATTTTCAGCTCCAGCACTGTAATACAGCAACTGAATTGGTGGTTGCAAATCTGTAACACACGGCAAGACTCCAACTGATTCATGATGGCACTGAATACATTAAAATAGAGTTAATTCTATGAGAATACATGGGAGGATTGGTAGGGCATGAATTCCAGATCAGACTGCTTTTTAAAAAATTAGTGCTTTGAGCTGTAAAAGCTTTTACATCATGGCTTGCATGAGGCATCTGCCAGACATGACAACCTTACTCAGAGCTCTTGAGACACCAGGTCAGGAAAGCCTGGCTCTGGGATGCACGGGGCTGGCAGCCATGATTCATGTCTGTGTTGTGCTTTTCATCCTTGCACATATCTGTGGAGTGACCCAGCATGTGCTAGTGGTCAATGGGAATGTTGTAAACAGTTTAAAACCATTTAAAGCAGACCACCTCAGGTCCTCTTCCTGCACGTCCTTGCTTTTCCTTCTCTCTCGTCTTCTAGAGCACAGGTACTCTGATATTATTTCATCGATTCAGTTTCCAACACTTATAATTACACTCTGAACATCCAGTCTGGAAAAAGGGATGTTTTAAGGGTATTGAGACCACAGAATTTTACAATAATTTTGAGTAGCTCTCAAGTCCTGGCTTTGAGAATGACATGCCCTTACCTGAGATGTGATTTTTCTCCACCGATCTGAACTTGGTAATCAGCTTGATCCAGCAGGATCCTTTATTTTGGGTATGCTTCAGAACCCAGACAATTCCAGGCTTCTCCTCATAGCTGGCAGAACTTAGGATGGTGTGTGATTGCCCCCAGCCTCCATACTCTCTCTTCCCATCAGTAGATGGTAACCTTCTCTTGGCAACTGGTGCCCCAACACCATTGCACTGCTCCCCTGGCTCCCCAGTGACCCAGCCTGGGAAGAGCCAGTTGCTAGCACCTGGGTAGCAGGGATGGCAACTCCACTGCCCACCATAGTTGGGGTAAATCTTAGAGAAGGTCTGGCAGGTTTCTTGTGGTTTACCTTGCCATGATCCAGACTGGTAAACCATCTAGTCCCTAATCTACTCTGAATGGCTGTGGAGCAACTGCAATAAATACATCAGCTTCCATGGATGTACAGGAACCTGTGTCATCTGGGTCTCAGGATTCTGACTTTCCTAGATGTTGTGTACAAATCTGTTTCATCCATTCACTCACTTGAGGTTTTTTGTTTGGAAGCAGGTATCATTCTAGGGCAAGGAGCTGTTGCAATTATTTTCTGTATTTACAAATATTTCCAGCATAATTTAAAGGTACAAATGTAGCTTTTTAAAATCTATTTTTTCCTGGTTTAAATAGAATAATTACCAGTTTGCAAAGAGGAATATGAATTATTTTCTGACTTATTGAAAATCACATGCTTGTCAGTTCATATTTTTTTATTATTTTCTAGGTATCATTATTCTGGAATTGCTATCAAGATTAGCTCTTCCTTTTACGCACGTTACTGCTCTCTTCTGTCTCAAGAATATTGTTGCAGGTTTGGATTTTTTGCACATTTTAATCATAAAATATCACATAAAAGCTTATATATTGCCTGTATATAAAAGTCTGTTAATCATCTGTTCAACACTGACTATAGTATTCTATTTTTCTTAGTGTTATATACACTATAAGACTGTTGCGCCCTAATAGTGGAATTCCATTTTGAAAACGTGCCCTGCCTGATTAGACTTCCCTGAATTGGGCATTTTAGCCATGTAGATCTTAAGAGCAGGAACTTGCACCAAACCTAAAAGAAGAAGTTAATGTATTGAGACTCTAAATGGGGGCTAAAATAAACATGTTGACAGACTTGTACATGACTTTAATGTCAACATAGATAAGTTCTGTACTCTGATTTCCATTCTTTTACATGGATACATAGTGTTTTTCTATAGTGTGAGTATTAGAGGGATGCAAGTCAGCCTACTAAGCATCCAGATTTTCTGGTGATGACAAAAGCTGGTTCAGTGTCTGTGATATTTTACATGATAGTTACTTAGTTGAATGCATGCTCTGCAAGAGAACAGGGACAACATACCCATAGGTCTGTTGCCTTCCACCACAGGTTTTACACTAGAATGGTGTTGCAGAAGCCCAAAGAATGATGACAGCAAAGAATGGGACAAGGCAGAGGATCAGGTTCTACAGATGATCAAATGGCAATTTGTTCTGAGACCAAACAAATTATTCATGGGCAACTGGAGATTCATTTCCCTTTAGATCCTTACTGAAGTGATAGCCCTCACTAACCATGCACTCAGCATGATCTGAACAGGCCTAAGATTTGATACCCATGGTGAGGAAAGGTCTTGGTCACTGTTCAAGGAATATTGCAGGTCTCTGGCTTAGTCTCAGTCTCTGCCTTCTTCAGGAAAAGAAAGGTGTTTCCCTGCAGTGTCACTTGAAAACAGCAATCTCAATGGATGTAATAGGAGAACTGCTGGTTCTGCTCATAGAAGGGATGAGAGAGAGAACAAAACCAGTTGAGCTATTGCTCTGTTTCCTCACAGAATAGAAACATGCTGGAAAATTACAGAAACTAGGAGGAACCAAAGAAGAAATGTTGACTAGGTCCAGGCCAGGCGAAGAAGCACAGACTTTATGCCAGCACAGGTTGTGTCCTCAGCCCCCTTCATGGAAATAAGGCATGTTCCCTCACTGTCTGGAGAACATGACATAGACCATGCTTGACTGCAGAAAAACTGTTGCACTGGCTGCAGCAGCCTCTCTATCCTGTCCATCTCCACCAGATGCCCATGGTGTCTGCCCAGACACCTTCTAAAAAATGGCATTTCATTCTGTCAGACCAAAGAAAAGGAGGCTGACATAACCAGCCATCCAGTGATCTTGATAGAGTTTCTTGAGGTAACTTTGCAGAGATGAAAAAAAAAATTTAAAATAGATGGTATTCCAACAAAGATCATCTTCCTAGTTGGAATGGGAAAGTCTCTCAGCTACAAAATTATCTTGTCTCACGCTTCCTTCACTGAACATAGTTATAAGAAGTCAGTAAGTTGATGTGTGAAGCCTGAAATTAGAAGACTTTGCATTCTAAATGCAGTCACACATTCCTGTCACAAGCCAAAGTGCACACCTACAACACCTGGGCAGCCAGGTGTCATAGTTGTTTCTTGTATCTATTAAAAGACAGCATGAATGACTTGATTACCAAATAAATAAATAAGCCACATAAAAATAAACAGCAGCTTCAACAAAATAAATTCATTTCTATCTGTACAGAGCTTCATAAATCCTTTGCAAATATATAGGAATACATCAAGGAAGTATCTCATCTTGATTGTTCTCTCAGTAGAGTTCAGAACTTTTTGAAATCAGAATTAATTTTGCATGATCCAATGAAGTTGATAAAACCAGCGATAGCAAATTCTAGATTGACATTTAGCAAAAGAGCAATGAAAACTTGAGGATTTTTCTACCTGCCATAACTATTGCTCCCTCTCATGCCTGAAGAGAGTTCACCATGCAGATGCTTTTTATGTTTCATCTATCTGAGGAGTAGGTGGAGCCCAGACCCCAATTCAGAGACCCAAGGCACCCACCCAACCTGTGTGTTGATGAAGAACTGTGACCCACTGTGATCCATTTCAAAACTGTGATCCACTGTCTCTAACTATTGAAAAGAATCTTTCTTGACCATACTGAGATAGTCTCTATTGACATGGTGCTGGTAGCAAGGAATTGGGCCCATTTAGGGTGTGTCAGGCTAGGAAATTTGCTTGTTGGAGTAATGGAAATGGCAGTACAATAGTAACAGTCTGCCTTTAACTACAAAGAAGGCATTTTCCTTTTGATAGTGGGGCCTCAGATGTAGTGGTTGACTGTGTTGGAGACTATTCTCTTGAGGAATCATGAGGATGCTCTTACATAGCATCTGTGAGTTGGGTGCTTTAGAAATCTTGGGTTTTTTTAAGATATGTGTACCACAGCTCTGCTGATGTTATGAAAGCTGCATAAATAAACACAGCTTTACTCAATGAGGTCTTCGATTGTATTATGGAAATTTAATGGAATATGGCATTTACTGACTTGTGTTACAGTAGGGTGCCCCCTAGGAATAGGAGTCTGGAGCTTTAGCTGTCTGTAAGATGATACTTGCTCTGGCAGATCAAGTATGGCAGTGTTACAGCATGCCAGCAAAATTTGGCTTTATAGAAGTTAATTTATTATTCTAGTAATAGGGAAAGCTTGGGCTTCTGCCCTTCTAGTAAAGCAATCCCATGATTTTTTAATAAAAAAAAAATCTGATATGTTTCTAGCAAATTAGCTTTTCAAATCTCAGTGTAGTATGACAGCGTACATTCATTCACCACCTCCCCTCCTTTCATTTTTCTTTTGTCCTTCCCATTCACCTCCTCAGTCTTTTCATCATCCCCACTTTCCAATTTTAGCTCTAATTCCTACCCCATAGCATCATCCCGACTTGGCAAGAGACACGGTGAAATTCCTTGTGATTTTGCTGTCACCCTTTTTCCTCTGGTGCCACCCACCTCTTATTTTGTGTGTCTTGTCTTTCCCCAGGAACCCTTTTCCCGAGGAAGCAAGCAGCAGCTCTGCCTGCCAGCCAAGAACCTCTGTGGTCACCAGGTGAGTCTGAACCGCCTTTGCTAACAGCAGGAGTACATCAATGTTATCTTTCCATAGATAGTTGTACTTAATCATCACCAGGCTCCTGGCTGGCTGTTGGGGCACAGGAGCACCCACACAGCACTCCTTTCTCCCACATCCTTCACCATCCCTGCCTGGGGGGAAGCAGGGAACCAGCCTGCTACAGGAGCCAGCCCACTGGAGGAGAGCGATGCTGATATGCGTTGCCATAGTAGCAGCAGCAGAAGATACAGCCAGCCACCTTCTCAGGGAGAGCAGGAGCTGGAAAATATTCATTAATTTTGTTTCACAGGCTTTAAAAATCTGCAAGAAGGACTTCTTTAGAAGAAGCATTATGAAACATCTCCATCTTCCCTTTGTCTAGTCACCAACTCTGAAATGTCTGGGAGAAAGTGTCAAGAGCATTGTATGGAGAGGACCTAAAAGATCACCTAGTCCCAACCATCCTGCCATGGGCAGGGACACCTCACACCAGACCAGGCTGCTCAAAGTCCCACCCAGTCTGGCCTTGAACACTTCCAGGGAGGAGACAGCCACAGCTTCCTTGGGCGACCTGTGTCAGTGTCTCACCACCCTCACAGAAAATAATTCCTCCTAATGTCAAACCTAAATCAACCTTCTTCCAGTTTTAAGCCATTAACCCTTGTCCTCTCACTACATTCCCTTGTAAAAAGTCCCTCCACAGCTTTCTTGTAGGCAAGGGTCAGTCCTGTGGACAGCAGAGAAGTGAGCAGAGGCATCTTGTCCCTTCAGGATGTACAGTGGTATCTGGGTTCATAATACATCACAGCAGTGAAACCCAGCAGCCAGGATCTGATTAGCCAGCCTGAGCACGGGCAATCACCAGTGGAAATACATTTTCTATAAAGCCCCTTCCTGTCACTCATCAAAATAGCTGAGTCCAAAAAGACCCTGGAGTCTGAAATGCCTTCACAGACAGTGAGCAGGTGTCAGCAGCAGATGGAGGCTTGACTGGAGGACATCTCACAGCACATCCCTTTTACTAGCATCATTCCCTCCCCCTCCTGTAGGATTAGCCTCAGCAAAACAGGCAGGGAGAGATGTAGGAGATTGAAAAGCAAGACAGCAGCCTCTTGTGTCTGCATCCCTGACTTTCCAACCAAAAGCCAGAGGTCAAGTCTTTGCCAGCCCAGGTGAATTTTGATGTTGTGGAATATCACGGCCTGCAAAATAAATAGGGGAACGTCAGAAGCTAAATGCCATCTAAACTGACACAGGGTGCACAAAATGTAATTACTGTGAAATTGAAGCACAAGGATGACCACATCTGCATTTCATTGTCTGCATATTTATTATTACCATTAAAAAAAAAACTGCAGCCATAAATAGAAATCCATGGTTTTGGTGCAAGAAGCTGGAAGACATTGCACTGATAAATGGCTAAGATCTTGCCATCTTTATAATGAATGGTTCAGTTTTATCTTAAAATTAAGAAATTGGTCTTCATACTCTTTAGAAAATCATGGGGCTGCTCTATGACAGGAAAAGAACAGGGCATGTTTCCCAACACAGTGCTCAAACACAGTGCACTCTGTCCAATTTGTGCTTATTTTCTTACTAAATACAGACGAAATTGATGAGCTTTTAAAAGTTTGGTAGGGGGGGGTTGTTTGTTTTATTTAATTATTTTTTAATGTATGTTTTACCACAGTGGAAATGCCTGCAGTTCGGGAGGTGCAGCTGTTTACAAGGGGATTAGCAAACAACCCAAAACAGTGAGTTTCAGATACATCTGACTTATAACTAAATGTCTACCTGTGGGTTTTATTAGAACTGCTATATAATATGTTCTGAACTTCAAAATAATCTTTGTTGGTGTCATCTCTACTACATGCTTAGTCCCCCCACCTCCTATTTCACCTGGTAGCTAAATATTTTTGTCATCTCAAATAATATTATCTGTGCTGACAGTGGAAATTGTGGTTGACAGCCCAGAATTTGAGCATTAAGGAGTTAGTGGGGCACAACCTTCCTTGGCTCAGGGGAAAAGAGCTCCTGCTCTGAGCTTGTGTTTTTTCAGTGGGCTCAGAGATTATTGGCACAATAATTATTTAAATACTAGAAAAGTATTAAGGAGAAAGAGCACAGCCCTTGCTCACCTCAAAAAGGCAGATGCAAGGCTAAACTGTGACAGCTCTCCCATGAGGGTGCTGTCATGGGATGGATTGACACCAAGCTTGTTGGAAGTCAGCCAGCAGAGCACAAGCAACAAACTTCTGCGGAGCAAAGTGAGAAAAAAAGGAGAGGTTCAATGTCTGTCATATTTTCACAAAGCACTCGGGTGTGGTAATCAGTGCTCTGAAGTGGATGTAATGACAGCTGATGAGAAATGTGCTGTCACCCCAACAGCAGTGCTGACTATCTGCAGCCTTGTTGGGAGAGTTACAACTGTGATATGAGTGCTATGGCAAATATATGTGGGAGAAAGTTGTAGCATTAAATATTCACTGGTTTTGAAAATAAATTAATGTAATGTTTAGTTTTTAAGTAGTTCGTCAACCATGCTTATTTCTTTCATCCACCCACCCCTACTTTCTGAATAAAAGGACAAGAATTCCTCTGAAGAAATACAGTTTATTAAAATAATCGAGCTATACAATTTCAAGAAATTACTTAGTAGCTTTAACATAACTGACAAGATAATTGTGATCTCTTTTTTTTATTGTTCAAAATAAATTCTGATGATAAATTCTAATAAAATCGGGAGCAAGAATTTGCACTGTTCTCCGTCTGTCATTTATCTGAACACTGAGCAAGAACAATTTCAGTACCCTTGGCCTGGATTCAGCAGATTCTACCTTTGGCAGGAAAAGGTAGGGAAAAAATACCCCTACAAAATGTTATGTTGAAGTATTCAGTCGTCAAGAGAGTTAGGTCTTTGCCTGTAACATCATTTTCTACCCTCTTTTTGGTCACAGGTTGTGCTGCTTGCCAATGAGTATTACAGCCATTGTCAAGATATTTTACATCTGGTGAGAATGAAGGAGTTTCACAAGGTATGCCTTTGCTTTAATACCACTCATTCAGAAGACAGCACACACTCATTCAGAATACCACTCACACAGAAGATTCAGGTGAATTAAATTGTTTCTCTATAGCTTATTTAGTTGATGGTTTGATCTAAGGTAGAGGATAATCTATAGACAAAAGAAACATTCAGTCAAATGATTTGGAAATTCTTAATTAGTGCAACATGCTCTAAGAACTTGAGTTTTTAGGCATGCCCTGAACACACCTGGTACATCAACAGGTGAGTTCAGCAGAAAATAGAAGGCCACGGACACATATCTTTCATTACATAATTCTGTAGCATAATTCTTTTTTCAATCCTCTTTCTCCCAGAGCCTTGTGAGGCTCAGCTTGTTGCCCCAAGGATCCTTCTACTTATGCTGGAACCCAGCCAGCATGGGGCCAGGCAAAGAGCCCAGCTCCACTGTCATTCTCTTGCTTCTGTGCTTCTGTGATTTCTTCTACTGAATTACTCTTCACATGTCACAAGTTTAAAATCAATGAAAATCCATAAATGACTTTTTGTGACAGGTGGGAGAGTGTATCCTGTCGTTCTGGAGATGTCTGCAGACTGAAAAAATATCAGTGATGGCCTCGCCAGATGTGTGCCAGCTGTTCATAGGCTATGATAAACAGCTGTTCAAGGTACCATAGACACTGTTTGGTTTAATTATGTTATTATGTGTTTGTGTCTTTTTGGTATGTCTGCCTCAGGAGGAGCACCAGCTTTTCTACTGTGCTGTACCGTGGGATTTTCATTAGTACCTCCAGCTTGTTCTCTGGCTTCTTGTGAGAGAGCACAGTATAGATTTTAAAAGGAGACAGTGGAATTTGAGATAACTTCTATATATTCTATGTATTCCTTTGAAAGTCCCTAATATCAATGGAATATGCTGTGCTAGAAATGTGGTCTGTGGTTCTGGCATGAGGTTATGTGACTGAAATTTCAATGGGTGCTTTCCAAATTACAAAAGTTACTTTTCCTTTGAAAACACTACTGAATTTCTCAGTGACATTGCACATATAAATATCCAGTTTTCTGTTCAAAATAATTTGCTTCTTATTTACAGCAGGCTGTTAAGCCTCTAGTAATTAATTCATTACTTTTATTACTAGTATCTTCTTTCTGCTAGTAAATGTAGCTTATCTGTTGCTTAATTGGAAGAAAAAAACTGGCTTCTTTATACTTACATTTAAACTATCAATACAATTTTTCTTTTGTGCTGCTGTAAATCTCTGTAGTGCACTAATCATGTGCAAGCCCATGAATTTGTATTCTAGGAAATGGAGAACATCCTACTTTATGATTTCCTGGAGGAGGTGCCTGAGCAAGACATGGAGTCAATCCGATTGTTCACCAAAAATGTTGAACTTTGGCTGCTTAATGCTTTGAAAGGGTTTCCATTGCTACTCCAAACATCCAAATCTAAAGGTTTGTTTGAGTGATTGAGAGTTTTTCGTAAAATAATCTGTGCTTAAACTGCAGATTGTGTTACCAGACTCTTAAAGAAGTTATTTTAAATTTCTTTTTTAGCTGATGTAACTTTGGTAGTAGTGAGGACTGGAGTTGGTTGGGATACAGTTCAAAATAGTCTCACATAACATGTGAGATCAAATTTAAGCCAAAGTTATTCCAAATTCATGGTAAATTAGATTATACTTGAATATTTTAAAAGATCTTGCCACAATCACTTTGGCTGTGTAGATGATTGAATAACATGCAGTCTGCCCTCTGAAATTTAGGTATTGTTCTGTCTCTTCATCTTGAAAGTGGCTTGATGCAGATAAATTAATTACTGGCTTGCTACATCACAGTTCAATATAAAGGGAAAAAAAGCTGTAGTCCCATAGGAAAACCATGACTGTCATTAGAGAAGGATTTAAAACAATCCATACTCTACAAAGGTGTGTGTTTATGTATATGTTTGTAAATATGTACATACAGACATACAGATATTTATATGTGATGCTGCAGATTCTGACTAAACCTGAATGTTGCTCAGCTGCTCATTGAGTGAAGACCAACTCCTCATCAGCAAAGCAGGGCTCTTGTGTAGACAGAAGATTGTTTTAGAATTCATATGCTGAAGGAAGACTTGCAGATTGTCTTAGTTCTAGCATTTCTTGGCTTGGAATGCTTGACAGAGCAAACTTGGTCATCTAGCAACTGTGTACATGGAAGTAAATGTAATTAATCAGCTGCCACTCTTTGTATATGCATCCTGGTCTTTCCAAACTTCAGAGAAACAGAAATTTTCACTTGAAGACCTCTGTCTACAGAGGTTTGTGAGTTACTTTACACTCGATTTTCCTGTACCTAATAATGAATTATTTTGTACATTTTTCTTATAAAGTGTATTCTTGGAGCATGTTTGTCATAATTATCACATTTTATAAACAGGGGAAAACAGAAGCAAAGGAACCAACTCCTATGAACAAGTGCTGCATAAGGGTAGAAATGTAAACCCTCTTAACAAAATATAGGAGGTTTTGAATTGTCATTGTTTCCATTCACCTTAAACCACACATGTACAAGAGTATTAATCTTGATTTAGAAGTATTTAATATATAAAAAAAATATTGGAAGTATTTTACCTGTGTCTCATGGGTCAGCAGCAGCTTTGCAGTGAAGGAAGGGTGCTGATGTGGACAGCTTCTGCTTGCAAGCCTTAAACTATGAGGGTCCCTAGCCCAGCCCATAACACTGCTTCAGTGCCCCTGATGTGGGCTTGTTGTTCCCCTAGGGATCTGCTTTCTAATTTAAAAGATCTGTCTTCATTAAGGTCCTTTAGATTGTAAAATATTAATGATCTGAAACATCTGCTTTATTCTTTAACAGAAGTTGCAGTGTTTATAAAAAGAATCCGCAGAAAGGGAGACCTTTCTAACATAGCCAAGGTATGTTCCAGAATCCATGAAACAAAAAGTTGGGCATCTTATCCACTCCAGCAGTTTGGACTATTTATGAGATGATCGACTGTAGGACAACAGCAGCAGCACAGGTGTTTATAGCTGTAGACTGACCATGGTCCAAACCATGCACCCTGCTACCCATCTCTTCCCAAACCATAAATATGCCATTTCCTCTCTCTGGATTCTGTAAAAGCCTCTGAGACATGGTCAGTGGTCTCCCATTAGAGGTAACCAGAAGGGTTGGATGATAGTTTCACAGAATCACAGAATGTTAGGGGGTTGGAAGACACCTCAGGAGATCATCTAGTCCAACCTCTCTTCCAGATCAGGTTCACCTAGAGTAGGTTGCACAGGATGGCATCCAGGTAGGTTTTGAATGTCTCCAGAGATGGAGATTCCACCACCTCTCTGGGCAGCCTGTTCCAGTGCTCTGCTGCCCTCGGAGTAGAGACGTTCCTCCTCATGTTTAGACAGAACTTCCTACATTCAAGAAAGATTTATGTAGCATCCTGACCACTTTCTCTGCTGAGGGCTACAGCAGCCTGCACAAATGAAATCACCAATATGCCAGCTGCAGAGAAGGTGCATGGTTGGGAGCAAGGGTAATCGACCCTCACCTTTTTCATTGATCCCATGGATCAGCTGGCAAATTCATATCCATCTTCTGACCAGACAGCATTGGAAGGAGTGCTGCAAGGAAGCATCCTCTGAACTATCCTCCTCAGGGTCATGGCTGAGTCTGGCTTTTCACCTTGGGAAGAAAAAGGCATAAATCTCTCTAACAATTAATATCTCTGCCTACTTTTTGCTCTACAGTATCATTCTTCTCAGCTACAGTGACAAAGGTGATGCATCCAGAGCTGCATTTTTAACCCTATGAACACCACGAAGTAAATTGCATCATTAGCCTTTCCTTATTCAGTGCTGCATTAATATGAGGGGCTGTACCCTTCTTGCAGCTTTCCTCCCATTGGTGTCCTTGGATAATTCCAAAACCAGTGGAGGTGGGCCAGGCCACATTCTTTTTTAATAAACATAGCTTCTCTTTATGGGAAAACTCATCACCAGTAAAACACAAAAGACATATCTCACTTTAGAAATCATAAGAGTACATAAACATGCATTGGTGAGCTAGCAGAGGCAAGAGGTTGACTTCTCTGAGGTGCTGAGAACTGGCAGTTCCCATTTACTGCAGCAGCCCTTGGAGATGATAAATACTTGAAAAGCTCAGCTTCATGTGCTTCTTATGCATCGAAGGGCACAATCCAGCAAGAATGCATGTGCCACCTATTTCCAGTCATCTACGTTTGATCTGGATACAGAGTGGGTTGAGAGTAGCCCTGAACAGAAGGACTTGAAGGTGCTGATTGATGAGAAGCTCAACATGAGCTGGCAGTGCGCTCATGCAGCTCAGAAGGCCAAACGTATCCTAGGATGCATCAAGAGGAATGTGGCCAGAAGATCAAAAGAGGTGATTCTCCCCCTTTATTCATCACTGATGAGACCCCTCCTCAAGTACTGCATCCAGGTCTGGTGTACCTACCATAGGAAGGACACAGATCTGTTGGGACGAGTCCAGAGGAAGGTCACAAAGATAATCCAGGGGCTGGAGCACCTCTGCTACAAGAGATGCTGAAGGAGCTGAGACTGTTCATCCTGAAGAGGAGAAGAGTCTGGAGGGAACCTTACAGCTGCCTTCCAGTACCTGAAGGGAACCTACAGGAAGGCTGGAGAGAGGCTTTTCATAAGAGTGTCCAGTGACAGGACAAGGGGAAATGGATTTGAAATGACGGAGAGTAGGTTTAGACTGGATATTAGGAAGAAGTTCTTTAGTACAAGGGTGGTGAGTCTCTGGAACAGGTTACCCAAAGAAGTTTTGGCTGCCCCTCCCTGGAAGTGTTCAAGGTCAGATTGGAGTGTCTTGAGGTGTCCCTGTCCATGGCAGAGCAGTTTGGAGTAAATGATCTCTAAGGTCCCTTCCAACCTAAACCATTCTATGATTCTATGATTTGTGTAGTCAGACTTTATCTCATTCCTCCTGTGCTTGAGTCATGATGTCAAGGAGCTTTTCGCAGCTTTTAGCTGTTTCTTTGCCTATTCCTAATGTGCAGACAGACAACATTGAATTTACACCCTCAAGATTTACGGCAAGAGAATTTCAGCCAAGCAGGAGGGGAATTATCTAGCCACAGTTTCTGGCTGCTCTGCATCCCATTTACACTGATCAACCAGCATAAACCCAAACCTGGGAATTTGGGTCAAATATATGTGTACAGCTGAGGACATTCTGAGCCTGGTTCTTGTTCATGGTGACAAGTTATTGGCACTTTGTCACAAGTAAAGATGATTGCACCTTCTCTAGATTCTCTTCAAAATGCTAGAGAAGGGCAAAGGGTTTCCAGTGCACCTGATGATTAGTCCCATTGTGGTTTAGAAACAAGAGTTTCAGTAAGTGAAATTACTTGTGTCTGGTAAATAAGCATCCCCATAGCCTTTCAGCCAACACATAGCTGCTGTTACAACTTCTCTTAGAGGCCTTGCCTAAGCATGGATACCAGGCTCCAGAAAAACAGGGTAGGAAACAAATTCCAGCTAAACATTCTCTTACAAATGTATCCCCCCTGCCAAATGCACACCAGGAAAAATGGTTTTCTGAACACCACAGGTGCTTAAAATTTTCATCTTGTGAGAAACAAGCAGCTGCTTCATGGTGAGATAAACAACCCTCAGAAAGGACTGCTGAGTGTTTTAGTCAGCCAGACCCAGTCCTAGGCTCATGTGGACTCGTGTCCCATTTCTCTTGGTGGCCCTCATCAGATGCTGATGCCAAGTGGATATGAGTAGAGCAAGTGATACCTCACCTCTCCTCCATTGAACTCAACTGGTTTCTAGCAATTGGAGCTGATGGTTCGATCCACAGCTTGGTATTTAATATCTTGATTTTGGCATCCATAACATCTTGGGGTAGTTAGTTCCAGGGTTTGATTATCTGTTGTGTGAAAAAATACTTTATTATTTTAAAATTCCTACCCTTCTTCCCTCAGTTCTCCCTACAACTCCCCATCACATCCTTCCTCAGATATTTCTATCCAAAGCTGAAGTTTAACTCACCTTCTCATAGAGATGTAATCTGGTATTTCCAAATATCCTTCAGAGTTTTCTCTGTCTGAAATTCACCTGGAATTTCAACTAGAGACCGATGGTCAAAGCAGGTGAGGGTGCTCCTGATGTGAGGTACTATGGAGGAGCTGTGCAGATGCAGCCTCCAAACAGTGTGACCACACTGTCCCTTCTGGAGCACTTTGCAATAATTTAGCCACCTGGTGAGAAAATAGGAACAGTTTTGGCACGGTCAGCATTCAAAAGAGAAAAAATGAAAAAGTAACTTTCCCATCATATGCAAAGCAGTCTGACAGCTGCTACTACCTGAACAGGCAGAAGTAATTAGAGCATAAAAAGGTGCAAATTCCCTGTGATAAAGGAATGTGAATATGATGCTTGTCATTCCTGGGGGCTGATTCCTGCCTTTGGTAAACTGTATTTAAGTGTTATCAGAGCTGGCTCTGTCATTTAGAAAATTATGTTTAGCATAGTGAAGTGTGATGGCAAAAGGGACCATTTGAAAACACTGGAGCATGGAGTTGGGTGCTGGCAATGAACTAAACCAACTGCCCCAGGTTGTCCCCAGCCTTTAGATCACATGTTCTTGTTGCAGCTCTACTTCTGAGACTGGACACTTCAAGTAAAATGAGAAAAAAGACTTCTTCTTTCACTTAGTTGAAAGGGATTGCCAAGTGAGAATCAGAGTGCTTTTGGTTTTTTTCAGTAAAGCTAGAGGAATGGTGATAATTAAAAATTACAGGATTAGGAATGATGTTTGTGTACAAAATGGTCCAGCTCAATTCACTGCTGCTTGTGGGGTCACTGTAAGCACCTGGTGAATGGAATTTGTTGAAAATGTCTATGAATCCTGAAGTTTTTCTGAATTTAAAAAAAAATATTTTTCCTCTGGAAGGTTTAACAGAACAGGGACTATTTATATAAAACCCAAAAAATTAAAAAAAAAAACTATGATTTCAGAATGGAAGTCAGACACTAAATGTATGGATTAGCAAATTTTAATGGAATCGTTTAATTTGCTTAGCCATTCATCATTTCATCAAGAATCTGAAGCAATACTGTGGGATACTAGCAATTAAAATTTTAAAAGTGAAGAGATAAGGATCAAATGTTAGGATGAAAATTGTTTGCAATATCTATGTGAGTAATATTTTTGGGACAAATATGTTACTAGATTCATGCACAAATGACTCATAAGCCAATAAATGGGAAAAAATACTAACTATTATATCAACTAATATTATATTAAATAATAATATATTTATAACATTTTTTTTTTACCTTAGGTTTGGGATAGTTGAGAATCCTTGCCGTTGAATTTAACTGAAATCTACTAAGGACAGATAGCAACAAGGGAAAGTCAGCCCTGATTCAGCATTCCATGTTTTAGACAGATTACTGTTATTTGGCATAACTATAATAATTCCAAAACCAAATGTCCAGATGCTTCAAGCATGTTAGCCTTGTCTGCTTCATCACAGACAACAACACAAGAGCATCATTGAAAAGCTTATCTCCCAGAACAAAAACCTCTTGAAGACAACTTAAGATTCTTCTCCTTTGATTTCCCCACCTCCTCCCCCCCAATTTGGAGACTGGTTATATAAAGTCTAGTACTGAATAAAGGAAGCTTTTTGACTGAGCTAAGGGCTTGAGAAAATTAAAGGCATTAGCTGTTTTCTTTTTCTCTACAGACAATGAGAAGAGTCTTGAACAGCAACAGCAGAGTCACTGTTCTACGATCAGACTTGCAGACTATCATCGACGAGGGATTTCTGGATGTGCCTGGAAACTTCTTCCAAAAGGAGTTTAGGAATTTCAAGCATTTGCAGAATGACCTAGAACTCAAATGTAAATTTTTTTTGTTAATTTTTTTCTATCCGCTAAAGCCCTTCCTTGCCATTGTTAAAGCCCCAGCATTTCCTCTGGTTTATTCATGGCATCTGCCCTAATGGGAATTAGAGTCTTGCTGTAACCCGAGGTACTGGAAAAGAGCCAATAAAAATGAGAATGCAGTATGTAATATTATCCTTTTAGCTTTAAAGGTTAAGAATGAAAGGCTTTCCATTCTCTCTCTCTCTTAAAGCATTCTGTGGCAGCAGGAGTGGGGTTTGTGTTACTAAATGATGCATCTGCTAGAAAAAGGTTGAAAAACAGAGAAATTCATTTTGTATAATTTTCTTTGGGGGGAAAAGAAAAACCAAACAAAAAACAGTTTCCAAGAGTTCCATTTCACCTTTTTCTCTGTTACTAATTGAAGTACACAAAATCATTTATTGTGGCCAGATTTCATAATATTGCTTGCTGAACTGGATGAGGACTATTTGCCTTTCACCTTTCATGTCCTTTTTGTGCCCACTGCATCCTGTGGGATCGATGTGCTGCTGTAAGCAATAAAATTCACAGTTTGTATGCAGCCATGACATAATGCATTTGCCAGCTTAATGAAGAAGGATGGCAACATAATAGCAAGTTAATTTTTAGAGTAATGGGCTGCCATTTACATTATTAGCAAGAGATGGATAAGTTGGATGAAGCTGTGCACATAACTGATGGGAGGAAACCTCAGCTCTTTGCTTCTGGCCCACCACCGACTCACTCACAGAGTAAGGGATGTGCCACAGCCTTTCCCTAGCTGCTTCCAGTAGGAATAGTAATTTGCCTTCTTCACAGAACAACCAGGAGAACCATTTAAGTAGTATTAATATAGGGCTTAAAATAAAAAACACTGCGAAGAAAGTTTGTATTACATTTGTTTGTTACTTTAATGATGGTCATATTTTTCCAAGGGGAATTTATTGCATTCTCTGTTTTCATTGCTTCTTCGAACTGGCATTTGTAATAGGCAAGGTTTCACAGGCTCTATCCATATGCCTTCTTGAAGGAAGACATCTCATTTAAAAGGATACAAATTCAGAGAACTGCAATAGTGTTGCACTGTCTAGAACTGCAGGGATAGATTCCAAGATTTTGGGGGAACAGCTGCACTGGTATTTGGCAATATAATTTATATTTCTGATGGTCTATAGAATATTCTATATTTTCTGGGTTTGGGTTTATTTGTTTGTTTCTTTGTTTTGCTGTTTGTTTGTTTTTAAATTTTTCTCTTCCTCAGTGGATAAAACAAGATTTTTTCCCTCAGCCATATAAAATTTCAGATAAGTAAGTCAATATTGCATATGAAAAAATTACAGCTTTCACACTTGGAGTGTTTATTCTTGCTGTGACGACTAGGTCAGTGCACATATGGTGGAAATGGACATAAATGGGAATTCTGACTGATTTCAAAGTAGGGTACTATTCCTCACTGAAGTGATAGTGTGATTATATTAATCATAATGCTATAAACAGATATCAATATATTTTAAGTTAAAGATAAAATAAAAGAGCTAAAAACTGACAAGCAAGACAATGACTTCAAGTAACAATCTCCCTTATATATTTCATAGGTTTGAATGACTTCCTGTCTTTGCTGGCATCTTCCACAGATATTCGGGTTCTCCTGAATGGTCTGTCTTCAAATCTTCAGATTTTTGTCATTCAGGTATAAAATGAATTTAATAATTTCCGAAAAGAAAGAGTGATCACCTAATTCATCCTGCCACATACTGACTGTCCCTGATCTGCAGGAGCTACACTGTACAGCAGCAACCTGCCCCCCAGAGGGGTGGGCTTGTGCATACTGCATGAAGCTCAACCAGGCCAAGTGCAAGGCTCTGCAGCTAGGTCGAGGCAATCCCAAACACAAATACAGGATGGGTATGGGTACACTGGATCTAAAACCAGCTCTGATGAGAAGGCCTTTGGGCGTGTTGGCAGACAAGAAGCTCAGCGTGAGCTGGCAACGTGCGCTTGCAGCCCAGAAAGCCAACTGCATCCTGGGCTGCATCAAAAGAAGTGTGGCCAGCAGGTCAAAGGAGGGGATTCTGCCCCTCTGCTCTGATCTTGTGAGACCTCATCTGGAGTTCTGTGTCCTGTTCTGGAGCCTCCAACACGGAGGATGGATGTGGAGCTGTTGGAGTGAATCCAGAGGAGAGCCGCAAAGATGATCAGAGGGCTGGAGCACCTCTCCTATGAAAGCAAGCTGAGAGAGCTGGGCTTGTTCAGCCTGGAGGAGCAGCAGCTCTGGGGAGATCTGATAGTGATCTCCCAGCACCTGGAGTGGTGCTCCAGGAAAGCTGAGGAGAGACTTTTTACAAGGGCACGTAGTGAGAGGACAAGGGGTAATGGCTTTAAACAGTAAGAGGATGGATTAGGAGGAAATTCTTCATTATGGGGGTGATGAGAAACTGGAACAGGTTGTCCAGAGAAGCTGTGGCTCCTCTCTCCCTGGGAATGTTGAAGGCCAGGTTGGAAGGGTCTCTGAGTAACCTGGTCTAATGGGAGGTGTCCCTGCCTATGGCAGGGGTTTGGGACTAGATGATCAGGAATGTGCCTTCCAACCCAACCCATTCTGTGATTCTGTGAACCTGACGAGGCTGCAGATTTGCATAAATACCTCATATGCTTTATGCAGAAAAAGGGAGATTTAATTGTTGTACATAAATTCCATCTGTGCAAACAACTGCAAGCATATTTCTGCACATATATCTGCTTGGGCAGTTTCAATATCTGCTCTCATTTCATAGATGCATACTGTAAGAGTCCCTAATAAAACAGAATTCAGAAGAAAATTGTTAGTAAAAATAGAGACAGCACTTCATGATGCCTGAAATCACTGATTCATTAAACTGTGTGCTTTTAGCAGGTGTTAGAAGAGTGATAATTTCTAGCACAATGTTTCTAACTCTTGTGAAAGATTCAAGTGTGATCATCCTCACATATGTACCTTCCTATAGGCTAACAACTATACAACCCCTGATACTGTTCCACTACTGATACAGAATTAGCAATAACTTGACAGCACCACTGCTTTTGGTTGGGCAGTGGTAATTTGTGCTTGGGCAGTGTCTTTTTTTCTCTCTCTCTCTCTTTTTGAAGAAGCAGGGTAGACTATACTTCTCTAGCTCTTTTTTTTTTTTTTTTTTTTTTTTTTTTTAATAGCACTTTGCAGTGGTACCTTCATCTCACAGAACCCTCAGATGCCTCCTGGATGGGGGAGATGGATCAGGACTTCTCCTGAGAGCTGACAGATATAGGGGATAAGACAATAGACACATGTTGCAGCAAAGAAAATTTCCAATAGATAAAAAGAAAAAAATTATTACCATGAGAGTAGTTAAACATGGGATGAAGTTATGTGGAAAGGTAGTGGAATCTCCATTCTGAAGGTTTTCAGAATTTGACTGGATAAACCTGAACTAAGCTGGCCATGCTTTGAGCAAGATGGATTAGATGATGTCCAAAGATCTCTTTTGCCTAGGTTATTTTAGGATTCTAAAAGAAAACCCTACTTATTCCATCTTTGTATGTAGTTTGTACAGGGAAATACTCTGCAACAAAGTGAGGAATTGTTTTAACCAGCTTTACTATAAAGCTTTTTTTCCTCCATCTGCAGCCATGCCAGAATAAAGAGGATTTTAGAAACCTGGCATCAGACTTCCAGTTGAGATGGAACTTCCTACTGAGTGCAATAAGCAAGGCAATGACCCTCAGCTATGCAGAGAGCTTTGGTAAGTAGCATCTTTGTGACTCTCACCTGGTATGTCCCTTTCTGCCCTGAGATGGCAGAGGCACCAGATCATTTTAAGTGACATAAATTCATGTCAATAAGGAAGGGCACCTCTTCCTACTCCCTTCCTTGCATCAGGCACCACCATTTCCCTGGTGACACAGCTAGCCGTGACAAGGGAGTGAAAACACTTAGTTTTCAGCCAGATTTGTTTTCTGATCCAAACTCTAGGATAGGCAGAAGGGAGGACAGTAGGATCAGGCATCTGGGGTGGTGGGAAGGGAAAAGCTTCTTTCTGCAGAAGCCATAATTCGTCTGTGGAAATAGGGGGAAGAGCAGACTGAGGCATGAACCTCTGGTTTCCCTCTCTAGGAGAGCTGCACACCCCAGAAAAAGGGTGTGATGGAGAACTAGGGTCAGTGATACCCCAAGCCATAAAAACTCCAGATCTCTCAAGTGACAGCTCTCAGATCCTCAGGTTCTTTCTGTGTAATACAGCCAGAGCAGAGCCACTGCTGTAACTACTTACCAGAAAGACAGTTTCTTCCTATTCCAACAGCTATATCCTCCTTTTCCTTATGCTTTACACAGATGTAAGTGCTTGCCTAGCCAGCAGCAAGTCTGTTTCAGATGTTAAGCTGTCACTTCTTTAGGTGGGTTAGTTTTCTCTCTGTGTTAGGGCTCTAAGCTGTCAAGTATCAAATTCATCCCACCAGTGCAAGGCAAGAGCAGTGCAGGGACTGTGTGGTTACATTCACTTAAAGTGTCTTGAAGTGGTACAACCATGTCTTGAATTGGTACAATTAATTTCTTCCATTTCTATATTGCAACAACCCTACCTGCCCTTCTCTTCATTTGTAAAACCTTCCAGAGGCTCTCTCTCTATTATTCATTCTGCAGAAATTCACCATCACCCGCGAGGAGCATCTGAACCCAAACTGTATGACTCTCTTTCTAAATTTTCAAAGGAACACCTTCATACTTTTTCCTCTTCTGTTGGATGGGGCTTCCCACAGACAGCCATAGAAAACCTCGTTATCTTCTTTGAAATTTCCCTTCAAAACTGTACTTTCATGTTTTTCCTACAAAGACATAAAAAAAGGGGTATGTTAAGGTTGTTGCCTTTTGTATTCTTCAGTATTCCTCCCCTGCTAATGTCAGTGTTTGTGCATGTGTTTGAGTGTGTGCACCCCTTTTCGGCATCTAGCTGCTACCTTTTGCTTTATATTTAGGTTGCAAAGTCTCTGGAGCAGGATCACAGTTTTGTTCTGTGTCTGCAGGGAACATAGCACAGTAGGGTCCCTTTTCTGTCAGCTGCTGCACTGCAATAATAATAAAATAATAATTCCTTTCTCCCTCTACAGAAAAGTTCTGCACAGAACTCTCCAATGTTACATGCAATATTTTGGGCAACAAAGACATTAGGAATGAATTCCAAGAACAGAACTGGGAGCATAATTGAAATGCCCTATGATGATGAAATACTCTTCCCTCTTTCCAGCACAAGAAAAGTTTAATGAATTGCCTCTGCAGTTCTGGATAGTTAGGGACACAACTGATGGAGAGCATCCCTTTCTCTGCTGAGCCTTCTTGAAACTAGTTACAAATTGTATTTCCATCCCACTTATGACAGTTTTCCTACTATACTTCAGTAATATCAATGAATTTATTCTCACATATGAGAGAATTTTCAAAAGTCTTTTAATCTTCCTCTGTGATGCTCAAATTAATTTGATCATTATTATCTTCTTTCTTAATACCCATGGTTGTTTAAGATGTTGGTCTACATGACTTATCAAGTCCCTTCTTTCCAATGTTTTCATTTCAATAGGATTTTGAGTTTTAGTGGACAAGACTGAAACTGTTATGTTAACAATCCATTTGCTGTAAAAGTTCAGGGTCGTTGTTTTTCAGAAATTTCTTAAATCTCAGCATTTCTTGCAGGAACAGAGGGCATCCTTCAAGTCAAAATATGTAGTATACACACTGAGGAAACACAATTACTTAGAGAAATGTGTGAGTGTCATGTTAACACAGCATGCCTGCCTGCAAAATAAACCACATACCAGTAACCAGCCCCAAATTCACTTCCATCTGGGGCTCTTGCCTTGGAGCTTGGCTGTTCTGGCATAAAAAATACACTGGCAAAATCACACCTCTGAATTTAGGACTGACTTTTACCCTTTTCCAGCCCAGCCTCCTCCACATGGATGATGCCCAAGGCTGATCAGAGAAACTCTGTAGTTAACATTGCTGTAAGGCAGGAAGGAGCAAGTGTTCTTCAGCAGTCAGGGCTAGTGAGACCTCTACAGCTCTTTTTAGATCCACCTCCTCCCCAGCAAATGGGCTCCTACATATCTCCATCACAGAGTTTTACAACATCTGGATCATCTCCACTTCCTTGCCTGTCTCCCTTCCAAGGCATTCAGGGATGTATTGTTGAGCAACACTGGCTGGACCACAACCTGTGCATTCCTCTTGGGTGAGCAAGCTGCTTCACTCTTCTTCAAAACGTGTCCCTCTGTATTATACCAAGGGAAGATGGGAGTGGTAGTTTTTGTTTCGTGCTTACAGTCACTGAATATATTGAAAACACCTATAAGATGGTTAGAAACAGCTATGGACTTCCAGTGTCAGATCTGTATAGTTTGAACTCCAAGTATATAAGCCCCTTTCCTTGTCCTGTAAATAAACAAGTACTTCCACTTTGTTGCAATTTAAAGATGCACAAAAGAACAAAGATCAGAAGCAGCAGCTTTTCAGACACATATGACACCAACATTAATTTTTAAAACTCTATAAACCTTGGCCATTCATGTAAGTTGTGGTATCTCCTGTTGATGTCCATGTAAACGTGTGTGGGATGTGGAGGTTGTAACTTGCTTGGTGAATTCCTATGCAGATTTATGGAATGGAAGAAGTCCTACTCTTGATTGTAGGGGCTTGCAACCAGGGTATGATGCAAAAGTGAGTCTCTCTTGGCTTTTAGCAGCTGTGCCATAAGCTTCAAGGTTGGACATTTAATGATGTAGATGCAAGGCACAGAGAAGTCTGTAGGAGGGTTCTCTTGGGAAGAGGTGGAATGCTTTTCCTGTCCAAGGGGAGAATGGGGATGATATGTGGTTGGATAAAGCCCTATAGTATATAAAGCCCTATAGTAGCAGTGAATGTAGGGGTAGAACATAAACACAAATAAACACAAGTACACTCTTTCCTCTAGCTACAATAAGGAGAAAAGTCTCTTGCTTATGTTTAAAATCTGCGGTTTGTGTCAAATTTGCTGTGATATTTGGATGTACATGATTTTGTAAGTACTGTTTGATGAGTGTTAGTCTGATACTATCTCTAGCCCATTACTGTAATGAAACCATTCCAAAAAAACAAACAAAAAAAGGACACATGATGGAAATAAGCAAATGAGGTTGTTAAAATTTTTTTTGTTTTTCTTTAAACCTAGGATCCTGGTATTTGTTTAATTTGCTACTGGTGGATTTTGTGGCTCACGTTTTCCTGTCCTGTATGGAGGAGGAGGGACATGAAAGTTTCTGGGTTGCAGAACAAAACGAGTCCTCTGTCCTCTCGGTTTATGAGCCCAGCCATCTCTGGGTTTATTTGGCAGAGGAGCAACCTCAAGACAGTGATCCACAGGCAGCTCTTATAACTTTAATGGAGAGCCAGAGTAACTTCGGATTAGACAACAGTTCTTCATAATTCTGAGTTATTTGGTGGACACATCCACAGGCCACAAGGTAAAATAAACATTAATTTTAAAAAAAATCTAAAAAAAAAATGTTATAAATTGAGTAAGTCAGAAGGGACTGGGATGGAGAGATGTGATTGTTTGAGGTTTTTATGTGTGTAAAGCAGAAGTAAAGAAATCTAGTAGTTGTATCCAGTCTCACTTAAACCTCAAGCCTCAAAGCATCCTTCACATCCCACACCCACTCCATCATCCCACCAAGAAATCGCAGTCTCCACACCACCCACTGACCCATCACTTCAGTTCCCTGATTCTTTCCTTAGGTTTTCAGCAGACTTCTGGTGCTCCTTCAGATTCCCTGATCATTGTCTAAGCAAGTGCAGTGCTCTCACAGTGGGCTGGGAGCAACTTGTGGGCTAGCTGGCAAACAGGCTGCATGTATCTACTGATCAGAAGAGAGCATATGGTGTGGGGTTTTCCTGCTGTTGGAAGCACTGAGAGGATCTTTTTCCTCCACCTACCTGTTAGTTTTATCAGCAGATGCAGAAGTATGAAATCCTGGAGACCTTTCTGCTCCACTGGGCTTCCTTCCAGTCAGTCCATTGCTTCAAACTTAGTAAGGGATGACACACAGGTAGAAAGAGAGAGGAACTTTTGTCTCCATAGGATACAAGGTTAAACATGAGGACATACAGGAACACGGATCCAGCCTCTGTTGCTTAATATCAGTGATGAATAAGACATTCTGCTGTTTTCAGATTTGTTGTCCTTGCAGTTAAACCACTCATCTTAAGTCTCAGAGAACATTGTGTTTTCCACTAAACTGTGCTGGACAAATGTTAATGTTATCAAGACTCACAAAGAAAATTAGATTTTGGGGGTGATCCTGCTATAGTTATTTTACTCCCAAAATATTCAGCTTCCATGAACTAGGGTTAGGACTGAAAATGGACTGTTTTTCACCCATCTTTATCAGTTTTAAAGACCTTTGGTGGACCATTGTTTTTCACATGTTTAGCACAAGAGATGATATACCTCAGCAATAAAATTTGGAGGGGAGAAAAAAGGCACAAATGAGATATACCAAGAATTATTTATACAGGTGACAGCTTTTGTTATTCTTCAAAGTAATATAGTGACATAGAATCATAGCATGGTTTGGGTTGGAAGGGACCTTAAAGATCATCTAGTTCCAAACATGCTGCCATGGACAGGGACATCTCCCACCAGACCAGGCTGCTCCAAGCCCCATCCAACCTGGCTCTGAACACTTCCAGGGAGGGGACAGCCATAACTTCCTTGGGCAACCTGTGCCAGTGTCTCACTACCCTCATAGGAAAGAATTTCTTCCTAATCTCTAATCTAAATCTCTCCTCTTTCAGTTTGAAACTGTTCCCCCTTGTCCTATGCCCATTGCAATGCAGACAAGAACTTGACCCAAGTTTTGTCTAAATAATGTGCCTATAAATATATCTATAAGTTGTACATGTTCTCAAGAACAGAGCAAGGCTGATTAGAGAGATGAGGGGTGTCAGAGTAAGAGAGAAGGGGTATAAAACACTAAATGGGGAGTATGATGACTTGAAAGAAAGTATGGAGGTAAGAAGGAAATAGTGAAGGATTAGAAGAGTATAAAAAGAGCCTAGAAATTAAAAATCCCAGTAGCTGATGATTCTACCAGTCCACATGCAATATGCTGATAATGGTGGGAAGAAAAAGAGATTCTAGTACGAGCCTGCTGACACTGTGGTTCAAGTGTCTGAAGTCTGTGAAGGAGCTGAAAACTTGAACATGCAGCTCAGAAGGGTTTCAGCTGTGACAGAGTGAGTAAGCACTTCTGCCTACTTGTGTCCTTTAAATTCATGGTGGCTCTAACCTCAACCATTGCAGGCTCCTTCTTTTTGGGTGCCAATACTAATGCCACAGGTTGCTGAAAAACACAGCTGCCAAAAGCATCTCCACCACTCACCACTTTGTATTGCTATCTCTAGATCCTATGAATAGGTTTCCTTTGCAGGAGGACTTGTGTTCTGTGACTTTTGGTCACCGAAAATCTTCACTGTGCTCCCAATACATCATATGTCCCTACTCCTGACTAATTCCCCTTCAGCCACATCCCATTCTGCAGGGTATCTAAACCCTCAGCAGCCCCAGCAGAATTCACCAGCCATGCTGCTGTTTCCTGTACCACATTTCTTCTGCCTGATGTATCCCTTTGTGCATCACGAGTATATTCTATTTTTTTTCCCGTTTCACTCCTTTACCTCATGCAGCCTCTGCAGCTCTCTGTGACTGAGTGTCTTTCGTCAGTTCCCATCCTCCACTCTGTCCTCAGCCAACAACACCAACCTCCGTATCCTTTCATCTTGTCCCACAAGGCATTTCTGTGCCTTCTCTACAGCCTGTTATGCTCTGGAAAAAAAATCTGTTCATTGCACCTCCACCCTCATCTCATTGAAATTAGTGCTAAAAACTCAGTTTTCCTGTGAAACCCAGAAAAAAGGAGGGAGGACCAGTAACAGATATCAGAAAAGAATCTCCCAACTTTGCCCTTGTATCAGCAGCATCAGTATGTGCCTGTGGCTTAGCAGACCCCTTCATCTTTTAGTTGTCACCTTCATTCATCTTCTTCCTTCCCCATCTGTTTTTGGCCCTCCATTCCTTGTTCATGCTGAATACAAATTACACTCCTCAGCAGAGGGACCATGTTTTTCCATTTATTTCAAAGAGCGCAGCACATTTCCAAATATTTTTTTAATATATAATTTGAAGCATGAAATAATTGTTAATAATCTTGAAAACGTAATACATTCCAAGTGACATCTCTTGAGGAAAATATTTTTATACAAAAAAATGTAGAAAGAGGCAAGTGAGACAATGCATGATTTGAATGCATTGGCTTTACAGGGAAGGGTGACAGATGAAATGCTGTATAGCCAAATGCATGTAGTACGAACCAAGAATTGTTGAAACCTGTGGCAGTAGTGCAGATGCTCTGAGTGAGCTGTAATCTATAAAAGTGCAGCTCAGAGAGCATTGGCCCAATCTTTATTTCTTATCACAGAGCTTGCAGTTGCATTCTCTCAGCACAAATAGCATTTTTTAATCTAGAAAATACCATTACAGGCTTCCTCTCCTAGTTCACTTGTTACCAAATTAGAATCCTATTAAACTGCACACCTGCAGTGGGTTTATCTGCAGAGCACCATGCAGTAGCTTTTAATCCAATTCCACACCTTCATAAGATACAATACACTGCAAACCAGGGCACAGAGAGACTGAGGTTATGCCATTTGTAGCTCAGTTGGCAAAGAACAAATCAAACACTTTGATTTGTTAAAAAGGGACAAAAAATAAAGACATAGTTAAATACTTCACTTAAAAGAATGCTAAATGTTCATCTGAGTGGGCTGTACAATCCAGGATATGGAGATCAAACAAAATCATTAACTAAAACGATCAAAAAATGAGAGTAAAATCTTGGCCCTGTTTCAATTCACTGGCAAAATTTCCATTGATTTTAAGAGAGCCAGAATTTCAGCATGAAAAAGTAATCACTGCTGTGGGAGGAGGAGCAGGGATAAGAGACAGGCTGAGACTATTTATTTTGAAAAAGTATAGGTCTTAGAGCAAACACATAAGGTGTGAATGAAGTATTAAAAACTGGATCTGGCCTCCTGTCAGACCTTTGCCACCCTATGATGAAACCCAAAGTGTAACTCCTCTTGCTGGGTTAACTGATGTAAAACGAGGTTGGGTACCTATAAAATACCCCAGGTACAGCAAGCAAGAATAGATAAGACCTTTTTTTTTCAATGAAGGGAGAAACAAATTATTTAAAGTTCCTACAGTCCAAAAATTTCTGTTTCTTTTCTAATTTTCAGCTCATCTAGGTCATTTTGGAAGAGAGAATTACTAAAACCTTTACTAAGTTGGATCTTGGAGTCTGAAGGAAAGAACTTCTTACCAGAAAAGATGGAAAAACTTTTTTTTTGCCTCTGATGAACAGCAGATCTTAGAGAAAACCATCCTGAGTTGCAAATTCTTTATGCTAGACCATTCTTACTTTTTGATACAACTTTAAGAAACATTGTTGTAATTTTTTAAAATTTTAGATCTTTTTTTGGAAATACTAAATACAAAACTATACTAGTAATGCAGTTCTTTTCAATTGTCAGGTGGTTTGTGTGTCCATCTTTATTTTAATACATCTTCAGGCAAAAAATTAAATACTCATGGTTTGGTTTTATCTATTTCTTGTATGTTTTTGTCATCACTAAAGTTAAAGGCCTACCTGAAGTCATTGTGGTAAAATTATCTGGAAGCTACAGATTAGATTAATGACTGTTTTTTTCAGTGCTGCTTTGTGTCTACCATGCATAATTTAGAATTTTTATTTATTACATATAGAATTTAGTAATAATTCCTATGTCTTGAGAAATTCCTGCTTTGTTTTTCATTACTACAGGATACAAGAGCAAATATATCACATACAATTCTATTAAGTGAAATAAAACCAGTTGTATGCAATATTATTGATTTGTTTGTCAGAAAGTAGGTTATTTGAGCTTGCTTTATAGGCAAAGTATAAGCAAAGATTTTACAAAGAGAAAACCTAGAATGATTTTGTATGAAATAGTAAATACAGAGCACGAAATTTGTATTTTGCTTGCATTAGATTGCACGAGGAAGTTCTTTGAAACACCATTAAAACTGGAGATTTAGGTATTTTTGAAGTGCACGTCTGCAGGGAATTGACTGGACCTGGTTGTTATTTCAAGAAGAGAAAATTGTTTCATTATTTTAAGAAGGGACGTTTCCTGAACTAGAGAAAAGCACTTGTCTGGACCTTAGCAAGCTTTCGCTCATTTTGCTTTTTGAAATCTATTTATTTATTTTCCACTTGCAACTACATTCAAGTGCTCAAGTTGGAAACAATATTCATGGCATTACATCAGATGTATAGAGGGCCATGTGCTAAAGGAAAAGGTAGTCACTTACTCAGTTGTGCTGGTAAGACTAAGAGTTTGGTGGTGAAATTGTATACTCTGGGGAAATATCTTTGCAGTGGGAAAAATTAATTTGAACTTTAAGGCCCATTATACACATACATATTTTAGGGTGAAGATAAAAAAAAAACAACCAAGCAATATGTGTAGAAAAATGGCAAGGTAAAAATACTCAGTATTTTCCAGTCCACGTTTATTTATAAAAGTTTATATTCTAGAGTAGATGTGAAGCATCTGCAATTAAGCAGAAGTTGTAACAGCAAACTGACCTTGTGTCTGCTCTTCACAGATTTGGAAAGGTAAGGTTTTCAGGTGTATCTGAGAACCATGTGAAAGACAAAGATTCATTCCTATTGAACCTGTACTCCTTAAATAATTTGCATAAATGCAACGAAAGTTTACAAGCATATATTTTAAAGAATCTGAACTTCGCATTGCCATACTGAAAGGATGCTGCCAAGAACAGAAAAGGAGCAGGATGAAAAGGTCCCTTTTCATCCTAAATAGGGACATTGATATAAACTCAAATAAGTATTCAAATATTTGCCTAATTAAAACCTTGCTCAGAAAACATAATTTAATAACAGCTCCACATACTTACAAGTCAAAACAAATCCCAGAGGTACTGGAATCAGTGATGGCTGCCTTCTAGGTCCTGGCGTCCTGTTGTTGCTCAACCCTGGTGCCCAAATGAAGTTTTCCCCACAACAGGAGCATTCCTGTGGGTGTGCTCCCCCGTGGACTGACTGTTCTTTAACAAACAGAGAGACGGCACCACTTGTGCCTGGGCAGTTCATGTAGTACATGTGGAGAATTATTTTACTAAATACCTGCCCAGCTGCACACCTGACTGAGACAGTCCACCAGCTTCCCAAGTCATAGAATCATAGAATCATAGAATTGTCTGGGTTGGAAGGGACCTCAGAGATCATCATGTCCAACCCTTGACCCACTGCTGCAGTTGCTAGACTATGGCACTGAGTGCCACATCCAGTCTCTTTTTAAATATCTCCAGGGACGGAGAATCCACCACTTCACTGGAAAGTCCATTCCAATGTCTGATCACCCTCTCCGTGAAGAAATTCTTTCTAATATCTAACCTAAACCTCCCCTGGCACAACTTAAGTCCATGCCCTCTTGTCTTGCTGACAGCTGCCTGGGAAAAGAGCCCAACCCCCCCTGGCTCCAGCCTCCTTTCAGGGAGTTGTAGAGAGCGATGAGGTCTCCCCTGAGCCTCCTCTTCTCCAGGCTGAACACCCCCAGCTCCCTCAGCCTCTCCTCACAGGACTTGTGCTGGAGTCCCTTCACCAGCCTGGTTGCCCTCCTTTGGACCTGCTCCAGGACCTCAATCTCCTTCCTGAACTGAGGGGCCCAGAACTGGACACAGGACTCGAGCTGTGGCCTCACCAGGGCTGAGTACAGGGGCAGAATCACTTCCCTGGACCTGCTGGCCACGCTGTTCCTGATCCAGGCCAGGATGCCATTGGCCTTCTTGGCCACCTGGGCACACTGCTGGCTCCTGTTCAGCTTCCTGTCAATCCAGACTCCCAGGTCCCTCTCTGCCTGGCTGCTCTCAGCCACTGTCTCCCCAGCAAATGACAGACACAAAGGCAGGGGAAACCCGTGGCAAGCCCCACATATTGGGGACCTGTGAATCAAGAGGGACCAAGTCCCACCCCAGCTGTGCCCTCTGACAGCCCACGCCATGGGTGACTGTCTCACGGGTGACTGTCTCACGGGTGACTGTCTCAGGGGTGACTGTCTCACGACTGTCTCAGGGGTGGCTGTTCTGCAGGTGGCTCTTCCAGAAGTGGTGGTCCCAGGGGTAGCAGTCACGTGGCTGGCTGTCTCACGTGTGGCTTTCCCATGAGTGGCTGTCCCACGGGTAACAGTCCCATGGGTGGCTGTCCAGCACGTGGATATCCTCCAGGTGACTCTCCCGCAAGTGACTGTCCCACAGGTGACTGTCCTAAAGGTGACTGTCCCATGGGTAACAGTCCTCTGGGTGGCTGTCCCAGGTGTGACAGACCCTTGGGTGGCTTGTCCCACAGGTGTCTGTCCCACGAGTGGCTGCCCCGCAGGTGACTATTCCATGGACGTCTGTCCCACGCTGTCCCGCGGGTGTCTCTCCCACAGGCGGCCATCCCGCGGGTGTCACGGCAGAGCCAGCACTCCCGCCACCCCACGCACGGAGCGCCGGCCCCAGGGGGCTGCTCCCCGGAGCTCCCCGAGGCCGCCGGGGGGTGCTCGGGGTGTGGCGGCCGTGCGGGGTGGGGCGGGGCGGTGCAGGGCGGTGCGGGGCGGGGCAGTGAGGTGTAGGGAGGTGCGGGGCGGTGCGGGGCGGTGCGGTGCAGGGGGGTGCGGGGCGGGGCGGTGAGGTGCGGTGCAGAGAGGTACAGGGCGGGGCGGTGCAGTGCGGAGAGGTGAGGTGCAGTGCGGAGAGGTGCGGGGCAGGGCGGTTAGGTGAGGTGCGGTGCGGTGTAGGGTGGTGAGGTGCGGTGCGGAGCGGTGAGGTGCGGTGCGGGGGGGGCGGGGCGGTGAGGTGCGGTGCGGAGAGGTACAGGGCGGGGAGGTGCGGTGCGGGGCAGGGAGGTTAGGTGCCGTGCGGGGAGGTGCAGGGTGGTACGGAGCGGTGAGGTGCGGGGCGGTGCGGTGCAGGGCGGGGCGGAGCGGTGCAGGGAGGTGCAGGGAGGTGCGGGGCGGGGCAGTGAGGTGCAGGGAGGTGCGGTGCAGGGCGGTGAGGTGCGGTGCGGGGGGGCGGTGCGGAGAGGTGCAGGGTGGTACGGGGCGGTGAGGTGCGGGGCGGGGCGGTGAGGTGCGGTGCAGGGAGGTGCGGGGCGGGGCAGGGCGGTGAGGTGCGGGGCGGTGCAGGGAGGTGCAGGGAGGTGCAGGGAGGTGCAGGGAGGTGCAGGGAGGTGCGGTGCGTGGCGGTGCGGCGGCCGCAGGAGGGCGCTGTGGGAGCGTCGCGGAGCCGGGGGTCTGCGCAGAAGATGTCGGCGGGGCGGCGGGTACCGGCCCGGTGGTGGTGGTGGTGGATGCCCAGCCTGCTGTGGGGCAGAGTGGGGGGCTACGTGGTGGTCAGCTCGGTGTCCTGGCCGCTGCCCGAGGCGGGGGCGGCGGCGGAGGAGCTGCACAGTTCCTCCACCGAGGAAGCTCTCCCCTCGCTGCTGGAGGAGGAGGCGGGCGGCCTTTGGAAGCAGAGCTACCCGGCCTCGGCTTACCGGGAGGATGCGGCACTGGGCTCCGGGGCGGCGGGGAGGCGGCCGGGGCAAGGGGCCGCCCCCTCCAGGATGTTTTCCTACCGACGGGAGGGTGGCGGGGCACCGGGCCGAGTCGGGACCGCTCGCTTTCTCGCCCGCTACAACACCTGGGGCTTCGTGGCTACGCGGGCCGCCCACGGAAAGGTACGGTGCCTCCCGGTGCCTTGCGGTACCGGCGAACCCGCACAAAGCCCCCCTCTCTCCCCCGTCCCCGGCGTGTCGGGCTCTTATCCCGTCAGCAGCGGCGATGTCAGCAGCCACCGAAAGCGCGGAGAAAAGAGGAACACTTTCTAGGAGGAGAAATCGTGGACTGGAGTCCTGTGAGGGGGGCAGGCGAAAAAAAAAAAACCCCAAGCAACAAAACACAGCAGAGAGGCACAGAAAAAGCAGAATTTTTACATCAGAGCTACAACGCTGGTTTTGGAGAGAGGCCTTTTCATGCCTTGCGGCACCCTCCGGCCCGCCCCTGGTCCTGGTGCTGGTCCTGGTGCTGGTCCTGGCCCCGGTCCTGACCCCCTTCTTCCCCCTGGGCTCTGGCTGGCACCCGGCGAGCAGGAGAGAGGGAGAAGGGGGAGAGGAGCCCTCTGGGCTGCCACAAAATCTGTCCATCCCGCAGCTGTCCCGCTCCACCAGCTTAAAGGATGATTTCTCTGTCAGGAGCATTATGCAAAATAGCTAGGATGATCTGGAGAACTGGGGGCATAATTTTTTCCATCTTTGAAGTATTGTCCTTTTAAAAATGAAAGGTTGGATTTAAACACAGCATCCAGTACCAGTCAGATTTTTAAAAAAATACAACAAGAAAAAGAGTATATAAAAAAGGCCACCTTAAATTCCTTTTGAAAGTGTTCAAAGGTCAATTAACATACAGTTTAAAAACCAGATTAAGTTAGAAGCATGCTAATCTTCAGAAAGCTTGGCTGAGTTTGCAGCAGTTTGTGTTCTTGTGAAATACAAAGCAACAGGTTAAAAAAAGACACCATCAAGTAAATATATATGAACATACAAGAGGCCTGTGATTCTACATCAGTTGTCGGAGATCCTATTAAATCATATGATTTAACTCTTCTGGTTTATGCTATTGCCAGAATTCCCCGGTGGGATTACAGACATAATGTAGTCTGCAGTTAGTTGTCTATAGTTACAACACTGGAGTAATCCAGGAAAATCAGATTAATAATAAAACACGCAGAAGTGTGTTGCTGCTGTGAATGTTGATTTAAGCTGCCAGTGATCCCAGTTCTTTTTGAAAATCCAGTGTAATATTAGCCATACATGACAGACTGAGCAGTTCTGGAAGTGGAAGCATCATGTCCTGTCTAATATTACTGATAGATGCTTTTTTTTTTTTTTTTTTACAATGTAGCTCTTAATAATAAATAAGTATTTTTAGTTTCTGTGTTATGTGGCTTAATTAAATCATTCCTTCTAAGGAATGCTAACAAGGACCATTTATAAGCACTATGAGCATTGAAATTTTTAAGACATATAAACATTAAAAAACAGAAAGCATGCAATCCAGGTAATAACATCATCCAGGGTTTTTTTTATTAATTAGTCATAGTTTATTTGATTTTGCTCTAAGGGATTTACCAGTTACATTGAGGGATTTACCAGTTACATTGAGCTAATGCACTGACTGACAATTTTACTATTTAACTTCTAATTGACCATGAGGAAAGAAATATCTGAAGATGTGAAAAAGTAGTAGTTTGTTAAGTGTCTGTCATTGCAATTTATAATGAGATGAAAAGCACAGGAGTGTAAATCATTATGGAGAATATTAGTGTGTGTCACTACTGGGCAAGAACATTTTTGCATAACCACTTTGTGTTTGCAGGTCAGTGTATGGAAGAAAAGCTTTTTGAAAGCTTGGGTCCCTGATGTCCCATCTCCTAGGAGGGAGGAAGGTTTGCAGTGTCTGGCTTGGTGGCTGAGACCCCCTGACATAGCTGAGGTTCCTGCCCAGGCAGCTGAGCTGATGTCCAGCTTGACTGTAAACACAAGTCTAGCTAAAATACCTTTCCCTTTCCTTTGGGGGATAGATGTGATCACACTGGAAATCCAGGCTGACAGGGGAGGCAAAATTATCTTAAAAAGCAGGCTGAATCAAGGCTAAATTAGGCTCTGCCCTTTTGGGTTTGAGAAAAGGTATCAGCAGCGGGTTAGACTAAATATTTATTGATGTTGATGGTGGTGATTTTAATGCACTTAAACATTTTTAATTTGGTAGCTCCTTTAAGCTCAGCAGAAGAGAAAATGTTCCCTGAAGTGTCATGGACAGGACTTGAAAGAAGAAATAGAGGAGAGAGTGGTTTTCATAAAAGCATGATATATCTAATTTAGAAGGTCTGTCTCAACATGTCAGTGGAAAATAGGAGACTGAGCAATTGGAGGTTACTGTACTCTCTGCTAGAGCCCTTGAGGGAATCTTTAACATTGTAAACCATCTATGTGCAAAGATGTAACTGGGTGGTTATTTGGATTTTGCAGCTCCACGGTATGCCCTATGGGAACTGTTTACTTCTCAGTGATGGCCCTGTCAATAACAGCACTGGAATCCCTTTCTTCTACGTGACACCAAAGGATAACACCGTGGCAGATCTCCTGAAGAATCCCATGGCTTCTCTGACCCTGCCAGAGGCAGATGGAAATTTCTGCAGGTAACAGAGGTTTATCTGCCTTCTTACACCTTGAGTGGGAACACAGTCCTCATAACAAAATATTGGGTCCCCCCCTTCAGTGTCCTGCTTTTATTTTTGGCTCTCACCATCCGCTCCAAGATCCTCCTTAGCTTTGTTTTGCAGTAAGTTGCCACATTAAAGGATGGAAAAGAAAAGCAGAAGTGTCATTGAAGTATATTGCAATATCAACAGCTGTAGTATTTTTCCCCTAAAACATTAGCATACCTAAATTTTAATTGCTTCTTGGAGCCGCTGGATAAAATCTAGGTGTTCAAGATCCCATTGTAAGCCATAGCAATCTAGTCAATAAAGTTCATAAGGTTTCAAGGGCTGTCCAAGCCATGGTGAAACAGGTACCCTTGCTTTGCTTAAAAGCTTTGGAGAACCTGCTGATTGCTTTGTCAAGGCACAAGCTCTCCATGGTCTGTAAGGGGATCTCTGAGTTCACAGAGTACACACTCAGTTTAATTTCCACCTTTTCAGAGGGTACAATTGCATATGGTATCACAGTTTTTGTCACCTTGTCAATAACTGATCCCCCACATGAAGGCAGAGGGGTCTGAGATTTCCTGATCTGCAGCTGCTCTCAGGTTCATCTCTCTGGAGGCAGCAATGAGTTGGCTTCTTCCTAACCATGTATACAAGGAATAGCTCCAGATCACTGAACCTTTATGTGTGTAAAACGTAGGTATGTAAGCTCAAAGATGATTCAGTTTTCTTCCCCATGCTTGTCTCCTTGAAAATGCCATATCTCTGCCATATGTTTGTTTACAGTCAAACATGGCAAACTTGGCTGGGTCACCCTTGTGTGAAGTGCTGTTTCCAAGGGCCCCTTTATGCGACAAGATACGTGACACTGAAATTGTGTCAGACAGGGCTCCCTTACCAAACCAGTTCTTAGCTGATATTCTAAGGAGAGGGGAAAACTAGAAATTATAGGCTGCTTCAGAAAGAAACAGTATTGAAAGTTTCTACCCCAACTTAAGGTCCTCTGTGGGAGGAGAGAACTGGATCCCACATTTCCCCAGTTGGGAATTGGCTTGAGTACCATTGTGCCTCTCAAGCCTGCTTGCTGAGAACAACACTGGATAAGGCAGTAAATGGCAAATAAAAAGCACGTTCCTGTTGCACTTGTCTGTATTTGACTCTAGAACCTACCATCTGTTTTCTTGAGAGCTATATGATAGTAAAATGAAATGTTTCTTAGCCCTAAGCTATATAAGTGATTTCAGGCTGACATCCTGTTCCCAAAGAATCACAGAAAGTTAGGGGTTGGAAGGGACCTCAAAAGATCATTGAGTCCAACCCCCCTGCCAGAGCAGGGTCACTTACAGGACGTCACACAGGAACACATCCAGGAGGGTTTTGAATGTCTCCAGGGAAGGAGACTCCACAACCTCTCTGGGCAGCCTGTGCCAGTGCTCTGTCACCCTCACAGTGAAAAAACTTTTTCTTATGTTTACACAGAACCTTCCATGCTTCAACTTGCACCCATTACCCCTTCTCCTGTCATTGGTCATCACTGAGAAGAGCCTGGCTCCATCCTCCTGACATTCATCCTTTACATATTTATATAAACATTGATGAGGTCACCCTTCAGTCTCCTACTGAGTCCTTCAGCCTTTACTCATAAGGGAGATGTTCCACTCCCTTAATCATCTTTGTGGCTCTGCACTGGACTCTCTCAAGAAGTTCTCTGTCCTTCTTGAACTGGGGAGTCCAGAACTGGACACAAGATCCCAGATGCAGGTGGCCTCAACCAGGCAGAGAATGGAAATGAAGGCTTCCATTCATGCAATGTCAAACACCTGATAAGAAGCTTATGTTGCAACTTTTTGCTAACGTAATTCAGCTTTGAATGCTTGAGAACATCAACAGAGTGTGGAAGTTAAGACCATAATGGTTCTGCTTGTTCCTTAAAATAGTTTCATAAAATATTTTTAATTAATAATTTCAAATTTAAGTAAATATATCAATTGTTTCATGACAAGCTAATGGAGCTTATTGCTGCTTTCTGGGTGTTTTCATTCAATCAAATTGAGAGCTGGATATCTAGACCAAGTTGTTAAAAATGTATGTTAAGCCCAATGTCCTAGCACTTATTCAGTGCCCTATTTTCAGAGGCTTAAGACTCAGACCAGGTTTCATTGATGATAAACACTGGTGTTGAGCACTCTGGAAAACAACACACCCATTTATGCACTTAAGTGTGGCGTTTCATCCCTGACTTTAAAAAGCCACCCTTGAAATTCTTTGCCTTTTATGTTTAACAACATCACCACCCAGTTTACCTGTTTGGAAAGTGCCAGTTCAGCAACAAAATAGAAATGCCACATGATTTATAGAAATGTGAAATTCATACACATCGCAGCCCTTCAAGAATATCTATTTGCTGTGTTTCTATTAAGTAACTGTTAATTTCTAAACCACACCACTACCAGCCAGAATGTGCTGCTGGTTGTCTTGCAGCCACGGGCAAGACACGGGCAACCTAGATTCTGCCACCAGACTTAAGTCTCTTCTGCAGCTCTCTGGTGAGAAGAAAGAGCTGTCTGGGCACCACCAAGTAAACCCTGATTTCCAGAGCATCTTAAGCCAAAGCAAGTACCAGTGGCCACATCCCTACTACCAGATGTGTGGTATCCTCCCCCCCAGCCCTTACATCAGCTCTGGTCTTTGTCTGACCCTGAACTGAAACATAAATCTGAAGAAAATTAACCCAATGATGAGAATAAGGTTTTTGGCTTTTCTTTTCTTCCCATTTCTCCAATGGCTCCTGGTCACACAGGCCTATCTCCTCCCTTGAGCTGACCATATAGGGGGCCTATTTTAGCTCAGTAACCCAGGAGAAACCTTTTTTTTTTTTTTTTTTTTTTAAAAAAATTTATTCCTGGATTCGATTTCCACTACTTTAGTAACTTGAATAAGCTCCTCAAGAGTCAGAGGAGTGTGAAGGAAAGGGAAAAGAGAAACGTAGAGGAAACTAGGACATCCCCATTTTTGCATGCTATTGTACTATAAATATTGAGTTTACAACTGAATTGGGTACAAAGATTCAGAGTCTAATCAGTGCTCTTTGCATTATTTATTTCATTCATAACATTCAGTTTGTTTCTCATTATTTCTGAAGTTCTTATTTGGACCAGGTGTTGGCTGGCGTGAGCACGAAGAACAAGTGATACGGAGAATGAAAAGCTGGGGCATTTGTTGAGCTGCAGTTTGTGTTTTTGGTGATAGCCAGGAAAATCTGAGCAAGCTTTGGAGCTCTCTCACAGCCAGGATGCATGTGGGCAATGGGACTTTAACTCTCTTTTTCCCCCTTCCCTCTGTAAGCAGGGTCAGAAATCAATTTACATTTTAAACTAGAAACTCATGAATGATTTTTACATTTTAAACTAGCAATGCCTTAAGCTGAAGCCCTGTACAGCATCTTACTGTTACCCCACAGAAAGAACTTCTGTGGGCAGCACAACAGTGAAGACAGAAAAGGACAGCTGTCTGCAACCATCTGTCCCCTGCCAGCTTTGTCCTGGACTTCAGTAAAGAAAACAAGAGTGTCTGGATACTGCTAGCCAGCTTTCTAGCTCTGCTATGGGCAGCCCAAGCATCCTTTTCACGGTGCTCTCTACATGCTGAGATAGCCAGGCTGTGCCATGCAAACAGCATCCTTAGCACACAGCTTTATGTCATGGCTCTGTAGTTTCTGTAGAGCACGTTTCTTCCACTTTTTTACTCAAGCTATACAAGAAGCAAAACCTTTTACTCTGGGAGACCTCAGATCCTGCTAGCATTAAGATGGTATCTGTGGTGTTTCCTTTACAAATGAAAGTGATTACTATAGATGGTTTTAATCATAGAGTCATAGAATCAGCTGGGTTGGAAGGGACCTCAGAGATCATCAAGTCCAACCCTTGATCCACTACCGCTGTGGTTAGCAGACCATGGCACTGAGTGCCACATCCAGTCTCTTTTTAAATATCTCCAGGGACGGAGAATCCACTACTTCCCTGGGCAGCCCATTACAATGTCTGATCAACCTCTCCGTGAAGAAATTCTTTCTAATATCTAACCTAAACCTCCCCTGGCACAACTTGAGACCATGCCCTCTTGTAACAGAAATTTTCTTGGTCAAGGGCATCGTTAATTGCTTTTGGCTTCAAAATAATTATACAATATAGCTAAATGAATAATGCTCTATGTGAGAAAGTTCACGTCCTTGTATGCCAGCAATGTATTTGTAGCTTGTTTTCATGTGGATTTTTATTAGAATTTCATTATTAACCTACGCTGGGTTGCAAGATTGAAAGAACTGTGAAAGCTAGTTGATGCCTGTAGTCAATGCTGCTAGGAGTATTTGGCACTCTCCTGAAAAATGCTTTTGACCTATGGAACACAAAATAAATCCGTGGCCTTTAGAAAGAAAGCATTGCTGACATTTCAGTAGTCTTCCTTTATCTAATGAGTATCAAGTGGTGGCATGTAAGTGGTGTGGTGGTACATCAGTTAGATATTAAATTTATTTAGTAGCAAATTTTATTTGTTTTGCTCCAGAACAGACTCAAATTCCAAGCTTTGACAATAAATATTTTCGCTCCTGGGAATATGAGGAACACAGAGTGGCCTTTTTGGTTCTCCAGCCTTAATACTTATTCAGCTGCAGAAAAAATGTGAAAAGCCTAAACAAATAGAAAAATATTTAAAAATAAAAGAAAGAGAGCTGGGATGCCTCTGAATAGGCACTAATTGCAAGACACTGTAATGTTGCAGCTACAGTCTGGATTCCTCATCTCTGACCTAGGGCTTGCCATTTCCCAGAGGGAGATGGGCTGCAGCTCTCTGAGAAGGCTCTCAGATGGCCCCGCTACAGAAAGCATTTGTTAGTAACTACACTGCATCCTATCTGGAGGCTGATAAATGGATAATAGAGGCAAGAAAAATTAAATGATTCAGTGCTATAAATAGACGAAACTGGCGTGTCTATTCCACAGACAAGCTGAAAAGATTGAGTCCCATTCTTACAAGCTTTCAGAGGGAGCGAGACTGAGCCCGACATGGAAGAATAGAGCAGCTATTGTTCTAATCACATTTCCCAAAACACAGGCTGCTCAGAGGATCTCCCTTCCCATATGAGCTCCTGCGCCTGCCTCATTACAGCTGCAGTCTGGAAAACAGGCAATTAATTTTAGACATGTGTTGCCTCCTTGACATCAGGTTCAGCACATTCATAGGGACCAACTGCAGGAGCTTTCTTAGAGAAGGAGCTGCCATGAGATGGTTTTCACAGAAGAGAAAAAAGAAAGAAAACTAATGAACTTTGGGGTCAGTTCATGTGTTTGCTTTCCTTTGCTATTAGTTTGGAGGATGGTGTCTCAAATCCACACTGCAGGCTGTGAGTGGTTTTGGGGGAGCCAGGTTCCTCTCCTGGTTTATGACCTGCATCAGGGGTTCCCTTAGAGTTCCATTAGGTTCCATTAGAGACATTTTACCCACCCTGCTTCATCCACTGCTTGAGGTATCAGGTTGACATGACCTGGCAGATGTCATCAGTGGATATAAGCTGGCTCTGTGGGTTTCCTGAACTCTGCACTGAAGGGGCTGATGGAAAGTCTTGAGCATCTCCAGTGCTTCTGGATACTACTACCAGTCCATGGGAAGAAGAAGGCAGTGCCATGGGTTAGGGCCCCTTCGGATCAGCAGTGTACATAAACCACTGACTTCATTCCTGGGCAATCCTGAGAGACAGTAAGTTTGTCATGGGTGGCAGGCACAACCTTGGGGATGTAAACTGACCATCCAACAAACCTCTGTGTTTGTAGGGTCACTGTTAATACAAGGATGAACGTAAGTAAGAAATTTGTCACTTCAGCTTCTCACAAAGAGAAATGATGCACACAGAAGGCAAAGGCTGAATCCAGACATCCCTCAATTTTTGAGATTCACCTCCTGGTTCTGTGGCATGGACAAAATCTGTATTTAAAAAAATCAAAATAGATACCAAATTAGAAAGTCAAATATGAAACCTATTATTGTTATGACCAGTGCATACAATATAGCTCTAAATTACTATTTTTTTTTCCTGTATTCTTAAATAACCAACTTCCCAAAATCCCTTTCTACTGAACTGTGTGTGTTTCTCTGACTCTGTTTACAGAAATAGTTGGTGCTGTGATTCTTGGTTGTTTTTTTTCTCCCCTGTGAATTGTCTACAGTGAAACTATATATAAATTTCCTGTCTGAAACATATTATTGTCAATGAAGACAGACAAACAGACTGACTTCACTTAACAAATTCTAATGAAAATATTCTAGAGAGGATTATCTTCTAGGAAAAGTGAAATTATTTAAAACATAAAAACAGGTATGCTTCAAATACAGACTCCCTTAGGTGCAGAAGAGCCATTGTACCAGTACTCTTCAGCTCCCAAGCCTGACATCAGATTTAGAATGGAAGACTGCTCTTCCAAAAGCAAAAGCAAAGATGCCTTTAATCTTTGCTGACTCTCAAGCATGGTTGATAAAGAAATTCTTGTCAAAATCAAAGCTGGGCAGGGCAAAACTGCCCAGCCATATCCAGCTGAAGGCCGGCAACAGCTTTTCAGATTATGAGACTGCTTTCAGCAGAGATTTGGTTTGACGTTCATGCCACACAGATTAGCAGCACCAATACATTCTTTCTGCTTCAGAGGTTCTAGTAGTTAGTAGTGAGCAAATGAAATGTATGAGGAGGATAAACTGCTTTTCAAAATTTATGACACTTATGAATCAAAATTATAAAAACTTTACAGTCCTTTTCGGAGGCCACGGCATTTCTTCCCTTCCTTTCTGTAGATTTTAGGGGACAAAAAAAATTCCTGTGATGTATTGTATATTCTAGAAAATAACTTTGAGTCTTCACTTTCTGCCCAGTTTGGGGCAAGGTGAAGAGGATCCCTGCACAGGGTGACAGAGTGCCTCTCTTGTGTCTGTGGGAGGTGGCAGGGATGAGCTGTTCCAGCAGGCTGTCCCCACCTCCTAATTGTGTGGGTTTGTATGGCTGCTGCTGAGCTAGGGGAAGTGTGGAGACAGTCATTGCTCTTCTGCCACACCATCAGCTGTGTGCTGATGTAGGAAAATGTAGGAAACTGTTCTCTGGTTCTTTCTTCTTGGTTCTGGCTCTCTCCAACTTCTTTTCCATTCTGCTCAAGAAATAGAGGAGTAGAAGTAGAGCTTTCTCATGGGGCAGGGAGAACTGTGTGCAAGGGAGATGGGGAGAATTTATGGTCCTGATGAGGAGGATGGAAAGTCCTGTCTCCTGAATGGAGTGGGAGTGGCAGCTTCTCTATGGGAAAAGGAGACTGGGGAAGAAAAAAAGAAAGATTCCCCTCCACAGACCCCTGCTTCCTCCCCCCAGTCCCTGGAGCATTATTGAGCCCTCCCATCTTCCTCCTACTGATTCCTTCTTGGGATCACCTGGCTCTCCTTCCCAAGTGCCTCCCATACTCCTTATTCACCTTCACTGCTGATCTATGCCAGATCTGTTTCACCTCACTTACAGACTGCAGAGGCTGAGAATGACAGTAATATTTAGGGGTACTTTGGGTCAGAAACCCAGAGATGGAGCATCATCAGTCAGAGCAGAGATCTCAGCTGCAAAAGGGCATCCTGACAAAGTCCAGCCATCATGACCTCATGTGCCAAAATAACTGCATCAGCAGAACAGTGGGTTCATCAGATCTGGACTTGGCTAGCTGTAGAGGAACCTTCTAATTAAAATCCAAGAAATGGCTAGTGTAGTAAACAATTTAATAAGCAGGTGGCACTCTTTACTCTGAATAACTCTTGAACTGTGACCCAGAAAGTGTAGAAGTGGTGGACAGTAAAACAAGTGGGACGTGTTCATCAGCAGTGTGCTTTGTGGTATTGCCTTGCTGTTGGGAAACACATTTCACTTGGAGACAGATTTCTTCTTCAGCTCAGTAAAGCTGACACCTTTGTAAGTAAATGTGGCTCATGCTCTCATCTCAGATGCTTGGAAGAGACAACTGCCTGGTCTGGGTCAAACTGCATACCTATTTTTTTCAGTGCAAGCAAAGGAACAGAGGCAATCAGATTTCTTCACAAATCAGATGAGTAATTAAGATCATCTCTCTTAATGCAGTGTGTTCTTATAAAATGCATTAACTGAATCTTCTTCCATGTTAATCAGGCTTCTCTCTATTTCTGCCACAAGGTATATGTATTTTACATAAGCATTAAAAAATGGAGGTATTCCTTATTGCTTACTCTCCTTCCACTGTTTCCTGCTTTTCCTTCCCCTCCATTCATATGTTATCATAGCCTTCCTGAAATCCTCTCCAGGGAGACAGGGAACCCAGTTCTGGTAAAGACAAAGCCTGAGAAGCCACCTTGAGTTTCCTTGACAGAGAGACAGTGTCACTGGCAATGCTATCTCTCCCTCTGGTTTTGCCTCATGTTCACCCCCAGTCAGCAGGAGAGAAATGTTATATAAAGCTGTTCCTCCACACCTGCTTGTTCTTCTGCCAACAAAGACAAAAGGAACCCAAGGACTGTGAGCTGAATATGTGTTTATTTATACAAAAGGTAAGAAATTACTAGAGAATGTATGACCAGACCTCTATAGATGAGACAGAGGAATACTTTAGTAAATATAA